>OZ012741.1:469072678-469672678 GCA_963859935.3 Lathyrus sativus | reverse complement strand
ATTTTGCCATGTCAAATCTCTTGATCAAGTCCAAACAATATTTTGTTTGGCTCACGAATGTCCCTTCTTGGAGTTGTTTAATTTGCAGGCCGAGGAAGTATGTGAGCTCCCCCATCATACTCATCTCGAATTCGCCCTGCATGAGGTCAGAAAACTCTCTCACGAGATTCATGTTAGTGGATCCAAATATAATATCGTCAACATAGATTTGCACCAAAATCAAGTGCTTTCCTTGACGTTTAATGAAGAGTGTAGTGTCAACCTTTCCTCGTGAGTACCCCTGATTAAGTAAAAACTTACTTAGTCGCTCATACCAAGCTCTAGGAGCTTGTTTGAGACCATATAAAGCTCTTTTTAACTTGTAAACATGTTCAGGGTATTCATGAGATTCAAAACCGGGAGGTTGAGACACATATACTTCTTCATTTATGTGACCGTTAAGGAACGCACTTTTAACATCCATTTGAAATAACTTAAAATCCTTTGCACATGCAAAGGCGAGTAAAAGGCGTATAGCCTCGAGTCGGGCAACCGGCGCATAAGTTTCCTCATAGTCGATGCCTTCCTCTTGGTTATACCCTTGAGCGACCAATCTCGCTTTATTACGGGTTATTACCCCGTTTTCGTCCAACTTGTTCCTAAACACCCATCGGGTGCCGATTACTCGATGGCCTCGCGGAGGAGGGACAAGGTCCCATACCTCGTTTCTTTTAAACTGATTTAGTTCCTCTTGCATCGATAAAAACCAGTGCTCATCGAGTAGGGCCTCTTTGGGGTTTTTAGGCTCTATTTGTGAAACGAAAGCGAAGTGATAACAAAAGTTACTTAGCTTAGATCGAGTGGTGACTCCCTTTGTGATGTCTCCGAGAATATTGTCAATTGGATGATCTTTACACGACTTCCAAGCTTGAGGGAGATCATCGTTTGTAGGCGGATGAGCTTCCTCAGTTACCTCATGGTGTGCATCCTTATCCTCCTCAATTTTGACTCTATCGGGTTGATCAATCCCCGTTTCGCCACCTTTGAGTATGTCTTCTGTGGATGTACCTGCACCATGAACAACACTATCCTTTCCGACATTTCTCGGATAGGACTCATCAAACGTAACGTGCACAGACTCTTCAACAGCTAGTAATCTTTTATTATAAATCCTATATGCTTTACTTGATTGCGAGTACCCTAGAAAAATGCCTTCATCGGCTTTTGAATCAAACTTGCCCAAGTTTTCCTTTCCATTGTTTAATACAAAGCACTTGCATCCAAAAACATGAAGGTGAGAAACATTAGGCTTTCGCCCTTTTAAAAGTTCATACGGAGTTTTGTTTAGAATGGGGCGGATGAGTACCCTATTCAAAACATAACATGCCGTACTAATGGCGTCGGCCCAAAAGTATTTTGGTAAACCACTATCATTAATCATTGTTCTTCCCAATTCTTCTAAAATTTTGTTTTTACGCTCCACAACCCCATTTTGTTGAGGAGTTCGTGGAGCCGAGAAGTTATGATCGATGCCATGGTTACCGCAATATTCTTCAAATAAATGATTTTCAAATTCACCTCCGTGGTCACTTCTTATTGACACAATGTTTGTATTTAACTTATTTTGGGAGAGCTTGGCAAATCTCTCAAAAGCGGCAAACGTGTCACTTTTACTCACTAAGAAGATGGTCCAACAGAACCTAGAAAAGTCGTCCACTATTACGAATCCGTAATAGTTTCCTCCTAGACTTTTGATCCTAGACGGCCCAAACAAGTCCATATGAAGTAGTTCAAGAGGTCTCGTTGTTGAAATAATCTTTTTGGATTTAAAGGAGATCCTCGTTTGTTTTCCTTTTTGACAAGCATCACAAAGGTGATCCTTGGTGAACTTAATTTTGGGAAGTCCTAGTACTAGATCTTTTGAGACAATCTTATTGAGTAAGTCAAAGTTGACATGCGCTAAGCGCCTATGCCATAGCCATGAGTCTTCACTCATAGATATGAGACATTGATCGCTTGTTGGGGATACCACATTCAAGTCAAGCATATACACATTGTTTACTCTAAAACCAATAAACACATTCTTCTTATCACTTTCATGCACAATTTTGCAGCAATCTTTTGAAAAGGAAACATTGTAACCTTTGTCGCATAATTGGCTAATGCTAAGGAGATTATGTTTAAGGTTTTCGACAAGCAACACATCGGAAATTGTAGTAGAGGAGGGATTACCTATACTACCTTTACCTAGTATCGCTCCGCGGTTGTTATCACCGTATGTTACATACCCTTTCTTCTTAGCCACGAAGTCTATGAATAAGGATATGTCTCCAGACATGTGCCTTGAGCACCCACTATCAAGAACCCATCTTCTCTCGGTGGACTCGACACATTTCACCTGTCAAAATATAACTTAGAAAAGGGAGGTACCCAATGGCATATTGGGTCCTAATAGGTTAGCGACAAGACGGTTGCGTTTGGGCAACCATTGGTAGATGCCTTTAGGAACAAGAAATCTCCTAAATCGACATTTACCAATGGAGTGGCCTTTCTTGCAACAGTAAAAGCATACAAAGTCGACATTAGAATCACTTTCACTTGCTTGATCCCTAATTACATATGCATATTTTTGATATGGGTTTATCATACTTTTTCTAAAATCCTTTTTATCGATTGCAAATGTAATTTTAGGTTCAAGTGCCTTGTCTAATTTGGCCTTAAGGTTTCTAACCTCACCTTGCCAAATATGACAAGTATCACAACCAAAGTTGAAAGGATTACTATTGTCCTTACAATCCGATTCATTATCTTTCACAATGGAAGCCTTAAGGTCCTCTAATTTCTTTTCGGACTCTAAGACTTTGTGCTCTAAATATGTAAAAATTCTTCTATTAGAAGCAAGTTTCTTAAAGGCTTCAGTTGCTTCCTTGTGTAAAACATCGAATGCGGTTTGTAATTCGGAATGAGACATATTAGATGACATATTATATCTAGAGTGACGTACCTGTTTCTTTTTCTTTTTCTGATTTGCGGAGAGACATAGATTCACGGACTCTTCTTCATCACTAGAGCTTTCATTAGAGGAGGAAGAATCACTGTCGCTTTCCCACGCGATGTACGCCCTCCTAGGCTTTGATGCTCTCTTATGTGACTTCGATTGTTCCTTTTCTTTTCCCTTGTTGTTCATTGGACAGTCCGGTTTGTAGTGACCGGGCTTTCCACATTTATAGCACGTTCCTCTAGTCTTTTTGCCTTTTTGATTGTCATCTTTGGAGAACCTTGATTGCCTTCGGAAATTTACCAGGTTCTTCTCCGAATGTTGGATGCCGTTCTTTCTCACGTACCGGTTATACCGTTTAACGAACAGCCCCATGTCCTCATTTATGTCTTCTTCTTCGTCGTCGCTTGAAGAATAATCACTTTGCTCTTTTGCTTTAGACTTCGAGGAAGAAGCCTTAAGAGCTATGGACTTCTTTTCACTCATCTTTACTTTGTCCTTCTTTTCTTTCCTTTCATGTTGGTCAAGACTCAAGAGTACCTGTTCATGCTCTTGTAGTTTGCCAAACAATGTAGTCAGGTCTAATACCGTAAGATCATTTGCCTCTTTGATGGCGGTCACTTTCGGCTGCCATTCCCTGCTAAGACATCTCAAAACTTTATTAGTAGCAAGATCATTGGAAATAGGTCTTCCTAGTGAATGTAATCTGTTTATGAGATGAGTAAATCTCTTTTGCATGTCAGCAATGGTTTCCCCTTGCTCCATGAAAAAGAGATCAAACTCTTGTATAAGAGTGTTGATTCGAGCCAACTTAACATCGTTTGTCCCCTCATGGGCAATTTGTAGTGCATCCCACATAGTCTTAGCCGTAGGGCAATGGGATACACGGTAGTATTCATCTACACCTAATGAGGAGATTAGAATGTTCTTAGCTTTCCAATCGTAATTATACTTTCGCTCATCGTCGTCGGTCCATTGTGCTTCAGGCTTTGGCACAACTTCGTTATTCTCATTTGTCATGGTTATTTCAATCGGACCATTGAGAATAACGTTCCATATCTTTCTATCTATGGAATTAATGTGCACCCGCATACAGTCTTTCCAATAGCTATAATTTTCACCGTTAAAAACGGGAGCTCTATTGTACGCCCCTTTTGGTTCGTTAGCCATTATTCTATCAATGTTGTATTTGAAGCACCGGAGAACCGGAGCTCTTGATACCACTTGTTAGACTAAGGCACGGATCTAGAAGGGGGGGGTTGAATAGATCCCTTTTAAAAATTTGAGTGGCGCTACCAATAAAATTGGTTTTCAAAATTGTTTTCAAATGCGGAAGCGGCCTTGGAAAATATAGTCTAAAACGAACAACTATTGGAGAGCCGGATATGCGTCAAGCAGATGAATTTAAGACGATAACGGATAGTAAATCACTACACACTTTTATGCAAAACTCAGATGTGATTCACTCGTACTATTTCCTTATTCCAATGATCAAAAATTACACCAAAACTAGCAGCAAAATTAAGGCAATTTTAGTTCAGCACTTTTGTCGAACAGTTGGTGTGCACAAATACCTTAAATGATATTTGTGTTGAATGAGTGATTGAAAAAGCCTTAGTACAGTATTTCTATTGTACTTAGTAGTTAAAAAACAGTGTTTCACCAACTCACTCAATCAATACTACAATTTGACAAAATCACTTATTCTAGAATCACTTAATTTTTAAGCTGTAATTGAAAATGCAGAAAATAAAGGAACACAAGATTTGATGAGGCAGTTCCCCCAGTCGTCCTCGCGTTGGGGTACGTCTGCCCTCAATTCTACAATGAGAATTGAGATATGTATTGAATAGATATCACCTGTTTGGTAGAACAGTTATACACAAGAATCGATAGACAATTGATACAAACAATCTTAATGTTGCTGATAATTTCTACCACTTCTTGCCCCTTGATTCAAGATGAATCAAGTCCTCCAATTTGATGTGAATGACCTCCGATTGCAGCCACCTTATTGACAACTCTTCCGTTGATCAAACCTTCGGCACGGCTGATCTTAGACACACCCAAATTGAACCCGGAACGTCTTCAACCTTTCAACGCCCTAGCTACTAGATTGATCAACCTTCCGCTAATCAATCACCTTCGCACTCGCTTGATTGTTGAACCGACGATTCCGTAACAAAAGCCTTCAAAACCTGTAGTCTTGATAGGTAAAACCTCAAAGGTTTTCTCCCAAGAAACACCTGCACCAGCTTCCACTCGAACCGGATCTTCAATCACGCGTTCGAACCTTATCACCGTCGAGCAAACCACAAACCGCAGCAAAAAATTGATTATCTGTAATTTGAGGATTTGTGAGTTGATTGAACGATGAAGATGAAGAACACTGATGCACCTCTTTCACGTTTCTTGACCTGAACACTTTCTCACAATGCTTTCAAAAATGTTCTTTTTTTGTTAAAATTGAAAAGACAGCTATTTATAGTAATATACAAAACAGACAGTTGACAGATCAATGAAACATAGCAGAATTTCTGTTTCTGCGCGCGAACGGTCGACCATAGGGTCGGCGTGCGCTGAGCCGTGTGACACTCAAACTGTCATGCGCCGAGTCAGCGGTCGACGCATGATCTTCATGCGCTGAGCCGTGTGAACTGAATGAACCTGTGTGCTGACGGTATGGTCGGCTCATGGTTCAAAAATCTGCAAAAACATAAATTTCTACAGCTTTTTGTGCATTACGTCATTGTAAAAATTGAATCATAAGTAGCGTGAATGATTTAAACGACAGAAGGATATCTCTTAGCAAGTTGTCATCATCAAAAACCAGAGGCACGCTTGTGTTGGTAGATACTTTGCCTTCACACCTCAACTGAAGGCAAACACATAAGGTATGCCCTAAACTAGGGCAAAAGGAAGGGTTCACAAAACCAAACCAAAACACTAAGCAAGACTTGATAAAAAACAGAAATATAAATATGAAAAAATCATTCAACATGTTAATGCAATGCTCAAAAATTTCCAAGCAAAAATGAGGAGTTTACACCTAGAAATAAAATCAAGAAAGAACAATGCCACAATTTAATTCAATTAAAACATCCCCAATTAAAATAATTCATTTTTTAAATAGAAAATAAAATAATAAAATAAAATAATAAAATTTATAAAATAAAACATAAATCAAAGTGTCTAAAAACATTTTTTTGTGAATTTAAATAATTGGGGAACTAATTATAAGAAATTAAATTGTAACATGAAAATAAAACAAAAAAAGAAATGAAAATAAAATAGAAATAAACAAGCAATGAGGTGCGGATAGTAAAAGAAAACAGTTGAAATAAGGAACTGGGCCCAGAGGGGGGGGGGGGTGCTAAGAGCATAACGTGTGCAGGCCCACAAAACAAATTCCAAAAAAGAAATAAAATCTTGGCGTTCAAGTGATATGAGTCAACTGTAGTCCACCATGAGGATTCATCTTGGGACGCGTGATCAAGTGGCTCAAATCAGGACAACACATTAATTAGGATTCAAAAGGAATTGGGTGTTTCATGGTCAAACGGGAGTACGATGGGTCTTAATCAAATGGTCCAGAAATAAAAAACGAAGATCAAACGGTTAATGGCATCATCTTCAACAAATAGCAAGTCAACAAAACCAGTCCGCCGGAGCAAATGCTCCGGTCATCCCCTACCTTTCTCCGGCCGCCGTGCCCAACCTACAACCCCACGCAGAACTCAAAACCTTACCATTTATCAAGGATTTTATATCAAAATCATGCTAGAGATCACAAGGATCTCAAATCTGCCCTTAGAATTCACAAACCACGCGCAAATTTTCAAAACCGAAAGCAACAAGGTAAAACATCAAAAACCAAAGTTCAAGGAAACTTAATAAAAACTGCCCAGAAATTGTCTATGTGTTGTGTAGACCATAAATCAAGCATTAGCTAGTCCTAAATCCCCATGGAATGTCCAAACCAAACCAAACAAAAATCAAGTCATCATCAAAAGTTGTCACCAAACAAAACAAGACATGGCCAGAAACGATCTATACAACTTGTAGATTACAAAACAACAAAAATGGCACAGAATGGCATCATGTAATGGGAGAAATTTTGAAAGATAGCTTACCTAGTGGAGAGCCTCCACTGGGCCTTGAAAATGTGCTGAAGCTTGATGAAAAGTGCTCAGAATCACTCTATGAACTTCAATAGAGGTGTTTGAATGCTTAATTTGGTCTAAAAATGGTTGAATCTGAGAAATCGTTTTTTGAGTTTTCTCCACTTTCTTCAAATGTGTTCTGGCTTTCCTTGCACGAAAATGACCTAGAAATGATCCAATCTTCATCTGGGATATTTATATGTTGGGTTTAGGATCAAATGGGGCTCCAATTCAAGCCATACAGCCCAATTCACAAATTCCATTTTCCTCACTTTTTCACATAGCCACACGCATGTTTTACCACTTCACCAACTTGGTTTTTAATCCAAATCCACTCTAAATCATCTGAGTTGATCAAAGGGATAAGATTTGAGGCTTGATTTTGATCCTATGGTTGATTTCTATTTTTTTACTTCAAGAGGAAGAAACCATGAACATGGCATATTTTGAGACCCCAATTTTCCAATGTGACAATTGCAATGCTTTTGAATCATTATTTGCAATTAGAAAATGCACAAACTTGCCTTGAAAAAGTTCAAAATCAATTAATTCTCAATTTCTCAATTTAAGCCTCCTTTATGAAAAATTCAAACCCCAAATTCTCAATCCAAGCCGCCACCATGACAAAAGGTGATTTGGTAATGCGAATAGACCTATTTGGAGCAAGTTTCATGTTGGAAAGATTTCCATTTGAAGTACTTAAATTGGTGAAATGGACCTATAATTTTATGACCTGTAATCTTACTTTCCCAAAATACCCCTGACTTGTAAACCTCATAACTTGAGTTCCACAAATCAGATGAAAGACTTATAGTACAATTTGGAAAGCTAAGGTCAAGACCTACAACTTTCATGTTGGTCAAAAGTTGAGGAGAAACATCCTTCTAGTTCAAAAATGGCTTGGAAGTTGGTTGACTTTTGTTGACCAAAATCATATACCTCTGATGACCTGTAACTTGTCTGGATCATAACTTGAGTTCTATAAATCCAATCAAGGACTTCTAGTACTCAAATTAAAGATAAGAACATGCTATACAAGTTCGATTTTGGCCAAGAATTGAGAGGAGGCTTGTATCTTGAGGTAAGTGGTCTTGAAGTCAGGCATTAAATAGTGGATTTTACCCTGAGAACCCTAATTTAGTAACTTCTCACACACTTAACCCTTGATGAATTGAACTTTAAATGATGTCTCATACGTCTTAACACAACATCCCAAGATCATAGAGACTTTGAATTTAGTTTCAATCTTCTTCAATTGCACAGTTGATTGAGGATTTGCCAGATGAAAACCCTAATTGTAACACTTTCAACTGTGACTTGTTCCACTTCACACAACAACTTGAATAAGCTCCAAATGGCTCTCAAGACACTCAATGAGCTCTCTAAACATCTCATACCCATAATCATGCATTCACCATCTCCTGATGCTCTTCAGTTGGCCTCCAAGTTAGGAGCTGACCCACACACATCCATCTGTTCTTTCACAATACATTGACCACTTCAAGATGTCCTGATGACCACTCAAGCTTGAGTAACAACCCTTACCTTGGTTCAATGCTCTGAGAAGACCTATCTTACTATGCACATCCTTTTGATCCCCTGTTCAATGAAAAATGCTATGCAATGCAAATGCTAGAACAAAATGAAATGAAATGAAACATAAACCAAGTTAAGAAAAGGTTGAGCAAATTTTGGGGTGCAACAGAGGGATTTGTGGCTTACCATGTAGAAGTGCCTATTTCTTAGTTGCTTCATACTTCTCAAAGGCATTTTCGTTGAACACAACATTTCACTTTGGGCATAACATATGCTTTGACCCGCTCACTTGCATTTCTCCTGGAAATCTGTCAGACTCTCGCCAGCTTGAGGGTAAACTGCCTCGAGCTTCACTTCAACCTTTTTGTCGGGACCATCAGTAATCTCGACTATCATGCATTCAATTGTTCCAATTGTATGGTGTTCATTGAGACCTTCAGTAGGCTCCACCATCATGTAGTCGTATAGCTCAGAGTACAAGGATTTTTTGAATTTCAGTGGATTCGCGTCTACTTGCATTTTGGGCCTTTCTCCTAATTGGAGTCGGCCTTCCTTCAAATCTTTCTGCACTAAGTCCTTGAAAAGAACACATTGAGATGTCTTATGACCAAGGAAATTATGAAATTTACAGAATCCCCTTTTTTCTTTTATTCAAAAGAGGGATCTTTTCCCCCAGGAGGGACAATAACCTGACCATCTTTAACTAGAAAATCAAATATTTCTCGCACTTAGATACATCGAAAGTATACATTTTTGCAACATATTTGTCTTTTTTTTCCAGTTTCAACCGAATTTTTTCCATTTGATGGTTTTAAGTATTTGCATGTATACGGGGGTCCTGGCTTTAGTTCAATCACGTTGACTGCATTATTATCGACAAGTTCCTCATCAGTAGATGAGTATTCGTCAGCAGCTACATACAAAACTTTCTCTTTTTTACGGTATCTGTTGGCCTGGGTATTCTCATTTTTTAAATGCTCGACCTGACAGACTCTATCCGCTAGTTGCGCCATATCTCTGAGGTATTGTGTGTCTAATTGTTTCCTGATAGAATAATCTAGGCCACCAACCGCTATTTCGACTAGTTCATGCTCAGGGACTTACGTGAAGCATCACGCTTTCAAAAGTATAAACCTGTTAAGATATTGGTCTGCTGACTCTGTAGTCTTTTGTTTGACGATGGCTAACTCTTTCAGACTAATTTTTTACTATCCCATGTAGAACTGTTCATGAAACAATCTTTCTAATTGCGCTCTGGTATGGACGGACTGTGGGGGTAAAGTGGGGAACCAAGTGAATGCATTTTTGGTGAGGGAACTAGGGAAGTATTTAAATTTTAAATCCTCGTTGTTCGCTATGTCGCCAGCTTCGGTTTAGTATTTGGCAACATGCTCAATGGTGGACTCCTTGGTCTCTCTGGAAAATTTGGTAAACTTTGGCACTTTCCACCCTCTGGGCAACTCTATTTGTAGAACAAAGTTTGGTAATGGGTACGTATACGTCGGCCTTCAAAGGCCTGGATTCGCTCTATTGTGAACCATGATTTGTTCCACTATGGCTTCTAAGTTGGGTTCACCAGCCATGGCTCGTGTCGAACCTGCCTGACCATACAGTCGGGGTTCTGGTTTCTATGAACTAAAACAACGGGAGGCCTTTGGGCCACCCTAGGTGTGTGTTCAGCCTCGTGGGGCTGTTGGCTAATTGTTTCGTCAAAGACTTCGTCTTGTCAAAATGGTGTCTCTAGTCGAGGTGGAGGTGTTTGTCGACCTATGGCCCCAGGAGCACCCAAAAAATCACCTATCCGCATCATTTGAGTCGCCAATAGTTGGTAACTCTGAGTCGAATCGTGTACTAGTGGCCTTAATATGGTGCCCATTTGCTAGATCAGCATGTGGACCATTTCGTGGTTACTTTCGTCCATTTGTTGCCTCATTACGGTGACAGAACTTGATGTATAAGTTGGGAACGAAAGTGATGGAACACTAAACCCTAGGGGCCTCATGACTTGTTCGTCAAAGGCCCTAAACTCTGATATGGAGAAAATCCTGATGAAGAGATTTCCCCAAAAAGTGGGCCACTGTGATGCTGGCTCGACATAAACTTTGTCGGCATCCCAAAGGCCCTGGGGGCTGGCATTGTGAAACTTGGCATGCATTTCCCCCAGTCCCTGTCACCATAAGCCTAGGTTCAGGTCGACGTGATGTCATGACTGACCCACCTTGAGTCTTAGACACCGCAGACACAGTGTCAATGTTAATGTCAATTATTTGAGTCACAACCGTATTTCCCTCCAAAGACGATTCTTTGTTTGGATGTGGTATCACCATCTTACCACTATGAAAATGCATGCACCAAATTCTAGGGTCCCACCGAGTGTGCCAATTTGTTCGCATGCCGTTTTTACGCGAACAACCTCTGACCTCCTAACGCAGGTTTACTTGCGGGACCGGTCAAACGAGTCCCATAATACTTGGTTTGAATGAATGGGAAAGTCGTGGAATGGTGTTTTATTTGAAATAGGCTGGGAGTTATTTTTAGTAAAGACTGAAAACTAGATAGATGCGTGTACAAAGGAGTGAGAAATAACCTATGTAAATGAGAAAAAACAAAGCAAAAACACTTTTAGAATTAATGACGTAAATTGCTTATAAAAAGGGAAATGTGGACGCGATCATACATTTGTTAGGAGTGAAAACTCTTTTCTCGTAATGCTTTGCTTTGATTTAAATATGCATTGCTTTAAATAGGGAAATAAATAATTGCCATGTTGAATCTGGTGATGCCACGTGTACGCCCACTACTTTTGCAACTTCCCACGTTCTTGGATTTCAAATCCATTTACCGCTCAAATAGTTGTCTCTTTTCATGGAATTTAGTTGACCTAGTAGACCGACACCATCTGGGTCGACCTAACAATCTTCCTCTTGTCGATGTCGACTCTTTTCATCAACATTTTACATAGCCTGTCGACCAATCTATGTGTCGCTGCTCTCTGGTTGAAACTTCCAATCAACACCAACTCGTGGTAGGTCGAACTACGAGTGCTCTGACTTTTTCATTCTCGTCCGAATGAGGATACGTAGGCACAAGGCAAAAAAGTCTTGGCGAGCACAATCTTCCATTCACCCGTAGTCCTTTGAACTACGTTGACTCTGACTTTCCCATTACACGAGGGAATACGCAGGCATAGGACGACGATATCCTATCGAGTTACCTTTTGTTCAGTTTCCATTTAGAAAATAGGATTTAGATATATACATCCTTTGATTAGAAGAACGAGAGTGGATCATGTTGAGTACAACAGACGCGAGGGGATGTTAATACCTTCCTCTCGCGTAATCGACTCCCGAACCCAGGATTTGGTTGCGAGACCATGTCTTCTCCCTTTTGAGGGTTTCTTCGATCGTTTCCTTTCCCCCTTAGGGATAAATAAAATTCAGTGGCGACTTTGTTTTCCCGCCGATTATTTTTCACGTTGCGACATACTCGACAAGAAAACCATACAATGACATGCACACATGGCAAAAACGCAGTTAGTAGGATTACAAATCAAATATTCAAGTACAACAAATGGGCAAAGCCTACTATTCAAATATCACAAACCATGGCGTATAGGCCAGGAAAATAAAAATTATGGCGCACAGGCCGAAAAAAATACCAAATCAAAATACCAAAATATGGCACGCAGGACAAACGACTACAAAATAACAACTAAACATCTTCTTCCTCCACGGGTTGAGACTCCCCATCAGCATGATCAGCCTTGTCGCCGAGACTTGCTGGAGCGACTATCTGGCCTTCGACCACCTGGTGAAAAGCCCTAATCCCCTCAGTAACGAGCTGAATCTCGAGGTTGGCGGCTTGAAGCTGCTCCACCACATTGTTGAAACCCAACTTGATGGTACCCAAGTAGTCCTGTTCGAGCTCCCGAAAATCAGCTCAACCCGAGTCGACAAGGCTTTCTCCTTGTTAGTCGTGTCCTTAGCAGGCGCCACGACACTCTCCAATTCAGCAACCTTTTCCTAGAGGCGCTTGTTCTCCACGGTTGCCTTGGCCAGCATCTCCCTCATCTCACTAATCTCACGACAAAGCCCAACCTGGACCTTATAATTCTCCGGGTAGTCAAAGAAGTCGCTCTCCAACTTGATCTTCTTCGCCTCAAAGGTCGTATTCACGGCTTGCACCCTCTTCATCTCGGTAAGGAGGCATGTCTCCTCGTCTTTTAGGGCCAAGGCAGTCTCCATAAGCCTTATCATGGCAGTCGCGGTCTCGGATAAGGATTTCCTCCTGGCCACTTTGTTGACGGCCAGGATTGCCTTCGAATCCAATTCATGCACAACCAAAGAGTTGTCCCCACCAAAGATCCCCCTGTGGAGATAACAGGGGAGTAACATGAATTTCTCCCCAACGAACCCTCTATAAGATCGACGGTATCGGGGTCTTCTCCATGTTGCCTCTTCTTGGATGAATTCTCCTGAGAAGTAGGAGATTGGCTGCCTTGAGGCGAAGAGGAAGAACTACTGAGGATATGGTCCATCTTCAACTGCTTTTGGACTTGGGAAACACGACCCTTGGGGGATTTCTTGGGACCCCTGTGTCGCACCTCGAAAATTCATAAATCGAGAACGTACGACCCTCGCGCTAAAGGCGCGGAAATACGGTTCGACAGAGTCGCCACCGAACTTTATTTATTCCGAATAAACGGGAGAGGAAAATATCGAGAAAATATTTTAAAACCGAAGGAACAGGAACACGGCCGTTGTAACTTGATGTTCCAGGTTCGGGAGTCGGTTACACAAGGGGAAGTTATTAGCACCCCTCACGTTTGTTGTACTCAACGGGAACCTCTTAATTCAAATTATGATGAACGTTAGCTAAGCTTAGTTGTTTTTTTATCAATACTAAATGCAATACTAGTTCCTGAGGGTGCTCCCAATATCGAAACCACGATGAAATGTGAAAGTATGCATAATACGTTGATGGCGAATGTGAACGAGCACTCAACTTGCGGAGGGTATTTGAAAGTGGCTCGATGACGAATCAAGAATTAGTTCGAAAACGATTTAATCTACGCTAGTCCCTAAGGGTGCTCATAGAAGATAAACCACAATCAAAGCAATACGAAAGCGTACACCGAAACGGGAGAGGGATACATGTAAGTTATACGGGATTGCACGAAATAAAAGGTCTCATTGTCAGGTAGCCCTAGAGAAAGCTGTGTGTGTGCGAAGTGTCCTAAACTATGCCTTGAGCAAAAGTCGGGCACAATTCCTAGCTAGGGTACCTGACAAAGTCCAAAGATCCAACAGTCCATCAATTTAGCCTTTTAGTGTTTCGATCATTTATTAAGTATTTTCGAATATGGGTGAATAAAATGAATATGAATATGACACTTATGAATAATGTGACAAGATAATATAATCGAGATATAACGACTGAATTTAAATTAAGGGTATATTTAACTGAAAATAAAATAGTTGTATATTGACGGGAAGTAAAGTTAGTGGTTAGTCGATTTATGAATGGAATCGGGACGAAATGTAACGCTAAATCGTCGTAGCTCGACTTATGGCGAAAGTCAAACTATAGGAGGCCGCGTAAATTAATATTTGTACTAAAAACAAGATAAAGAAATGATATTGAGGACCATTCTCCAATTTAATCGTGTCGCACGGACCAAAAAGAGTGGGATCTCGTCTTAATCATAAACTCATGTCGATTAATCGAAGGTAGCCTATCACGATCCCAAAGTAAAGAAAATGACCTAAATGGTCATTTTCCATAGATTTGACATTGTGAAGGTTATCGACTTCGATAAATCAACGTTTACGAATCGAAAGACTTCATAGATAAAAAATTCAATAAAATCAAAAATAAAGAAGAAATTGAAAGAGAAAGAAGGTGGTCTCGGATAAATTATCATCTATCAATAATTTGACCAATAACAACTTATGGAGGTCTTTTCATCGACCAAAAACGATAAAAAAGGATAAACTCAGAAATGAAAATGTGAAAAGAAAATTGGTCTCAGATTAATTCTTATCTATCAATAATTTGACCGATAATAACTTATGGAGGTCTTGTTATTAACCAAAACGATAAAAAATCGAAATGAAAATCAATGCAAAATTACATCACGAAAGATCCAAATTTCTAATTGGAATAAGATTTCTACAAAATTAAAAAAAGCATTGAAAATAAATTCAACAAAGAAAGAAGCCAAAGAAAAGAACAAGTAAACACTATTAAAAAAAAATAACCAAGAAAGTTTTTGTTTTAAAACGAATAAAAAACAAACAAAGATGGGGGTGCACCATGATTATGGGGTGTTAATATGTAAGGGAATCATGTGGGCTTAAGGGATCCCATCATCCCTCTATCAACACAAACTCGGCCCCCCTTAAACATGACAATACGCCATAACAAGGAAAGGGAAGGAAATCACGGATAGAACACCTCCATGGAATTTTCTCAATACTCTTGTCTAAATAAAAAAAATAACAAAAACAAAGCTCAAGAAGACCAAATCGCGGCCGAGAAATGTAAAGTGTAACACCAGAGTCCACATCTCCAACCTTCTTCATGATTTTCGTCTACTCCGTCTCTCCTCGCTCTGGCTCACAACCCTATCTCAGTTTCAGATTTGATTTCGATCTATAGATGTGTTTCGGTTCCGGTTGTATTTTCTTATTCCTCTTCATCTTTTTCTGGGATTGATTCTAGTTTATGAGTTTTTAGGGAGATTTGGGTTTTTCGTTTTGTTCTGGGTTGAGGTTTATTTATGGTTGATGAACGAGGAAGGAGGGAACCCAGTTTTGTAGTGGTTTTGTTTTGAGCGAGGTTTTGATTATATATGAGTCTTGAATGTGGTTGGAAAGGTTTCTTTTGAGAAAGATTTGGAAGGGTTCAAATGACCTCCTCTGTTGAAAGATTGTTTGTGACTTTTATGCTGATGTTGCACCCCTTTCCTTTCGTATCTGCAAGTTGCTACCATGTGTTTTGCTACGCGGAACTGACGCACAATACGTGTGATTCGTGATTTGTTAAATTACTGCTCTCATCTGCCCAAGCTGTTTGTTGTGTGTGTGTGTTTGGGGGGGGGGGGGGAGGGGTCAAGTATGTTGTCCAATTGTGTGGGACCTCATGATGGTGCGCTGCATTTTTAAGGCAAGGGTTACGTGATGGCTCTTTTCCAT
Source organism: Lathyrus sativus (assembly GCA_963859935.3). Taxonomy (NCBI): domain Eukaryota; kingdom Viridiplantae; phylum Streptophyta; class Magnoliopsida; order Fabales; family Fabaceae; genus Lathyrus; species Lathyrus sativus. Next base: position 469,656,806 of record OZ012741.1, on the reverse strand, counting down.
CTGTAGCATCTAAAAATGTTTCTGCTTTATTCTTCAGTTGGCCATTCTACTGATGCAATATTTTGGCTTATTTGGATGTACTATTTCGGCTGGGAATATTTTTGGTAAAGCATAAACTGATTTTTTGTAAAACGAAGTCCTGATGTAGGCTTAGATGTTTGAAATATCAAATGGGCCGCATGGCCCTCTCTCTCATTATTATTATTGTTGTCTTTTTGAATCAAGTGGGCTTATAAAATCAATCATGGGCTTAGACTTGGATGGGCCCTTTTTATTTTATTTTTTTTGCAATATCTTCATGAGCAATATCTCTTTTATAGAAACTTTGGGGATTTTGTAATGAGATCTTGGATAGAAAGTGGCAGTGGACTTTAACATGGTAATCTGAAATTTGATCCTTGCACCTTCCATTTTAATTACTGAAACATGCTTGAAAAGGTAATTAGTCTGCGAGAACCTTGAACTCTTGATCCTTAATTAGAGCTTCGAATTCTCTATGTTGATCTAAAAACTCAAAAAGCAGTTTTCACTCTTATTGAATTCTCACTTGAAACAACTAAAATCTTAAATTGATCCAGGACAATAAACTCAAACATGAATCAATCTCGAATCTTTGGATAAACTGGAATCTTGACACAATGAAGCCACTAGCAAATCAACCTTTGAGTTGAACTTTATTGAGCAAGAACAACTTGAAACCAGAGCGTCATAACTTGAAGTATGAATAGCAATACATGAAAATCTAATTTGAAAGTGACTTGATCTCTGATGATATTTAAATTATGAAGCACCAATACCTTGACACTGCTTGGTAGCTTGGCCTAAACACGACTAGCTTAAATTGGCACGAACCCTAATTGAAGCCTTAAGCACAACCACCTGAATCACTTGCACCCATGCCTTAACCTTGAAACGAACCCTTGCATGACCGTATCGAGAATATCATTGCACACACACACATTCATAATGAATCCTCAAATACACCCTAATTTAATGCAATTCAACCTTGCAATCTCTTGAATTTAGCCAACACGCAAAAGCAACATATTTTTTGGATTTTTTTTAATAATAGTCAGTGGATGATGTACGAGTGAAAGCTATACAAGATAGGACAAATTTGGGGTATGACAGATGCCCCTATCTAATTGGCTTGAACTTAGTAAGATGAAACTGCTACAACGTTTATCCTTTCGAGGTAAAAGACAAATGATAAGAATAAAACTCCAAATTTATCCGAAAAGAAAGGAAATTCCTGGGAAGTGGAATGATGGATCAATGTCAATCTTTGAGTGGACACTGCATATCTTATAAAGGTTGCTATCACCAAAAGGATGATAGTTACTCACACACACAACCCTGACACCAAAAGGATATATGGAACACTCGCACAATCTGGCACCCGGATGACAGACCCATCATCAAAAGGATGATAGAGCGACACACATACAGACTACTACCACCAAAAGGATGATAGAGCAAACACTCGTACAATCTGGAACCAAAACGATGACAGACCCACCACCAAAAGGATGACGGAGCAAACTCACACCGACTACTACCACCAAAAAGATGATAGAGCAAACACTCACACAATCTGACATCAATAAAATGACAGACCCACCACCAAAAGGATGATGGAGCATACTCACACCGGCTACTACCACAAAAAGGATGATAGAGAAAAACACTCGCACAATTTGGCATCAACAAGATGACAGACCCAACACCAAAAGGATGATGGGACGAACTCACATCGGCTACTACCACCAAAAGGATGATAGAGCAAAATGCTCGCACAATCTGACATTAACAAGATGACAAACACACCACCAAAAGGATGACAGAGCAAACTCACACCGGCTACTACCATCAAAAGGATAATAGAGCAAACACTTGCATAATATGGCATCAACAATATGACAGAACCACCACCAAAAGGATGACGGAGCAAACTCACACCGGCTACTACCACCAAAAGGATGATAGAGAAAACACTCGCACAATCTGGCATCAACAAAATGATAAACCCGCTACCAAAAGGATGATGGAGTGAACTCACACCGGCTATTACCACCAAAAGGATGATAGAGAAAAACACTCGCACAATCTGGCATCAATAAGATGATAGGCCCATCACCAAAAGGATGATGGAGCGAACTCACACCGGCTACTACCACCAAAAGGATGATAGAGCAAAACACTCGGACAATCTGACATCAACAAGATGACAAACCCACCACCAAAAAGATGATGGAGCAAACTCACACCGGCTACTACCACCAAAAGGATGATAGAGCAAACACTCGCATAATCTGGCATCAACAAGATGGCAGACCCACCACCAAAAGGATGACAGAGCAAACTCACATCGGCTACTACCACCAAAAGGATGATAAAGCAAACACTCGCACAATCTGGCATCAACAAGATGACATACCCATCACCAAAAGGATGATGGAGCGAGCTCACATTGGCTACTACCAACAAAAGGATGATAAAGCAAAACACTCGCACAATCTGGCATCAACGAGATGACAGACCCATCACCAAAAGGATGATGGAGCAAACTCACGCCGACTACTACCACCAAAAGGATGATAGAGCATCACTCAGGCAATCTGGCACCAACGAGATGATAGACCCATCAACAAAAGGATGATGGAGCAAACTCACACTGGCTACTACCACCAAAAGGATGATAGAGCAAACACTCGCATAATTTGGTACCAACAGGATGACAGACCCATCACCAAAAGGAAGATGGAGAAAACTCACACCGGCTACTACCACCAAAAGGATGATAAAGCAAACACTTGCACAATCTGGCATAAACAAGATGACAGACCCATCACCAAAAGGATGATGGAGCAAACTCACACCGGCTACTACCACCAAAAGGATGATAAAGCAAAACACTCGCACAATCTGGAATTAACAAGATGACATACCCATCACCAAAAGGATGATGGAGCGAACTCACACCGACTACTACCACCAAAAGGATGATAGAGCAACACTCGTGCAATCTGGCACCAACGGGATGATAGACCCATCACCAAAAGGATGATGGAGCGAACTCACACCGGCTACTACCACCAAAAGGATGATAGAGCAAACACTCGCATAATCTGGCACCAACAGGATGACAGACCCATCACCAAAAGGATGATGGAGCAAACTCACACACACGAGTTGCTACCACCAAAAGGATGATAGAAACTCGCCAATTTTGAAGGCAAACAACACCAAAAGGATGCAGGCTTAGGTTGAACCGACAAGGTTTTGGCTATCACCAAAAGGATGATAGTAAGACAATTGACAAAAGGTCATGTTTGCTGGATACTACTCACTGGGGAACACCCAAGAGGAAGATTGGATTGAAACAAATCAACAGGGAACACCCACTGTCTTGCTTGGAGGCCACAGTTTTGACCACAAAAGATTAAAACGACTTCATGAGGAACTCCTATGAACTTGAAGAAAAATGTCCCTGACTGGGTTGGGTTTTGCTTGATGTCTTGTCTTGGTCAACAAAAGGTTGAACAACTTCATGAGGAACACTCACGACTTTGCTGAAGATGCCCCTGGTTGGGCTGAATGTTGCTTTAAAATCCTTGGATTTTCCCAACAAGAGGTTGAATAACTTCGTGGGGAACGCCCACGGTCTTGAATAATATGCCTCTGATTGGGCAAAGAATGTTGACTTAGAAATCAACCACGAGGTTGAAATAATGTCATGATAAATTCCCATGGTCTTGAAAAAAATGCCCCTGATTGGGCTGAATCTTGCTTTGATATCTTTGAATTTCGTGGGGGAAGCCCAAAGTCTTGAAAACGATGCCCCTGACTGGACTGATGATTGTCTTGAAGCTTTTGAACTTGCCCAACAAAAGGTTGAACAACTTCACGGGGGGGGGGGGGGGGGGGGGAAGCCCACAGTTTTACGGAGGATGCCCCTGACTAGGCTGATGATGGTTTAGAAAATCTTTGAGATTAATCCTGGACCTTGACTTGCATATGCAAATGCTGGATGTGTAATGATGTGCCATAACGAATGAAAGAGCAAATGCAAATGCTGACGCGCGGAGATGTAAGAGCTGAGGGAAGTATGTTATGGTTTGGTATGCATATGATGAAAGATGCTTATGATATCGAATGTGATGTGTATGATGCAGATGATGCATATGGTAATGGATATCCAAGTGGGAGACGCCAACTTGGTGGACTTTTGGTAGTTGCCGATACGAATTAGGCTTTGGATGGTGGAGGGATTGACTTCCTTGATACGCGGTTCATTGAAGACGACGTGATTGAAGTAGAAGATGTTATTGATGCCCCAAGTCTGAGCACTTGGTAGGTTGCTGTGAACTTGCTTAAGAGAAGATTGCAACTCTGCTTGATGGTCAGGATAACCTGGTCTTGCCTCAGACTAAACATGTTGATGGTATGCCCCCAATTAACCAGTTGAAAGCTGAACTTGGGTGCTTTGAGATAACCTGCCCCTAATCGAGTCGTTGAACAATTTGCCCCAGCCTGTGGGTTTTGAAGTAACTTCGCTTCGTGTCAGCCACTGGAAGTCAAGTTCCTCTTTAGTTTCCCCTTGTTGGAGTGTCTTTGATGTCTAGCATTAATTTGCACTTACAATTGTACATTCATAAATGGTAACCTTAATGCAAAACTCATGCAAGTTTTGAAAAAGTGTCTTTTTATTGAAGTGTCATGATAGTGTGAGACGAATGAACCATTAATCCAGACGTAGTTATGATTTGGTTGGTGTAAAAGATACAACAAGGAAAATGAAACCAATGCTGATGAGTATGTGAGGATTCAATTTACGCAACCTTACAATAATATGCTTTCAGAATAAACCTCGACTCAATTAGGTCTTTCGAGAGTTGTAGCGTGGTCTGGTTCACGGTTTATGAAACAAAAAGGATGTTAGGATCAAAGTATGACTTGTACCCACCCCTTCTTCGTAATGGTATTCAGTCCTACATTCAGTTAATTGTGTACATGCTATCTTGACGGTGTAAACTTGATGGTTTAAGGTATGCTTGAAATAGCAGTCACCCTTATTTTGTTTTTGATGGATGCCAGTGACCCTTTGATGTTGATTTGGTGGCCACTGAATCTTATTTTGTTTTTGTTGAGGTTTTCGGGACCTCTTTTGATTTTGTTTTTGATCCCTAACTTTTACATGGACTGAATTTGCTTGTCAGATCCATCGGGATTGCCTTGATTTTTGCCTAAGTCCCCTTTGAGGTGTTTGACTTAGCAGGCTTTTGATTTTGACTTTTTTTTATTTTGTTGGAGGATTGTCATGTCATGGGTCATTGATGAACAACCTGTCATACCCCAAATTTGTCCTACTTCATTATTTAAGGAATGCTTTACTACTTCACGACTTCTGACCATGATTCTCTAAGGTTTCATTTATAAAGACCATGTGTGTACACGTTATGGTTATAATCCCTAGCAATTTACGATGAAGAATACACCTTCAACCCCTTATACCCAAACTCATGTGTGTCCTCGTTCTCACGATCATACGGATATGATGATTGGATCTATTTTCGTAACATAATTGTTGTTCAAAGATATCACATGGTACTTCTAGGCCCAGTCGTTTGCTTCAAGCTTTGTTCAAGTTGGTTGGAAGCGTCTAGCTATGTTTGGATTCTAAATCAGTTTGTGACAAACTTAGATTCAACTTACAAATTTCAAGACCATATTTCTACATTTTGGTACTGAGTGTTGCAAAGGCCAAATTTGTGGAATTTAGTTTCAAGCCATAGGTGTATTAACTTCAAGTCATGTGTGAGCTGCAACCTTATTTTACAATTATGTTTAAACTATTCATAGTCAATCTCGACTTGATAGCCTTCAAGACATTTTGATGTTAATATTGATTCAGAATCATTTTTATGAATGTTTGTTTACAAGGACTAGTGTTATGTTTTGCTTGACTAGCTAACGATGAACTTGCTTAAATCATAAGTCAAGCATTATGGATAATTGTGTTAAAAAGGGGTGAAATTTTTTTCACAACAGCCTGTTGTTTAATTTGCTACCAAGGCATACAAGCCCATTCGAGTTCAAGAGGCGTAAGGACCTCTTGATAATATCTAAGCTGTCCTTATCCTAAGTGCACGACGAAAGGAATTCAAAGAGGAAAAAGCAAGTTCTATTAAATACCATGTTTAGTGGCAAGTTCAAAACTAAACTATAATATTACAAAGGATTCAAACATTGTTACGGGGCGACATTGTGCCCACAATTTAAACAAGCTAATTAACAAAACCGTGACTCGACCACGACTTAAAGATTTGCAGTCATACAGAAGACCTCATGTTCCTTGGCAACAGAAATAACGGAAATTGGTGATGTTGCATTCATCCCTCCATGAAGATCATCATAAGCCCTTACTTTCTCAAGATTTCGGTCCCTAGAGTTTCAAGTTGTGGCTGCGGTTCCTTAACAAAGATAAGATCATAGGATAGTGTCATTTAGTTAAGCATGAGTAGGCAAACAATTTAGTGGACATAGTTGGTAAGCGCGGGGGAAATACACTGCACCATCTTATCGTGGCGTGTTCGACCCTAATAACCAGCTTGCCCATTGATATTGGTCTAACTCGTTCAAAGCAAATGATGAAACCTTCAGAACATGGCAAAAAATTAGTTCTTGGCTCAAGGAATAAATGAACGGCTAGGTACAAAAGCTACTGGTACATGAATGTTGAAGGATCAAATGAATTCAAAATCCTCACCGTAAGTCATCAGGTAACAAATCCCTCATCAGACAACGGTAGACGACGCGAGTTTCTTTCTTGCAATGAATCTCTATCATCAAGAAAATTGTATTAATTCCTAAACTACAAACATGAGAATATACAGTTATGATGAAGTTCACAAGTGAATGCCACCTTCTTAACCATACAACAAAAATCAGAACAAGGAATTAAAATGTCAAAAGCTTTTTAAAATCAATTACAGGAGCAATGCCATGATTTATTGCTTGTGCCAAGCTGACTCCATGTTAAGGTTTCCTCTCTATTAAACATCATCAATTTAAATTCCAAAGTTGTGACATAGCTTTATTTCTCTCTAGAGAGCATACCTGAAATAAGGGTGGAAATATAATATTAGAAACAGATATAAGCATAACAGTACAACTGGAAGTTGAGTGGAGAGTTAAGTGGATGTTGTTTTTTAGAGCATGATTCAAAAGAGTTTCATTTCTCATAAATCAAGCTCTAACAACAACATGAGAAGTTCCCCTTACAAATCATAATTGATCTATGAAAGTAAACAAGCATAATTGTAAAGAGATCCTGGCTAGCCACTACCGTATCAGACCTTGTATTACCCTGCTACGCTCCAAGCTTATGTTGACAGATTCCCTTGTCGTTGCCGCTAAAATTCTATCACGAGAGGTCACTGTTGCACCTCGCATTACCGATGGAGCGCCAATGGTGGTGGAAGTTTATGTTCAAACTAAAGCATGCCGCGGCAGGCCCTTTTTAAGGGTTATTGAGAATGTCAATGTCATTATGGTGATGTTCGGGTGTATCCGGAGAAAGGAGCCATTTGTTTTCTCTCTACTGACCTGCATATGACCAAGTCTCACATGAACAAACAAGGATGATCCACATGAAATCATGTTACAAGGAAATCTATGAAAGACTTACGCATATGGGATTGCTTACAATGAAATTGAACCGACGATGAATTTGAAGCTAGCAGTTCAGGCTACGTATGTCTCTTACCAAAGGCAAAGGTGATTTTACTCGTCTGCAGAAATTTTCATCGAGCCTTCATCATACCATGACCAAGCTTCCATTTGGTATCCATTGCACAAGTTAAAACTCCTAGAGCTTAATACCTTCGAATAACAAGCAGCACATAAGGAAAAGCTGGCGCAAACTTGTTGTTGGTCTTTCTCCTTGTCGTATCAAACCCGTGTTATGCCAAGCCTCCCATGAGCGCATACATGAATAAGAAATAAAGGTGGTTAGTACAATATACAAGCCATAATCAGTTCACAATGCAAAAAAAAACAATGAGATCCCTCGTTTCAACAGAGCAGCCATGGTGAAGGGTCCTGGTCCCTACACCGACATCGGCAAGAAAGCCAGAGATCTGTTGTGCAAGGATTATCACAATGACAAGAAGTTCACTATCAAACACTGACTTGCCTATTGGAGTTGCTATAACGTCCTCAGGAACGAAAAGTGTTATTGGAACTAATGCTCTTGCTTTGGTGACGATCTTTCTTTTTGATAACCAAACTTGGGGTGCTTACAAAATCCAAAGCTGTTGTCGAATTTTGTCAAAGATAACTTGGTTGGGTCATTGACTCTAAATGAAAAAAGGTGATCATTGGTTAGTATAAAAACAGGCCATAACAGTAAGAGATGCACAATGAGACGCTTAAGATTGAATCCCGGATTTACCTGCCAAGCCTTGATCGCATCCACAAGATTGTAAGGCATCATACCACTCCACGCCAAGTTGAGGTCGGTACATGAAAATCAACACAAAAACGCAAAGTTACCATGAGAACTTTCAACAGCAAGAATACACATCAGTGTTAACGATGAGATTCATAGCAGAATGAACAAAACAATTAAACCAGAAAGAAATTATGGTTTTAGCAGTCAAGAATCGACTTAAGGAAAACTACCATGGATTAGTAGTTAGCTTGATAACATTAGCTACAGGTCCACTTATTGAAACATCCAACACACATATGCAGCAGTAACCATAATGTGTGTAGCGGTAACCGTGATGTGCGCGACAGCTCCAAGTAATGCGACATGAACAACAAGAGCTCCACTGATCCGTAATAAATTTCCAAATCCAATGATCATCTTCACTCCTATTATGCACATGAAAATAGAAGTATGTCAATGAGCAGGTGATAAAAGCATCTTAAAGCACGTAGAAGCAAATAATTTATTTCAAGGGAGAGAAGAGAACGTATTGGAAAGTATTAGTAATAACGGTGCACCTATGGAGGTCTTACTAAAGGACAAAGATAGTAAGAGGTTAAAAGTAAAAAACTTGCAAGTACGATGTCATGAAAATGCATACCAATTACAAGAGCAAAACCATGTGTCTCTAAGAGCACAGAGGCCAGTTGGAATGATTGCCTTATATGTTGCGTCACATTACAAGAATTCTCCAAATGATCCACAATTGATGGCAGATGCTCCAGCATATCACTTGTTTGTGCTACTCAGGCCTACGTATTTAAGCTAGGCCATTCAGTAGATACTGCCACACAAACATCAAAAGGCGTATTGTGAACACGATAGCAATTTTTGAATGCGCAACAGTGACGACGTAACTGCATTAGATATTTGCGTTGTAAATTTGAAGCAACACTCAGACCCAACAATTGTTTTGAATATCTTCACCACAACAACGACAATATCACAAAGCTTGTACTGTTGTTACCATTTGATCCTAATCAAGTCGGAGTTTCGCGAGTTGAATTATTGGTTATTGATGAAGCAGCTGCTGTTCCGCTGCCAATGGTGAAGCATTTACTTGGCCTAGGGTCTTCCTGTCTTCTACTGTTAATGGTTATGAAGGAACTGGACGCTCTTTAAAACTTATACAGCAACTGCGAGAACAAATGCCTGAGTTTGGTCTGGGCAACATTAAAACAACTAGGAAGATGAAGAGGAGCATCACCGCAAGAGCTGAGGCTGCAAGTCTTCCCCGAGACTCATAATATCGCTCTCACACCAGAGTCGTGAACAGATTGTCAAGATTATTTAAAGTTGTCCATAGGTTAATTCATTCCATGTGTTAAGCTATGATTCGTATACCTGCCGTTCATGACCAAGTATCCAAACTCAAACCATACCACAGAGCTCCAAAAGCTAAGTTGCAACGCTCCAGGAATTCATTGGCACGAGATCACACAAAACGTATCTGCAGAACCAGAAATGAAGATGAGTCAATAGCCAATTTTTGCTCTTACAAAACTATGTCAACCTTATGCATTGCTGCTGTAAAAGAATAGAGGAAGTTAAATATACCATCCTTATGTGAGTCGAGAAGTAAGCGGTACATCATCTTTCCTCTCCTAGCCATGATATCTTATTGAAGTTCCATCCAAATATGTTGGCTTCACCCCCTGCAATGGTAAGGAATACATTCAAATAAGTCATACCAAGACATTCTAAAGTCAAAAATATTACAGCAGTAAAAGCCACATTTTCACAGTAAAAATTTAGAGTAAAAAAAAGATATTTTTCACAAGTAGCTACAGACAAAGAACAAGTCACCATCACCTTGGTCCCCCCACCCAAATCCTTGTGCAAAACCTCTCTAACAGTATTGCAGGACCACAGCCCACAACCTCACACACTTGAAGGAATATTCCTCAAAACTTCTCTAAAATTCACACGTATGAGAACATCTTGAACCCTCCTATAAATAGAACCAGTTATTGGCTCGAAAAAAAGAGGGGAGAACCCTATCGTTACCCTGCAAAGATTAATCCAGAACCCTACCTAAAGCTCAAAAAAAAAAAAGAATTTCGGAAAACTTCTTAGAGCTTCACGTTGGAACTCTAAGATAGTGAGCTTAGATACCAGGTCTATGATGAATAGTTGCAGAGAATAGATTAAGGAGTAGAAAGAAAGAGCCGTTTGCAACGAACGAAAAAAAAGCAGAAACAGAGAATCAAAGACGTGAGAAGGTTGATTTGCGTTACCTTGTCGAAGTTACCATCAGACTAGCTCTGATCTTGTAAGTTTCCTTCCCTTTTCATGCTTGATTTTTGCTCGCATAACTGTGTTGATTAAAATCTGCATTTTAGGCGTTTGTTGCGAAGCGTTGTTCCATCTCAAATCTGATTTGAAAATCTAGGGTTTTCAACCGAAAATCGCGATTTGTCTTGTTTTAGGGTTTTGTTTGCAAAAACAATGGTAGGATTCGTAAGTTCTGGTTAAATGAGAGGGGTTTGGTGTTTTGTGTTAGGGCCTTGTTTTGTGGTATTTGATCCTCGAAGAAGAAGTTGGCGTCGCCACCGATGGCCAAGCTTCTCTGGCCATGTTCGTTAGGAATATGGGAGGGTATTCATCGAGAGAGATAGAGAGGGTGTTCGAACTTTGAAACAGGAGAGAAATAGGGAGAGAGTCTGTTAGCATTAATCCATATGGCTTATTATATTTTAATTATATTATAAACATTATTAAGTTATAATTAAGTGTTTGAAGCAAGGAAAAAAAACATTATTTTCATATAGCTTAAATTAATTGATTTAATAATTAATTAAATGTTTTTTTTTAAAAAAAAAAGAGGTATTTTTAATTTCTTTCAAATATTTTTATAAGAAGATTCAAATTATTCTAAAAAAATATATTTCAAAACTATTATTAAATAATATTTTAAATATTGAAAAAAAATGTACTTTTATTTAGTTGAGTTAAAACTTTTCTAAAATATTAAACTTTTCTCAAATCAAAACCTTTTACAATTGATTAATTTATTTTATACATGAAAATTAAAACTATTTTTTAATTAAATTAAACTATTTTTTCTTAAATAAATTTCAAAACAATTGAATTCTTGGATCTCGCCTTCCTTGGATTTTTAAGCGACCGCTCTCGAGGTGCACGCCTTGAGTTGTGGTCGTTTCGTCTTTCATCGTTAAAACACCTCAACATTGTTTAAACCTTTCACAATAGACAAACCCTAATCCTAGCCATATGCCTACCCTATTTTAATCTATCCCCACTAATATTTTCAAATCATTTTTCTTAATTAAATTACGAAAGTATCGAGTTCTTGGAGTCGCCCATTCCTTGAATTCGAGAGTGATAACTATCGAGGTGTACGCCTCGGTTAGCATGTCATTCGAACTTTCGTTCTTAAAACATCTCCAATTATTTGGACAAATATTTACTGTCCAACAAACATATTTCATAATTATTGGAATGAAAAAGATGTCTTTGAGATCTAGCATTCCAACGATATCCCGACTAATTGGTTACGAGGCCGACGTCTCGTTTATCGAATAGTCGTCCTTCCTCCTAAATGTCCAACTCGTCTAACCTCGTTCCTCACCTTCATACAGTCGAGTCTAAACCCTAATATGTTTCTAAACCATACGCCAAATTCAAATTATTTTCTTAATTAAATTACGAAAGAACTGAGTTCTTGGAGTCTCGCACTCCTCGAATTCTTGAGTGACCACTCTTGGGGCGTATGCTTTAGGTTGTGGATTACTCGACCTTTTGTTTATAAGATACATGCCCTAACTACTTTGACAAATACCACCATTGTCCATTCGAATACACTTTCATAATTAATTGAATGAAAAAGGTATCATTGGGATCTAGTATTCCAATGATATCCCGATTAATCGATTGCGAGACTGACGTCTCGTTTATCGAGTAGTCGTCATTCTCCCTTAAAATATTCAATCCAACTCTGTTCTCTCGCCCCCGTGCGATTGAAACTTTCTCAAACACTAATTTCGAAGTTAGTTGAATGAAAAAGGTGTTGTTGGAATCTAGCATTCCAATAATGCCCCGATTAATTGATTGCGAGGCTGATGTCCCGTTTATCAAATAGTTGTCATTCTCCATCAAATTACCTAACCAAACTCCTCTTTCTCGCCCCATGCGATCGAAACCATAAATCTATTCAAATATATCCTCTAACCAAAACATCCAATACGATAAACACAAATTCCTCGCCCTCGTGCGATTTCCAACCAAAACACCTTTTGTCAAGAACATTGTTTAGTCGCTTCTTCCGCGCATAACAAACTAGTGCTTCAGCCTCCCCTAGCGAGTAGACAAGCCAACGTTTAGCAGTTAGAATGCGACCTAAACACTCGTTCAGTTTCAAACCCTTTACCGTAGTTAGCCAAACTACGGCTGCTCTGATTTCTCATTTATCAATGAGAATATGTAGGCACAAGATTGCGATGATCTTGGCGAGCACAATCCCCTCTTTTTCCCGTAGTCCCACGAACTACGAATGCTCTGATTTTCCACTTCTTACAAGTGAAGATACGTAGGCACAAGGGCCCCAATCCTTGGCGAGCACCCTATCTTATAACCACCCATTCCCCCTATAGGAGAAACCTTAGAAGAAAACAAACAAGCGTAGATAACTTTACTCTCGAATCGATCAAGAGGTTCTCGTTGAGTACAACGGACGTAGAGGGTGCTAATACCTTCCCTCTGCGTAATCGACTCCCGAACCTAGAATATTGGTTGCGATGACCATGTTCTTATCTCCTTTAAGGTTTTATCGATATTTTCCTATTCCATCCTTGGAATGAATAAAGTTCGGTGGCGACTCTGTTTCGAACAGTATTTTCCGCGTCCATCACGAGGATCGTATTTTTCGAGGTACGACACAACCGTCTTCTGGATTTTGCTTTGTTGATTCGAATGCGGGATTAGATTAACTGAACACTACCCTGCCCTAGATTAAGTGTAAAGGTTTGAATATCCGAAGGAAATTGCTACCTCTAGGTTTGAAGTGGTTGACTAGGGATTAACTCCTTATATCTCCAGTGTTTGGGGAATTAAAATAATGCATGTACATCATCAACGAGATTCTGTCTGAAAGCATACAGTTTACAATTATGAGTATTTCGTTTTCGTCATCCTCCCTCAAATCATGTTAAACAATAGTTGATATAGTGAAGTGAATAAACGTGTCGGTGCTTGTGATAAGAATGAGTGAATACGTCATAACTAATTCAAAACATGCATAACAATACATTAATGAAACCAAATACTAATGGAAATGTTCAAAGCGTACAATACTTAAACAAACAAAGACAAAATACAAGAAAGCAAATAATGAAATGGAAACATGACTGCCTTCTTCAGGGAGATGAACTTTACTTAAATGGATTTGATTTGTTCTGATGCTGGCACTAGCTGGCTGGTGGCATAGGATTATTGATGATGTTTGGAGACTTCCTATTAAAGTTGATATCATCCCTGTCAATCATGTCTTGAATTTTGTGCTTGAAAGCCCTGCAGTTCTCAATGGCGTGACCTGGGGCACCCTTATGAAACTCACAATGAGCATTTGCATCGTAGGCGGCAGGAATGATAGTTGGGGGAGCCAAATCTCTCGGAACAACAACCTTTTTTCCTATCAACTGAGCAAAGATTTTAGCATACAACATTGGTAGACGATCAAATACTCTATCTGGCCTCCACGTTCTCTGCTGACGCTATTGGCGAGCACCTTGTTGTTGTTAAGCAGCTTGCAGTTGTTGTTGCTGAGGATGATACTGATATCCTTGCTGGTTATAGGCTTGTTACTGAGGAGCCTATTGCTGAGGCATTTGAGCTTGAACAGCTTGAACAGTTGAAGGATAAGGCATTGGAGCATATTGCGCAGTAGCAACATACGAGTATTGGAAGTAAGGGTTTGATAAGGCATAGGAGCAGGAGCTTGCATTTTCTGCACAGATATGACATTTGTTTCACCCTCATTTTTCTTGTATCCGTTGAAAGGCTTCTTGGTACCAGTTTGGCTATTAGAACCTCCTTGAATCTTTCCACTCTTCAGCCCTTCTTCAATTCTCTCACCCATGATTATCAAGTTAGAGAATCCAGCAGAAACACTACCGATCAACTTTTCATAGTATTGGCCTTGCAAGGTACCCATGAATATATCAATTAGTTCACGGTCGACCAAAGGTGGATGCACCCTTGCAGCTAGCTCTTTCCATTGGTGTGCGTACTCCTTGAAAGATTCGCTGTCCTTATGAGTCATACTTTGAAAAAAGTTGAGTACGATTAGGAGAAAGATCAGTGTTATACTTGTACTGCTTGACAAATGCATCAACTAGCTCAGCCCAAGTGCGCATACTGTTACGCTCCATCTGCATATACCACTCAAGTGATGCCCCAGACAAACTGTCTTGGAAGCAATGAATCATCAGCTTTTCATCTCTGGCATAAGCAACCATCTTGCGACAGTACATCTTCAAATGAATGTTCAGGAAACTGAGGCCTTTGTACTTTGAGAATTCAGGTACTTTGAACTTGGGAGGAATGACAACATCAGGTACCAAGCACAATTCCATAGCACTGAAAGAGTTTGAGTTATGCCCCTCCATGACTCTGAGTTTCTCAGCTAGATCACAACACATTTGGATAGCAGCATGATAGTTTTGCACATCATCATATTGATCCAACAGATTATCTTCGGCATGAGGAACGGGGATCTGAACAGCAGTTGGTTGGGCTTGCAGGATAGCTCCAACAATAACTCCAGGCGCTGGGATTGGTTGAGAAGTGGCTCCTTCAGCTATGGTAGCGAAGTTCATTAGCACTCCATAAGGGTTGGGAACAGGAACTAAAAGTCTGGAGGTAGACCCTTGCCCTTGACCATTGTTGTTGACGATAATAGTTTCACGTAGCTCTTCTTCCTTTCGGGCCGCAATGATGGCTTCAAGGATCTGGTCAATCTTTCCTTTGAGAGAATCCAACTCTTCCCTGAAGGCAACTTGCTCTTGCTGAATCTGTTCCATCATTCGTCTTGTATTGGCTCTAGTTATGTACTGGTGTCGAGGAATCAACTTGATTTACTGGAGATGAAGGAAGGAGAAATGAGATTATGCCGAAGGAATGAAAATGCAGGATGCACAATAGATGCAATGCAAATGATATGCTAGATGCAATGCAAGGTGCAAGATCCAGGATCACAGTTCAAACAGCTTCTGAAACTGATAACTGTAACAAGTAACCATAGTTTCTGATCAAAGAAACTTGACAGGTAAGCCCTATACGTGAAGATCTAAATTCTCTACCCATGAACCTAATCACGGGATGGTTTCTACGTTTGTGGTTCCTGGGATCACGGACACTAATCACATTAGCGTCACGCAACAGGCTAGTTGTACTACGACGATAATGACGACAAGGTCTCTCCTAAGCGGAGTCCTCATACTAGGCACACAAGGAGCGAATCCTCGGAGACTAACAGTACACGACCACCAATATTGGAACTGGTGCTAAAAGGGTTCCCAGAATCATGGACCCTTCATTAATCAAGTCGTGCAACAGGCTAGCTGTGTTACAACAGGATCTACGAATAGGTCTCCTCTAGGGGAGCTTTCATGCTAGGCACACAAGGAGCAAGTCCTTGGGGACTAAAACTACTCGATTACCAATTCTAAACTATGTGTTCTCTCTTCTTTTACCAAAGCTCGGGCATAAAGCTTTACTCATGATGTCATCCCAAGAACCAACATGCAAGCAAAATAACAAGCATAAATAAAATCAACAAGAGAACAAATACATAAACGAGAAGAAAGTAAACAAAAATAACACTCCTCACAAAACCCTAAGATAGGCTCGACTCTCTCTTGCATGGAGCAAATAGTCCCTAGCAGAGTTGCCAGTTGTCGCACCTCGAAAATTCATAAATCGAGAACGTACGACCCTCACGCTAAAGGCACGGAAATGTGGTTCGACAAAGTCGCCACCAAACTTTATTTATTCCGAATAAAAGGGAGAGGAAAAGATCGAGAAAACCTTTTAAAACGGAAGGAACAGGAACACGACCGTTGTAACTTGATGTTCCGGGTTTGGGAGTCGGTTACGCAGGGGGAAGGTATTAGCACCCCTCACGCTTGTTGTACTCAACGGGAACCTCTTAATTCAAATTGTGATGAACGTTAGCTAAGCTTAGTTATTTTCTTCTCAATACTAAATGCGAAATGATACGATAGTAGGATAAAGACGATAAGGGGAAACGAGATGGCTATAGGATAGGGTGCTCGCCAAGGATTGGGGCCCTTGTGCCTACGTATGCTCATTCGGACGAGAATGAGAAATCAGAGCGTCGTAGTTCGACTACGGGAGAGGATGGGGAAATAGGAGATGAAGAGGATTGTACTCGCCAAGATCATCGCAATCTTGTGCCTACGTATCTTACATTCAGACGAGAATGAAGAATCAGAGCAGTCGTAATTCATGGTAACAACCATGAAAAGAGGCAAGGTTGAATTGGTTTGAAGTAAGGTACGAATGAAGATTACTCGAATCATAAGAAAGGCTCCTCGGACCCAAGTAATCGGGAGAAAGAGTCAAAGACTTGGCTCTCTCTCTTTTTCACCTTGAAAAGAAGGTTGTGCCTGAATGGTGTTTGAAATGATGAATGGTTGGACAATGGTTGAAGGTTGTCAAATTGAAAATGTTATTAGAGGTGTCAATTGCTCACACACGAGAAAGATAACTCGCATCTAAACAACTGAAGGGAGATCAAAGGCTCAATCCGCCTTTTTTCACCTTGAAAAGAATCGAATAATTGTTAATTGATTAATAGTTTATTGAGAAAATCCGTTTGACGTTGGATCAAAGGTTTGACTTATATTCGCGTGAAAAACCATGGTAGAATGGAAGTGGGTTTGAAAATGGAACCGGCTTGACGACGAATCAAGGGTTCGGTTGTGAGAAACGATACTAGTCCCTGAGGGTGCTCCCAATATCGAAACCATGATGAAATGTGAAAGTGTGCATAATACGTTGATGGCGAATGCGGACGAACACTCAACTTGCGGAGGGTATTTGAAAGTGGCTCGATGACGAATCGAGAACTAGTTTGAAAAAAGTTTAATCTACGCTAGTCTTTAAGGGTGCTCATAGAAGATAAACCACAACCAAAGCAATACGAAAGCATACACCGAAACGGGAGAGGGATACATGTAAATTATACGGGATTGCATGAAATAAAAGGTCTGATTCTCAGGTAGCCCAAGAGAAATTTGTGTGTGTGCGAAGTGTCCTAAACTATGCCTTGAGCAAAAGTCGGGCACAATTCCTAGCTAGGGTACTTGACAAAGTCCAAAGATCCAACAGTCCACCAATTTAGGCTTTTAGCGTTTCGATCATTTATTAAGTGTGGGTGAATAAAATAAATATGAATATGACACTTATGAATAATGTGACAAGATAATATAACCGAGATATAATGACTGAATTTAAATCAAGGGTACATTTGACTGAAAATAAAACAGTCGTATATTGACGGAAAGTAAAGTTAGTGGTTAGTCGATTTATGAATTGAATCGGGACGAAATGTAACGCTAAACTGTCGTAGCTCGACTTATGACGAAAGTCAAACTATAGGAGGTCGCGTAAATTAATATATGTGCTAAAAACAAGATAAAGAAATGACATTGAGGACCATTCCCTAATTTAATCGTGTCGCACAGACCAAAAAGAGTGGGATCTCGTCTTAATCATAAACTCTTGTCGATTAATCGAAGGTAGCCTATCACGATCCCAAAGTAAAGAAAATGACCCAAATGGTCATTTTCCCTAGATTTGACATTGTGAAGGTTATCAACTTTGATAAATCGATGATTACGAATCGAAAGACTTCATAGATCAAAAAAATTCAATAAAATCAAAAATGAAGAAGAAATTGAAAGAGAAAAGAAGGTGGTCTCGGATAAGTTATCATCTATCAATAATTTGACCGATAACAACTTATGGAGGTCTCGTCGTCGACCAAAAACGATAAAAAAAGATAAAATCGAAAATGAAAATGTGAAAATAAAATTGGTCTCGGATTAATTGTTATCTATCAATAATTTGACTGATAACTACTTATGAAGGTCTCGTCATTGACCAAAACGATAAAAAATCGAAATGAAAATCAACGCAAAATTACAACACGAAAGATCCAAATTCCTAATTGGAATAAGATTTCTACAAAATTAAAAAAAGCATTGAAAATAAATTCAACAAAGAAAATAACAAGTAAAGATTATTAAAAAAAATAACGAAGAAAGTTTTTGTTTTAAAACGAATAAAAAAAACAAACAAAGATGGGGGTGCACCATGATTATGGGGTGTTAATATGTAAGGGAATCATGTGGGCTTAAGGGATCCCATCATCCCTTTATCAACACAAACCCAACCCCCCTTAAACATGACAACACGCCATAACAAGGAAAGGGAAGGAAATCAAGAAGACCAAATTGCGGCTGAGAAATGTAAAGCGTAACACCAGAGTCCACATCTCAAACCTTCTTCATGATTTTCATCTACTCCGTCTCTCCTCGCTCTGGCTCACAACCCTCTCTCAGTTTCAGATTTGATTTCGATCTATAGATGTGTTTCGTTTCTGGTTGTATTTTCTTATTCCTCTTCATCTTTTTCTGGGATTGATTCTAGTTTATGAGGTTTGAGGGAGATTTGGGTTTTTCGTTTTGTTTTGAATTGAGGTTTATTTATGGTTAATGAATGAGGAAGGGGGGAACCCGATTTTGCAGTGGTTTTGTTTTGAGCGAGGTTTTAATTTCATTTGAGTCTTGAATGTGGTTGGAAAGGTTTCTTTTGAGAAATATTTGGAAGGGTTCAAATGGCCTACTCTGTTGAGAGATTGTTTGTGACTTTTATGCTGATGCTGCACCCCTTTCCTTTCATATCTGCAGGTTACCACCATGTGTTTTGCTACACAGAATTGGCGTACAATACGCGTGATTCGTGATTTTTTAAATTACTGCTCTCATCTGTCCAAGTTTTTTGCCGCGGAGGGTCAAGTATGTTGTCCAATTGTGTGGGACCTCATGATGGTGCACTGCGTTTTTAAGGCAAGGGTTACGTGATGGCTCTTTTCCATCTGTAGCATCTAAAAATGTTTCTGCTTTATTCTCCAGTTGGCCGTTCTACTGATGCAATATTTTGGCTTATTTGAATGTACTATTTTGGCTTATTTGGATGTACTATTTCAGCTGGGAATGTTTGTGGAAAAACATGGACTGATTTTTTGTAAAATGAAGTCCTGATGTAGGCTTAGATGTTTGAAATATCAAATGGGCCGCATGACCCTCTCTCTCATGAGTATTATTGTTGTCTATTTGAATCAAGTGGGCTTATAAAAACAATCATGGGCTTAGACTTTGGATGGGCCCTTTTTATTTTATTTTTTTGCAATATCTTCATGAGCAATATCTCTTTTGTAGAAACTTTGGTGATTTTGTAATGAGCTCTTGGATAGAAAATGGCAGTGGACTTTAACATGGTAATCTGAAATTTGATCCTTACACCTTCCATTTTAATTACTGAATCATGCTTGAAAAGGTAAATTAGTCTGCGAGAACCTTGAACTCTTGATCCTTAATTAGAGCTTCGACTTCTCTATGTTGATCTAAAAACTCAAAAAGCAGTTTTCACCCTTATTGAATTCTCACTTGAAAGAACTAAAATCTTAAATTGATCCAGGACAATAAACTCGAACATGAATCAATCTCGAATCTTTGGATAAACTGAAATCTTGACACAATGAAGCCACTAGCAAATCAACCTTTGAGTTGAACTTTATTGAGCAAGAACAACTTGAAACCAGAGCGTTATAACTTGAAGTATGAATTGCAATACATAAAAATATAATTTGAAAGTGCCTTGATCTCTGATGATATTTAAATTATGAAGCACCAATACCTTGACACTGCTTGGTAGCTTGGCCTAAACACGACTAGCTTGAATTGGCACGAACCCTAATTGAAACCTCAAGCACAACCACCTGAATCACTTGCACCCATGCCTTGACCTTGAAACAAACCCTTGCATGACTGTATCGAGAGTATCATTGCATACACACACCTTCAGAATGAATCCTCAAATACACCCTGATTTAATGCAATTCAACTTTGCAGTCTCCTGAATTTAGCCAACACGCAAAAGCAACATATTTTTTGGATTTTTTTTGAATAATAGTCAGTGGACGATGTACGAGTGAAAGATATACAAGATAGGACAAATTTGAATATGACACCCTGACTGCCTCTATCTTGAGCATGCGCTCCTGGAGGATCGACATTTGACCTACAACAAAGGAAAGAACACGAGTTAGTATAACAAGGAAAAATAAACGGACACACAAGTTGGGAACGCGCTCGCTACCTAAGAGCCTTAAGGCTTCCTTGACGGAACCACACTCGAGGAGCACCTTGGTGTTGAGAAGTCGGGCCTCGTAGGCAACCTCCCTATCCTTGGTAAGGATGTAACTCCCATCCTTGTTCACACACTTGGCGGGGACGAAGCTATCAACAAATGCCACGAGCTTCTCATAGGCAAGCTGGTCCTCAGCGTCCAACTTGTTAGGCTTCATAATGTAATGATTCATACCTTTGTCGAAATGAACCCTCTGCCACTTGAGGGGAAATGTCTCTTCTAGCCTCGCCACCTCCTGCCCATCCACAATCTCGCCACACGTTCGAACACAGAATAGACGGTGACCTCCAACACCGGTTTCACGAGGAAGTGTCTATCTTTGAAGGCACGAACGAAATCCATGTATGTTCTAAACAACTTCCTCGGCTGTTTGAAGGACACTAAGTTGTGCTGTTCGATGAAGATTGTCTCTGAAGGTGGAAAAGGAGGAAGAATAAAGGGAGTGTAGCGCCGATCCGAAGGTGTTGGCATACGAGCTCGAATTCCCACACAAACGCGATCATGTTCGGGTGGAGCTGAAAGGGTGCCAATTCCAGCCATTGGAAGATCCCCACCTAAAAGTCATTAAATGACAAATGAAGCCCTGCCTCCTGGAAGGCGGACTCATACATGGGGAAGCACTTCCCCTCGTATGTCGAGCAGATCCAATCTGTCTCTTTAGGTTTGTACGTCTCCCAAGTTGCATGGGCCTCTTCCACTCTGTCCTCGATGATGGTAAAAGCATATGAGTCGTAAAAGGCAAAATGCAAAGCAATTTCCCGGGGCTCTTGCCTGACCCAATCTAAGTGGGGTTTAGTATTCGTGTTGGCCAAGTGGTTTCAGCATTTATGTCGACCATATTGGTGTCCTCGGTCTGTCGAACCATTTAACCTGAAAAGTAGAGGAAAACAGTGAATTCGACGTTAAGATCAAATCCACTCTTCCAATGCAAATCAAGTGAAAGGGTGAGGAAAAGCTAGAGGACATGTCCTCGACCAAAGCCCTCGTCGACAAGCACGTAAGCGTGAGGAACTTCTCCTTGATACAAGACATAAAACCCACTCTTCGCGGGGAAGAGACTCCTCGACACGAGACTTTTTCAGAGGTTCTACACCCCCGCAAGGAGGAAGTCTCCCTGACACTAAACCCATCGAAATTTCAAAAACTTCATGAGCCTCATTGAAAACTTCATGAGTTCCTCGAAAACTTCCTCAAAAACTTCATCAATTCCTTGGAAGCTTCATCGGAAACTTCATGAGTTCCTCAGAAGCTTCATCAAAAACTTCATGAGTTCCTCGAGAACTTCATCGAAAACTTCATGAGTTCCTCGGAAGCTTCATTAGAAACTTTATGAGTTTCTCGAAAGCTTCATCAGAACTCTATGAAATTCACCAAAAATTCATGAACGTCATCGAGAAATTCATAGATCTGGCTGGAAAACACATAACTTCATTGCAAAGTTCATGAGCGTCTCCAGGAGACGCGCAATTCACTTATTTCCTACTCAAAGTTCGTCGGCAGTCGGCGACTGAGGATGGAAGAACCACCGCCAAACACCAACATTAACTGGAACTAACCCCTAAAGCGACATCCCAAAGCTAACCACTACCACAAAAACTAAGAAAGGCAACAAAGACTTACTTGGTTGAAGAGGATTCCAGAAATCTATGGTGGTTGAAAGAAGGTCGACGGAGGCGAGCAAACGTTGAAGATAATAGGGAAATTCTTGAGGAACTTGAAAAATAAAGCGAGCGTACCAAATGAGCACCACTTCTCCCTATTTATAATCCCTAACGTGGGTAAGTGTGTCGTCGCCTAGGCTCTTGAGCATCCTTGAGCCTAGGTCATCATTGCACGCTAAATAGTTGTGACACGTGGCTCGAGGTTTATCTTTCCAAGTCTTATCAACAATTTAGATCCCAAGACGTCGAGCACAAGGCTTGACCTTTCACGCTTCCTCGCAAACATTTCCTCCGAGAAATGCCCAACCTTTCACGCTGTCGAGCACAGACAATAACTTTGGCATCCTTGCAAGCATATATTCTCGGTGATAAACGTGAAACAAAATCATACCGTCAAGCATGACCAAACACTTTGGTGTCTTGCGATCACGCAACCGTGATGATAAACTCTAAGTAAGCTCATGTCGTCACGAACAATCGACTGCCCAGCGACCCTCGTGAATAGAAACTCAACGAAAAACTTACGCACACTCGTGAGTGCGGCTATGCGAGCTTGCAACCAAGAACCCAAACAAATGCTTTCCTCGCGTGGATTTCCTTCACCCCCCCCTTCGACATACAAACTAACTCTAAGTCATCACTCCACTGACTAGGAGCAACGACTTAGGGGGGCTCCTATTCTAGACTGGGCCTGAGGCTGGCACATCGTCGGGCACGACCCTGTCTAGCTCCATGTTGGAGAGGGGCTAACACAAAGGCCCAATCCTCCATAGTCGTTGGAAGCCATGTTCTCTACGTGCTCCTCACGTGGGAGCACGTCACCAACTAAATCCACTCCTTTTCGTGGGGTAGTTTTGCCCTCAGAAACGGGAAAACCCACTACGAAGTTTGTGGGGCAGTTGACCCAGGATGAATTCCACGTGCTAGCCTTCCCTATTTTCACGTAGGATCCTGGCAGTCATCCGCTATGGGCCTAAAAATCTAGCCCATAATAGATGACCTTTGGCCCAGCATTGGGGGGGACACTATAAATACCCTCCTCAACAGGAGTGCCTTGCAGGTACACCCCCTCCTCTTCTCCGTCACAGGCGAATTTGGAGCTCACGACGTGTTGCTGGCCGCTGATTGAATCTCTGATCCCGATAAGATCAGTAATCATATTTCATGAATCTCTCTTGGACGACTTCCCACTTGGCCATGACATATATGTTTGATTTATCATCTTTCATCACACCATCATTATCAAAACAGAGACTTTTTCAATGAGTGCAAACTTCATCCATGCGTAATTGTTTTTCAAGCTTTATAATAATATATAAAATGCCAACGTGTTAGTTTTTTTTTGGAATGAAAAAGATATATTAATCCTAAAAATAGTTAATACAAAGCGACCAAAAGGTCTAGCTAAAAACACCAACCGAAAAAAAAAAACTAAGCCATCATGAATTGAGCTACATGCTCACAAAGATTTGGCTTCCTCTAAACTCTATTCACTATAATATCTATAATTTTCCTTTGCATATCTGTACTAGTGTCCTTCGTTTTATTCTCCGTGTCTATATAAACCGCTTCATTCCTGTACGACCAACACTAATATACTGTTTCCGCAAAAGCAGTCTTCAAAATTTTTGCTCTCCAATGTTTCTTGCTGCTATTATGGATCATCCAATCCATCTCATTAATTATCCCATCCTTTAGGTTCGTGATTTGTATTCAGCCATTGAAGGACCCCGCATCATATTCCCTTCGCGGTTTCACATTCGAATAATAGATGTTGTAAGCTCTCCTTCTCACGACAAAACACACAGTTGTCCTCTTTAATCATCCCAAATTTAAGTAATCTATCTTTTGTTGCCAATCGTTTATGACAAGCCGTCCACAACGTAAAAAGCGCTTTAGGCCTCGCTTCATTATCAAACATGATTTTTCTCCAAGGAACCTTTTCAAAATGGTCCGAGATCTCATAGTAGAATTTCTTATTCACGAACTTACCCGTCATATTCAATTCCTGTCAAATATTACAACCCTGCACCTTTTCCCTTTGTTTCAGAATATGCCTTAAAATCCCCGAGGAATTGGTTTTTATGGCCACATCCATGACATGATTTTTCTTTACGTAGTATGTGTGGATCCAGCGCACCCATAAACTATCAGCTTTTCTACATAAGTTCCAAATCAATTTAATCATGCATACCTTATCCTAGCTCTTAAGGTTAATGACATTCATATCGCCATGATTTTTGGGCTCGCAAACTTTGCTCCAAGCAATGGGAGCTTTCTTGCTCACGACGTGTCTTCCCGTCCAAAGAAAGGTCATACACATTGCCTCTATTCTTTTCATCACACCGCTGGGAAGAGGAATACACTGCAGCCAGTAATAGAGATCCCAAACATCACATTATTTATCAGTTGTATTCTCCCTGCATAGCTCAGAAATCGGGCGTTCCAGTGTTTAATCCTATTGCAAATTCTCACCACAAGGCACACGCATTAGGTGTTGGTTAGTTTCTTACTTGAGAAAGGAATCCCCAAGTACCTATAAGGTAACACACCAAACAAAAAACCAGTTAACTCAGCAATTCTATCCTCTGTTTCCCTATCCACACCTCCATAAAACAACTTACACTTATTAGGATTTACATACAGGATTGTTGATCGAGAGAAGGAATGGAATCTCTCCATGACAAGCTGAACCGAAATAATATCTCCCTTAATGTAAAGTAGTAAGTCTTCAGCGAAACTCACATTAATTATATGGAGTTTCTCACACTTACTGTGGGAATTAAAATTAGGGATCATCTTTAACTCATCAAGCTTCCTATGGAGGTACTCCGTAATCATGACAAAAAGCAAGGGGGAGATTGGATCCCTTTGCCTTAGTCCTCTCTGAGCCTGCATCACACCAGTGTACGTGCCATTAATATTGAAGTGATAGCTAACAATAGTAACCGCTGTCATTATCCAATCAATGAACCTGCGGGGAAAATCAGTTTCAACCATGATGGTCTGTAATGCTTGTCAATCCATGGTGTCATACGCCTTCTGTATGTCCATTTGGATCGTACATCTAGGCACTCCACCCTTCCTGCTATATCCTTTAATAAGTTCAAAGGCTAGCAGGACATGATCATGTATGTTTTGGCCTGACACAAACATAGGCTGGCTTCTACTTATAATGAAAGGAAGAACATTACATAACCTATTGGACATGATTTTTGAAATGATTTTGTACAGTCATACAACAGGATATTGGTCTGTATTCCTTTATGGACTTGGCATGTTCGTGTTTAGGAATCAATGTCACCAACATTCTGTTGAATTTCTTCTCCATCACACCTTTATCAAAGAAATCCATCACCACAGTTATCACATCATTCCTCATCAAATCCCATGAAGCTTTAAAAAAAATTTCTCCAAAACCATCTACCCTGGGGGCTTTTAGGTCACCAATACTCTTCAGTTCTTTTTCAATCTCAGCAACAATTACAGGCTTCACAAGCATTGCTCTATGCTCCATATTTATTTGGGTTGCATTCCTTAAGGCCTTTATATCCACACCTTCCATATTATCCTGTTTAATCCCCATTAGCTTTCCATAAAAATTCAGAGTTTCCATAGCAATATCTTCATGACTTGAAGCCACCGTATTATCATCTCTATAAAGCTGATTAATTCTCATAACTTTTTGCTTGCTTCTCAAATGTGCATGGAAATAGGCATTATTGCCATATCCTAATCTGACCCAGTTAGTCTTAGCTCTTTGGCTCATAACATGATCATCAATGTCAATCAATTCCATAAGCTTTTCATTCCAAAATTTCTCCTGCATAATGATTTGATTATTCATTTTGTCAGATTGTAACCTTTCTTGGGCATACTGTAAATTACATCTTGCATTCTCAATTTGGTGGTGGATTCCAATCAATGGTTTATTTAGCTTTCTAATCACATATTACAGCCTAATCGGTTTCTTCCACAGAACACTGCTCGGATTCCCTTTGATTATTTTGTGCCAGCTCTTAGCAACTTTTGTACCATAACCCTCCATAACAGTTACCTTGTTGATAAATTTGAACCTATAATGATTTCTTTTATTCTCTTCATCACTTTTAATACACAGCGGGCCATGGTCAGAAATGCCTAGCTCCATCACATACAATGTCTTTTGATGTTTTGTTGAATCCAATCAATATTTGCTATTACTCTATCAATACGAGAGTATATGGCACCATTATCATGTTTATTGAACCATGTATACTTATCACCTTTGTTTTCAACTTCAAATAAACCAACATTTTCCATCATACATTCTAAATCTTTATATTCCCATTCTTTCACACTTTTTCCTCCAATTATGTCTTGAATATGTAGGACATTATTAAAATCTCCCATCACTATCCAAGGGCCTTTTTGATTTAAACCAATATTTTCAATATCTTTCCACATCTTTTTCCTATTATCCAACAGGTTAGAAGCATAAACAATCGTTATCCAGTTATGGAACATACCATCCAAGCCATAGATACCACAATGAATTAGTTGTGAGGTACTAGAAAGTTTCCTTACATCCACTTTACTTCCATCCCACAATATTCACACTCTACCATTTTTATGCTCTTGGTAGTTATCAAAGAATTTACAATCAATACCTAAAATATTCCTAATTTTCCCTGCATTCTTCTCTTTCACCCTAGTTTCCACCAAGATGGCAATCTCAGGGTTAAGCCGCGAGAGACGAGAGCTAATCTCTCTACTTCTGGATTTTTTTATTAAGCCCCCTAGCATTCCATGATATGATCATTGGACTCCCTCAGGAGTTGCTTTAGGGTCTTCCCAAACACCAAAAGCTCCAAAACCATTTGAACAAAAAGGATTATTGATAAGAGTTTCATTCAATACCTTCTTTCCCGAGTCTCTTTTCCTTCTATTGACTTTAGTCCACTTGCTTCCATCGCTTGGGGTTGCGATATCTGCTTCAATTGGTATGTCTGGTACTTTTCCCGTGTCTCCTTTTTCTTCTTGAATCTCTTTATTTTGTCTGTCTGAGGGCTCCCCTTAATTATGTTTAGGTTTCCATTCTTTGACCGATATCTTCCTTTCATTGCTACACATATGTCCTACCTTTTGGCACCTCTCACAAAATTTTGGTCTCCATTCATATTCCACCTTCTGCTTCCTTTTATTACCTTCATGATCCCTTATTGTGATTTCCTCAGAGTTTTTGCGTAACATCTACCTCCACTAAAATTCGAGCATAAGTGACCATTATCCTCCTTGCCGTGCATTCATCTGTGAACAAAAGATTTCCTATCACGCTTCCAATTTTCCCCAAACTATTCCCCCCATAAATGTAAAGGGAGTTGAAGGAGCTTGATCCATACTGGGACAATTCTTAACATATCTCTTTCCATTGAAAAATCCTGCCTCCATTCCATGATTACCATTGGCATATTATGAATTGCATGCGGACCATTCATCATCACCTTATTCATATCCTTGCCAGATTTAAATTTCATAATAAAGTAACCTTCATCATTATAGTACATTTCCGGTAGCGTCACAAAGTTCCATGTCCTTGTCATGTAATTCTTAACAATATGCATACTCAGGTTGGTTCCAATAGCACATTATCAATGATGTTTCCCAGAACTGCACCTTCGCTTCGACATCTCTTCTGCAATTTCCACTTCCACTTGGCCATTGACGATCTTGGGTGCGATAAATTGGATCGCCATTCCATTTGTAGCATTTTGATTACCCTTGATCACATCCACTCACAATGTTTCTTTTCCTTTATTCTGATTCTCCTCCTCATTTGATTTAGGGTTTTCTTTGACCTCTTGTTCATCTTTCACTTCCACCTTCTCGCCTTCTGTTACTACTGGTTCCATAACTTCATTCTCCGATTTTTCTTCAAAATCAAATTTGCAGTCTTCCCACTTGAATTGCTCTGTTCCAGTGACTGAGTTTCCTGCTTCTTTGGCCTCCCCCTCCCTCGTGACACCGCCCCTTTTAACGTGTCAGTTAAAATAATAAAAAATACTGATTAAGTCATCTACATAATTAAAAATAATAATAAAAATTAAAAAAATGTTGTCATGTCGTTGACCAGATTTAAGAGGAGCTGAATTAGTGGAATCTTTGCATGTTAGGGTGAGAATCTAAATTATTATTTTTTACTGATTTTTTTCTTCAAAACTCGTCCATACAGCAAGGGGATTAACTATTAACTCTTTATCATATGAATTCATTCACAATATATGTTGCCTTATAATTATCTCTAAACTCTTATAATAGTTAGTTAATATTTAACACATTTTAAATTTAATTTGATGATATTCAACACTTTTTTTTCCTCTTTTTTCTTTTTTTTTTTCTTTTTTTTCTAATAGTAACTATAACGGTCATTTTACAAATTTATCTATATATAATTCAACTTCTCTCATAATATTCACATCATTCTCAAATATTTATCCATATCTTTTAAATGGCTAAATGTTTTCTCTTGTTCATCACTCTGCTTGTCATTATTTTATTACTCATAGACATTATCAAGTAGGAAGAACTAAGTAAATATTATGTAGTATTAATGATATTTATTGTTTTACCATTACTAGTTTTAACTTGATTTATTAATAGAGTTTTTTGAATAAAATATGATCATGATTTTTGTAATCGTTGTTAGTGAATAAATAAATAAATAAATAAATATATATATATATATATATATATATATATATATATATATATATATATATATATATATATATATATATATATATATATATATATATATATATATATATATATATATATATATATATATATATATATATATATATATATATATATATATATATATATATATATATATATATATATATATATATATCTGTGTGTGTGTGTGTGTGTGTGTGTGTGTGTGTGTGTTTTATGTATTAAATATTAATTATGTTCATTTGAATTCTAGATATAATCATGTAAAATGTTAAGCATCGGTTCAAAATTTTAAGCATAATTTGGGACAACTACATAACATGGAATAATAACTTATTTGAGTACCTTGCATATGAGGGACTCAACAAAATCTTTAAAGGAAAAAATTCAAGAAAGTCAGCTACTGTCCCAAGAGAGATGGCAATGAAAATATCAAAAGTAAATCAAATAATCAAACAGCACCTTAACGATTGTTTACAAACAAAATATTCAAATACAAAAGATCTCAAGATTTTGTGTGACAAATTTAAGGCAAGATTTTGACATCAAAGGAAAGTCTTGTTGCCCATATTAATTGATCACTGAAACAAATTAAGGTTCTGAGATTATAAAAGTGTTGTTGCATATAACTCTGTCATGCACCAAATTATTAACACAATTAAAATTTTGTGGCATAGTTATAACCGAAGAAGAAAAGTTAGAAAAAACTTTTTCAACTTTTCGTGTATCCCAAGTTTTGTTGCAACAACAGTACATTATGAGAGAATTTTCTGAGTATTCTAATTTAGTTGTAGCCCTTCTAGTAGAAGAACAAAATAATGAGATCCTTATAAAAAAACCATCAGTTACGTCCCACGGGAACAATATCATATCTTGTGATAAATGCCACGATATTTAATCAATCGTGTGGTGGCTATAATTGTAATAAAAAACGTGAAGGTTATGCTCGTTTTAAAGGTACTAGCCAAGGCGAATATCACGATCGAAACCACTTTTGTGGATGAGGTTATAGATTTCCCATATATGACCAAACTAATAGGAATCGCCAAGGTTGAGGTAATTATATCCAAGAGTGTCTCTCGAGGAATCATGATGATTTATATTATAGATGCAGAAAGAAAGGCCATTGGTTTAAGACGTGTAGAACGACAGAACAATTGTGTAAAATAAATAATGCATATATAGAGGGAGATGGGAAGGAAGTAAATTTTAATGAAATTGAACCCGAAAATGGTACTACATATCTTGAGGTTGTTGATTTTGATGAAGGAACAATGGATTAAGAAACTTTTTGAATAATGTGTGATATACTTGTATTAATTTTATATTTGAACTATGTACAAACTTAAGAATTTGTATGTTGTTTGGTGTATCCAATGTTTGCATGAAATAATAATGTTAAATATGTTGTGTTTATTTACTCTCTATTTAATCTTATTTTTATTTCAAGAAGGTTAGACATAGAACATGTTGAATACATTTGCATTTCAAACAGTGGAACTACCTACACAATCCTCAAATGTAAGAAATATTTTACTAAAATAAATCCTACTAAAAGTATAATAAATATAATCTCAGGTCCTACAAATTTGATTGAAGGAACAAGTAATGTTATGTTCATATTATCAAATGGAACAAAGTTTGTCATTAATAATGCTTTATACTCTCCAAAATCAAAGAGAAATTTGTGTTTTAATGACATATATAGTCAAGGATATGATACTGAAACTGCGAATGAAGGTAATATGAAATATATGAATATTACTGCTAATGTTTTATGAAAGAATAAAACTTTAGAAAAACTACCAAAATTTCCTTCTGGATTACAATATACTTATATACATGAAATTGAATGTAATTTAGTAGTAAAAGAAGATCCCAAAATGATAAATTTATGGCATGATCTTTTAGGACACCCTTGTTAAACAATGTTGTGTAAGATATTTGAAAGTACTCATGGTCATTCATTGAAAGATTTAAAACTTACAAAAGAAGATAAACCATGTGAAACTTGCTCTCTTGGCAAACTAATAACAGCATTTGCCATGTAAGATTCAGACAAAATCACCTGCATTTCTAGAAAGAATTCAAGGAGATATATGTGGGCCTCTCCATCCACCTCCAGGACCACTCAGGTGCTTTATGGTATTAATTGATGCATCTAGTAGAGTAGATGGGTCGTATGTATGTTTACTGTCATGTCGCGATATAGAATTTGCAAATTTTCTTGCACAAATAATTAAACTAAGGGATCAATTTCCTGATTACACTATAAAAAATATTAGACTTGACAATGCTGGTGAGTTTATATCTGAATCATTTTATAGTTATTGCATGTCAATTGGAATTACAGTTGAACATCTTATTCCTCATGTGCATACACAAAATGGTTTAGCCGAGTCTTTAGTCAAACCTCTTTAAAATATTGCTAGACCATTAATTATGAAAACTAAACTACCAGTTACTGTTTGGGGTTATTCAATTTTACATGTTGTAGCACTCATCTGTCTAAGGAAAAATGCTAATCATAAACATACCCCTTAACAACTTGAATTTGGTAAGCAACCAAATATTTCTCATTTAAAGATATTTGGTTGTGTAGTATATGTCCCAATATATCCACCACATAGAAAAAAGATGGGACCTTAAAGGAGATTGGGAATATATGTGGGGCATGAATCACCATCTATTATTCGATATCTTGAATCTTTAACAGGTGATGTTTTTCAGACAAGATTTGTTGATTGTCATTTTGACGAAATAAAATTT
Source organism: Lathyrus sativus (assembly GCA_963859935.3). NCBI lineage: Eukaryota > Viridiplantae > Streptophyta > Magnoliopsida > Fabales > Fabaceae > Lathyrus > Lathyrus sativus. Next base: position 469,624,688 of record OZ012741.1, on the reverse strand, counting down.
TCAACACTAGGGGGAGAAAATTAAAAAATATATAGAAAATGAGATAACATGATATGTACCCCGTTTATTACATTTGGACCCATATAATAAATCATGGGAAGAAAATATAAAGAAAATAGTGCACTTACAATATTTAGCAAATCAACTGCCATATTCTTTTACTGATTTGAAAATAGTGACAAAGTCATATGTCACAACTATAAATGTCCTAGCTCGAATTAAAATTTCAAATTTAAATGATGTAGCAAGTATATTTAAGGCACACTTAAAGCATGGCCGACCTATGGGATACAAAGACAAAAATCCCTGAAAAAGAAAAGGAATAGAAAAGTTGAATATGATGAAAGTGATATTGAAAAGACACTAGATAATAATAAATCCACAATTTAAAAACGTGCTCTCGAAGAAGCACAAGATAATGATAATGAGATCATTGATAATGAAAATAAAATAAGAATGATCTTGAAATTTCAATTAATTATGTTGATACGAGAACTCTGTGGAACTGAAAAGGTATAAATATAGATGAAATATTTTTGCTCTCCATTGCATGTGAAATTATAAGTGAAAATGATGACCCCGAATCAAGAACTAAGAATGAATGTCAAAATAAACATGATTGGAAAAATTGGAAGGATGTAATAGATATTGAATAAAATTCTCTTAAACATTGAAAAGTATTTTGCTCCATTACGGCTATACCGAAAGATGTGAAGCTAGTTGGTATAAGTGGGTCTTTGTAAGAAAACGAAATGAGATTGTCAAATACAAGGATCGTCTTGTTGCACAAGGTTTTTACCAAAGACCAGAAATTGATTATGAGTTAACTTATTCTCCTGTTATGGATACCATTACTTTTTCGTTATTTAATTGGTTTATCAGTTTTAACAATCTTGATATGTATCTTATGGATGTTGTTATTGATCATTGTATAGATCACTTAATATTGACATATACATGAAAATCTCAGAATGATTTAAAATTCTCGAGACATCAAAACCTAGAGAAATGTATGCAATTAAGTTGCAAAGATCATTGTATGAGTTAAAACAATCCGGGTGCATGTGATATAATATGCTAAGTGAATATTTACTTAAAGAAGGCTATGGAAATAATCTTATTTGCCCTTGTGTTTTTATAAAAAAAACAATATCCAATTTTGTAATAATTGTTGTCTATGTTGATGATTTAAATATCATTGGAACCAATAGAGAAATTAAGGAAGTAAGAGATTACTTAAAGAAAGAATTTGAAATGACAGATTTGGGAAAAACCAAGTTTTGCCTTAGTTTACAAATTGAGTATACTCAAAATTATATATTGGTACATCAATCAAATTATACATAAAGGATATTGGAAAGGTTTAACATGGACAAAGTGAACCCTTTTAAGTATTCCAATGATGGGTAGAATATTTAATGTTAAAACTGATCCATTTAGACCTGCGAAAGGTAATGAAGAAGATATTGGATCTGAAGTACCATATCTCGGTGTCATTGGGACACTCATGTACCTTACTAACTATATAAGACCTGATATAGATTTTACAGTAAATTTACTAGCATGATTCAATTCATGTTCTACAAAAAGATATTGAAAAGGAATAAAACATATATTTGATATCTTCGAGGTACATCTGACCTTGGTTTCTTTTATTCTAACAATACAAAACCAGTTTTGCTTGGCTATGTAGATGCAAAAATATTTGTCAGATCCATATAATGTTAAATCACATACTGGATATTTATTTACATATGGTAACTGATTGTACCTGATCCGAGAGATCGCTGGGCTACCACGTATCTGAGTTGTCAAACGGTTGACTTGACACCCTCAACTTTTCTGCTCGACACCTACATTTTTTCTGCTCGACACGATCGGTTTTTTCCGTCAAATCACGTAAGTCTCTGCCTCCTTGCTGGCATCGACGTAGTCCTTTAGCCTGTTCTCCTGGACGGGAGGAGGCTTGGTCGCTTTGGTCGGGGGACCGATCGTGTTAAGGCCCTTCATTGCTGCCTCAAAACACCTCTGGGCTGCTTCTATGTCCCCGTTGAGGGTGACAACGGCTCCCAGCCTGGTATACTACTTCATCTTTAGGTGGACCGTCGATGGCATCGCGGTGAGCTCTGCCAGTGTTGTCCTGCCTAGCATGTAGTGGTACAGGGATGGGCACTCGACGACTAGGAAGCGCACGTTGATTTCGCTGGCCGTTTCCTGTGCCCTGAAGGTGACCTTGAGCTCCACGTATCCCCATGGTCTAGTCGTCGTCCCGTTGAACCCTTGGAGGTCGGAGCCGACGTAGGGGGTCAGGTTGGTCTCGTCGAGTTGTAGCGACGAGAATAGGTGGGTATACATGATATCCATCGAGCTCCCTCCGTCGACTAGGATACGACGGACGTCGAAGTTTACCATTTGCACCCGGATTAGCAGGGGAATGACGGAGTTAGGGGCTCCTCCGGGCAGCTCTTCGAGGTAGTATGTGATCGGGTTGGACCGACCGTGGAATTTGTCGAGCGTGCTCATTTTGCCGGAGTTGTTGCTCGTTAGCTCGTCAAACTTCCTCTTTATCAACTCGACAGAGAGCTTGTTCGGGGCCCCGCCCGAGATGACCATCGTCGTGGGGAAGTATTCCCACAAGCTGATGGGACGTATTGGTTCCTCGGGCAACTAATGCCCGATAGGGAGAATGTGTTCTCTTAGGGAGAACCAGTCTTCAGACCGACTGACGCTGAGGGCCACCTGCAGCCTAGATTCGTTAGAGGGATGAGGGATGTCCTTGACTCTTTTGGCTTTGTGGGCCTCTTGTCGAGGGGCATCTCCTCCCCTGGTGTATCTATTCAAGTGTCCATCCTTGATGAGTATTTCGATTGCATCTTTTAGGTGGATGCAATCCTCCATAACGTGCCCGTGGCCCCGGTGGAAGTGGCAGTATTTGGACTTGTCCATGTTGGCCTTGGGGGGGGGGTGCCGGTTTGGGAAAGCGGACACTTCCCTGGATGAACTCTGAGTTGGCGCACTCAACCAGTATGCGCTCGCGGAAAGCGACTAGGGCTGTATATTCAGTGAAACGGCCTACAGGGCCCTTATGCTCTTGGGGCTCTCAGGGACGATCGTCTTGTTGTCGGCCTCCCCCATGTCGGGGGGCTAGCGCTTCTTCTTCTTGGGACCTGCGTGGGGTTTCTTTGTTGTGGGATTCCTGAGCAGAATTAGTAGCCTCGGTTTCCTCGTACCGGTTGTAGTGGTGGGCTTTCTCGAGGAAGCCTTGTAGGGTGGTTGGTCGGTGGATCGCCACGACTTCGTAGAATTTGGAGTCGCGACGTAGGCCTTGTTCCATGAGGTAACGCTTCATGTCGTCTGAATTCGTCACCTGGACTGCCTCCCTCGTGAATCTCTCAATGTAGTTTCTGAGAGGCTTGTCCGAAGCTTAGATGATTGCGCCCAGCGCGACCTCCATCTTCGGATATCATCGAGACGCCGTGTAATGTTGCGAGAATAGATCCTTCAGGATCCTCCATGACGTGACAGACTCAGGCTCCAGGCTTTTATACCAAGCCATGGCTCCCTACCTTAGCGTCGTCGGGAAGAGTCTGCACTTGATGGCTCCTCGGACGTTCCTGTAGTCGAGCATGGCCTTGATGTCTTCCAGGTGGTCGTTCGGGTCCGAGGTACCGTTGTATGTGGAGAGTACAGGCGGCTTCTCCATCCCGTGAGGGATGGGGGTTGCCATGATTTTCCTTGATAGGGGGTCCTATAGTCGTCCTCGTCACTGCAGACGGGGGAGCGCGAGGGCGATGGATTGTGCTGAGGGGGTTGATTATGTCCCTTCGACCTCTTGCCCGAGGCTTCCGGTCTATTCGCTCTTGGGATCGGGGAACGCCTCTCCTTTCGGAGAGGTGACCGGACGCGCTTCTTGGAGACCACGGGTTGGGCCTTTCCAGTTGTGGGCGGCGCCCTCGTGGACGAGGAGAGGGGCTCCATGAGTCTTCGCGTTGATTTCTCCGTGGGGGAGAGTGAGACGAGGTATCTTGCTCCAGCATGCCGATGCACTCATTTTGCTAGAACAACATCAAATTGGTTTGGTAATGGCTGTGAAGAGGGCAGTCATCGTTGGGTCCGCTCCAACTGGTGCAAGAACGGGCTGGAAAACAGCTGGGCTCCTTGCTTGAGGTGCGATGAGATATGCCGCATCCTGGGATGAAGGAGAGGTAGTCTGGCCATCCCTGACATTGCCCTCACGGGCGTGGGATGTCCCCGCCTGGTCGTCGCCGTTGATGATTAGGGTGAAGGCGGAATTGTTGACAGCATCGTCGTGACGTGGGCTAGTCATGATCTCGGAAGTTGATGTTGGAAGCTTTGGTTCTTCTGCTCGGAGGAACAGGGAAGCTTTAGGTTCCCACAGATAGTGCCACTGATCGTACCTGATCAGAGAGATCGTTGGGCTGCCACGTATCTGAGCTGTCGAACGGTTGACTGATCGTACCTGTTCAGAGAGATCGCTGGGCTGCCACGTATCTGCGTTGTTGAACGGTTGACTTGACGGACAGATGGGGGTGTACCTGAAACACACTCTGATGCCAAAGTAAGCGACGAGCAGAGTGATAAAAAGTACAGAGAAAAGGAGTGAGAATTTGATTACCTGACCCTCTAGTGGAAGAGGGTATTTATAATGAGCCTCCAGCGCAAGGCTAACTGTTATTATGCGTTGGGCTGGGCTGCCAGGCCCAAAGTTGGTAACTGCTAGGGCTGACGTGGCGTCGTGAAGACCAACATGTGATCTTCGCCCTAATGTAACTGTTTCGTGCTATCCGGGAGGTGGAGGACCGAATCATCAGGACACGGATGGTTACTTGATGACGTGTCTCCATGTAGGGAACACGTAGAGGATGTGGGGGAGGTCTGAGGAACTTCCCGGGATGGATGGGCTCTGCCTAACCGTGGGGCAGGAGAAGGCTAGCCGGACAGCTATGAAGATCCTGCCCGACGATTGTTGGTCTGTGTCCAACGGGGGAAGATGTTCTGCCCGACAAATCTTCTGCTCGTCGATAAGGTCTTATTTGGGCCTGCTCGACTATGGGACAGGCGTCGCCCCAGTCCAGAAACATAGCCCCCTAAGTCGTTGCTTGCGGTCAAGCGAGCTATGACTTAAGGTGCAAGAAAAATGTCAAGCATGTCGCCATGTCGGGCAGGGGAAAGCCCGTGGTTGAGGAGGGGGAAGCTGAAAGGGCGTAAGAAAGGCTGAGGGTTATCACGTGTCACCCTACGGAGGCAACGGGCTAGGCACTGGAGTGCCTAGCGACACTTTGTTTTTTGTGCTAGGACGTATATATACGTGGGTCCAGCTCGTCTTTTCATTCATTCATTCTTTCTGCTGTTGTCCGACTTCTGACTTGTCTGCTCGACACCCTCAACTTTTCTGCTCGACACCTACATTTTTTCTGCTCGACGCGACAGGTTTTTTCTGCCAAATCACGTAAGTCTCTGCCTCCCTGCTGGTGTTTTTCTTAGTATTTTCGATAGTGTTTCTGGCGGCTCCGCTAGGGCGCCGGGGTGACCGTGGGGTTTTGCGACAAATATGTCGGAGAGTCCTTCAAAACTAGGTTACGAATGACTGTCCCCGACCCTTTCAATGAGTGGCATGGGGAGGATCGACGAAAGTTTGAATGTCCCGAGGGTAGTCGATGAATACCCCGGACAAGATGGATGAATGTGTCGAGGATAAAGATTGCATTCCCCGAGCACATCGGGGGGTTGGGCTACCAAAAAATGGTCTTCTGGGCACCCCGACAACCACGCCCTTTCACTTGAACTACGGTGGAAGGGTGGATTTGATTTGGTTGTCAAATTCACCAAGTTCCTCTGCTTTTTAGGTAAATGGCCGATCATGAAGAAGAGGAGGCGCAGTGGTACCTGTCCGATGATGAAGAAGATCGTCAAAACAAGGCCGTCGTGGATCCCTAGGACATACCGGTAGCGGAGTGGGCCGGGGACGAGCCCCTCAATTATATATCGCGATTCGTCCTCGACGATTTTGATGTCTTCACTATGATTGAAAATAGGGAGGCAGGGGCTCCCCGTCAGTTTCGAGCATGTCGACCCCGAGAACTAGATCGGATATGCTCTCATTATGACGGGGGGCCGGTTCCCCATGTATGAGTTCGCTTTCAAGGAGGCGGGGATGCATATGTCGTTCATAGGCTTTTCAACAGGGCGTGTCCGACCACTTAATGTTGGTGTTGTCTTAACTTCATCCGAACTCCCTCGCCTTTCTCTGGGCATTTAAAATCTTCTGCAATTACCTCGAGCTCGGGGCCACCATCCCGTTGTTCTTCTGTGTCTTTCACCTGCAGCGGTAGACGATGGATGGCCGACACAACTGGGTCTCGTTGAAGCAGCCGACCAGGCTCTTCCAGGCATATACCGACTCGGTACGAGGGTTAAAGGACAGATGGTTCATGGTCATGCCGGTGACAGATGAGGCCTACGATACAATGTTCCGGAGAGAGGTCACTATCATGGACGGACAAACCGAGGAGAGCTGTGAGTCTAATTTCCCTCTAGAATGGATGAAGTTGCATTTTCGCTCTAGTACCGAGAGCTTCATCTACCGACCTCACCGCCTGGGCGAGGAGGATAGTCTAGCCTTTAAGAAGCTGGTCGACTTCATCGGGCATCTTCCCCCTGGAAGTGTGTAACCCTAGACGGAGAGTACATTCGTGATACTGACGGGGAGATCCGGACAGAGACTTGGTGTATCAACACGAAGGCTCTACTCGAGTTCCGGACAGAGGCTGAGGCTCATCGGTTCCTAGGTAGTGGGATGCTTCCTCAGCCTTCCTTTGTTATTTTGACTTTCTGTACTAACTGTTTTCTTGTGTTCTTCTTAAGGGTGTTATGGGTTCAGTGGAGGAACGCGTGACAAAGCTGCTGAACAGGGGTGCCCGACGTCCTGCGGGGAGGACGACTGCTATCCGGAAAGAGGTCGTTGCTGGACCAGCGGGGTTGTCTTCGTCCCCGCAAGGGAGCGGCTCCCCGACGCCACTGACGACCTCCAAGAGGCGACGAGAGATTGAGGCGTCCCCGATTGATTTGACGGACGGGTCCCCGAAGCGGAGCTTTGTTCTTCCCCCCTGCTGTCTCCGGCCAAATTTCTTTATGGGGGTGAACGTTCCTGCCGTGGCTCCCGAAGAGGTGAAGAGCATCCTGGTTGCGGGCAAGGAGACTCGTGGGAGGATGTTGTTCGAAGGCCTAACTTTGGTGGTGAGGGTGTTCGAGACGGATCTCATGCTGAACAAAGAGGCGTGCTCCTCGGCTGACTTAGCTACTTCCCAGAGCGAGCTGGCGGTATTTGAGGAACTTCGGTCCAAGCTGTTGGCCGATCAGAAGGAGTACTAGAGACAAGATAAAATCCACCAAGAGCGGATCCAGGAGCTCGAGAAGAAGCTGAAGGACGGGGAGGAAGAGTTGGTCAGGCTCAGAAGTCGAACTGCTGAGCTTGAGGGTCTGGTCGCCCCTGCCGATGAGGAGTCTAAGGAGGAGCGGCTGCTGGTGTCTCAGCGGGAGCTGGTGGAGAGGATCCGTCTGCTGGAAGAGGACTGCTTGGGGGCCGTCGAGGTGGGTTTCAAGAGTGTCGTCAACCAGCTTCGCCTTGTTAACTATGGCTTTGATTTAGTAACCGACGAAATTGGCCCCTATCATCAGATCCAGGGCGACCGTATTGTTGCGCCTGGTGGCTCGGAGGAGGAGGAGGACGACGACACTGCCAGGGACGAGGAGGACCACCTAGATTAGGAGATGGCGGCCTGTGTGCCCCTTTTTTATCGGTCTGTGTGCCAAACTATTTCGGCCTGCGTGCCCTATTTTTGTTATTATGATTATTTGTTCGGGTTGCGTGCCCTTTATTGTAATCCTTTGATAGTCGGGCTTGTGCTCATTTTATGAAATTTTGATCATTTTTCTAAGTGTTTGTGTGTGTTCGTCTATTTACTTACGTATGCTCGATCACATGTTTTTACACGCTTGTTTGTATGTTTATTATGTTGTTTCGGAGTGTAACTTAATGTCGTTCATTGGTGTTTGGTAGTGCAGGGAACTGCACGGCTGACCGAGGTGGTTACCTGGTCGGTTACGAAGATTGACCATGGTCGGGGACCTATCTCCGCGGCATGAACATCCCATCATGAGCTGGGTGTTCTGCCAATCTAGGTACGACGGCGGTGACTCTCGATCAAGGGGTCTCCGTCGAACAGAGCATTCTGCCCTCACACACAAGGGGCAGGTGCTTGTTATCTCGTTGAGTTTGGGGAGACGCGATTGTACCATGTCGCGCTCCCGTGGTCGCGAGGCTTGTCGTCGCAGGCAGTGTTTAATTATAGTATTTTTTTAGCTTCTCAGCATTCCATGGCCGAGCTATCTCGTCCCTGTGTAAGTTCTCGAGGTAGTAGGCCCCGTGCACCATCTTGTCCCAGACACGGTAGGGGCCTTCCTGGTTAGCGGCGAGCTTGCCCTTGCGTGATTCCTTCTGGTTTCTCCTTAATACCAGATCGCTGATCTAGAATTCGTGCTTTATGACCCTGCAATCGTAGCAGAGGGCAATTTTCTATTTTAGTGCGGCTTCCCAGAGAGACGCCCCTGAACTTATTTCCTCGACTAGGTCGAGTTCGTCTCTGAGGGCCACGTCGTTGGCCTCCTCCTCGAGGGAGGATTCAGTTCTTCTGGACGATTCCCTTATTTCGATCGGGATTACCGCCTCGGTGTCTTATGTCAGCTGAAAGAGTGTTTCCCCGGCGGTTGAGTGGGGGGTTGTTCTGTACGCCCAGAGCATGCTGTGGAGCTCCTCGACCCACCTTTTCTTGGCGTCCCCGAGTCAGCGTTTCAGGCCTCGCAGAATGACTATGTTCGCGGCCTCTGCATGGCCGTTCTTTTGTGGATGTTCGACTGACGTGAAGTGCTGCTTTGTCCCGAGCTTGGTCATAAAGTCTTGAAAGTTTTTGTCAGTGAATCATGTGCCATTGTCAGTTACGATGGCCATGGGAACGCCGAACCTGGAGAGGATGTTCCTCTTGTAGAAGCGGAGTATGTTGTGCGCAGTGATTTTGGCGAGGGCCTCGGCCTCGATCCATTTGGTGAATTAGTCGACACCGACTATCAGGTACTTGTTTTGATAGGAGCCTAAGGTGAACGAGCTGAGGATGTCCATCCCCCACCAGGCGAACGGCTAGGGGGAGGAGAGGGACTTAAGCTCGCTCGGGGGGGGGGGGGGGGGGGAGGTGCATGTCCCCGTGCCGCTGGCACCTGTCGCACTTCTTTACGTGTTCCTTCGTGTCTTCCTGCATCGTCGGTCAGTAATATCCTCGTGGACCTCTTGTAGGATGGTCGGGGCCTGGTTTTTGTCAACGCATTTAAGGAGAGGGATCGAGAAGCCTCTTCGGTATAGCCTACTCTCGAGCAACACGTAAGAGCAGGCTCGACGTTTGACTGTACTAGCCTCTTTAGCATCATCGGGGAGGCGCCCCGTGCTAAGGTAGGCGTGTATCGGGGTCATCCAAGAGTCGCTATCCCCGATGGCATTGACGTCGAGCAGTGTTTTCACCTTCTCCATACTCGGTTGCACGAGAACCTCCTGAAAAACAGATTTGTTCCCGCCCTTCTTCTTCGTGCTCGCCAACTTTGAGAGGACGTCTGCCTACTGTCGCTACTGCGAAAATCGGCGCCGGCTGAACAGAAGAGTCGCCACCGTGCGTTATTTATCCCAAAGGAGGGAAAGGGAACGCTCGAAGTAAACCTCACGCAAAGACGGGAAAAGGAATGGTCATCGCAACCAAATCCTGGATTCGGGAGTCGGTTACGCAAGGGGAAGGTATTAGTACCCCTCACGTCCGTCGTACTCGACGGGATCCACGCTTGTTTTCTAGTACGGATTGTGATTCTATCTACTCTAAAGGTCAAGGGTTAAAAGAAAAGAAAATGACTCTGCAAAGTATCGCACTTTATGCCTACGTATTCCCGTCTAGAACGAGAAATCAGAGTCAATGTAGTTCGCCTACCTACTGGAAAGGAGGGGAAGGTTGCTCGCTAGGATATCGCATCCTATGCCTACGTACTTTTGTAACAGCCCAATTTTTCAATAAGTGATTAATTGTGCTAATTAATTGGTTTATGTGATTTATCTGATTTAAATAAAGTATTGGATTTATTTAAATGAGTTAATGGATTTAATTAATTTATTCTACTTGGTAGAATAATGTGGATTTATTAGATATTCTCTAATTAATGATAAGATGAGATATTTTGTGAGAAATGAATTGATAGATATTTTTGAGAGAAGAATTATGATGGAAAGAAAATAGAAGGATATATAAGGGAAATTGGAGAGAAAAGAAAAGAGATAGAAACATAAGAGAAAGAAAGAAAGAAAAGGAGAGAAAAAATAGAGAAAGAAGAGAAAAGAGGAGAGAAGGGGGAAACTTGGAGAAATCATCAAGAATCAACTTCAAGCTTCAATCCAATCAAGGTAAGGGTGAGAAACATTATTATTTGATCAATGTGTATGATTATTTATGAGTTGTGTTGGATTTGTTGGTAGTTTTCTCTATTTTTCATTTCTAGGGCATAAATGGTTTAATCGGTAGAATCGAGTTTTGAACGGTTAGAATTCAAAATAAATTGCATAGTTTAGTCGGGTAATGTTTAGCCGTGATTATTGGATTTCGTTTGATTGAATTTGGTTGAGTTTGTGAGTTTTGACATTTTTGGATAATTGAGGGTTTGAGATTTGAGTGAAAATTGGACGTCGTAGAAATCGTGTTTAATGATTCTAATTCACCGCTATATGTTAGGTGAGTATGAGTATGTGTTTGTTTCGAAAAAAAGAATTGAATCGGTCGGATTTTCGGGCGAAAATGCAAAATCCCGTAGCCGTGTTTAGGCAAAATTCTGGTTTTTCAGAAAACTTCGAAAATTCATAACTCTTGAACCGTAAGTCGGTTTTGACCCCCGTTCAAAGCGTTGGTAAGTTAACGAGATTGTCTTTCTAGAAAAAATGGCTTTGAGGCCTGTACCTAGTTCAATTATAGCAGAAAATTGAAAACATATTGTTGTGTTGATTTTTACCGTCGCGAATGTGTGTGATTGATGTGTTATTGTGCAGAATACTTTTGTTATATAACGTATAGCTTGTGCATGTTGTGATATGATATGTTGTGGGTAGCCGTATGGCGTGAATCCTAGATGGTAGAATCGATTATGAAATATAGTCCTTTGACAAATATATGCATATTGTTTGTATGTGAAGAATACATGAGAACATATTGTGAATATGTGTGCATTGCTTGATAAATGTGGTAATGATATTGAAGTGTAAATGCATATTGATTATATGCGATATTGTGAATGCATGAGAACATATTGTGAATATGTGTGCATTGTTTGAAAAGGTAATGAGGTTGAATTATGAATGCATATTTGTTGTATCCGATTATTGTGAATTAATGCATGGGAGCATATTGTAAGATATGCGTGCATTGTTTGACAAATATGTTGATAAAAAGTATGAATACTTGATTATATGATATGTTGTGTGTGCAATCTTGTTTAATTCTTGAAGGGAGGAATTATGTGAATGCATGGGATTAAGACGTGTGATCGGTCTTAAGTGCATTTTATTGTTGATTGCATATGCATCATTTAGTCAAGAGGCAATGTTTGCTAGTTTCGTGGAAACTAGTGGCTTGTCCCAAACCTAGAAGGATGAGTTTGAAAGCTTAGGGAACGAACTTTTGTTGTTATCGGTCTAGAAGGGTGGACCCGGTTTAAGTGTAAAAACCGAAAAATGATAACAAGTGTTGGTACCACATGGCATGAGTTGCATTGAGTCTCATGGAATGAATATATGATTGTTGTATGAAGTTATGCATAGGTGTATGTACATGACTTGTGTAATTGTGAACTATGGATATGTTTGATGATTGTCCATATTTTCCTATATATATATATATATATATATATATATATATATATATATATATATATATATATATATATATATATATATATATATATATATATATATATATATATATATATATATATATATATATATATATATATATATATATATATATACATATATATACATATATATATATATATATATATATATATATATATATATATATATATATATATATATATATATATATATATATATATATATATATATATATATATATATATATATATATATATATATATATATATATATATATATATATATATATATATATATATATATATATATATATATATATATATATATATATATATATATATATATATATATATATGCTTTGTGAAGTATATGATGAGTTATGATGAAGTATGGTGAGAATGGTGGAATACGCGTATGTGCATTACTTGTGTAATTGAGAGTTGTGAATATGTGATGATTATATGAAAGTATGCTTATGAACATGAATTGTTGATTTGAGAATTGTGAATGTGTAATTGTGAATTAGTGAGTAAACATAATATGTGTATGTTCATGTGGAATGTTGAGATTTATGGATACGTGCATGATGAATATGCTTGGTGAATATCCATATTTGATTATATATATGTTGTATTGTACATGATGAGTTATAATGAATTGTGGTGAGAAAATGTGGAATATATGTATTTTGTGCTTGTGTATTTGTGTATATATAATTATATGCATTGTTATTATGATAATATTTCTCACCCTTCTGCTGTAATGATGTCTTACATGACATCGTGCAGGTATAAAGGAGTAGTATTGCTCGTAGTTACGAGGTCGCTTTTGGTGTAGCCGTTTAGTGATTTAATTATGTTGGGTCAAGTCATGCTCTGGTCATGTAACACTGGGATCGCTTGGGTTGTGTTTAAGATATACATTATGTACTCTATAAACGTGTTTATATCCATTGGAATATTATGATGTTGGCCTTAGTGCCTAAGTGATGTTGTTTTATGTGATAAAAACAAATGTTTCTTTTATGAAAATTGTGGTATAATTGAATCCGCTGCTACATGCAAAGTGAAGTTTTGTAAAGCATAATTTTATATTGAAATAGTAATGAGCATGACAGGTGGTTTTGATATTTTGAAAGTTATGTGTAATGCCCTTTTGTAAATGCATGGAAATTTACTCTGATTATTCATATATTATCCGTGGGGTTTAGAAGGGTGTTACAACTTTCATACAGCATGAAAGATCAGAGCAAACGTAGTTCGGGCTACGGATGACACAAGCTTGTCTGAGTGTTTTTTATCTCCTTATGAAAAGGTTTTTCCTGATTAAGAGCCCAAGCGGACAAAAATGACACTTTGATGTTTGTTTTCAGTCTTTTACGCAAGAACTGTCTTTTATGATGTTTGCAATCTCTGACGCACTAGAGACTATGATTTGAGGGTGACTACGTCGTATGTCACCCTAAGGGTAACACACTAAGTAATCAGATTACTGAAGAGTGACCCTCCAGCAACCTTTCTCAAATAGCTTAAGGCTCGTAACGTACGATATCGATTATCCGTATTACTGTGTTTTGAATTGTTCTGAGGTAGAAGAGAAGTCTAAAAACCTAGGGTTTGAAAGGGGAATCAAAACTACCCTAATGTTGTCATGCATGGATTAACACCTAATGTCTGTCATAATTCCCTCCTGCGCAGAGGAAATCAGAGATCCTAGGGGATAAACGGAAAAGAAATAGCAGATATACAGTAAACAGTAAAATGCATGAGATGCATCAAAACAAGCGAGGCAAAGGAATCATACTCAACCTCGAACCTGGGAAAACAATAGGCAAAGTGAAACATCTTCACCTCAAACCTAAGGGAAAATCAACAGACAATACAGCAAAGAAAATCACACCCAATATCAGCTCAGACAACCACACCAGCTCTTACAGCAAGCATATCAAACAACACTAGCTCTGGCAGCTACAGGTGATTAACAGCAAAAAAGTTGATGGCAACACCTTCAGGCAAGATCCCATCTTCGCTCTCCAATGATATTCAAGCTTCAGATAAACTCTTATCTCCAATAATCTTCAGCTTTAGCAATCAATGAATCCAAACAACAAACAGCTTCAAGCAGCAGCAAGACCCTGAACTTCAACAGATATCCAACTTTGATGCAGACACTCACAGGAAAGAATCAACTAACAGATGAGGTTGTAATGTTAAGCTGCTTAATGATAACCCAAGGAAATCATTAAGACCTTAACACAGCAAGTGAAAGGTATCCTCAAAAGTTCTACTCTCTAGGGTATGCCCCACTTCCCTCCAAAGGAGAGATGGAACTTCCCTAAGAGGACTTTGCATCATAGGATAAAATAGAAGTAAACAATGCATTCTATGTTTGATGGAAGAAATGAACTAATTCTACAAAAGCGCTCCCTAAAAGCCTAATTCTACCAACTCCTAAAACAAACTTAAAAGAGAAAGAAAGCTCCACTCCAAGCCCCACTCTTCTAGCCAAAGCATCTTCATCATGTTCAGAAGCTCCTCTAAAAAGGAATCCGAAGTCTTCAAGCTCCAAGTCCACCAAACGCTCCAAACAAGGCAAAGCACTCAAGAGAGAACATCGAAAGCAACAATCATTTGCAAAACCTAAAAAAAATAGCAAAATAAATTGTAAAATTCTAATAAAATTCCTATGTGAACATGCATGTTTGAACATTCTAATATTCCAGAATCAGGACCTAAATCAATTTCTAGGTCATCTAAACAATTCCTAAATGAAATTTAGTCATGGGAAACCATTATTTGGGAAGGCTCTAAACTACACAGCTAAAACAGAATCTAATCAATTTTTAAAAATATAAGAAAATTTCAGGGGAAACCTATGTATGTCCTCTAAATCATATCGAAAGAATCAGCTCAAAAGCATAAAGCATCAAAGAGAAAAAAATTAAACAAACAGCAATGTCAATTATGCATAACAATGGATATTAGCACAAAAGAAAATTCGTAACTAATTAAAATAAAATCCTAAAATCGCAAACTCAACTCCTACAGTTTTTTAAGACAATCAAGATCTACAGAAAAAATTTCATAATTTTTTGATCATTTTTACTATTTTTAACGCAATTAATCCAAACAGCTATTAAAACAGAAAAAAAAAAGAACGAAAATGAATTAAACTAAGTTAATGTGCATTGGGCCAGGGGTGCGAACAACAGAATTCCAAATCAATGTCCGTGTGGGCCTTGCGAGTGGGGGTGGGAACAGTACCCGCGCGGTACTGTAGCTGTTCCGGCGGTGACATTTTTTCGGTAACATCCGAGCAACATAACTCCATCGATTCTTAACCGTTTCGCACGAAATTTTAGTCAAACTTGAAGGAAAAAAATCAAGGATGCCAAATATGCTCTTGGATTCCATCAAAACTCCATGATCAAAGAGATATATCATCATCAAGAAAACATACTCATCCAAAAAAGTCTCTAATCCTTAATTTCTTGATCCTAATTTCATCTATACATTTTCCAGATCCTAACCACATGAATAATCTAATCTAATTCGTCCTAAAATCATAGAAAAAGGGAATTTCACATACCGGCTTCGGAGCGTCGAAATGGAGTAGTTGAAGCTCGTTTTTTCTTGCCACAAAGCGCAGAAAACCTTTGTTGAAGTTTGTTGGAGAAGATTAAATTCTTGATAACTCTTGAAAATGCCTTGAATCCAACTTTGATCTCTCACTTTTTCTCTTCCAAACTCCAATGTCAATCTATGGTTTTTGCACAAATGAATCACCAACTCTTGCTCTGAACCTCTTCACAAGTATATATAGAATGTATTTGAAGACCCTAGAAAGTTCCAGATTGATCCAATGAGAAAATCAACTTCTCATGTCATGAAAATCTCTTCTTATGCTATGCACATACCATCTCATGTTTTGGCTTGCAATTCACTTGGTTATGAGTTTAAATTCTCTCCAAATGAGATATTGGAGGTGTATGGATGGAAAGGAGCCTTGCATTTACTTGGAAGTGTGGTTTTGCATATGTGCCTTATGATGCAAGTAGCCCATTTACAAAGCAAGTCCTTGAAATAACCCTCAATTCAAAATTGCGGCAATGCCATTGTCTTTAAAATGCATTCTACAATCAAATTGGTATGTCATATGGCTTGTTTGTGACCTCTAACCCAAAATTTGATTTTTTCCACCAAACTTTATTTGACTTATTCCCTTTTTTTAGGCCATTTTAAGTGACTTTTTTGAAATAAGCCGATCAATCCACCATGATGACTTATTTGACCTAAAAACATCATTTTAAGCACATTCCATGTTGAACAATATTTCATTTGAGAAGTGGAACATGGAGATTTTGACCTATGCTCAAAAATGACCTGTAATTCAACTTTCACAAAATACCCCTGGATTGCCAAGACCATAACTTGAATTCTACAAATCCCCTTGAGGACTTATATTACTCAAATTAAAGCTAAGATCAAGATCTACAACTCTTATGTTGGCCAAGAATCCATTTGAAAACTCCTTGATGGGCAAAAGTTGCCTGGAAGTCAAGTGACTTTCACAGATAAATTTTAGTGTCCTCTGATGACCCATAACTTGCGAGAACCATAACTTGAGTTCTATAAATCTCCTTGAAGACTTATAGTACTCAAATTAAAGATATTGAGAAGCTCTACAAGTTTCATGTTTACCAAGAATTCATTTGAAGCTTTCATTTTGACTTATCTTGCTTGGAAGTTGGGCCTAAATTAGGGGATTTTACACTGAAACCCTAATTTAGCAACTCGTCTTCTTCTTGATTTCTCTGTGATTTCTCCTTGGAACGACACCACACATGTATACACATATCAATTCATGAATCCCACATCCTCCAATTAAGCCTTGATGCCCTTCAATCGCTCAGTTGACCTAGGGTTGACCCAGATGAAACCCTAGTTGACTGCACTTCAACTCTGGCTCTTGTGCTTGTATCAATGACTTATCTCATCTTCAAAATGACCCTCTAGGTCTTCCATGATCTTTGTATACATTCCATACTCTCAGACATAGCTCATACTCCCATTGGTGATCTTCCACACACCCAGATTAGGAGAGAAATCCACTGGTTGACCTTCAAACTTCTCAAAGCTTCAACTCATTTCTTGATTACTTGGATGGTCTTGAACTTGAATAAAACCCCATGATGGGCCTCTTTATGATAAGAAAGGCACTTGATCCCCTATTAGATGACTTATTATGCTATGTTATGCAAATGATTAGACTATGTACATGACTTAGTATGCAAATGACAATGCAATTGAAACATAAACCAAGTGAAATAGGTTGAGCAAATTTTAGGGTGCAACACCTGCGTGTTTTGCTCGTGGGAAACGTGTTGTACTTCGGAAGACTCGAAACTTTTCATGAGTTCCCTTATAAGGGCCAAGTATTCGGCCAGTTTGTCGTTCTTCGCTTGGTACTCGCCCTGGACTTGGGATGCAACCAACTGGGAGTCCGTGAAGATTTTTATCTCCTTAGCTCCGAGGTCTTCTATCTGGCGGAGTGTCGCTACTGTGAAAATCGGCGCCGGCTGAACAGAAGAGTCGCCACCGTGCGTTATTTATCCCAACGGAGGGAAAGGAAACGCTCATAGTAAACCTACCGCAAAGACGGGAAAGGAATGGTCATCGCAACCAAATCCTGGATTCGGGAGTCGGTTACGCAAGGGGAAGGTATTAGCACCCTTCACGTCCGTCGTACTCGACGGGATCCACGCTTGTTTTCTGGTACGGATTGTTATTCTATCTATTCTATAGGTCTGGGGTTAAAAGAAAATAAAATGACTCGGCAAAGTATCGCACTTTATGCCTACGTATTCCCGTCTGGAACGAGAAATCAGAGTCAACGTAGTTCGCCTACCTACGGGAAAGGAGGGGAAGGTTGCTCGCTAGGATATCGCATCCTATGCCTACGTACTTTCATACAGCATGAAAGATCAGAGCAAACGTAGTTCGGGCCACGTACGACACAAGCCTGTCTTGATTGTTTTTATCCTTCTGAAAAAGGTTTTCTCCTGATTATGGGTCCAAGCGGACAAAAATGACGTTTTTTGATTGGTTTACAGTCTTTTACGCAAGAACTGTTTTTTATTGATGTTTATCCTTTTACTGTATTTTTCTGATTGTTTTGAGAAAGAAGAGAAACAGTAACTCTAAAACCTATGGTTGAAAAAGGAATCAAAATCTACCCTAATGTTGTCATGCATGGATGAGAACCTAATGTCTGTCATATTTCTCTCTTGCGCAGAGAGAAACAGAGATCCTAAGGGGATAAACGAAAAAACAACAGCATATATACAGTAAAGCAGTAAATGCATGAATGCAGCAGTACAAGCGAGGCAAGGGAGTCCCACTCAACCTCGAACCTAGAAAACAATGGGCAAAGTGAAACAACTTCACTTCAACCTCCAGGGGAAAATTATCAAACAATACAGTCAAGAAACTCAAACAATACATCAACAGCTCTAAACAGCACCAACAGCAAAAACCTGACAGCACAAGCTCCTTCCTCTATCAGTCTTCAAGGCAAGGGACTTCATCTTCAATCTTCAAAGGATTCTTCAAAGCAAGCTCTCCTAGATGAGTAATAGTTCACAAGATGATTTGGGATGTTAAACAGTCAGTTAACCACCAAAGGTGGCATACAGACTGTTAACAAAATACAGGCCGTTTCTCTCAAAAGTTCTATCTCCTAGATACTGTCACTAAGCCTTCCAAAGGAAGGAGGTGAGTGTCAAAGAGAGACTTTGAATCATAGAGAAGAATGGAGGCAAAAGAAGCCATCCATATTTGTGAAGAAATTTTCTATTCTAAGGCTCTCCATAGCTCCTAGGTCCCATGATCTTCAATCAATCTTCAAGCAAGCCTAGCATCTTCATCAAGCTTTGATCTTTAGCTTCAACTTTGTCTTCAATATGCTCCATCATCAAGATCTTCAAAGCTAACCCACACCCCAAGCAACCCCAACAAGCCCACACAAACAATATAAACCCCAAAAGGGCACACCATACAATCAAACAAATTACAAAATATACTAAAAATATTAATAGTAGGGAAAATTCTAATATTATTTCTAGGGGATCTACTAGACTTACCCTTAATACCCATATATGTCCCATATCCTAACTTGTCCTAAAAAACCCAAAAGAAATTGTTTTAATGCACCTAAGTTGTGGTTTAACCTAATTCAACTAGTCTAATAGCACCTAATCAAAACTATCCTAAAAATCATAACAAAAATATGGAATTAATCCAGGGGGAACCTAAAACATATATCTAACTGACCTAAAAAGATTGACCTAAAAATCTAAGGGGAACTACCTAAACTAAAATCTACAAATTAAGGTATCAACTTAAAAGAATTAAAAAGCAATAAAAGGGAAAAAATATGCAAAAAATATAAAAATGAAATAAAATGGAAATTTTATGATTTTATATTTTTCTTGACAAAGAATAGAAAGTGGGAAAAAAAATCCCATTAAAAAATATTCTTTTTTTCATTTTATATGCATTTTCAAAGTTTGTAAAAAATTTGGAGAAAATATAAAAGTGAAAATATGAGATGGGTGCAGCAAGCAATAATATCTAGTTCATATGATGCTTTGGGCTTAACTGGGAGGTGGGAAGAGTAAAGCGCGTCTGGCCCATTTAAACTCAGAAATTAATTAAAAAACATAAGGAAAATAACAAAGTGGCGGTGCCAAAAGCAACAAATCATAGTTCAAATCTGGATTGGGCTGGAAAAGGGGGTGGCGTTAGAAACACTCGCTCAGGCCCAGCAGAGGCGTTTAATAAAATGTAGCGTTTAGCTGCTGTTTCTTCCCTCTCATTTTGTTTTCAAACGCCAGCCGTCCGATCCATTTTCAAGTCAGCTAGTCAATGGGGGATCCAACGCACGCGAGTCCATCTTCAACCTTGGATAACTAGGGTTTTCAGAAAAAGCCATGAAAACACATGCCATGTGTAACACCCATTTTATTTATTTAGTCATTTTGGTGTTAATTTAATTATTTTATGTTGGTGTGCCCTTAGGTGGGGTGTGTTGGTATGTGATTGGTGAGTATCCTTAATATATAAGGATCATTGGTGGTGTGGAGATAATAATATAATAGTTAATAGTAATATTGGTGGATTATTATTATTATTATTATTATGATTATTATCATCAGTATGAATATTATTATTGGTGGGTGTCCCTGATATGGGAGGATTATTGGTGGTGAATTGGTGTAGATATAATAATATAATAACTAATAGTAATATTGGTGGGGGTATTATTATTATTATTATTATTATATTTATTATATTCATTATTAATATTATTATCATTTTGGTGAGATAATATTATTATTATTATTATTATTATTATTATTATTATTATTATTATTATTATTATTTTATTAAGTTATTATTATTATTATTAAGTTATTATTATTATTGGGATTAGAGAATTAAAATAGAGAACGTGAGGGGTTAGTAGTTTTACGATACATTGTGAGAAGTTAGAGAAAGTGGAAAAAGAACTATAGAAAGGAGAGAACGGAAAAGGGAGCGAAGAACGAAGGAACGGGGGAAAATCAGAATTGGCCAAACCTTGGAGGGTTCTTTCATCGATCAACCGACTAACAAGGTAAGGGGGGAGAAACTTGATTGGGATGGTATATACATGTATAGGGTAGAGGGGATTCCTTAACCCCGTAGGAAAATTCCGATCTATGAAGTTTTATATTGGCATGCTTGTTATTGTTGTTGCTAATGCTAAATTGATGCTTGACATTGATGAATTGTTGATTGGTATTGGTGAATTTGGTGGATATATATTATGGTGATGTTAGTGAGATTATATGTTGTTACTGCAGTATTGATAGTAAAGATAAATAGAGTTTTGGTGAGATTTTGTGTTGTTACTATAGTGTTGGTAATGACCAGGATTATAGCTTTGGGAAAATTATGTGTTGTTCCCTGCGATGTTGTTAGTGACTATGGTTAGGACCTTGGTGAGATTCAGAGTGACTCTGAAGTGTCGGTAATGTACCGTAATGTTGGTTCTAGAGTAGGAAATTGATCGATATATGATAATATATATTGTTATGTTATGATTGATGATGATTGTTGTTAATTATATAGTAATCGTTAATGAATTGGTGTTTTGGGATGATTTGGCATATAGGGCATATAGGGTGTTTTACAGTTTTTAGGGAAAATTCCGTATGGCTTTTGAGGTATCGATAAATTGTGTAGGTGATGATTTTGGGAATAGGAATTAGAAACCTATTGGTTACGGTAATGTGCAAGATTGGTACTAGAATAGACTGAGGATCCGAGTTGAGATGATAGGTACAGTTTGGCCTTGATGCACTGTAAGAATGATGAGTGTGGGAACTAACTTGTGTACTTGGTGATAGTGCATGTTTCCCGTGATAATGACTGGTGGACAATTAGTTGATGTAAATGTATGTAGTGATCAGTAGGATCGCGTACCCCCGAGTAGTGGGATGTGTTTGTATCTTGGTGACAGGATATGAACTTGTTTACTGACTGATTGATTTATACGGTGTTGGTGCATGTTATATCTATGTATATATATGTGATGTATAATGATACGATCAGGTGGATCGTGTGCACTTAGTGTGCCTGAACATAATAGTTATGCATTGGTGTGTGCATATCATGGTGTCTTGGTGGGATGGATCATGTCTCGGATGGAGCGTAAGTGATCTGTCCGTACTCCTTTGTGGAGAATGGTCGGGTTGAATCATGTCTCGGATGGAGCGTAAGTGATTCACCCGTACTCCTTTGTGGAGAATGGTGGGGTTGAATCATGTCTCGGATGGAGCATAAATGATTCACACGTACTCCTTTGTGGAGAATGGTGGGTTCGATTGAATGAACCAATGAGTCGGTATCGCATGCATGGTGTTGAGTTGCATATTTGCATTATAATATGTTATATTGTAATTTGAACAGTAGGTTCGTTATATGGAGTTGTCGGGGTGAATATTGGCGTGGTGGTGTGTTTTACTACCTTGTTTACATGTATTACATTACCATTATATTCTGATCATTATTTCTCACCCCTTTGTTGTTGTTGTGGTCTGTGCTTCTTCGGAAGTACAGATAATCCAGGTGCTTAGCTAACTTGGATAGTGGTGTGACCGTCGAGTCGTAGGATGCTCTGATACGTAACACGGGATATGGGTGTCTTAACTGTTTCATGTCAAACTTATTGTAATCCTGTGACGTATCATGAATTTGATGTATTTTATTTTATTAAACAAATTCCGCTGTATTATTTTGAAAAGAATGAATAAAGTATTTTTATAAAATTTGGAGATGTGATATCCCACTTTTGGTGAAAACTCTGATTATTATTATAATATTTATATTTTATTTAATACGGGAAAGTGGGGTGTTACACCATGCACCAATCTTCCATCCTATCGTACGCCTTCATTTCAGCATCAATTTCAACAAAACAAAACCCTATCTTGACCTATTTTCCAAGCTGAACACAACCATGGCACTGGTTTCTATTGAAACAATCTCTACCACCCAAACCGAATGTGAAACCATCCTAATCTCAAAATGCCATCAACTTTCAACCTCAACCAAACTTAACTTCCTTTACACAGAAATGATCCTCATGTTACACTGGTTAAAATCAGCCAATAATCTTGCATTAACACTCATTATTTCGCATGTTCTTGATCATCAAAGAATTGACCTCCATTAATGGAACTCCACCAATTGCTCTTAAACTCATCAAAATGGACCACCTAATTGTCTCTAACAGTTTCACACTAATAATTAACCCTAGCCATGCCTAGATTGAGGTGTAGAAATGGTTTTGCATACCTTGCTTCTTGAAATGGTAGGTGATGAAACTCTTCAATCCAAGCCTTGAAACTCTTCAAGAATGCTCCCTAGATGATGAATCTTCCTCTGTTTGTAGAAGATTTGATGTAGAGAACTTGTACTTCAAGATCCAATGCAATTTGCCTTCTTGCAAATTCAATGTGAATACCTTCAAATCTTCATCAATGGAGTTGGAAATCAATATGAACACACTCAGAAATGTTTATGGAGATGATTTGTGAAGAAAAATGGAATAGCAATGAAGAAGAATCAAGAGATTCAATGTAATTTGCAAATGAAGCTTTATGATTTCACACTCTTTTCTCTACCACAATCAACACCAACCTTGCCTCAATGCAAGTCACAATGATTATATAGAGAGGTTTAGAAAAGTCTAGAACCTCCTAGAATCATCTAGTAAGAATTTGAAGTTTTCATGCAATGGTATTTTGATTTTTCACTTCTCATAATATGGTATCTCATGCAATATCCTTTGTAATCTTGGTAACTGAATTGGATTTCTCCTTACATGATATTTTGGATGAGATACAATGCACATCTTCCTTGTTTATTGAGTTATTTTGAGTTTTGCCATGGTATCTTATTATGCAAGCAAGACTTTTCCAAAGCAACCCTATGATGCAAGCCTCAAATAAAAATTGTGGCTGAACCATTGTTCTTAGAATGTCATTTGGAGTCAAAATGACCTATTATATGACATGGTTTGGACTTGTAACTTGGGATTTATGATTTTCAATCTCACTTGAATTAACTTATGCCTCATTTTTAGGCCATTTTTATCACTTTTTGATATGAGCCTTTCCAACATCTCATGACCTCCCTACTAGCCTTAAAACATCATTCTAAGAAACTTTGATGTTGAAGATTTTTCCATTTGAAGCTTGGAAGTAGGAGATAAGGCCTTATGCTTGAAATGACTTATAACCTCCAAATGACCAAAATGCCCTTGGCTTGTCAAGATCATAAGTAGAGCTCCACAAATCAGATTGAGGCATACAATACCTTTCTAGAAATCTAAGATCATGGGGAAAAACTTTCATGTTGGCCAAAAATCCAATTGAAAACTCCTTGAGGAGCAAAAGTTGCTTGGAAGTCAAGTAGCTTTCACAGACAAAATTTCAGATGCCTCTGAGGACCTGTAACTTGCAAGAACCATAACTTGAGCTCTATAAATCTCCTTGATGCCTTCCATCACTCAAATTAAAGGTCTTGAGATACTATACAAGTTTCATGTTGGCCAAGGATCCATTTGAGACTTTCATTTTGAATTATTTTGCTTGGAAGTTTGACCTAAACCAGGGGATTTTACTCAGAAACCCTAATTCAGAAACTTCTCTTCTTCTTGATTTCTTTTGATTTCTCCTTGGCACAACACCACATCCATATCCACATATCAAATGATGAATCCCACATCCTCCAAATAGGCCTTGATGCCCTTCAATCAAGCATTTGACCTAGGGTTGACCCAGGGTTGACCCAGATGACACCCTAGTTGACTGTCTTCAACTGTAGCTCTTGTAACCATGCCAATGACTTGTCTTACTTTCAAAAGGACCCTCTAGGTCTTCCATGCCCTCAATTCCTAACTCACAACTTCTCTGATGATCTTCACATACCCTCAAGATAGGAGAGAAACCCACTGCTTGGCTTTTAAACTTCCCAAAGCTTCAATTTCTTTCTTGGTGACTTGAATAGGCTTGAATCTTGATAAGAGCCTCTTGAATACATTCCTTGAGATGAAAAATAGCACTTGATCCCTTGTCAGATGACTTGTTATGCTATGTTATGCAAATGATTAGACTATGTACATGACTTTTTATGCAAATGCCAATGCAATTGAAACATAAACCATGTGAAGTAGGTTGAGCAAATTTTAGGGTGCAACAGCTGCCCCTATTCAAACGACTTGGACCCGACTGGGTGAAGAGCGAACGGCCTTCAAACATTCGAGGTACGAGACAGTTGAATACTAAGAACCCGGAAATTTGCCAACTGTAGAAATAAATTGCGAAATAAATTGCACCACTACTTGGGGAACACTATCTACAAATCTGATTTCAACACCTTCTCGTCAATATATGAATAACCTGGACGACTTCACTGGGGAAGTACTTCTGTCAACAAAACATAACCCTGCCAATGATATAGGAAAATAACACCGCCATCGCTACGGGAAGATAACACCGCCACCACTACGGGAAATAAACTGGGAAAATAACACCGCCATCGCTACGGGTAATACCTCTGTCACCATTACAGAAAAATAACACCGCCATCGCTACGGGAAATCACTCTGTCACCATTTATAGGAAAATAACACCGCCACCACTACGGGTACTAACTCCGTCACCATTATAGAAAAATAACACCGCCATCGCTACGGGAAATACCTCTGTCACCATTACAGAAAAATAACACCGCCATCGCTACGGGAAATCACTTCGCCACCACTGCGGGAAGATAATCTGGGAAAAATAACACCGCCATCGCTACGGGAAGATAATCTGGGAAAAATAACACCGCCATCGCTACGGGAAGATAACACCGCCACCACTGCGGGAAGATAACACCGCCACCACTGCGGGAAGATAACACCGCCACCACTGCGGGAAGATAACACTGCCACCACTGCGGGAAGATAACACCGCCACCACTGCGCGAAGATAACACTGCCACCACTACGGGGAGATAACACCGCCACCACTGCGGGGAGATAACACCTCCACCACTGCGGGAAGATAACACCGCCACCACTGCGGGGAGATAACACCGCCACCACTGCGGGAAGATAACACCGCCACCATTGCGGGAAGATAACACCGCCACCACTGCGGGAAGATAACACCGCCACCACTGCGGGGAGATAACACCGCCACCACTGCGGGAAGTAATCTCTGATACGACTTCTCTGCATATCTTTGCAGCAGCTAGCTCCATCAATCACATGGGTAACACAATATGAGTCTAGTCTTCCAATTTTCAGTGCTGACATGGCAACAAATCTGAGAAGTACTCTACTGGGGATTTTCTGAATCCACACTGCCAGACACCTACTTTAACATAGGCGGCAACTTCCAAAAAATCGATTCACGAAATCTTTTGATAACGACCTAACAACAACCTTGAAGAAATACTCCGCTGGAGGGGTAAGAGAAACTTAAACAAGCAACTCTGTGGGGAATAATGCCACAACTGACATTATCATTACATGTCTCACGCTGAGATCTTGAATGTTTGGCAATTAATTTGAGCAAGAGCTCCCTCCACCTGCAAGGGAAACAACACTTGAAAAAAAACGGTTAACCAACCTGATCTATGTTTCAAAATGCATATGTTTGACAATGGCATAATGTTCCATTCGACATGGAAATGCTACGCGTTTTTTTATTTGGTGGATGCAAATATGACACTATATGTCGATGCAAATGCAGGCTCGAACTGCTGGGATAGCTCTAACAAGCTTGCTTCCTCGATCTTGGCCGTCGAGGGCAAATATCAACCTGTTGGGGAGTGAACGGGTATCACACGGTATTCCGACAAAATAAATGCCGGGACACACAATCAACTCTGTCAGGGAGAGCTTTAACCTTTGATTTCCACTGGGAGGAAAGAGAACACTTGCTGAAAAGAGAGAACTCCGCTGAGGACGAAACGACTCTCTTGGGGAAAATCAACTGACTCTGTTGAGGGGAATAAATGACCCTACTGGGAAGGGGATCTCTACTGGGAAGAGTAGACTGTCTGGGTACAGCTTACAAGTTTGGAAATATTAATCTTCTGAGGCTAAACCACTCTGCTCCGGATGGGGGATCCTTTTGGGGGACACCACACTGTCTGAATACAGCCTTCGATCTTGGAATCGTCAATTCTGCTGAGGGTAAACGACCTTGCTGGAGAATGTCCTTCGGATAAGCTGCGACTAGCTGGGGAATTTGATCCTTCTTTGGTAAGGAACACTGTTATCTCAGAAGCGCGACCTGTATGGGGATTCACTTCACGTAACGATGAAACCTTTCTGTTACGAGCTTCTGGTTAGTACTGCAATCTTCTGATCGTCCACTTTGTATGGTCAAGAACCCTGCAACACCACAAACGAGACAAGACAAGTCTATGCAACCAAATCTATTCAGGTTAGCGTTAGTGACATCCTTTTCAGTCAATTCAAAGTTTTAGCAATTATTGGCAAGGGCCAGCGATGTTATACACTTGCTAGTTTTATTAACCATTGGCGTTTGACATGTACAAAACAGTAAAGAACAAGCATCAAATACTGAATAACATGTTTTATTGATTAGGCCCCTGAATGGGCAGAGTTTTGTACACTGGATGTAACTCCTGAAAAGAGGAAGCTACGCACAACAAATATACAAGTATGCACAAGAAGCATAAATACAATGACAAATCAAATTTGCACACATGTCGGCAACGTGATGCAGACGAACATCATGAGCTGATCCTCCTATGACTCGCCTGACTCTAGCGCTTTCCCGGTATTCACACTTCTGAAGAGATTGTATCTGATAATCGACCCTTCAGGTATATTCTCCAGCACCAATGTGCACCACAGTATCAAATTCGGACCGCAGTCATTTGCTTTTCAAATCCCTAACTTTTGCGTGAACCGCCCTTTGCGGGTTTTCAGTTCACCGGGATACCCTTTTTTGCCGAAGCCGCCCAGTGTAGGTTTTCAACTTCGCGGGTGTACATTTTTTAGTTTTATCCCTAATTTTTGCTCGAACCTTTCATTCTGTTTTTGGTTCGCCAGGATGCCCCATTTTTGCCTGGACTCTCTTTTTTTCTGTCCAGCGGGTCAATTTCAAGCAAAGTATTTTTTAACTGCGTCTGAATTCACAGGCGACGTAAAGTCCTCACCGTCCATGGTGGACAACAACAAAGCTCCTCCTAAAAAGACTTTTCTGACAACGTATGGCCCTTCATAGTTGGGGGTCCACTTGCCCCTGTGATCTGCCTGTGGCGGGAGAATCCTCTTTAGCACAAGGTCGCCCGTCTGAAAGCTCCGAGGGTGTATCTTTTTATCATACGCTTTCTTCATTCGGCTCTGGTACAACCGACCATATGCTAGAGAAGCTAACCTCTTCTCATCCATTAAACTCAGTTGGTTCAACCTGTCTTTCACCCATTCTGCCTCGTCTAGTTGGACATCTCGTAATACCCTCAGGGAAGGAATCTCAACTTCCAGCGGTAACACTGCTTCCATTCCATATACCAACGAGAACGGGGTTGCCCCGGTTGATGTGCGTACCGTCGTACGATAACCGTGCAAAGCAAAAGGTAGCATCTCATGCCAGTCCTTATAGGTCACCACCATCTTCTGAACAATCTTCTTTATCTTCTTATTGGCCGCTTCGACAGCGCCATTCATCTTGGGTCGATAAGGAGAAGAGTTGTGATGCTCGATCTTAAAACTCTGACACAACTCCTTCATCATTTTGTTATTTAAGTTCGAACCGTTGTCGGTAATTATCCGCTCGGAGATTCCATATCTGCAAATGATATCTCGCTTGATAAACCTGGCTACCACTTGCTTGGTCACATTTGCATAGGATGCCGCTTCCACCCATTTGGTAAAATAATCGATTGCTACCAAAATGAACCGGTGTCCGTTAGATGCTGTCGGCTCGATCTTTCCAATCATGTCGATTCCCCACATTGAGAATGGCCACGGTGACGACATCACGTTCAGAGGACTCGGAGGCACATGGATCTTATCTGCATAGATCGGGCACTTATGACACTTCTTCGCAAACTTGAAACAATCGGTTTCCATAGTTAACCAGTAATAACCTGCCCGCAGCAGCTTTCTCGTCATGGCATGCCCACCAGCATGCGTACCGAATGTACCCTCATGTATTTCCTCCATGAGTAACTTCGCCTCTTTCTCGTCTACACAACGTAGTAGCACCAAGTCGTGATTTCTCTTGTATAGGACACCGTCTGGATTCAGATAGAAATTACCCGCCAATCTCCTGAGAGTCTTCTGATCATGACTGGATGCCCCAGCCGGATATTCTTTGTTTTTCAGGAAATTATGGATATCAAAATACTAGGGTTTATCATCAGATGCTTCGTCAATGGCAAATACGAAGGCAGGTCTGTCAAGTCGAGAGATAACAATTCTGGGAGCCTCATTCCAGAAGTTGACTTTATACATGGAAGACAATGTGGCCAGGGCGTCAGCCATCTGATTCTCTGCTCGCGGTACATGATGCAACTCAACCTTGTCAAAGAAAGGCAACAATCTCCTCGCGTAATTCATGTATGGTATCAAATTAGGCTGACGTGTCTCCCATTCTCCTTTTATTTGATTCACCACCAGAGCTGAGTCTCCATATACATCCAGATTTTTGATTCGCAAATCAATGGCTTCTTCAAGCCCCATGATACAAGCTTCGTATTCGGCCTCGTTATTGGTAACCGGAAAGGTCAATCGAGCAGTAAATGGGATGTGCGACCCATGTGGAGTAGTGATGATTGCCCCTATTCCGCAACCGTAGGAGTTTACAACTCCGTCAAAGATCAACTTCCATTTGGAACCCAATTCTGGTCCTTCGTCCGGCAACGGTTCTTCACAATCTTTCATCTTTAGGTACATGATATCCTCGTCAGGAAAATCAAACCTCATCAATTGGTAGTCCTCAATAGGCTGCTCTGCCAAGTACTCAGATAATACACTCCCCTTTATAGCCTTCTGTGAGACGTACTGGATGTCGTATTCGGTCAGAACCATCTGCCAACGGGAAATTCTCCCCGATAATGCCTGCTTTTCAAATACGTATTTGATAGGATCCATCTTCGAGATGAGCATGGTTGTATGGTTCAGCATGTATTGCCTCAAACGCTTGGCGGCCCAGGCTAGCGCGCAACAAGTTTTTTCGAGCATTGAGTATCGAGATTCACATTCAGTAAACTTCTTACTCAAGTAGTATATTGCATGCTCTTTTCTTCCTGTCTTGTCGTGTTGACCGAGAGCACAACCCATACTTCCCTCAAGAACTGTCAAATACATAATCAAGGGTCTCCCTGCCACTGGAGGTATCAAAATATGAGGCTCATGTAAATACTGTTTTATTTTATCGAACGCCCTTTGACAATTTTCATTCCATGTTATAGCCTGGTCTTTTTTCAACATCTTGAATAACGGCTCACACGTAGCTGTTAGGTGAGATATGAACCGAGCGATGTAGTTCAACCTCCCTAAAAACCCGCACACCTCTTTCTCTCTTTTAGGCGTCGGCATCTCTTGTATTGCTTTTATTTTTGCAGGATCAACCTCTATTCCTTTTTCGCTCACGATAAACCCCAACAGTTTACCCGATCTCACCCCGAAGGTGCACTTGTTAGGGTTCAGTCTCAGCCTGAACTTCCTAAGCCTCTTGAATAGCTTCAGTAGATTCACCAAATGTTCTTCCTCCGTCTGGGATTTGGCAATCATATCATCGACATAAACCTCGATCTCGTTATGCATCTTGTCATGAAAAAGAGTCGTCATTGCACGATGATACGTTGCCCCAGCATTCTTTAATCCGAAGGGCATCACTTTGTAACAAAATGTTCCCCAAGGCGTAATGAAGGTAGTCTTCTCCATGTCCTCTGGAGCCATTTTGATCTGGTTATAGCCCGAGAAGCCATCCATGAAGGAGAATACGGAGAATTGAGCAGTGTTGTCAACCAGCACATCGATGTAAGGAAGTGGGAAATCGTCTTTCGGGCTCGTTTTGTTCAGATCACGGTAATCTACGCACATTCTCACTTTACCGTCTTTCTTTGGCACCGGTACAATATTAGCGACCCATGAGGGATATTTTGTAACAGCTAGGAAACCAGCATCCCACTGCTTTTGGACCTCCTCCTTAATTTTCACTGCCATATCAGGCCTAGTTCTGCGAAGCTTCTGCTTAACCGGCGGGCATTCTTCTTTTAGTGGCAGACGGTGCACAACCATATCCGTATCCAGCCCAGGCATGTCTTTATACAACCAAGCGAACACATCACTATACTCTCTGAGCATTTCAACCAATCTTCGCTTGACGTCACTCTGCAGCGCGTCTCCTATACGGATGTTCCTTTCAACCCCTTCCGACCCCAGGTTAATAATTTCAATGACCTCCTCATGAGGCAGAATGATTCGTTCTTCTTGCTTTACCAACCAAGACAACTCTTCTAGAACATCGCCATCTTCAACAATCTCTTCTTCGGCCTGAAATACCGGGTGCTCAAAGTCGAAATGAGTCATAGGCGGTTCAATGATGTCATCTGAAAATATTATCCTGCAAAAGGAATGGTTAAATGCTTCAAAATGTGTATAAAGCGGATAACCACGTTGCCATTTTATTGTGAAACACAAAAACAGGAAAAACAGAGATCGCAATATTTGTACATGAAAAAAATGCCTTTTATTTAATGATTAAACAATGCAATGTACATAACAGCACGGCCCTAAGAAAAATCACGATGCCCCGGGTAAGACACCGGATTGTTCAACAATTAAGAAAACAAAGTATTACTGTTTGGTAGTCACAGGAACAATCTCCTGAATAGACCAATTGCATAATCCTTGTCCTGGCACGCTCGGCTGAATCCAGGCGTCCATGTCGCAGTCACTGTCTCCTTCTTCGGAATCTGAAACAGCGTTGATGGCCTTGTGATACACTCCACCAGTCGTGATTGCTATTGGTCCTTTGAAACGCGGTGCCCCTGCAACAGGCGTTGATGACGATGGTTGATATCCCAACCCAAATCTGTCCATCTTCACGGGAATATCCAGGACCTTGCCCCAGCCTTTTGTCTCACCAGTCTTCACTAGAGCCTGAGCCTCCTTGTATGACGAGACTGCCACCTCTGACGCTTTACTCGGCCCTGGAACTTTGTCTTTGATGCGCAACCCTTCAAAGGCTTGACAGGGTGTTTCATGAATCTCGCCGTCGACTTCTACGTACTTGAATGATGACAGATGGCTGACCAATATATCTTCTTCTCCACAGACCGTGACCACACTGTCCCCTACCATGTATTTCAGCTTTTGGTGCAAGGTAGATGTGACTGCCCCAGCACCATGGATCCATGGTCGTCCGAGAAGACAGCTGTATGCTGGCTGGATGTCCATAATGTAAAATTCAGTTTCGAAGATCTCCGGCCCCACCTGGAGAGGTAACGTAATATATCCAAAGACTGACCTTCG
This sequence comes from Lathyrus sativus, assembly GCA_963859935.3. Lineage (NCBI taxonomy): Eukaryota > Viridiplantae > Streptophyta > Magnoliopsida > Fabales > Fabaceae > Lathyrus > Lathyrus sativus. The sequence goes on along the minus strand of OZ012741.1, from coordinate 469,592,581 downwards.
TGTACCATCAAATGCCCTGACCACCAAGTCACTAGGCGTACAAACGATTCCCCTGATGTCCAATTTCATCATTGCTTTCTTTGGCAGCACGTTCAAGGAAGATCCTGTATCTACCAGTACGTGGGACATGACTGAGCCCCTACACTCAACGGAGACGTGCAACGCCATGTTATGCTCCCTCCCCCTCGGGGTCAAATCAAAGTCCGTAAATCCCAAGCTATGGCATGCGTTCACGTGCGCCAACACCCCCTCCAACTGATTCACAGAAACATCTTGGGGTACAAATGACGTGTCCAGAATTTTCAACAACGCATTCCTATGGGCTTCGAAACACAATAACAGTGACAATATGGATATCTTCGATGGCGTCTGTTGAAGGTGCTCAACAATCTTATAGTCACTCTTACGAATAAGGCGCATAAACTCTTCTACATCCTTCAATGACGTTTCTTTTCCGTTCCTATGCACCGGGACATCCTCATTCATTTTTCCTTTTCCTTTCGCCAATCGTTCAGCCTCTACCTCAGGCGATATAAAAATTCTCCCACTTCTCGTCATCCCTTCGGTCCCGACGACGTTGTCTACAACCTCAACTGGCTGTTTACTAATATCAATTTTCACCCCATCACAGTATGCTTCCAACCCATAAGTCCAGGGTACCGCCTTAGTGCTCTCATAAGGGATTGGTTCTGCCTTGGTGATAGTGATCGGCGGTCGCCTGGCTGGCGCTGTTATAGTTATCGTTTTCCGTGGAATTGTCACGATAGCTACATCACTTTGCTCATCCGCTAATACCTCTGCAGGTTCCTCAACTGTCGTTCTGTCGAATTGCAACGTGCCTTCGTCTATTAAGGTGTGAATACCCTTCTTCAATTCAGCACAACCCCCAGCTTGGGTCCAACACTCTAAACAAAACTCATCGCAGCCCGGATACACACCTCCTTTCAATAATCTGCTCTTTATCTCACACAACGGTGTCTTGAGGTCATCAACATTCATGATCAAGTTCAAGCCCTCCTCAATTAAAATAGCATTTTCCCCATGGTTGGGCATGGGTTGTTGTACTATGTTCGGACCTGCCTGCCCGAAATTGATGGCCTTGCTATCCAACAGGTCTTGTACCACATGCTTGAACGCGTGGCAATTCTCTATGTCGTGGCCCGGAGCCCCGGTGTGGAATTCACAGTGCTTGTTCTCATCAAAACCGAACGGAGGAGTGCCCGTTATTGGCGCCATAGTCCTCTTTTCCACCAAGTTCAAACCCAGTAACGTTTGTAGCAATTCTGCATACGTTGAAGGAGGCGTTTCAAACACCCTCTTTGGTTTTCCCCACTGAACTCTGTGTTGGGCAGGATGTAACCTTTGTTGTGGCTGCTGTTGCTGTGGTGGTATCTGCTGTAGTGGTATTGGTTGTTGATGAAATGGAATTGTGACACTTGCCACCTGTTGCGGATGATTGTACTGATTCCGCTCTCTGCCCCGGCCTCGGCCTCGGCCCCCGAATACTGCACTTGTATCACCTTGACGACGACCCCCGAAAGCTCTTCTGTTACTGCCAGCTGAAGTAGACTCCTCAGCTTGGAATCTCCCCATTTTAATATTGCTTTCAATTTTCTCACCCATCAAGATTAGGTCCGAGAAACTGCCCAAGGAAGTATGAAACAGCTTATCATAAAACACACCAGTAAATGTTCCTATGAACATATCATTAATTTCTTTGTCATCCAAAGGAGGATGAACTCGTGCAGCCATGTCGCGCCACCTCTGCGCATATTCTTTGAAGTTCTCGTCTTTCTTCTAGGACAACCCCTGTAATTGAACCCGGTTGGGTGCTAAGTCACTATTGTACTTATAATGAGCCACAAACGCTTCAGCCAGCTGCTTCCAAGTTTTTACCTGAGTAGGCTCCAATCCCATGTACCATTCAAGGGAAGGACCAGACAAGCTGTCTTGAAAGAAATGCATCAGCATCCTCTCATCGTTTGAATAAGCTGACATCCTTCTATAGTATGACCGCACATGCACCTTTGGACAGGTATCCCCCTTATATTTGTCAAATGTGGGAGCTTTAAACTTTAGCGGTACCCTTAGGCCAGGCACCAGACCCATTATGGTCATATCTAAACCGACAGCACTTTGATTCACAACACCTTTCATCTGCTCCTCGAGCATCTTGATTCTCTGAGAGTCATCTACAGGACCTTCAAAACCTCTACCAGAGAAAGCATCTTCTTGCTGAACTTCTATCCAATTACCGTTCCCATTTCCGTATCCATCATACCCGTTGTTACGGCCAAGTCTAATCTGATTCATTACAGGGCCCCGCCCCCTGTTACCATACCCTGGAGCGACTCCGGCAGGTCCAAAAGACATCATTCCAGCACCATTTCCATTACTGAATCCGCCATAACCCTGATTGGTATTACCAAATCCATCCTGTCCGAAGCCCTGAGCGTTGAAGCCGTACTTCCCAGCATGATCAAACCCCTGGTCGTTAAAGCCAAATCCGTTGTTACCGAAGCCATTACCTCCAATATTATCACCACCCAGATTGGCATCTCCGAACCCAACGTTGTTGACGACAGTCTCGTTACCGATTCCTGCATTACCGTTCCCGGCTCCAGCGCCGTTGTTCGCATTCGCAACAGGTATGTTCACCACATGTGGAGCTACCGGTGTAGGAGTACCATCCCCATGGATGGTGTCAACACGCACAAAATTATGGTCTTCGTTTGCGTGCCCAGCATTTCTCATCGGCAAAGGCTGCACCAAAGCTTGCAAGTTCTCCTGGCCTTTCGCAGTGGTCTCCATAGTCTGCATGAATAGCGCCAGCTTCTCACGCATGTCCTGCATTTCATTCTGCATCTGATCCATAACTCTTCTGCAGTTGGTACGAGTAGAGTATCGGTGCGGGCGTTGACTTTCAATCCTGAAAAGACCTGTACGGTGCAGGAAATGAGATACAGTTCAATAATCACCTGTAATGCAATATGAATGTGAATGCAAATGCAACATGTGTCTGTGTATTAGGGAGTATCACCCCCCAATTCTAGTGCAAATGTGTTAGTGTGGTGACATTGACAGCAATACGAAGTTCGGAGCCGAATCATAGAAAACACCTCATATATTGCAGAGAAACCCATCAAGTCAGGAATACAATATCAATGAGCGTACAATAAGAAGGCATGACCTCAACCAACAATCCTGGTGATGGTCAGCACAATGCAAATAAAGCATACACATCAATACATGAAATAGTCAAGTGCTCCCATGCACCTGGTACTCCTCTAATAACCTCTTAGTCTCTGGATGACTTGGTCGGGTAAGCAAACCCTTAACAAGTAGATCTCTTCGCTTGAGAACACGTCGTAAATCACCAGCAGATTCCTCCCGTGCCCCTTCTCCGAAGCGATCCTCTAGCTTTCGCTTCTGAAACACAGCCTCTTTCTTGCATTCGATGGCCTTGTTCAACGAGTTCTGAAGACTATATCTTGCCATCACCTCCTCTTCATACTTTTCATTGCTAGCCTTCAACTGATCTTCGAGTTCAGCAATTTGCTGCTTCAATTTGTCTTCCCTCTTTTTGTTGTTGGTTAGCGTAGCATTCCACGTTTTGTTGCAAGAAGAGATTTCCCAGTGGGCGGCATCGAGGGCCTTCTTCTTGGACTCTAACATATCATGAGAGCTTCTGAATTCTTTTCCCAGGCGTTCACGCTTCTTTTTCTCTTCGGTCAGTTCAGCACCTAGCCTGTTTACTAACTCAGTCTGCTGTTGGAAAGAATGCACAGCCTTGTTCTTCTCACTACGCATCTGAGCCAGTTCCTTTTCTAACTCTTCATTGATCTTTATCAAGTCCTCCTTTTCTTTCACGACCCGCTCATAGACCTCAACAGCTACAGTAGTAGGTTCCTCCACTGGAATGGGAACAAGACGTGAGACTGCTGGAAAAGGCATCTGTACCTGTCTTACCCTCTCCTGGATCCACACCTTGTATGGCATATAGGATTGACAATCATTCTTGCCTAGCAATGGTTTCCCTCTTTTGCAGATATGATTCCAAGCGTGCTGAAGCTTGGCCAATAATTCCCCATTCAAGTCACCGGTGAAATACAGAGATTCCTGTATTTCTTCTTCCTTTGGCGGGCTTTTCAGAGCATAACCGAATTGCCTGATCAATAATGATGGATTGTAATTAATGCACCCTTTCCTCCCAATCAGAGGAACATTAGGATATCCGGCACAGCTGTAGATAATCTCAGATCCCAATAAAGCTCTGTCAAACCAGCCAACATCTTCTGAAGAAAGTCCCATCAGACGCTCAGACCAATCCACCGTATCTGCAGACTCAGCAAAGATGCCCTTCTTGGGCAGATGACTCTCAAACCACATATACAGTAAGGGCACACAACAAGAGACGTTCTTGCCTCTCCTATTCTCATTTTTGTAGTGCAACGAATGGTAGAAATATCCGATCAATGTGGGTACAGGGTTGCCAGCAGCAAACAAATGAAACGCGTCAAAGTCCACAAAATTCGGGAAGTTGGGAAACAGCACTATCCCATAGATGCACAGAGCCAAAACAGCATTAAAGATTATCCAGCATCCATTCTTGGCGTATTCCTGGGCTTTACCAATCAGAAACTGGAGGGAGAAGCCTGGAACCCCGCGCCAAGAAGTCACCAATAGCTCGGAAGCGTCCATGTGTAAAGCCACTGCTAAGTCCTCTAACTTGGGCTCAGCGTCAGAGTGAATGAAAGGAACCTTATTCTGTACTGGCAACTCAATAAACTCTGCGTACTCTTCCAAGGTGGGCCCCAGAAGAAAGTCCTTAAAAGTGAAGCATCTCAATGCAGGGTCATAAAATTGCATCAAAGTATACAGCCCATTCAGCCCCACATCAGTTGGTTTGCAAACCAATCTCAACAGTCTTCTGTAACTCTTCCTGAAGCTTCTCCGGACATCCTCATCAGCAAGGGAAATCAAACCAAGTAGGGGAGTAACATCAGGGGTAGGTAACTTGTATGAAACTGTCCTTCTCAAACCAGCCATGACCAATAATCAGAATTCCGGACACTAGAATCAGGGAATATGCAAATGCACCTGCAGCACAGACACACGTTAATGAAATGCAATGATAATGGTTATGCAAACAATGCCATGCAAATAAAATGCAACAAAGGACCAAGTTCCCCGACTGAGAAGCCTAAATCACACATGAGTCTCAATCAGATCATCCAGAATTCCTCAACCCTAGTCTTAGACAGACCCAATACCTAAACTCCAATCAAGTCTCTGACAGACCCAATAATAACTCCAACTTGGTCTCTGACAGACCCTTGTCCATAAGTGACCTGAATCTCAAATCAAGAAACAAACCGGTATCTGGAGTCTAGTTACCTGCATAGCCCTAAACCCCTCTCACAGGTAGGTGTCCTAGCAACTGACAATGGTACGGCATCCTATGCGGTCGTCAGTGTCACAGACTTTCAGGGTTGATGATACGATTCCCAGAAGGAGTGGCATCATCAAATCTTGAAGAGGCCTCACTTAGCCAACTTCCAATTGATCGGTTCCCAGAGTCGATAATCCAACTAACCAGCAACCCATGCCACCCAAAGGGTGGGACAAGAGGCCAACCAGAAGAACCTCGTCTGAGTATGGATTTTGCGGGACACTAGGACATGCAAAGCATGTGCGCGCCCGCTACTTTCCACTCTAATTCTAAGTACGCTCAAGCCCAGGTCCGACTTATCTCTCAATCATAGAACCCCCTCATACCCACAGCAATAATAACAGAAATATAATGCTGACTGTAAAATACAGAAAAAATAAATCCATACAAAATCCTCGACGGGAAAACAAGCGCTAGGATTGACTCGCTTAGGGGATGTTGGGTCCCCAGCAGAGTCGCCAGCTGTCGCTAGTGCGAAAATCGGCGCCGGCTGAACAGAAGAGTCACCACAGTGCGTTATTTATCCCAACGGAGGGAAAGGAAACACTCAGAGTAAACCTACCGCAAAGACGGGAAAGGAATGGTCATCGCAACCAAATCCTGGATTCGGGAGTCGGTTACGCAAGGGGAAGGTATTAGCACCCCTCACGTCCGTCGTACTCGACGGGATCCACGCTTGTTTTCTGGTACGGATTGTTATTCTATCTATTCTACAGGTCTGGGGTTAAAAGAAAATAAAATGACTCGGAAAAGTATCACACTTTATGCCTACGTATTCCCGTCTGGAACGAGAAATTAGAGTCAACGTAGTTCGCCTACCTATGGGAAAGGAGGGGAAGGTTGCTCGCTAGGATATCGCATCCTATGCCTACGTACTTTCATACAGCATGAAAGATCAGAGCAAACGTAGTTCGGGCCACGTACGACACAAGTCTGTCTTGATTGTTTTTATCCTTCTGAAAAAGGTTTTCTCCTGATTATGGGTCCAAGCGGACAAAAATGACGTTTTTTGATTGGTTTACAGTCTTTTACGCAAGAACTGTTTTTTATTGATGTTTATCCTTTTACTGTATTTTTCTGATTGTTTTGAGAAAGAAGAGAAACAACAAATCTAAAACCTATGGTTGAAAAAGGAATCAAAATCTACCCTAATGTTGTCATGGATGGATGAGAACCTAATGTCTGTCATATTTCTCTCTTGCGCAGAGAGAAACAGAGATCCTAAGGGGATAAACGGAAAAACAACAGCATATATACAGTAAAGTAGTAAAATGCATGAATGCAGCAGTACAAGCGAGGCAAGGGAGTCCCACTCAACCTCGAACCTAGAAAACAATGGGCAAAGTGAAACAACTTCACTTCAACCTCCAGGGGAAAATTATCAAACAATACAGTCAAGAAACTCAAACAATACATCAACAGCTCTAAACAGCACCAACAGCAAAAACCTGACAGCACAAGCTCCTTCCTCTATCAGTCTTCAAGGCAAGGGACTTCATCTTCAATCTTCAAAGGATTCTTCAAAGCAAGCTCTCCTAGATGAGTAATAGTTCACAAGATGATTTGGGATGTTAAACAGTCAGTTAACCACCAAAGGTGGCATACAGACTGTTAACAAAATACAGACCGTTTCTCTCAAAAGTTCTATCTCCTAGATACTGTCACTAAGCCTTCCAAAGGAAGGAGGTGAGTGTAAAAGAGAGACTTTGAATCATAGAGAAGAATGGAGGCAAAAGAAGCCATCCATATTTGTGAAGAAATTTTCTATTCTAAGGCTCTCCCTAGCTCCTAGGTCCTATGATCTTCAATCAATCTTCAAGCAAGCCTAGCATCTTCATCAAGCTTTGATCTTTAGCTTCAACTTTGTCTTCAATATGCTCCATCATCAAGATCTTCAAAGCTAACCCACACCCCAAGCAACCCCAACAAGCCCACACAAACAATATAAACCCCAAAAGGGCACACCATACAATCAAACAAATTACAAAATATACTAAAAATATTAATAGTAGGGAAAATTCTAATATTATTTCTAGGGGATCTACTAGACTTACCCTTAATACCCATATATGCCCCACAGCCTAACTTGTCCTAAAAAACCCAAAAGAAATTGTTTTAATGCACCTAAGTTGTGGTTTAACCTAATTCAACTAGTCTAATAGCACCTAATCAAAACTATCCTAAAAATCATCACAAAAATATGGAATTAATCCAGGGGGAACCTAAAACATATATCTAACTGACCTAAAAATATTGACCTAAAAATCTAAGGGGAACTACCTAAACTAAAATCTACAAATTAAGGTATCAACTTAAAAGAATTAAAAAGCAATAAAAAGGAAAAAAATATGCAAAAAAATATAAAAATGAAATAAAATGGAAATTTTATGATTTTATATTTTTGTTGACAAAGAATGGAAAGTGGAAAAAAAATCCCATTAAAAAATATTCTTTTTTTCATTTTATATGCATTTTCAAAGTTTGTAAAAAATTTGGAGAAAATATAAAAGTGAAAATATGAGATGGGTGCAGCAAGCAATAATATCTAGTTCATATGATGCTTTGGGATTAACTGGGAGGTGGGAAGAGTAAAGCGCGCCTGGCCCATTTAAACTCAGAAATTAATTAAAAAACATAAGGAAAATAACAAAGTGGCGGTGCCAAAAGCAACAAATCATAGTTCAAATCTGGATTGGGCTGGAAAAGGGGGTGGCGTTAGAAACATTCGCTCAGGCCCAGCAGAGGCGTTTAATAAAACGCAGCGTTTAGCTGCTGTTTCTTCCCTCTCATTTCATTTTCAAACGCCAGCCGTCCGATCCATTTTCAAGTCAGCTAGTCAATGGGGGATCCAACGCACGCGAGTCCATCTTCAACCTTGGATAACTAGGGTTTTCAGAAAAAGCCATGAAAACACATGCCATGCACCAATCTTCCATCCTATCGTACGCCTTCATTTCAGCATCAATTTCAACAAAATAAAACCCTATCTTGACCTATTTTCCAAGCTGAACACAACCATGGCACTGGTTTCTATTGAAACAATCTCTACCACCCAAACCGAATGTGAAACCATCCTAATCTCAAAATGCCATCAACTTTCGACCTCAACCAAACTTAACTTCCTTTACACAGAAATGATCCTCATGTTACACTGGTTAAAATCAGCCAATAATCTTGCATTAACACTCATTATTTCGCATGTTCTTGATCATCAAAGAATTGACCTCCATTAATGGAACTCCACCAATTGCTCTTAAACTCATCAAAATGGACCACCTAATTGTCTCTAACAGTTTCACACTAATAATTAACCCTAGCCATGCCTAGATTGAGGTGTAGAAATGGTTTTGCATACCTTGCTTCTTGAAATGGTAGGTGATGAAACTCTTCAATCCAAGCCTTGAAACTCTTCAAGAATGCTCCCTAGATGATGAATCTTCCTCTGTTTGTAGAAGATTTGATGTAGAGAACTTGTACTTCAAGATCCAATGCAATTTGCCTTCTTGCAAATTCAATGTGAATACCTTCAAATCTTCATCAATGGAGTTGGAAATCAATATGAACACACTCAGAAATGTTTATGGAGATGATTTGTGAAGAAAAATGGAATAGCAATGAAGAAGAATCAAGAGATTCAATGTAATTTGCAAATGAAGCTTTATGATTTACACTCTTTTCTCTACCACAATCAACACCAACCTTGCCTCAATGCAAGTCACAATGATTATATAGAGAGGTTTAGAAAAGTCTAGAACCTCCTAGAATCATCTAGTAAGAATTTGAAGTTTTCATGCAATGGTATTTTGATTTTTCACTTCTCATAATATGGTATCTCATGCAATATCCTTTGTAATCTTGGTAACTGAATTGGATTTCTCCTTACATGATATTTTGGATGAGATACAATGCACATCTTCCTTGTTTATTGAGTTATTTTGAGTTTTGCCATGGTATCTTATTATGCAAGCAAGACTTTTCCAAAGCAACCCTATGATGCAAGCCTCAAATCAAAATTGTGGCTGAACCATTGTTCTTAGAATGTCATTTGGAGTCAAAATGACCTATTATATGACATGGTTTGGACTTGTAACTTGGGATTTATGATTTTCAATCTCACTTGAATTAACTTATGCCTCATTTTTAGGCCATTTTTATCACTTTTTGATATGAGCCTTTCCAACATCTCATGACCTCCCTACTAGCCTTAAAACATCATTCTAAGAAACTTTTATGTTGAAGATTTTTCCATTTGAAGCTTGGAAGTAGGAGATATGGCCTTATGCTTGAAATGACTTATAACCTCCAAATGACCAAAATGCCCTTGGCTTGTCAAGATCATAAGTAGAGCTCCACAAATCAGATTGAGGCATACCATACCTTTCTAGAAATCTAAGATCATGGGGAACAACTTTAATGTTGGCCAAAAATCCAATTGAAAACTCCTTGAGGAGCAAAAGTTGCTTGGAAGTCAAGTAGCTTTCACAGACAAAATTTCAGATGCCTCTGAGGACCTGTAACTTGCAAGAACCATAACTTGAGCTCTATAAATCTCCTTGATGCCTTCCATCACTCAAATTAAAGGTCTTGAGATACTATACAAGTTTCATGTTGGCCAAGGATCCATTTGAGACTTTCATTTTGAATTATTTTGCTTGGAAGTTTGACCTAAACCAGGGGATTTTACTCAGAAACCCTAATTCAGAAACTTCTCTTCTTCTTGATTTATTTTGATTTCTCCTTGGCACAACACCACATCCATATCCACATATCAAATGATGAATCCCACATCCTCCAAATAGGCCTTGATGCCCTTCAATCAAGCATTTGACCTAGGGTTGACCCAGGGTTGACCCAGATGACACCCTAGTTGACTGTCTTCAACTGTAGCTCTTGTAACCATGCCAATGACTTGTCTTACTTTCAAAAGGACCCTCTAGGTCTTCCATGCCGTCAATTCCTAACTCAAAACTTCTCTAATGATCTTCACATACCCTCAAGATAGGAGAGAAACCCACTGCTTGGCTTTTAAACTTCCCAAAGCTTCAATTTCTTTCTTGGTGACTTGAATAGGCTTGAATCTTGATAAGAGCCTCTTGAATACATTCCTTGTGATGAAAAATAGCACTTGATCCCTTGTCAGATGACTTGTTATGCTATGTTATGCAAATGATTAGACTATGTACATGACTTTTTATGCAAATGCCAATGCAATTGAAACATAAACCATGTGAAGTAGGTTGAGCAAATTTTAGGGTGCAACACGGAGTCCGGCCAAGAAGGCTTCATATTTAGCCTGATTATTCATCGTCGGGAAGGCTAGGGTCATGGAGACTTCCACGACCGTGCCTTCCTCGTTTTCCAGGATGATGACTGCGCTGCTCCCCGAGGAGCTTGAAGCGCCATCGACGAAGATGGTCCACTTGTGGGCCCCGGGGGTTGGCTCCATGGTGGAGGTCATCTCGGCGGCGAAATTGGGTAGAACTTGGGCCTTGAGCGCTTACCTTCCTTCATAGTTGATGTCGAACTCGAAGAGCTCTAGCGACCACTTCAACATGCGCCCCGCCATGTCAGGCCTGCCGAGCAACTATTTTATCGGCTGCTCGGTTCTGACTATGATGGTATAGGCCCGGAAGTAGTGTCGGAGTCTCCTGGCCACGTTGATGAGGGTCAAGGTGACTTTTTCAATCTGCTGATATCTCACTTTGGGGTCGTGAAGGGCCTTTCTCATGAAGTAGATCGGCTTCTGCCCGACAGGGGTTTCCCGGATTAGTACGGTGCTCATGGCCTCAGTTGAGACGGCCAGATACAAGTAGAGGGTTTCCCCGACGTCAGGTCTCGTCAGAATAGGTGGCTCTGATAGGACGCGTTTGAGGTGTTGGAGGGCTTGCTCGCATTCCTCCGTCTATTTGAACGTGGCCTCCTTTCTTAGCAGTTTGAAGAATGGGAAGGCGTGTTGCAGGGATTTGGCGATGAAGCGGGACAAAGATGCGAGCATCCCGTTGAGGGACTGTATCGACTTCTTTGTGCTCGAAATCAGGATCTCAGAGAAGTCCCGTCATTTGTCCGGATTTGCCTCGATCCCCCGTTTGGTCAGGTAAAGCCTGAGGAACTTCCCCACGCATACACCGAAGATGCACTTCTTCAGGTTAAACCACATCCTGCACTTCCTCGTTGTCTCGAAGACTTTCTTGAGGTGGGTTGTATGGTCGACCTCAGTGCTTGATTTGACGATCATGTTGTTCATGTAGACTTCGAGCATGTCACCAATCTCTCCTTGGAAGACATTGTTCATCATCCATTGATAGGTGGTGCCGATGTTCTTTAAGCCAAAGGGCATTATATTGTAGTAGTAGTTGCCCGACTCGGTCATGAATTCCATGCTCTATTTGTCGACCTCGACCATGGGGATCTGGTTGTATCTCGAGTAGGCGTCCATGAAGGATAACAATTTGAAACCTGCCTAATTGTCGACGAGCTTGTCGATGTTGGGGAAGGGATATGCCGAGTTGTCGACGAGCCTGTCGAGCATGTCGCCAATCTCTCCTCGGAAGACATTGTTCATCATCCATTGATAGGTGGTGCCGATGTTCTTTAGGCCAAAGGGAATTACATTGTAGTAGTAGTTGCCCGACTCGGTCATGAATTCCATGCTCTATTTTTCGACCTCGGCCATGGGGATCTGGTTGTATCTCGAGTAGGCGTCCATGAAGGATAATAATTTGAAACCTACCGAGTTGTCGACGAGCTTGTCGATGTTGGGGAAGGGATATGCGTCCTTGGGACATGCCCGGTTGAGATCGATGTAATCAACGCACACTCACCATTTTCCATTAGATTTTTTCACAAGTACAACGTTGGACAGCCAAGTTGAATACCGGGCTTCCGAAATAAAATTTGCCTCTAGGAGGTCTTTTACAGCTTTTTCAGTCGCCACTGACTTTTAGGGAGATTGCCTACGTCTACGTTGTATATGGCCTTCGTGGCCGGATCGATGGAGAGCCGGTGGTAGGCGAACTCGGTGTCAAGGTCGGGCATCTCGGTGGTGCTCCATGCGAAGAGGTCGGCGTTCTCATGGAGGCAGGCCTTAAGCTGCTTCCTCGCCAGGTCGGGCAGTCCTGCTCCAATCTTCACTCTCCTGGTCATGTCTTTGTCGAGGACTAATATCTCAAAGTTCCCATCTAGAATGAGGCACATTGGATGGAAAGGCTGTCTATTGATCTTTGGAGGAGCGTGATCGGCTTCGTCCTCGTGGTTCGGGTCGCCGGGGAAGCGGCAGTCAAGATCCACGGTGTCGACGTGGTCCTTTGGCCTGTTCTTCTGGATGTGCGGAGGGTTGGTCACTTTGGTCGGGGAACCGATCATGCTGAGGCCCTTCATTGCTGCCTCAAAACACCTCAGGGCTGCTTCTATGTGTCACTACTGTGAAAATCGAGGTCGACAATGACAGAAGAGTCGCCACCGTGCGTTATTTATCCCAAGAGAGGGAAAGGAAAAGCTCAGAGAAAACCTAACGAAAAGAGGGATAAGACAGGTCATTGCAACCAAATCTCGGGTTCGGGAGTCGGTTACGCAAGAGGAAGGTATTAGCACCCCTCACGTCCGTCATACTCGACGAGATCCACGCTTGTTGTCTATCTAAAAGGGTGATTGAGACTATCTAGCTAAAGGCTTGAGGGTAAAAGAAAAAAAAAGAAAAGAATCAGCAAAGCAACGACCTTTGTGCCTACGTATCTCATCTGGAATGAGAAGTCAGAGTCAACGTAGTTCGACTAACTACGGGTGAAAGGGGGGAAGGTTGCTCGCCAAGACATCGCCATCTTGTGCCTACGTACTTTCATCTGGTATGAAAGATCAGAGCAAACGTAGTTCGGGCTAACGGGGCAACACAAGCTTGTTCAACTGTTTTTACAGAGTAGGGTTAACAAGTAGTTCCAGCAGTTAGGGACGACGCTTGTTTGCGGTAGAACTAAGGGTTAACAACACTCTTGTTATGAAAATGATTTTCTTGATTAGAATCCCGAAGGATGAAAAAGGTTTGAAATGTTTTTGTGTTTTTTAGAGGAGAAAGCATTTTTTGAACGGTTTGCAATTCATATCGCACTAGAGACTATGACTTAGGAGTGAATGCTTCGCATATCACCCAAAGGGTGCTATACTAAACAATCAAGCCATTGAAAGGAAACCCTTCAACAACCATTTCCCAAATAGCTTAAGGCTTGTAACGTACAATATTCATTAACCTTTATTAGGTGTTTTATGATTGTTTTGAGATGAGAAGAGAAAAGACGCACTAAAGGGGGACTAAACCAATCCTAAAGTTGTCATGCAATGGTGATCCTAAGATTGAGATGAAAGGGAATGACATTATCCTAATGTTATCATGCAAAGGATTGAACACCTAATGTCTCTCCTACTCTCATCCTAAACGGAGGGACTAGGAATCCTAGGGGGATCATGGCGCGAGGCCAAGTAAACAACAGATAAATCAATCGCAGATGAAATGAGAAAGAAAATAAAAGGAGGAATTCAAGATAAAAAAATGATGAAATAAAATGGAAAATAAAGCAACATATTAAAAATAATAGACAAATGATTTTTTTGGGTTTTTGGATATTTAAAACTATTTTTTAAAAAAATAAATAAAACAAACAAAACAAGTAATAAAATAGAATTAAAAAAAAAAGAAATGAAAACAAAATGCTAAAAAAAACAAGGAAATGCAACCACCAAGGGTTGAACCCTTGACCTCAAAGCTGCAGGCCCAAAACCCAGCCATTCTAGCCAGCGCGCGCATGTGAAGTTTGAAGGCAAGAGAAACATCAAGTGTAAAGCATGGAAAATAAAAGGAATAAAAAAGAAAAACGCCCCAAGCTGGGCTCGAACCGGGGACATGATAATGAAAGACAAGGCATTTAACCACTGGGGTGGCGATACATCCAAGTAATATGCCACCCCAAAATAAACATGTACTAAACAAGCATGATTTTCTGGGCAAGGCAAGCTAGCAAGAACACAAGGCAATAACATGAAAACGACAACATCATAATTCAATCAATACTCAACCAAATTCAGTAAAATTTAGGTCTATCTTGGGTGAAATTTCACAAGGAAATCAATGGCAATGCCAGTTTTTCAGGATAATGCATCAATAATAAAACACGAATGCAACTGTCATGTGAGTGTGTGATATGCATTTTGCAAGCCATGGACCAAACCAGATGCCTTTAAACTCATGTGATGGCCTGAGCAAGTTTCAAATAGGTCATTCATGGAATTTAGGTGCAAGGATCACACAAAAATAGCTCCAATCAAAAACTGATGTGCAAGTGGTAAGGTGAAGCTTAAAAATGAAATTTGAAAACCACAACTCAAAACAGAAATGGATATGGACATGTGAGGGTATGCACAACTTCAAAATACATAAACCAATGATTCTTGATGCCAAAGTCATACAAAAACAAGTCCAATCAAAAACTGATGTGTAAGTTGCACAAATTGCCTTGAAAATGCATTATGATGGCCATAGCTCAAAGCAGAAGGGATCATGATTAAATGAAGGTGTGCATATCTTCAAAATATGTAGATCAATGATTCTAGATGCAAAGATAAGTCAGAAACTACTTCAAACAAAAACTAATGTGCAAGTTGCCTCAGCTCAAACAAAAGTGTTGGAATGATGTTTTGGGAAAACAAGGATAATCATGATGCAGCATACCTGCCTCAGCTCAAACATCATACACAAAGTGACTTATGCATATTAAATCAAGGATTCAAACATCTTGCAAGAACTTAACAAAAATGATGGCACATGAATTGAAGCAGAAAACAGAAGTTGACAGCAAGTTGTGCTTGTCAAAACAAGACTTTCATGATCTCAACACAAACTATACAAGACATGATTAAAAGATTGAGCATAGATCAGACATCATGACAGCAAGTTGGTCATCAAAACAGCATGTATACACGTATGTCTCAAAGTATATAACAGATCTACAAGTTAATGGCAATTTGGCTTTAGACAGTTCTAGCAGCCAGCATCATATCAAACAAATGTGCATACACAACAGAATAACTTGGCCTTAAGCAAAACAGTCTATCAAACTAAACATGTTGATTGGTTTTGGTACAACAAACATGACAACAGGAGCAGCATCAAACTTTTCAATTAAATCATGCCTTGCAATGGAAGCTACCACACTATAGTAATGAATACAAACTAGTTCCAACAGAAAAAACTTATTTCTATTATGCTAAACAACATGTTCTAGTTCACAACAAATCAAGACAAGCAAGATTAGCAAAGGTTGAAAACAAAGCATGGCAGCATGGTATGTGGTTCAAATAGGACAGTCATGACAGCAACAGGTGAGGTAATGCTAGCATAGTCAACAGATAATCCTAATGCTATCTACACATGACAATTAGCAATTCAAATCACTTAGAGCTAAAGCAGTTTGGAATCACAACAAAAAACATGGTATCTTGATGCAAACCATCACAACAATGATCAAAGGATGCTTACAAGCACTTTCAGGATAGAATGCATATAATGCTCCCAAAACAATAAGACAATGCACATAGGTTCAGGCTCAGTTAGCAAATGTAAGCAAGACATGGACAAATCATGATTTCCATACAACCCTACTATAATGTCAAGTTGAAAACAATTAGGTTCAAAGAATTTCACACTTTCATGTTAGCAAACATAGGCCATTGGTCCTCATGAATTAAAAACAGACCTCACACTTACATGACTCATCCCAATGATCCTTGACAAATCCAAAAAAAGCCTATACATCTCACAAAGCATACTCAAAACATGCTATAGATCAAGCTTGAACACAAGAAGAAACCAGAAATAAGCTAGAATGGAAAATGACTTATGAGTTGCAAAATGCACATGATTGAAAAATGCAAGAACAAAACTGTTGCAGAACCAAAACCAAACTAGTTTTCAACAAGCAAACATCATGTAAACACATATATGAGGGTTTATAATCAACATTCCATCAAACAGACCAAAACCTAGGAAAGTTGCTGCTGCAGAAGCAAATCATCCTTTTTCACAAACAGAAATAGGATCAAAACAGTCCCAAACCCTCATAACAGTTGCCAACACCCTTATATGTTCAAACATGACATGAAAATGGCACTCAAGAGAGTCTCAAAGTTCAACACATAGCAACACAACATATTGATGATGATCATAAGAGCAACATCCATTAATGCAAACAAACAAAATGGGACAAATTCATACATAAACCACATTGTATTCAAAACACATTGTAACCACTAATGCACATCAAACACATTCATGACTGTTTAAAGAAGGATAGTGACTACCAACCTCTTGTAGACCTCCAAGCAAGTTTGTGCAGTATGGAAAACCTTGAAGCCTCCAAATAAGATCCAATCCAATGCCTTGATGAAGATGACCACCCTTTCTTGCACTTGAAGTAAACAAGTGAACCCTTAGGACAGAACTTGAAACAAGTGATGATGATTGTTTTTTAGGTTATGGACAATTGGAACATCATAAACCAAGGGTGTTTGGAGGTTTACAAAGATCAAAGCAGGTTTGGTTAGTGTTTTGGCAGATTTTGAGTATGAAGTCAAAATTTCCTTGGTTGAAAGTTGACTTTTGGGAGAATGAGGGTTTTGACTGGTTTAAAGGCTTGGACACCTCCCATATATCATTTGTGGATTGTGTGTATGGTTTGTGGTGGTTTTGGTTGAGTGAAAGTGGTCTTGGAAGCTGTTTTGCTCAAGACATATTTTTTAGGCTTTTGGGATGGTTTTCTTCACTTGTAAGAAATGCAAGATAGTATGAGAGCAAATGAGTTTATCTTGGGTTATAGATTGCTCTGGTGTACCTCTCAACATAGAGAAGACCTCTATTTATAGGCAAGGAGAGGCTTGGGACAGATTTGTCTTTTGCATTTTGGAGGGATTTTTGTAAAGTGCAAATTTGTTCAAGATTGTGGACAGCTCCAAATCCAAGCTTTTGGCTATATTTTATGCATAAATCAAGTGGCATGAATTGTCGCTACTGCGAAAATCGGCGCCGGCTGAACAGAAGAGTCGCCACCGTGCGTTATTTATCCCACAGGAGGGAAAGGAAACGCTCAGAGTAAACCTCGCACAACACGGGAAAGGTATGGTCGTCGCCACCAAAACCTGGATTCGGGAGTCGGTTACGCAAGGGGAAGGTATTAGCACCCCTCACGTCCGTCGTACTCGACGGGATCCACGCTTGTTTTCGGGTATGGATTGTTATTCTATCTACTCTACAGGCTAAGGGTTAAAGGAAAAATAAAATGAAAATAAAATGACTCGGCAAAGTATCGCACTTTATGCCTACGTATTCTCGTCTGGAACGAGAAATCAGAGTCAACGTAGTTCGCCTACCTACGGGAAAGGAGGGGAAGGTTGCTCGCTAGGATATCGCATCCTATGCCTACGTACTTCCACACAGCATGGAAGATCAGAGCAAACGTAGTTCGGGCCACGTACGACACAAGTCTGTCTTGGTTGATTTTATTCCTTCTGAAAAAGGTTTTTCTGATTAGCAGTCCAAGCGGACAAAAATGACGTCTTGATGAGTTCACATTCTTTTACGGAAGAAGTGTCTTTTATTGTGTTTGAAATTTTATTGTGTTTTTCTGTTTGTTTTGAGGAAGAAGAGACAGAACCCTAACCTACGGTTGCGAAGGGAATCAAACTAACCTAATGTTATCACGCATGGGTTAAGACCTAGTGTCTATCATGCTCCTCTCTTGCACAGAGAACAACAGAGATCCTAAGGGAATAGACGGAAACAGAAACAATATCAAATATATACAGTAAAGCAGTAAAATGCATGGATGCAGCAATACAAGCGAGGCAAGGGAGTCCCACTCAACCTCGAACCTGAAAAACAATAGGCAAAAGTGAACAGGCTTCACTTTCAACCCAACAGGGTAAACAGCAAACAATACAGTCCAGAAAACCAATCAATACATCAGAAATGAAATACAGCAGAAAGATAAACAGCATCAGCAGCTCTGACTTCAAGCTTCAGCAAGCATCAATCTCCATCTCCACAACCTTCCAGCAAGGTTTTGATCATGAAGCTTCCATCTGTAATGGCTTTTCTTCAAGTTTCAGGCTCCAGGAGAAACATCAGTCAACCAGATGAAGTGAATGAATGTTAGACAGCTAATTACCTACCAAGGGTGGTTCATCAACTGTTAACATTAAACAGACAGTTTTCCCTCAAAAGTTCTATCTTTCAAATACATTCACTGATCCTTCCAAAGGAAGGAGGTGGATATTTGAAAGAGACTTTGAATCATAGAGAAAGAATGGATGCAGACAAGGCATTCCATGTTTGAGAAACAAGCTTTCTAATCTAGAGCTCTGCCTAGCTCCTAAACCCTAATCTCCTCAACAGCTGCTAGCAGGGATCTCCTCTTCAACTCTGGAAGTTGGCCTTCAGTCTCTGGATCTCCAATGGCTTCATCATCACAAGTCTTCAGCTCCCCCAATCCCCAAGCAATCCCAATACCCACACAAACAAGCAATAATCCCCAGAGGGCATACCACACCAATCAATCAACTATAGACAGTAATGCTAATAGCAGTAGGGGAATCCTAATGATTTCTAAGGGGATCTATCCTATACCCATAACCCCTATAGTCCATACCCCAAAAATCAAATGAAAATTTCCTAAAAGAATTGAACTATCTCACCTAAGTTGGTTTGAAACCCTAGTTTCGTCCATGTTGTTTTCACCTAAGCTAATCACCTAAAACTAACTCCTAAAAATATGAACTAAATTGTATGTAAAAGCTAACAATGTCTATTAATCAATCTAAAAAGAATGGGTGAAAAATATTAAAGCAACTATTAGAACCAAAATTAACAAATTCATGTATGAAATGAAACACTTAAAATATGCATTTATTTGGAAAATATGGGAAAAATATCAAATAAAAGTAAAATGCAATTTTTATTTTTTTATAATTTTCTAGACTCTTTAAAGAAAATTATGCAAAAAGAATTATTAAAAAATAATGTTTCTATGATTTATTATGATTTTTAGAAAATGCATGAAAAATGAAAAGAAATAAAAGATGAAAATATAAAGAAATAGAATGAGGGGGTATGAAAAGCCAACGCGCGCAGTTCAAATTCCAGGTGGGCCACCAGCTGGGAGGTGCGAATATCACGAATTACTAGGCCCATGAAGCAATCAGAAACCAACAAAAAATAAAAAAGTGAGAACGGTGTAAATAGCATTAATTCCAGTTGAAATCATTGGGCCTGCGCTGGGAGGGGTGTCAAAAGCAAGTAAAGTCTGAGCCCACTCAGAAACCATTAGTAAAACGGTGTGTTTGGTCTTTTAAATCTCCCTCCGTTTTTTCTTTAAACCACAGCCACACGATTGGGCTCAGAGTCAAAGTCAATTGGATGATCCAACGGATGGCCATCATCGTCCCCAAACGAATTCTAGGGTTTCTGAAATTCCAACTTCCATGCATGGATTTCCAGTCCTTCGTTCTCCCTGGTCTCTCCATGAATTAACACGATCCAAAGACAAAAAACATTCTCCTCCTCACCCTCTACACAACCATGGTGTTAGATCCTTCTAAAACTCATCCAAGCTCCAAACCCGATAGGTGTAACAGATGAAATCCACCATTAACACCTGCTATCAAATGCTTCAATTCTTGCCAAAACTTATCCTAACCTAATCTACACCTCATCCTGATCATTTCAAGCCATATAAAGAGAATTATCATGCTATATTCCACGTGCTATGAACCTTAACAGAATTTGTGCACTCTGGTCAAACTCCATGAAACTTGTCCAAACTTTGTGGAAATCATCATCTATCCTAACTTAACCAGTCTAAGCTAACAAAACCCTATCATGCTGGCTAAACTATGCAAATCGAGCAGAGATACCAACCTGGTTTAAAATGAAGATACAGCTATGGAGATCCTTGAATCAATGCTTGCAGGGACTTGAAATTGATCCACACACTACCACTTTGATTCTGTATGCAAAGATCTTGGCTCAAACTTCTTGTATCATGAACTTGAAACCTTCTTGCTTCTTGGATGGTCATCTTGAACAGCACGATCCTTCCTCCAACTCCACCAATCTTGATGTGAATTATGATGCTTGGATGATGGTGATGAAGATTCAATCAGAAAATGTGAAGATTGATGGAGATTTGAGAGAGTTTGAGATACTTTTGCAAAATGGAGAAAGTGAATGAAACTTGGGGTTTTGAGAAAATGTAATCACCAACCATGGCATGAACCATCTCATATCAATATATACATGAGGTTAGAACCTCCTAGAAACTTGGAGAAGCTTCCCTTGCACAAATTCCCTTGGATTTGGTTTATGTATCTTCCATTACAAGTAACCATGGATAACTCCCAAAATGTGAACTAAGCTCAAAATTCCACTTTAGCCAATGTCTTTAAAATGATCTTTCCATTCAAAATGACCTATAATTTTGCTTCATTTGGCCAAGATATGAAAAATCTCATTTTTAAGGTCATTTTTATTCATTAAATCCAACAATTTTGAAACCTTGTGCTATGAATCTTTCCAATCTCTCATGGTCACTTTTCTAGACTCAAAATGTCATTTGGAGCAAGTTTGATGTTGTAAAGTTTTCCATTTGAAGCTTCCTTGTATGAGTTTTCGGCATAGGTTAAAATGACCTATAATTCTCAAATGACCAAAATACCCTTTGCTTGCCAAGATCATAAGTAGAGTTCCACAAATCATATGAAGGCATACCATACCATTCTAGAAAGCTAAGACAATTAGGAACAACTCTTATGTTGACCAGAAATTCATTTGAAATCTCCTTGAGGGGTAAAAATAGCTTGGAAGTCAAGTCACTTTCACAGACAAAATTTCAGATACCTCAGATAACCTGTAACTTGCAAGGACCATAACTTGAGTTCTATAAATCTCCTTGATGTCTTCCACCACTCAAATTAAAAGTCTTGATATCCTCTACAAGTTCCATGTTGGCCAAGGATCCATTTGAAGCTTGCATTTTGACTTATCTTGCTTGGAAATTTGACCTAAATTAGGGGATTTTACATGGAAACCCTAATTTAGAACCTCCTCTTCTCCTTTATTTCTCTTGATTTCTTCTTAGCATAACAACATATCCTTATTCTCCATGTCAAATGATTAACCCCACATCTCCTCAATGGCCCTCAATGCCTTTCAAACAATCCTTTGACCTAGGGTTGACCCAGGGTTGACCCAGATGAAACCCTAGTTGACTGTCTTCAACTGCAATACTTGTGATCATACCAAGGACTTGTTTCCTTCTCCAAATGAATTTCTAAGTCTCCCATGCTGTCCACATACTTTCCATGCTCAGCCCATAGCTCACAATTTCTTTGTTGATCCTCAGACACCCTCAGTTAGGAGATATACTCAATGCTTGATCTACTGACTTCTCCAACTTTCAAATTCTTTTCTGATGACTTGAATGAGATTGGATCAGGATAATAACCTCTTGATAGGTCTCTAGAGATGAGAATAATGGTTGGTCCCCTGTTGAATGATTGGTTATGCTTGTGCTATGCAGATGGTTAGATTATGTACATGACTCTATATGCAAATGCTAATGATATTGAAACATAAACCAAGTGAATAAGGTTGAGCAAATTTTAGGGTGCAACAGCTGCCCCTATTCAAGCGACTTGGACCCGATTGGGTGAAGAGCCCGGAGCCTTCAGACATTCGCGGTACGAGACGGTTGAATACTAAGAACCCCGAAATTTGCCAACCGCAGAAATAAATTGCGCTCCTGCTTGGGGAACGATATTCATCAGCTGAACCTGACTGTTACGACAACCCACTGATCTCGCGCGACCGTGCTGGGGATTATTTTCATCGTTCTGAAAAAGATTCTATCATCGCAGAAATAGAACACTGTCCACGTCAGGACGCCTGCTTCGTCAATTTGGAAAAACTTCAACAACTTTGTTAGGGATGGCTCGTCTGCCTTCTCGTCAGAAATAAATCGTCCACATTAGGACTAAACCCTTCTACGTTAGGAATAACACCGTCCATGTTAGGAATAGCATCGTCCACGTTAGGAATAACATCGTCCACGTTAGGACTCACCCTTCCACGTGAGGAATAAAATTTCATCTGGATTTGTCCGCGTCAGGACTACACTTTCCACGTTAGGAATACACTTTCTTTCCACGTTAGGAATAACACTTCCTTTCCACGTTAGGAGTCAACTCTTCTTTTCCACGTAAGGAATCAAACTTTTGATATGTCCGCGTAAGGACTCAATCTTTCCACGTAAGGAATAACTGTCTTTCTCTTCCACGTAAGGAATCAATCTTGAGATATCCGCGTAAGGACTCAATCTTTCCACGTTAGGAATACAATCTTTCTTGATCTGTCCGCGTAAGGACTCCAATCTTTCCGCGTAAGGAAACACAACCTCGATCTGTCCATGTCAGGACTCCAACTTGATATGTCCACGTAAGGACTCCATCTTTCCACGTAAGGAATTCAATTTTTTCCACGTAAGGAACTAAAACTTCTCTTTCCACGTAAGGAATAAACCTGTCCACGTCAGGACTCACGTTTCGTCTTGATTTGTCCACGTCAGGACTCCGCTGAGGAAATAAAACTTGTCCGCGTCAGGACTCACATCTCCGTCTGCTGAAGTAATAGAACCTGTCCACGTCAGGACTTGTGCGTCTTCGACTTGCTGGGGAAATAAGACTTGTCCACGTCAGGACTCACACTTTGCCATCAGCCCGAAGAAGGATAAAATTGTCCACGTCAGGACTCTCGTATCTTGTCATCACGAAGAGCTATAAACTCGTCCACGTCAGGACGCACATTTCACCGTTACGAATAAAACTATCTGCTGGAAATAAATGGTCCACGTCAGGACTCCAACACGAAGAGTAATCAACCTTGTCAACGTCATGACCTCACATTCAATCCACACCGAGAGCTCAATTCTGTCCACGTTAGGACTAGCACACACCGTCAAACTGGAAGGAATGTCCACGTTAGGACTCCGCATTCCATCAATCCTGAGAAATCGAACCTGTCCACGTTAGGACTAACACCTATCGTCAACTAGAAATCAATCTGTCCATGTTAGGACCCCCGCTTTTCTAGCACGAAGAAAACCTGTCAATAAAATCGTCCTCGTCAGGACTCATCCCTCCATTGGTACAAAACTTCTTAGCACTGACGTGACAGCGATTTTGAAGCGGACTCTACTGGGGATATTTGAAGACCCAACTACCGGACGTCTGTTCTGATAACTGGCGGTGGCCTCTGAAATTCTGGTTCATAGAACCTTTTGATGCTGACATAACAACAACTTTGAAGGAAACAAACCGCTGGCCGGACTAGAGAAACTTCAACAAGAACCCTGGCGGGGAAATAAGTAACTCTGCTTAGGGACGAAGAGAAACTTATCCTGCTGACTCTGTGGGGAGTAGTGCCACGGCTGACACTTCGTCGAATGTCTTACGTCGAGATCCTGAATGTTTTATTGATTCACCTGTGCAAGGGCTCTCTCCACCTGCAAGAGAAACAAATACTTGAAACCCAACGGTTAGCCGACCTAGTTTATGTTTCAAAAATGCGTATGTTTGACAAGGATGCAATGCTCCATTCGACATGGAAATGCTACGCTTTTATTTGGTGGATGCAAGTATGACACTATATGCCAATGCAATTGCGGACTTGAACTGTCGAGATACAGGAACTGCTTCAGCAAAATAAATGCTGAAGATAATGCCGACTCCGCTGGGGATAGCCAGATGCTACAGAATTATTCCAGCAAAATAAATGCTGGAAGAGTGAAGTCGACTCAGCTGGGAAACGGGGAACTTGATACAAAACACCTCGTTGAAGTGACACCCTGCTGGGAATATATCTCTGCTGGAGAATGGCAGATGCGCCCGGTATAATTGGACTTCTGCTGGAAAGTGAACGGATATCACACGGTATTTTGACAAAATAAATGCCAATGCGCCACACCAACTCTGCCGGGGAGAGCCTTAATCTTCGAGTTCCACTGGGAGAAATGAAAATACTTGTTGAGAAGAGAATTCCGCTGGGGATGGGATGATTCTCTTGGGGAAACCAACTGACTCCGCTGGGGGAGATGTAAACTGACCCTGCGGGGAAAGGTGAACTGTCCGAATACAGCTCACAACTATTAATCTTTGGAGGCCAACCCACTCTGCTTGAGATGGGGAATCCTCTGGGGGACATCATACCGCCTGAATACAGCCTACAATTTTGGGATCGTCAATTCTGTTGAGGATAAACGACTTTGCTGGAAAATGTCCTTCGGATAAGTTACGACTAACTGGGGAATTCTATCCTTCTTCAGGAAGACCATGCATGACTTGCGTGGGGAACGCGTCTTTCGTTATTGCAATCTTTTGATCATCTTCCTCGTACGGCTATGGAACCTGCAACAACACAAATAAGACAAGACAAGCCTATACAACCAAATTGATTCAGGTTAGTGACGTTATTTTCAGTTAATTCAGAGTTTTAGCAATCATTGGCAAGGGCCAGTGATGTTATACACATGATAGTTTCAATAAACTTAGGCGCTTTATCATGCACAAAACAGTAAAGAACCAGCATTAAGTACTGAATAACATATTTTATTGATTGGGCCCCTGAATGGGCGGAGTTTTATACACGGGATGTAACTCCTGAAAAGAGGAAGCTACGCAAAGCAGATATACAAGTATGCACAATAAGCATAAATACTTTGACAAATTAAATTTTGTACACATGTCGGCAACGGGATGCAGACGAACACCACGAGCTGATCCTCCTATGACTCATCCGACTCTAATGCTTTCCCGGTATCCATACCTCCGAAGCGGTTGTATCTGATAATCGATCCCTCAGGTATTCCCCCGCACTGATGCTCACTGCAGTATCAAATTCGGACCGCAGTCATTTGCTTTTCAAATCCCTAACTTTTGCGTGAACCGCCCTTTACGGGTTTTCAGTTCACCGGGATACCCTTTTTTGCCGAAGCCGCCCAGTGTAGGTTTTCAACTTCGCGGGTGTACATTTTTTCAATTTTATCCCTAACTTTTGCCCGAACCTTTCATTCTGTCTTTGGTTCGCCAGGATGCCCCATTTTTGCCTGGACTCTCTCTTTTTTTTGTCCAGCGGGTCTATTTTAAGCAAAGTATTTTTTAACTGCGTCCGAATTCACAGGCGACGTGAAGTCTTCACCGTCCATGGTGGACAACAATAACGCTCCTCCTGAAAAGACTTTCCTTACGACGTATGGCCCTTCGTAGTTGGGGGTCCACTTGCCCCTGTGATCTGCCTGTGGCGGGAGAATCCTTTTCAGCACAAGGTCGCCCGTCTGAAAGCTTCGCGGATGTATCTTTTTGTTATATGCTTTCTTCATTCGGCTCTGGTACAAACGACCGTATGCTAGAGAAGCGAGCCTCTTCTCATCCATCAAACTCAATTGGTTCAACCTGTCTTTCACCCATTCTGCCTCGTACAGCTGAACGTCTCGCAATACCCTCAGAGAAGGGATCTCTACTTCCAGTGGTAGTACTGCTTCCATTCCGTATACTAACGAGAACGGGGTTGCCCCGGTTGATGTACGTACCGTCGTACGATAACCGTGCAAAGCGAAAGGCAGCATCTCATGCCAATCCTTATAGGTCACCACCATTTTCTGGACGATCTTCTTGATATTCTTATTGGCCGCTTCGACAGCGCCATTCATCTTGGGTCGGTACGGGGAGGAGTTGTGATGTTCGATCTTGAAATTCTGACAGAGCTCCTTCATCATTTTGTTGTTCAGGTTTGAACCGTTGTCCGTGATTATCCGCTCGGGGATCCCATATCGGCAAATGATATCTCTCTTGATGAATCTGGCCACCACTTGCTTAGTTACATTTGCGTAAGACGCCGCTTCCACCCACTTGGTGAAATAATCGATTGCCACTAGTATGAACCGATGCCCATTAGAAGCTGTCGGCTCGATCTTTCCAATCATATCGATTCCCCACATCGAGAATGGCCATGGCGATGACATCACATTTAGAGGACTCGGAGGCACATGAATCTTATCAGCATATATTTGGCACTTGTGGCACTTCCTCGCAAACTTGAAACAATCAGTTTCCATAGTCAGCCAAAAATAACCTGCCCGCAGCAGCTTTCTCGTCATAGCATGCCCACCAGCATGCGTACCAAAGGTACCTTCGTGTATTTCCTCCATGAGCAGCTTCGCCTCTTTCTCGTCTACACAACGCAACATCACCAAATCGTGGTTTCTTCTGTATAAGACGCCATCCGGATTCAAATAGAAATTACCCGCTAATCTCCTGAGAGTCTTCTGATCTTGACTGGATGCCCCAGCCGGATACTCTTGATTTTTTTAGGAAACTAAGGATGTCGAAAAACCACGGTTTGTCATCAGATGCTTCATCAATAGCAAATACGAAAGCTGGTCTGTCAAGCCGAGAGATAACGATTCGGGGAGCCTCGTTCCAGAAGTTGACTTTGTACATGGATGACAAAGTGGCGAGGGCGTCAGCCATTTGATTCTCTGCCCGCGGCACATGATGCAACTCAACCTTGTCGAAGAAAGGCAACAATCTCCTTGCATAATTCATGTAATGTATCAAGTTGGGCTGACGTGTCTCCCATTCCCCTTTGATCTGGTTCACCACCAGAGCTGAGTCTCCGTATACGTCTAGATTCTTGATTCGCAAATCAATGGCTTCTTCGAGCCCCATTATACAAGCTTCGTATTAGGCTTCATTATTGGTAACGGCAAAGGTCAATCGGGCAGTAAACGGGATGTGCGACCCGTGTGGCGTAGTGATGATTGCCCCTATTCCGCTGCCGTAAGCATTCACAGCTCCGTCAAATATCATCTTCCATTTGGAACCCAACTCTGGTCCTTCGTCTGGCAACGACTCTTCACAATCTTTCATCTTTAGGTACATGATATCCTCGTCAGGAAAATCAAACCTCATTGATTGGTAATCTTCAATAGGCTGCTCCACCAGATACTCAGACAGCACACTCCCCTTTATAGCCTTTTGCGAGACATATTGGATGTCATATTCAGTCAAGACCATCTGCCAACGGGCAATTCTTCCTGACAACGCCTGCTTTTCGAATACATATTTGATAGGGTCCATCTTCGAGATGAGCATGGTTGTATGATTCAGCATGTATTGCCTCAAACGCTTGGCGGCCCAGGCTAGCGCGCAACAAGTTTTCTCAAGCATTGAATATCGAGATTCACAGTCTGTAAATTTCTTACTCAAGTAGTAGATCGCATGCTCTTTTCTTCCTGTCTCGTCGTGTTGACCGAGAACACAACCCATGCTTCCCTCAAGAACCGTCAAATACATGATCAAAGGTCTCCCTGCCACTGGGGGTATCAAAATAGGAGGCTCCTGCAAATACTGCTTTATTTTATCGAACGCCTTTTGACAATTTTCGTTCCACGTTACAGCTTGATCTTTCTTCAACAACTTGAATAATGGTTCGCACGTAGCAGTTAGGTGAGATATGAACCGAGCGATGTAGTTCAACCTCCCTAAAAACCCGCGCACCTCTTTTTCTGTTTTAGGCGTCGGCATTTCTTGAATCGCTTTTATTTTAGCAGGATCGACCTCTATTCCTCTTTCACTTACAATAAACCCCAGCAGCTTACCCGATCTCACCCTGAAGGTGCATTTGTTAGGGTTCAGTCTCAGCCTGAACTTCCTAAGCCTCTTAAATAACTTCAGCAGATTCACCAGATGCTCTTCCTCCGTCTGGGATTTGGCAATCATATCGTCAACATAAACTTCGATCTCTTTATGCATCATGTCATGGAAAAGAGTCGTCATCGCACGCTGATATGTTGCCCCCGCATTTTTCAAACCAAAGGGCATCACTTTGTAGAAAAATATTCCCCAAGGCGTTATGAAAGTGGTCTTCTCCATATCCTCTGGCGCCATTTTAATCTGATTATAGCCTGAAAAGCCATCCATGAAGGAGAATACGGAGTATTGAGCAGTATTATCAACTAGCACGTCAATATGAGGAAGTGGAAAATCGTCTTTTGGGCTTGCTTTATTCAAATCTCTATAATCCACGAACATTCGAACCTTGCCGTCTTTCTTTGGCACTGGTACGATGTTAGCAACCCATGAGGGATATTTTGTCACAGCCAGGAAACCAGCGTCCCACTGCTTTTGAACTTCCTCTTTGATCTTCACTGCCATATCTGGTCGAGTTCTGCGAAGCTTTTGTTTGACAGGTGGGCATTCTTCTTTCAGTGGCAGGCGGTGCACAACCATATCTGTATCGAGCCCTGGCATATCTTCATATGACCAAGCGAATACATCACTATACTCTCGGAGCATTTCAACCAGCCTTCGCTTGATATCGCTCTGCAGTGCGGCTCCGATACGAATATTCTTCTCAACCCCTTCCGACCCCAAGTTGATAATTTCAATGACCTCGTCGTGAGGCAGAATGGCTCTTTCCTCTTGCTTCACCAACCAAGACAGTTCTTCAGGAACGTCACTATCCTCGACAACCTCTTCTTCGGCCTGAAATACCGTA
The DNA here is from genome assembly GCA_963859935.3 of Lathyrus sativus. Classification (NCBI taxonomy): domain Eukaryota; kingdom Viridiplantae; phylum Streptophyta; class Magnoliopsida; order Fabales; family Fabaceae; genus Lathyrus; species Lathyrus sativus. The sequence continues at coordinate 469,563,485 of OZ012741.1, read as the reverse complement.
TGCTCAAAGTCGGGACGAGTCATAGGTGGTTCAAGGATGTCATCTGAAAATGTTATCCTGCAAAAGGAATGGTTAAGTGCTTCAAAATGCGTATAAAGCGAATAACCACGTTGCCTTTTTATTGAAAAATACAAAACAAGAAAGACAGAGATTACAGTATTTGCACATGAAAAAAACGCCATTTATTTAATGATTAACACGCAATGTTCATAACAACACAGCCCTAAGCAAATCCTGATGCCCTGGGCAAGACATCAGATTATTCAACAATTAATAAAGCAAAGCATTACTGTTTAAAAGTCACAGGAACAAGCTCCTGAATAGACCAGTTGCACAGTCCTTGTCCTGGCGTGCTTGACTGAATCCAGGCATCCATATCACAGTCGTTGTCTTCTTCGTCAGACTCCGAAGCAGCATTGATGGTTTCATGACATACTTCACTGGCAGAGATGGTTATTGGCCCTCCGAAACGGGGTGCTCCCACAGCGGGAGTTGATGACGACGGTTGGTATCCCAGCCCGAACCGGTCCATCTTCATGGGAATATCCAGCACTTTGCCCCAGCCCTTTGCTTCTCCTGCCTCCACTAGAGCTTGAGCCTCTTTATACGATGAGACGGCTATCTCCGACGCTTTGCTCGGCCCGGGACCTTTGTCCTTGATACGCAACCCTTCAAATGCCTGGCAGGGCGTTTCGTGGATCTCTCCGTCGACCTCCACATATTTAAATGACGACAGATGGCTGACCAGGATGTCTTCTTCTCCGCATACGGTGACTACGCTGTCTCCGACCGTATATTTCAACTTCTGATGCAGGGTAGACGTGACTGCCCCAGCCCCGTGGATTCAAGGTCTTCCAAGCAAGCAGCTGTATGCAGGCTGTATATCCATGATATAAAACTCAGTGGCGAACACCTCCGGCCCTACTTGTAGGGGCAATGTTATCGATCCAAAGACTGTTCTTCGCGTGTGTTGCACCCTAAAATTTGCCCAACCTTACTCACTTGGTTTATGTTTCAATATCATTGGCATTTGCATATAGAGCCATGTACATAGTCTAACCATCTGCATAGCATAAGCATAGCAAGTCATCCAACAGGGGACCAATCATTATTCTCATCTCTAGAGGCCTATCAAGAGGTTATTATCCAAATTCAATCTCATTCAAGTCATCAGAAAAGAATTTGAAAGTTGGAGAAGTCATTAGATCAAGCATTGAGTATATCTCCTAACTGAGGGTGTCTGGGGATCATCAAGGAAAGTATGAGCTGTGAATGGAAGGCATGGGGAGCATCTAGACATCTTGGAGGATTTAGAAAGTCATTTGGATAAGGAAACAAGTCATTGGTGAAGTCACAAGAATTACAGTTGAAGACAGTCAACTAGGGTTTTATCTGGGTCAACCCTGGGTCAACTTTAGGTCAATTGACTGATTGAAAGGCATTGAGGGCTATTGGGGAGATGTGGGGTTCATCATTTGACATGGAGAATAAGGATATGTTGTTATGCTAAGAAGAATTCAAGAGAAATCAAGGAGAAGAGGAGTTTCTAAATTAGGGTTTCTATGTAAAATCCCCTAGTTTAGGTCAAATTTCCAAGCAAGATAAGTCAAAATGAAAGCTTCAAATGGATCCTTGGCCAAAATGGAACTTGTAGAGGATCTCAAGACCTTTAATTTGAGTGGTGGAAGACATCAAGGAGATTTATAGAACTCAAGTTATGGTCCTTGCAAGTTACAGGTCATCTGAGGTGTCTGAAATTTTGTCTGTGAAAGTGGCTTGGCTTCCAAGCTATTTTTACCCCTCAAGGAGATTTCAAATGAATTTCTGGTCAACATAATAGTTGTTCCTCATTGTCTTAGCTTTCTAGAAAGGTATGGTATGCCTTCATAGGATGTGTGGAACTCTACTTATGGTCTTGGCAAGCAAAGGGTATTTTGGTCATTTGTGAATTACAGGTCATTTTAACCTATGCCCAAAACTCATACAAGGGAGCTTCAAATGGAAAACTTTACAACATCAAACTTGTTCCAAATGACATTTTGAGTCTAGAAAAGTGATCATGAGAGATTGGAAAGATTCATAGCACAAGGTTTCAAAATTGTTGGATTTAATGAATAAAAATGGACTTAAAAATGAGATTTTTCATATCTTGGCCAAATGAAGCAAAATTATAGGTCATTTTGAATGGAAAGATCATTTTAAAGACATTGGCTAAAGTGGAATTTTGAGCTTAGTTCATATTTTGTGAGTTATCCATGGTTGCTTGTAATGGAAGAAACATAAACCAAATTCAAGGGAAATCACATAAGGGAAACTTCTCCAAGTTTCTAGGAGGTTCTAACCTCATGTATATATTGATGCAAGATGGTTCATGCCATGGTTGGTGATTTCATTTGTTCAAAACCCCAAGTTTTACACACTTTCTCATTTTTGCATAAGCTTCACAAACTCTCCCAAATCTCCATCAATCCTCTTATCTTTTGATTGAATCTTCATCATCATCATTCAAACACCATAATCCACATCAAGATTGGTAGAATTGGAGGAAGAATTGTGCTATTCAAGACAACCATCCAAATTGCAAGAACTTTTCAAGGACAAGATTCATGAAGTTTACACACTAATCACTGCATACAGAAGTCATCATCAAGGTTACTGAGCAAGTTTCAATCACTGCAAGCACCAAATTCAAAGAGTTGCATACCTGTTTTCACCAATTGCACCAGGTTTGTTTTCTCTTCGTATTACATGAATTAGTTAGAATCTTAGGGTTTTGATAGGGTAGAATGGTTAAGAAAGGATATAGGATTGATTGGGATGATTTTGGAGAAGTTTCATGAAGTTTGAGCATGATGTATCAATTCTGTTAAGGCTTATAACTCTTGGATTAAGGCACGACAATCATAGGTTAATAGCTTGAAATGATCAGTGTGAGATATAGAGAATGTTAGGATAGATTTGAGCAAGAATTGAAGCAATGGATATCAGGTGATCATGGTGGAATCAAACTGTTATCCTCATCGGGTTCGATTGTATGTTGAGTTCTAGAAAGAATCATTGTTATGGTTGGGTAGAGGGAAGAAAGTAGGGCGAAATTGCTTTTGGAATCGTGTGGTTTCGTGGTGCATGTAGGGAGAACAGAGAGCTGGAAATTCGCACATGGTGAGGAAGTTTCAGGACCTAGGGTTTGCTGGAGGTTGAAGACAACCCCTAGGCCACACGATTACATTTTGACCTTTGACTTGAAGACTCATCCAACGGCCACGATTAAAGCTGAAAACGGAGGGAGATTTTCAAATAATGAAACGCACCGTTTCATTTAGTAGAGGGAAATGGGCTCAGATGCTATTGACACCCCCCACGTGTGTGAAGCCCAATCGTTTGAACTGCTAGTCCTGCTATTCTCACCCCCCTCCCATTTATTTCTTCATATTTCTTTTTTATTTTCTTTACATTTCTCATTCATTTTCTAAAAATCATATAAAATTGAAAAATCATTATTTTTTGATGATTCTTTTTGCATAATTTTCTTTAAAGAGTCTAGAAAATTATAAAAAATAAAAATTGCATTTTATTTTTTATTTGATATTTTTGCCATATTTTCCAAATAAATAGCATTTTAAATAGTTTCATTTCATACATAAATTTGTTAATTTTTGTTCTATTAATTGCTTTAATATTTTTTGTCCATTCTTTTTAGGTTGTTTAGTTTAGGTATTAAACTTGTAAATACAATTTAATTCATATTTTTAGGAGGTAGTTTTAGTTGATTAGTTTAGGTGGAAACAACATGAACAAATTAGGGTTTTAAGTGACAACTTAGGAGAAGTAATTCATTTCCCTTAGGATTTAGGGATTAAATAGTTTAGCTATGGGACTATAGGGGCTATGGGTAGTTATTAGATCCCCTTAGAAAAGTCAGGATTTCCCTACTGCTAGTAATGTGCTGTCTGTATATGTCTGACTGGTGTGGTGTGCCCTTTGGGGATGATTGCTTGCTTGCTTGGGTATTGGGACTGTCTGGGGATTTGGGAGAGCTGAAGACTGATGATGATGAAGCCATTGGAGATCCAGAGCCTGAAGACCAACTTCCAGAGTTGGAGAGGAGATTTTTGCCATCAGCTGTTAAGGAGATTAGGGTTTAGGAACCAGGCAGAGCTCTAGGTTAGAAAGCTTGATTCTCAAACATGGAAGGTTTTGACTGCCTCCATTCCTCTCTGTGATACAGAGTCTCTCTGAGACACTCACCCCCTTCCTTTGGAAGGCTTGGTGCTATTGTCTGAGGGATAGAACTCTTGAGAGAAAATGTCTTATGTGTTAGTAGCAGTTGGTTTACCACCATTGGTAGTCAACTAATTGCTTAACACCCAATCCATTATGGTGATTGATCCCTCAGCTTGGAGGATAAGACTTGAAGAAAAGCCATTACAGATAGAAGACTGATGATCAAAGCCCTTGCCTGAAGGCCATGAAGATATAAACTGATGCTTGTTGAAGCCCGGAGTTGATTGGAGATGACTTGAAGATGGATATTGATGCAGAGCTGCTGTGGCTGTTTATTTTGCAGTATTTCATTTCTGATGTATTGACTGGTTTTCATGACTGTATTGTTTGTTGTTTACCCTGTTGGGTTGAAAGTGAAGCCTATTCACTTTTGCCCATTGTTTTCTAGGTTCGAGGTTGAGTGGGACTCCCTTGCCTCGCTTGTATTGCTGCATCCATGCATTTTACCGTATTACTGTATATATCTGCTATTGTTGCTGTTTCCGTCTATTCCCTTAGGATCTCTGTTTCTCTCTGGGCAAGAGAGGAGCATGATAGACACTAGGTCTTAACCCATGCATGATAACATTAGGTTAGTTTGTTTCCCTTCGCAACCGTAGGTTAGAGTTCTGTCTCTTCTTTCTCAAAACAAACAGAAAAATACCATAAAGATTTCAAACACAATAAAAGACACTTCTTTTGTAAAAGAATGTGAACTCATCAAGACGTCATTTTTGTCCGCTTGGACTGCTAATCAGAAAAAACCTTTTTCAGAAGGAATAAAATCAACCAAGACAGACCTGTGTCGTACGTGGCCCGAACTACGTTTGCTCTGATCTTTCATGCTGTATGAAAGTACGTAGGCATAGGATGCGATATCCTAGCGAGCAACCTTCCCCTCCTTTCCCGTAGGTAGGCGAACTACGTTGACTCTGATTTCTCGTTCCAGACGGGAATACGTAGGCATAAAGTGCGGTACTTTGCCGAGTCATTTTCATTTTTATTTTCATTTCATTTTCTTTTTAACCCTTGACCCATAGTTTAGATAGAATAACAATCCATACCCGAAAACAAGCGTGGATCCCGTCGAGTACGACGGACGTGAGGGGTGCTAATACCTTCCCCTTGCGTAACCGACTCCCGAATCCAGGTTTTGGTTGCGACGACCATACCTTTCCCGTGTTGTGCGAGGTTTACTCTGAGCGTTTCCTTTCCCTACCGTGGGATAAATAACGCACGGTGGCGACTCTTCTGTTCAGCCGGCGCCGATTTTCGCAGTAGCGACAGCTGGCGACTCTGCTGGGGATCCAACGTCCCCTGGCTGCTAAGGACTGCGATAGTTCTTATGCATTTGGGATCCAACGTCCCTTAAGAGAGTCAATCCTAACGCTTGTTTTCCCGTCGAGGATTTTGCATGGATTTATATTTCTGACCTTTATTTTCAGCATTATATATATTGATTATTATTGCTGTATATTGGGGGTGTGACGGGTGTTCTGATATTGAGTGAGAAGCCGGACCTGGGCTTGAGTGCACCTTAGACTTAGAGTAGAGATTAGTGGGCGCGCACGTGCTTTGCATGTCCTAGTGTCCCGCGAAATCTACACTCAGACGAGGTTCTTCTGGTTGGCCTCCTGTCCTGCCCTTTGGGTGGCTTGGGTTGCTGGTTAGTTGGATTGTCGACTCTGGGGACCGATCATTTGGAAGTTGGCTAAGTGAGGCCTCTTCAGGATTTGATGATGCCACTCCTTCTGGGAATCGTATCATCAACCCTGAAAGTCTGTGACGCCGACGACCGCATAGGATGCCATACCTTTGTCAGTTACTAGGACATCCACCTGTGAGAGGGTTTGGGGTTATGCAGGTAACTAGACTTTCAGACTACCGGTTATTTCTTGATCAGAGATCCTGGGTATATATGGAGAGTCATGAGGTCTGTCAAAGACCATTTGGAGATGTGTTATGAGGTCTGTCAGAGACCAGTTGGATAGTTCTGAGGTTTGTCAGAGACCATTTGAAGATATGATTTGAGGTCTACCAGAGACCAGTCTGAGTTATGGTTTGAGGTCTGTCAGAGACCGTTGTTGGAGCTTTATTATAGGTCTATCCGAGACCAGGGTTTGAGGACTTCTAGAGAGTCTACCTGAGACTTCTTGATATGGTTCAGGCTATTCAGCTACAGCATTTGGTCCCGGTTGCATGTTACTTGCATTGCATTGTTTGCATACCCATTATCATTGCATCCCACTAACGTGTGTCTGTGCTGCAGGTGCATTCGCATTCCCCCGGTTCTAGTGTCTGGACTCCTGAGTATTTGATCATGGCTGGTTTGAGGATGACCGTTGCGTATAAGCTACCTGTCCCCGATATTACTCCACTCCTGGGTCTGATTTCTCTTGCAAATGAGGATGTCCGTAGAAGCTTCAGGCAGAGTTACGGACGGTTGTTGGGTTTAGTGCGCAGGTTTACTGAGGATGAATTGAATGGGCTGTACACCTTAATGCAATTCTATGACCCGACTTTGAGATGCTTCACGTTTGCGGACTTTATCTTGGGGCCCACCATGGAGGAGTATGTAGAGTTTACTGAGTTGCCAGTTCAGAATGCAGTTCCTTTTATTCACTCAGCCGCTGAGCCCAATTTGGAGGATTTAGCCAAAACCCTGGATATGAATGCTTCTGACTTGTTGATGACTACGTGGCGAGGGGTTCCGGGTTTTTCTCTTCAGTTTTTGGTTGGTAAGGCTCAAGAGCACGCCAAGAGCGGGTGTTGGGTGGTCTTTAACGCTATTTTGGCCCTCTGCATTTATGGGATAGTGTTGTTCCCTAACTTCCCAAACTTCGTGGACATGGATGTGTTTCATCTATTTGCTGCCGGTAACCCAGTACCAACACTGATCGGGGACTTTTACCATTCGATGCACTATAGGAATGAAAACAGGAGAGGCAAGAATGTCTCCTATTGCGTACCTTTGCTGTATATGTGGTTCAAGAGCCATTTTCCGTCGAGAGGACCTTTCATGGATAATGCAATCACGCCCGACTGGCCAGAGCATATGATGAGGTTAACTTCTGAAGAAGTTGATTGGTTTGATAGAGATCTGCTGGGATCCGAGCTTATCTTCAGTTGTTCTGGTTACCCTAATGTTCCGCTGATAGGAAGAAAAGGGTGTATCAATTACAACCCTTCTCTGTTCGTCCGTCAGTTCGGATATTGCCCTGAAGAACCCGCCAAAAGAGGAAGAAGTACAGGAATCTCTGTACTTCACCGGAGATGTGAAGGGGGAGTTATTGGCCAAGTTGCAGCATGCCTGGACACGTATTAACCGAAGAGGGAAGCCGCTGTTAGGGAAGAATGACTGTCAGGTTTATGCGCCTTACAGAGTTTGGATTCAGGAGAGAGCCAGTCAGTTGAGGATGCCATTTCCAGATGCACCAATTCTTGTTCCTATCCCGGTAGCTGAACCAACTACTGTTTCTAGGGAAGCCTATGAGCAGGTTATGAGAGAAAAAGAAGCCTTGTTGAAGATCAACGAAGGGTTAGAGCAGGAGCTAGCCCAGATACGCAGCGAGAAAAACAAGGCCGTCCATGCTTTCCAACAGCAGATTGAGCTAATGAACAGATTAGGCGCTGAGCTAGCTGAGGAGAGGAAGAAGCGCGAACGTCTGGGGCAAGAGTTCAGAAGCTCCCATGACATGCTTGAATCCAAGAAGAAAGCGCTTGACATCGCTCACCGAGAGATCTCTTCTTGCAATAAGACTTGGAACGCTACGCTCACCAACAATAAGAAGAGGGAGGATAGGTTGAAGCAGCAAATCTCCGACCTTGAAGAGCAGTTGAAGTCCAGCATCAAGAAGTGTGAAGAAGAAGTGATGACCCGGTACAGTCTCCAGAACACACTAAACAAGGCCATCAAAGGGAGAGATGAAGCTGTGTCTCAGAAGCGTAAACTGGAGGATCGCTTCGGAGACGGGGCATGGGAAGAAACTGCTGAAGACGTGCGCCGTGTTCTTAAGAAAAGAAACCAACTTATCAAAGGGCTGCTTGCTCGACCCAGTCATCCGGAGACCAAGAAGTTGCTGGAAGAATACCAGACTTATGGGAGGATTTGATCATTTCATGTAGTAACTTGTATGCTTTATTTGCACAGTGCTGACCATCACCAGGATTGTTGGTTGAGGTCATGCCTTCTCTTTGTACCCTCGGTAACATTGTATTCCGGGTTTATTGGTTTCTCAGCAATATATGAGGCTTTCTGTGATTCAGCTCCGATCTTTATATTGTTAGCACTGTCACTGCACCGGCACCTTCACACTAGAATCGGGGAATGAATTTCCCTAATGCACAGACACACATTGCATTGCATTCACATTCATATTGCATTACAGGTAATCATTGGATGTTGTCTTATTTCCTGCCCTGTAACAGGTACTTTTCAGGATTGCAGATCAGCACCCGCACCGCTATTCTACCCGCACCAATTGTCGAAGAATCATGGATCAAATGCAGAACGAGATGCAAGATGTGCGCGAGAAGCTAGCTCTCTTTATGCAGACCATGGAAGCTATTGCAAAAGGTCAGGAGAATTTGCAAGCCATGGTCCAACCTTTGTTGGCCCGAAATGCTGGTCACGGTAATGAGGATCATCAGTCCGTACGGGTCGATACTGTTCATGGAGACGGCACTCCCACGCCAGTGGCTCCACCTGTAGTCAACATACCAGCTGCTAATGTCAACAACGCTACCGCTGCTGTGAATGGTAACGTCGGAGTTGGGAACGAGACTGCTGTCCATAACGTTGGGCTTGGTGATGTTAACTTGGGTGATAATATGGGAGGCAACGGCTTTGTCAATGCTGGATTCGGATTCAACGATCAGGGATTCGATAATGCTGGGAAATATGGTTTCAATGCTCAAGGCTTTGGGCAAGATGGTTATGGTGTGACCAATCAGGGTTACGGAGGTTTCGGAAATGGAAACGGCGCTGGGTTTATGGCTTTTGGGCCTGCTGGAGGTGTTCAGGGATACGACAATAGAGGCCGAGGTCCGGGGATGAATCAGATCAGGGCTGGACGTAATAATGGATATGACGGGTATGGAGCTGGGAATGGTATGTGGCAAGAAGATCAGCAGGAGGACGCTGTCTCCGGCGGAGGTTTCGAAGGGCCGATGGATGACTCCCAGAAGATCAGAATGCTGGAAGAGCAGATGAGGGGGGTCCTGAACCAAAGTGTTGTGGGCTTGGACATGGCAACAATGGGGCTGGTACCTGGCTTGAGGGTGCCAATCAAATTCAAAGCTCCTGCGTTTGATAAGTATAAAGGGGACACATGTCCGAAAGTGCATGTGCGAGCCTATTACAGAAAGATGTCCGCATACTCAACTGATGAAAGAATGTTAATGCATTTCTTTCAAGATAGTCTGTCGGGTCCTTCCCTGGAGTGGTATATGGGGTTGGAGCCAACCGATATCAAGACATGGAAGCAATTGGCAGAGGCATTTGTAGCTCACTACAAGTATAACAGCGACTTGGCGCCCAATCGGGTCCAATTGGCAGGGCTGTCGCAGAAGAAGGGGGAAAGTTTTAAAGAGTACGCGCAAAGGTGGCGCGATATGGCTGCCAGGGTACGTCCTCCTGTAGAAGACAAGGAAATGAATGACATGTTCGTCGGCACATTCACAGGCTTGTTTCATGACATGCTATTTCACACATCTCTGGCCAGTTTTTCAGACCTAATTCTGATGGGAGAAAAGATTGAGCGTAACATCAAGCAAGGAAAATTCCAGGTTGAGGAATCAACTGCATCTGGCAGTAATAGGAAGGCTTTTGGTGGGCGCCGTCAGGGCGAGGCAAGCGCAGTGTTTGGAGGCCGAGGCCGAGGCCGAGGCAGGGGACGAAACCAATATCATCAGCCGCAGCAGGTGGCGAGTGTTACTATCCCGTACCAGCAACAACCGCTTCAGCAACAACAACCGTCTCAGCAGCAGCCGATGCAGCAGCAGCAGCCTCAGCAGGGGGCACAGCAGGCTCAGCGAAGAGTCCAGGGTGGTAAACCAAGAAGAGTGTTTGAGAAGCCTCCCACGACATATGCTGATTTATTGCAGACATTGTTGGGATTGAACCTGGTAGAGAAGAGAACTCTGGCACCGATAACGGGAGCTCCCCCGTTTGGTTACGATGCAAGCAGGCACTGTGAGTTTCATTCTGGGGCTCCGGGCCATGATATAGAGGGTTGCCATGCTTTTAAGCACGTTGTGCAGGATCTTTTGGACAATAAGACTATCAATTTCGGAACGGCAGGTCCGAATATAGTGCAGAAACCCATGCCTAATCATGGGGCAAACGCCATTCTGACTGAGGAAGGGTTGAATCTGATTATGAATGTCGACGATTTAAAGACGCCGCTGAGCGAGATAAAGAGCCGACTGTTGCAAGAGGGTGTTTATCCAGGATGTGACGAGTATTGTGTAGAATGCTGGACCCTGGCTGGGGGGGTGTGATGATTTGAAGAAAGGCATTCAGGCTTTAATTGATGGAGGCACATTGCAGTTTGACCGAGCAGCAACCGAAGAGCCTGCAAGGGCAGTAGCAGATGATCAGAGTGATGTGGCCACTGTAACGATTCCTCAAAAGACAATCACTATTGCAGCACCAGCTCAGCGACCACCGATCACCATAACTAAGGCCGGGCCGATCCCGTACGAGAACACGAAAGCAGTCCCATGGTCATATGGGTTGGAGGTGTATTGTGACGGGATAAAGATTGATGTTAATAAGCAGCCAGCCGAGACTGTGGATAATGTTGTTGGGTTTGGAGGTATGACGAGAAGTGGTAGGATCTTTATATCGCCTGAGGTGGAGGCCGAAAGACTAGCGAAGGGGAAAGGGAAGATGGTTGAGAATGTTCCCGTGCAAGCCAGCGAAAAAGAAGCGACATCGAAAGATGTAGAAGAGTTCATGCGCTTGATTCGAAAAAATGATTATAAGATTGTGGAGCATCTGCAGCAGACGCCGTCCAAAATATCTATCCTGTCATTGCTGTTGTGTTCGGAAGCTCACAGAAATGCTTTGCTGAAAGTCCTGGATACTTCCTTCGTACCCCAAGACGTCTCTGTAAATCAGCTGGAAGGAGTGTTGGCTCATGTAAATGCAGGCCACAGCTTGGGCTTTACCGACTTCGATTTGACCCCGAAAGGGAGAGATCATAATATGGCGCTGCACATATCTGTCGAATGTAGAGGATCAGTAATGTCGCATGTATTAGTCGACACCGGATCGTCTTTGAACGTGATGCCTAATAAGGCGATGATGAAGCTGGACGTTAGAGGAATCTTGTGTACGCCCAGTGACTTGGTAGTTAGAGCCTTCGACGGCACGCGGAGAACAGTCTTTGGATCGATCACATTGCCTCTGCAAGTAGGGCCGGAGGTGTTTGCAACGGAATTTTACATCATGGATATACAGCCCGCATATAACTGCCTGCTCGGAAGACCCTGGATTCATGGGGCTGGGGCAGTCACGTCTACCCTGCATCAGAAATTAAAATATATGGCCGGAGACAGCGTAGTCACCGTATGCGGAGAAGAGGACATCCTGGTCAGCCATCTGTCGTCATTTAAATATGTGGAGGTCGACGGAGAGATCCACGAAACACCCTGCCAGGCATTTGAAGGGTTGCATATCAAGGGCAAAGGTCCCGGGCCGAGCAAAGCGCCGGAGATAGCTGTCTCGTCGTATAAAGAAGCTCAAGCTCTAGTGGAGGCAGGAGAAGCAAAGGGCTGGGGCAAAGTGCTGGATATTCCTGTGAAGATGGACCGGTTCGGGCTGGGATACCGACCATCGTCGTCAACACCTGCTGTGGGGGCACCCCGTTTCAGAGGGTCAATCACCATCTCTGCCAGTGGAGTATGTCATGAAGCCGTCAACGCTGCTTCGGAGTCTGACGAAGGAGACAGCGACTGTGATATGGATGCCTGGATTCAGCCAAGCACGCCAGGACAAGGACTGTGCAACTGGTCAATTCAGGAGCTTGTTCCTGTGACTCTTAAACAGTAATGCTTTGCTTTATTAATTGTTGAATAATCTGATGTCTTGCCCGGGGCATCAGGATTTGCTTAGGGCTGTGTTGTTATGAACATTACGTGTTAATCATTAAATAAATGGCGTTTTTCATGTGCAAATACTGTAATCTCTATCTTTCTTGTTTTATATTTTTCAATAAGATGGCAACGTGGGTTATTCGCTTTATACGCATTTTGAAGCACTTAACCATTCCTTTTGCAGGATAACATTTTCAGATGACATCCTTGAACCACCTATGACTCGTCCCGACTTCGAGCACCCGGTATTTCAGGCCGAAGAAGAGGTTGTCGAAGATAGTGACGTTCCTGAAGAACTGTCTTGGTTGGTGAAGCAGGAGGAAAGAGCCATTCTGCCTCACGACGAGGTCATCGAAATTATCAACTTGGGGTCAGAAGGGATTGAGAAGAATATTCGTATCGGAGCCGCACTGCAGAGTGATATCAAGCGAAGACTGGTTGAAATGCTCCGAGAGTATAGTGATGTATTCGCTTGGTCGTATGAGGATATGCCAGGGCTCGATACAGATATGGTCGTGCACCGTCTGCCACTGAAAGAAGAATGCCCGCCGGTCAAACAAAAGCTTCGCAGAACTCGACCAGATATGGCGGTGAAGATCAAAGAGGAAGTCCAAAAACAGTGGGACGCTGGTTTCCTGGCTGTGACAAAGTATCCATCTTGGGTTGCCAACATCGTACCAGTGCCAAAGAAAGATGGCAAGGTTCGGATGTGCGTGGATTATAGAGATTTGAATAAAGTAAGCCCAAAAGACGATTTTCCACTTCCTCATATTGACGTGCTAGTTGATAATACTGCTCAATACTCCGTATTCTCCTTCATGGATGGATTTTCAGGCTATAATCAGATTAAAATGGCGCCAGAGGACATGGAGAAGACCACTTTCATAACACCTTGGGGAACATTTTGCTACAAAGTGATGCCCTTTGGTTTGAAGAATGCTGGGGCAACATATCAACGTGCGATGACGACTCTTTTTCATGACATGATGCATAAGGAGATCGAAGTTTATGTTGATGATATGATTGCCAAATCCCAGACGGAGGAAGAGCATCTGATGAATCTGCTGAAGTTATTTAAAAGGCTTAGGAAGTTCAGGCTGAGGCTGAACCCTAATAAATGCACCTTCGGGGTGAGATCGGGTAAGCTCCTGGGGTTTATCGTAAGCGAAAGAGGAATAGAGGTCGATCCTGCTAAAATAAAAGCGATTCAAGAAATGCCGACGCCTAAAACCGAAAAAGAGGTGCGCGGGTTTTTAGGGAGGTTGAACTACATCGCTCGGTTCATATCTCACCTAACTGCTACGTGTGAACCGTTATTCAAGCTGTTGAAGAAAGATCAAGCTGTAACGTGGAACGAAAATTGTCAAAAGGCGTTCGACAAAATAAAGCAGTATCTGCAGGAGCCTCCTATTTTGATACCCTCAGTGGCAGGGAGACCCTTGATCATGTATTTGACGGTTCTTGAGGGAAGCATGGGTTGTGTTCTCGGTCAGCACGACGAGACAGGAAGAAAAGAGCATGCGATCTACTACTTGAGTAAGAAATTTACAGACTGTGAATCTCGATACTCAATGCTTGAGAAAACTTGTTGCGCGCTAGCCTGGGCCGCCAAGCGTTTGAGGCAATACATGCTGAATCATACAACCATGCTCATCTCGAAGATGGATCCTATCAAATATGTATTTGAAAAGCAGGCGTTGTCAGGTAGAATTGCCCGGTGGCAGATGGTTTTGATTGAATATGACATCCAGTACGTCTTGCAAAAGGCTATAAAGGGGAGTGTGCTGTCTGAGTATCTGGCGGAGCAGCCTATTGAGGATTACCAATCGATGAGGTTTGATTTTCCTGACGAGGATATCATGTACCTAAAGATGAAAGATTGTGAAGAGTCGTTGCCAGACGAAGGACCAGAGTTGGGTTCCAAATGGAAGATGATATTTGGCGGAGCTGTGAATGCTTACGGTAGCGGAATAGGGGCAATCATCACTACGCCACACGGGTCGCACATCCCGTTTACTGCCTGATTGACCTTTCCAGTTACCAATAATAAGGCCGAATACGAAGCTTGTATAATGGGGCTTGAAGAAGCCATCGATTTGCGAATCAAGAATTTGGACGTATACAGAGACTCAGCTCTGGTGGTGAATCAGATCAAAGGGGAATGGGAGACACGTCAGCCCAACTTTATACATTACATGAATTATGCAAGGAGATTGTTGCCTTTCTTCGACAAGGTTGAATTGCATCACGTACCGCGGGAAGAGAATCAAATGGCTGACGCCCTGGCCACTTTGTCTTCCATGTACAAAGTCAATTTCTGGAACGAGGCTCCCAGAATCATTATCTCGCGGCTTGACAGGCCAGCTTTCGTATTTGCTATTGATGAAGCATCTGACGACAAACCGTGGTATTTTGATATCCTTAATTTTCTGAGGAGTAAAGAGTATCCGGCTGGGGCGTCCAGTCAAGATCAGAAGACTCTCAGAAGATTAGCGGGTAATTTCTATTTGAATCCGGATGGCGTCTTATACAGAAGAAACCACGACTTGGTGCTGTTGCGTTGTGTAGACGAAAAAGAGGCAAAGCTGCTCATGGAGGAAATACACGAAGGTACCTTTGGTACGCATGCCGGTGGGCATGCTATGACGAGAAAGCTGTTGCGGGCAGGTTATTTTTGGCTGACTATGGAAACTGATTGTTTCAAGTTTGCGAGGAAGTGCCACAAGTGCCAAATCTATGCTGACAAGATCCATGTGCCTCCAAGTCCTCTAAATGTGATGTCATCGCCATGGCCATTTTCGATGTGGGGAATCGATATGATTGGAAAGATTGAGCCGACAGCTTCTAACGGGCATCGGTTCATCCTAGTAGCAATCGATTATTTCACCAAGTGGGTGGAAGCGGCGTCCTACGCAAATGTAACGAAGCAAGTAGTGGCCAGATTCATCAAGAGAGATATCATTTGCCGATATGGGATTCCCGAGCGGATAATCACGGACAATGGTTCGAACCTGAACAACAAAATAATGAAGGAGCTCTGTCAGAATTTCAAGATCGAACATCACAACTCTGCCCCGTACCGACCCAAGATGAATGGTGCTGTTGAAGCGGCCAATAAGAATATAAAGAAGATCGTTCAGAAAATGGTAGTGACCTATAAGGATTGGCACGAGATGCTACCTTTCGCTTTGCACGGTTATCGTACGACGGTACGCACATCAACCGGGGCAACCCCGTTCTCATTAGTGTATGGAATGGAAGCGGTATTACCATTGGAAGTTGAGATCCCTTCTTTGAGGGTATTGCGAGACGTTCAGCTGGACGAGGCAGAATGGGTAAAAGACAGGTTGAATCAACTGAGTTTGATGGATGAGAAGAGGCTAGCTTCTCTAGCATACGGTCGTCTATACCAGAGCCGAATGAAGAAAGCGTATGATAAGAAAATACATCCGCGAAGCTTTCAGACGGGCGAACTTGTGCTGAAAAGGATTCTTCCGCCGCAAGCAGATCACAAGGGCAAGTGGACCCCCAACTACGAAGGGCCATACGTTGTCAGGAAAGTCTTTTCAGGAGGAGCGTTGTTGTTGTCCACCATGGACGGAGAAGACTTCATGTCACCTGTAAATTCGGACGCAGTTAAAAAATACTTTGCTTAAAATAGACCCGCTGGGCAGAAAAAAAGAGAGTCCAGGCAAAAATGGGGCATCCTGGCGAACCAAAAACAGAATAAAAGGTTCGGGAAAAAGTTAGGGATAAAAGTGAAAGATGTACACCCGCGAAGTTGAAAACTCACACTGGGCGGCTTCGGCAAAAAAGGGTATCCCGGTGAACTGAAAACCCGTAAAGGGCGGTTTACGCAAAAGTTAGGGATTTGAAAAGCAAACGACTGCGGTCCGAATTTGATATTGCAATGGGCAGCAGGGCGGAAGAATACCTAAAGGATCGGTTATTTGATACAACCTCTTCAGAAGTGTGAATACCGGGAAAGCATTAGAGTCGGATGAGTCATGGGAGGATCAGTTCGTGGTGTTCGTCTGCATCCCGTTGCCGACATGTGTACAAATTTAGTTTGTCAATATATTTATGCTTCTTGTGCATACTTGTGTATTTGCTTTGCGTAGCTTCCTCATTTCAGGAGTTACATCCCGTGTATAAAACTCCGCCCATTCAGGGGCCCAATCAATAAAATATGTTATTCAGTACTTGATGCTGGTTCTTTACTGTTCTGTGCATGATAAAACGCCTAAGTTTATTGAAACTAGCATGTGTATAACTTCACTGGCCCTTGCCAACAATTGCTAAAGCGTTGAATTAACTGAAAATAACGTCACTAACCTGAATCGATTTGGTTGTATAGGCTTGTTTTGTCTTGTTTGTGTTGTTGCAGGTTTCACAACCGTACGAGGAAGATAATCAAAAGACTCGACCCCCGCGCAGGTCATGCATGTTCTTCCTGAAGAAGGATAGAATTCCCCAGCTAGTCGTAGCTTATCCAAAGGACATTTTCCAGCAAAGTCGTTTATCCTCAACAGAATTGACGATTCCAAGATCGACGACTGTATTCAGACAGTACGTCTCAAGCAGGGTGGTTTAGCCGCAGAAGATTAATATTGGTGAGTTGTATTCAGGCAGTTTACCTTTCCCGCAGGGTCATTTACTCTTCCCAGCGGATTCAATTGATTTTTCCCAAGAGAATCATCCCATCCCCAGCGGAATCCTCTTCTCAGCAAGTATTCCTTCCAGTGGAACTCGAAGATTAAGACTCTCCCCAGCAGAGTTGGTGTGGATCGTGGCATGTATTTTGCCGGAACACCGTGTGATACCTATTCACTTTCCAGCAGAAGTTCAATCATACAAGGTGCATCTGCTATTTTCTAGCAGAGTTATATTCCCCAGCAGGGTGTCACTTCAGCGAGGTGATTGGTATTGAGTTCCCAATTTCCCAGCTGAGTCAACTTCACCCTTCCAGCATTTATTTTGCTGGAATAATTCTATAGCATCCGGCTATCTCCAGCGGAGTCGGCATTACCTTCAGCATTTATTTTGCTGGAGCAGTTCCTTTATCTCGACAGTTCAAGTCTGCATTTGCATCAGGCATATAGTGTCGTAATCGCATCCACCAAATAAAAGCATAGCATTTCCATGTCGAATGGAGCATTGCATCGTTGTCAAACGCATGCATTTTTGAAACATAAACTAGGGTGGCTAACCGTTTATTTCAAGTATTGTTTCTCTTGCAGGTAGAAAGAGCCCTTGCTAAAGTGAACAAAAAAAAAAGACAGCTTTGGCGCTACTCCCCACAAAGTCAGCAGGATAGGTTTCCCCTTATCCCCAAGCAGCGCTTTTGGTCATCAAAGGATTCATGAATCAGAATTTCAGAGGCTACCGCCGGTCATCAGAACAGGCATCCGGAAGTTGGCTTCCAAATATCCCCAGTAGAGTCAGCCTCGAAGTTGCTGTAACATCAGTGATAAGCAGTTCGCGGACCAATGGAAGGATGAGTCCTAACGTGGACAATTTTATTGACGGGATTTCTTTGTGCTAGAGACGATTGTTGGAATTTGGAGTCCTAATGTGGACATTTCCTCAAGTTGACGATGTGTGTTAGTCCTAATGTGGACAGGTTCGAGTTCTCGGTATTGATTGGGTGTGGAGTCCTGACGTGGGCGAAGGTTGATTGTTCTTCATGTTGGTGTCCTGCCGTGGACAATTTATTTCCAGCAGATAGCTTTATTCGTGACGGTGAAATGTGCGTCCTGACGTGGACAAGTTTGTAATTCTTTGTGATGACAAGATGCGAGAATCCTGACGCGGACAAATTTGTCCTTCGTCGTGTTGTTGGCAAAGTATGAGTCCTGGCATGGACAAAGTCTTATTTCCCCAGCAAGTCGAAGACGCGCGAGTCCTGACGTGGACAGGTTCTATTATTTCATCAGATGAAGATGTGAGTCCTTACGTGGACAAACCAAAATACATTTCCTTACGTGGAAAGATAGCATTCCTGACGTGGAACGATGGAGTCCTTACGTGGACAAATCAAGAAGAGAGTTATTCCTAACGTGGAAAGGTGGGTCCTAACGTGGACGATGTAGTCCTAACGTGGACAAGTTTGATTCCTTACATGGAACAAAGATGCATTCTTTACGTGGAAAGAGGGGGGTCCTCACGTGGACAGATCAAGATAAGATTGTGATTCCTTACGTGGAATGAAGATTGGAATCCTTACGTGGTCAGATTAAGATGTATTCCTTACGTGGAAAGAAATTGATTCCTTACGTGGAGAGAAGTTTATTCCTCACGTGGAAAGGCGAGTCCTGACGTGGACGATGTATTAATGGCATGAAAAAGTTTAGTCCTGACGTGGACAGATTCAGATCAAGGTCAATTCCTAACGTGGACAGATGGAGATTCCTGATATGGAAAGAACGGTTATCACTTACGTGGACGGTGTTATTCCTAACGTGGAAGAGTTTATTCCTAACATGGACGATTTATTTCTGACGAGAGGGCAGACGAGCCATCCCCATCAAAGTTGTTGAAGTTTTTCCAAATTGACGAAGCAGGCGTCCTGACGTGGACAACGTTCTATTTCTGCAATGATAGAATCTTCTTCAGAACGATGAAAATAATCCCCAGCACGGTCGCACGAGATCAGTGGGTTACCGTAACGGTCAGATTCAGCTGATGAATGTCGTTCCCCGAGCAGCGACGCAGTTTATTTCTGTGGCTGGAAAATTTCTGGGTTCTTAGTATTCAATCGTCTCGTACCGCGAATGTCTGAAGGCTCCGGGCTCTTCACCCAATCGGGTCCAAGTCACTTGAATAGGGGCAGCTGTTGCACCCTAAAATTTGCCCAACCTTACTCACTTGGTTTATGTTTCAATATCATTGGCATTTGCATATAGAGCCATGTACATAGTCTAACCATCTGCATAGCATAAGCATAGCAAGTCATCCAACAGGGGACCAATCATTATTCTCATCTCTAGAGGCCTATCAAGAGGTTATTATCCAAATTCAATCTCATTCAAGTCATCAGAAAAGAATTTGAAAGTTGGAGAAGTCATTAGATCAAGCATTGAGTATATCTCCTAACTGAGGGTGTCTGGGGATCATCAAGGAAAATATGAGCTGTGAATTGAAGGCATGGGGAGCATCTAGACATCTTGGAGGATTTAGAAATTCATTTGGAGAAGGAAACAAGTCATTGGTGAAGTCACAAGAATTACAGTTGAAGACAGTCAACTAGGGTTTTATCTGGGTCAACCCTGGGTCAACTTTAGGTCAATTGACTGATTGAAAGGCATTGAGGGCTATTGGGGAGATGTGGGGTTCATCATTTGACATGTAGAATAAGGATATGTTGTTATGCTAAGAAGAATTCAAGAGAAATCAAGGAGAAGAGGAGTTTCTAAATTAGGGTTTCTATGTAAAATCCCCTAGTTTAGGTCAAATTTCCAAGCAAGATAAGTCAAAATGCAAGCTTCAAATGGATCCTTGGCCAACATGGAACTTGTAGAGGATCTCAAGACCTTTAATTTGAGTGGTGGAAGACATCAAGGAGATTTATAGAACTCAAGTTATGGTCCTTGCAAGTTACAGGTCATCTGAGGTGTCTGAAATTTTGTCTGTGAAAGTGGCTTGGCTTCCAAGCTATTTTTACCCCTCAAGGAGATTTCAAATGAATTTCTGGTCAACATAATAGTTGTTCCTCATTGTCTTAGCTTTCTAGAAAGGTATGGTATGACTTCATAGGATGTGTGGAACTCTACTTATGGTCTTGGCAAGCAAAGGGTATTTTGGTCATTTGTGAATTACAGGTCATTTTAACCTATGCCCAAAACTCATACAAGGGAGCTTCAAATGGAAAACTTTACAACATCAAACTTGTTCCAAATGACATTTTGAGTCTAGAAAAGTGATCATGAGAGATTGGAAAGATTCATAGCACAAGGTTTCAAAATTGTTGGATTTAATGAATAAAAATGGACTTAAAAATGAGATTTTTCATATCTTGGCCAAATGAAGCAAAATTATAGGTCATTTTGAATGGAAAGATAATTTTAAAGACATTGGCTAAAGTGGAATTTTGAGCTTAGTTCATATTTTGTAAGTTATCCATGGTTTCTTGTAATGGAAGAAACATAAACCAAATTCAAGGGAAATCACATAAGGGAAACTTCTCCAAGTTTCTAGGAGGTTCTAACCTCATGTATATATTGATGCAAGATGGTTCATGCCATGATTGGTGATTTCATTTGTTCAAAACCCCAAGTTTTACACACTTTCTCATTTTTGCATAAGCTTCACAAACTCTCCCAAATCTCCATCAATCCTCTTATCTTTTGATTGAATCTTCATCATCATCATTCAAACACCATAATCCACATCAAGATTGGTAGAATTGGAGGAAGAATTGTGCTATTCAAGACAACCATCCAAATTGCAAGAACTTTTCAAGGACAAGATTCATGAAGTTTACACACTAATCACTGCATACAAAAGTCATCATCAAGGTTACTGAGCAAGTTTCAATCACTGCAAGCACCAAATTCAAAGAGTTGCATACCTGTTTTCACCAATTGCACCAGGTTTGTTTTCTCTTCGTATTACATGAATTAGTTAGAATCTTAGGGTTTTGATAGGGTAGAATGGTTAAGAAAGGATAGAGGATTGATTGGGATGATTTTGGAGAAGTTTCATGAAGTTTGAGCATGATGTATCAATTCTGTTAAGGCTTATAACTCTTGGATTAAGGCACGACAATCATAGGTTAATAGCTTGAAATGATCAGTGTGAGATATAGAGCATGTTAGGATAGATTTGAGCAAGAATTGAAGCAATGGATATCAGGTGATCATGGTGGAATCAAACTGTTATCCTCATCGGGTTCGATTGTATGTTGAGTTCTAGAAAGAATCATTGTTATGGTTGGGTAGAGGGAAGAAAGTAGGGCGAAATTGCTTTTGGAATCGTGTGGTTTCGTGGTGCATGAAGGGAGAACAGAGAGCTGGAAATTCGCGCATGGTGAGGAAGTTTCAGGACCTAGGGTTTGCTGGAGGTTGAAGA
Source organism: Lathyrus sativus (assembly GCA_963859935.3). Lineage (NCBI taxonomy): Eukaryota > Viridiplantae > Streptophyta > Magnoliopsida > Fabales > Fabaceae > Lathyrus > Lathyrus sativus. Next base: position 469,542,053 of record OZ012741.1, on the reverse strand, counting down.
CAACCCCTAGGCCACACGATTACATTTTGACCTTTGACTTGAAGACTCATCCAACGGCCACGATTAAAGCTGAAAACGGAGGGAGATTTTCAAATAATGAAACGCACCGTTTCATTTAGTAGAGGGAAATGGGCTCAGATGCTATTGACACCCCCCACGCGTGTGAAGCCCAATCGTTTGAACTGCTAGTCCTGCTATTCTCACCCCCTCCCATTTATTTCTTCATATTTCTTTTTTATTTTCTTTACATTTCTCATTCATTTTCTAAAAATCATATAAAATTGAAAAATCATTATTTTTTGATGATTCTTTTTGCATAATTTTCTTTAAAGAGTCTAGAAAATTATAAAAAATAAAAATTGCATTTTATTTTTTATTTGATATTTTTGCCATATTTTCCAAATAAATAGCATTTTAAATAGTTTCATTTCATACATAAATTTGTTAATTTTTGTTCTATTAATTGATTTAATATTTTTTGTCCATTCTTTTTAGGTTGTTTAGTTTAGGTATTAAACTTGTAAATACAATTTAATTCATATTTTTAGGAGGTAGTTTTAGTTGATTAGTTTAGGTGGAAACAACATGAACAAATTAGGGTTTTAAGTGACAACTTAGGAGAAGTAATTCATTTCCCTTAGGATTTAGGGATTAAATAGTTTAGCTATGGGACTATAGGGGCTATGGGTAGTTATTAGATCCCCTTAGAAAAGTCAGGATTTCCCTACTGCTAGTAATGTGCTGTCTGTATATGTCTGACTGGTGTGGTGTGCCCTTTGGGGATGATTGCTTGCTTGCTTGGGTATTGGGACTGTCTGGGGATTTGGGAGAGCTGAAGACTGATGATGATGAAGCCATTGGAGATCCAGAGCCTGAAGACCAACTTCCAGAGTTGGAGAGGAGATTTTTGCCATCAGCTGTTAAGGAGATTAGGGTTTAGGAACCAGGCAGAGCTCTAGGTTAGAAAGCTTGATTCTCAAACATGGAAGGTTTTGACTGCCTCCATTCCTCTCTGTGATACAGAGTCTCTCTGAGACACTCACCCCCTTCCTTTGGAAGGCTTGGTGCTATTGTCTGAGGGATAGAACTCTTGAGAGAAAATGTCTTATGTGTTAGTAGCAGTTGGTTTACCACCATTGGTAGTCAACTAATTGCTTAACACCCAATCCATTATGGTGATTGATCCCTCAGCTTGGAGGATAAGACTTGAAGAAAAGCCATTACAGATAGAAGACTGATGATCAAAGCCCTTGCCTGAAGGCCATGAAGATATAAACTGATGCTTGTTGAAGCCCGGAGTTGATTGGAGATGACTTGAAGATGGATATTGATGCAGAGCTGCTGTGGCTGTTTATTTTGCAGTATTTCATTTCTGATGTATTGACTGGTTTTCATGACTGTATTGTTTGTTGTTTACCCTGTTGGGTTGAAAGTGAAGCCTGTTCACTTTTGCCCATTGTTTTCTAGGTTCGAGGTTGAGTGGGACTCCCTTGCCTCGCTTGTATTGCTGCATCCATGCATTTTACCGTATTACTGTATATATCTGCTATTGTTGTTGTTTCCGTCTATTCCCTTAGGATCTCTATTTCTCTCTGGGCAAGAGAGGAGCATGATAGACACTAGGTCTTAACCCATGCATGATAACATTAGGTTAGTTTGTTTCCCTTCGCAACCGTAGGTTAGAGTTCTGTCTCTTCTTTCTCAAAACAAACAGAAAAATACCATAAAGATTTCAAACACAATAAAAGACACTTCTTTTGTAAAAGAATGTGAACTCATCAAGACGTCATTTTTGTCCGCTTGGACTGCTAATCAGAAAAAACCTTTTTCAGAAGGAATAAAATCAACCAAGACAGACCTGTGTCGTACGTGGCCCGAACTACGTTTGCTCTGATCTTTCATGCTGTATGAAAGTACGTAGGCATAGGATGCGATATCCTAGCGAGCAACCTTCCCCTCCTTTCCCGTAGGTAGGCGAACTACGTTGACTCTGATTTCTCGTTCCAGACGGGAATACGTAGGCATAAAGTGCGGTACTTTGCCGAGTCATTTTCATTTTTATTTTCATTTCATTTTCTTTTTAACCCTTGACCCATAGTTTAGATAGAATAACAATCCATACCCGAAAACAAGCGTGGATCCCGTCGAGTACGACGGACGTGAGGGGTGCTAATACCTTCCCCTTGCGTAACCGACTCCCGAATCCAGGTTTTGGTTGCGACGACCATACCTTTCCCGTGTTGTGCGAGGTTTACTCTGAGCGTTTCCTTTCCCTCCCGTGGGATAAATAACGCACGGTGGCGACTCTTCTGTTCAGCCGGCGCCGATTTTCGCAGTAGCGACAGCTGGCGACTCTGCTGGGGATCCAACGTCCCCTGGCTGCTAAGGACTGCGATAGTTCTTATGCATTTGGGATCCAACGTCCCTTAAGAGAGTCAATCCTAACGCTTGTTTTCCCGTCGAGGATTTTGCATGGATTTATATTTCTGACCTTTATTTTCAGCATTATATATATTGATTATTATTGCTGTATATTGGGGGTGTGACGGGTGTTCTGATATTGAGTGAGAAGCCGGACCTGGGCTTGAGTGCACCTTAGACTTAGAGTAGAGATTAGTGGGCGCGCACGTGCTTTGCATGTCCTAGTGTCCCGCGAAATCTACACTCAGACGAGGTTCTTCTGGTTGGCCTCCTGTCCTGCCCTTTGGGTGGCTTGGGTTGCTGGTTAGTTGGATTGTCGACTCTGGGGACCGATCATTTGGAAGTTGGCTAAGTGAGGCCTCTTCAGGATTTGATGATGCCACTCCTTCTGGGAATCGTATCATCAACCCTGAAAGTCTGTGACGCCGACGACCGCATAGGATGCCATACCTTTGTCAGTTACTAGGACATCCACCTGTGAGAGGGTTTGGGGTTATGCAGGTAACTAGACTTTCAGACTACCGGTTATTTCTTGATCAGAGATCCTGGGTATATATGGAGAGTCATGAGGTCTGTCAAAGACCATTTGGAGATGTGTTATGAGGTCTGTCAGAGACCAGTTGGATAGTTCTGAGGTTTGTCAGAGACCATTTGAAGATATGATTTGAGGTCTACCAGAGACCAGTCTGAGTTATGGTTTGAGGTCTGTCAGAGACCGTTGTTGGAGCTTTATTATAGGTCTATCCGAGACCAGGGTTTGAGGACTTCTAGAGAGTCTACCTGAGACTTCTTGATATGGTTCAGGCTATTCAGCTACAGCATTTGGTCCCGGTTGCATGTTACTTGCATTGCATTGTTTGCATACCCATTATCATTGCATCCCACTAACGTGTGTCTGTGCTGCAGGTGCATTCGCATTCCCCCGGTTCTAGTGTCTGGACTCCTGAGTATTTGATCATGGCTGGTTTGAGGATGACCGTTGCGTATAAGCTACCTGTCCCCGATATTACTCCACTCCTGGGTCTGATTTCTCTTGCAAATGAGGATGTCCGTAGAAGCTTCAGGCAGAGTTACGGACGGTTGTTGGGTTTAGTGCGCAGGTTTACTGAGGATGAATTGAATGGGCTGTACACCTTAATGCAATTCTATGACCCGACTTTGAGATGCTTCACGTTTGCGGACTTTATCTTGGGGCCCACCATGGAGGAGTATGTAGAGTTTACTGAGTTGCCAGTTCAGAATGCAGTTCCTTTTATTCACTCAGCCGCTGAGCCCAATTTGGAGGATTTAGCCAAAACCCTGGATATGAATGCTTCTGACTTGTTGATGACTACGTGGCGAGGGGTTCCGGGTTTTTCTCTTCAGTTTTTGGTTGGTAAGGCTCAAGAGCACGCCAAGAGCGGGTGTTGGGTGGTCTTTAACGCTATTTTGGCCCTCTGCATTTATGGGATAGTGTTGTTCCCTAACTTCCCAAACTTCGTGGACATGGATGTGTTTCATCTATTTGCTGCCGGTAACCCAGTACCAACACTGATCGGGGACTTTTACCATTCGATGCACTATAGGAATGAAAACAGGAGAGGCAAGAATGTCTCCTATTGCGTACCTTTGCTGTATATGTGGTTCAAGAGCCATTTTCCGTCGAGAGGACCTTTCATGGATAATGCAATCACGCCCGACTGGCCAGAGCATATGATGAGGTTAACTTCTGAAGACGTTGATTGGTTTGATAGAGATCTGCTGGGATCCGAGCTTATCTTCAGTTGTTCTGGTTACCCTAATGTTCCGCTGATAGGAAGAAAAGGGTGTATCAATTACAACCCTTCTCTGTTCGTCCGTCAGTTCGGATATGCCCTGAAGAACCCGCCAAAAGAGGAAGAAGTACAGGAATCTCTGTACTTCACCGGAGATGTGAAGGGGGAGTTATTGGCCAAGTTGCAGCATGCCTGGACACGTATTAACCGAAGAGGGAAGCCGCTGTTAGGGAAGAATGACTGTCAGGTTTATGCGCCTTACAGAGTTTGGATTCAGGAGAGAGCCAGTCAGTTGAGGATGCCATTTCCAGATGCACCAATTCTTGTTCCTATCCCGGTAGCTGAACCAACTACTGTTTCTAGGGAAGCCTATGAGCAGGTTATGAGAGAAAAAGAAGCCTTGTTGAAGATCAACGAAGGGTTAGAGCAGGAGCTAGCCCAGATACGCAGCGAGAAAAACAAGGTCGTCCATGCTTTCCAACAGCAGATTGAGCTAATGAACAGATTAGGCGCTGAGCTAGCTGAGGAGAGGAAGAAGCGCGAACGTCTGGGGCAAGAGTTCAGAAGCTCCCATGACATGCTTGAATCCAAGAAGAAAGCGCTTGACATCGCTCACCGAGAGATCTCTTCTTGCAATAAGACTTGGAACGCTACGCTCACCAACAATAAGAAGAGGGAGGATAGGTTGAAGCAGCAAATCTCCGACCTTGAAGAGCAGTTGAAGTCCAGCATCAAGAAGTGTGAAGAAGAAGTGATGACCCGATACAGTCTCCAGAACGCACTAAACAAGGCCATCAAAGGGAGAGATGAAGCTGTGTCTCAGAAGCGTAAACTGGAGGATCGCTTCGGAGACGGGGCATGGGAAGAAACTGCTGAAGACGTGCGCCGTGTTCTTAAGAAAAGAAACCAACTTATCGAAGGGCTGCTTGCTCGACCCAGTCATCCGGAGACCAAGAAGTTGCTGGAAGAATACCAGACTTATGGGAGGATTTGATCATTTCATGTAGTAACTTGTATGCTTTATTTGCACAGTGCTGACCATCACCAGGATTGTTGGTTGAGGTCATGCCTTCTCTTTGTACCCTCGGTAACATTGTATTCCGGGTTTATTGGTTTCTCAGCAATATATGAGGCTTTCTGTGATTCAGCTCCGATCTTTATATTGTTAGCACTGTCACTGCACCGGCACCTTCACACTAGAATCGGGGAATGAATTTCCCTAATGCACAGACACACATTGCATTGCATTCACATTCATATTGCATTACAGGTAATCATTGGATGTTGTCTTATTTCCTGCCCTGTAACAGGTACTTTTCAGGATTGCAGATCAGCATCCGCACCGCTATTCTACCCGCACCAATTGTCGAAGAATCATGGATCAAATGCAGAACGAGATGCAAGATGTGCGCGAGAAGCTAGCTCTCTTTATGCAGACCATGGAAGCTATTGCAAAAGGTCAGGAGAATTTGCAAGCCATGGTCCAACCTTTGTTGGCCCGAAATGCTGGTCACGGTAATGAGGATCATCAGTCCGTACGGGTCGATACTGTTCATGGAGACGGCACTCCCACGCCAGTGGCTCCACCTGTAGTCAACATACCAGCTGCTAATGTCAACAACGCTACCGCTGCTGTGAATGGTAACGTCGGAGTTGGGAACGAGACTGCTGTCCATAACGTTGGGCTTGGTGATGTTAACTTGGGTGATAATATGGGAGGCAACGGCTTTGTCAATGCTGGATTCGGATTCAACGATCAGGGATTCGATAATGCTGGGAAATATGGTTTCAATGCTCAAGGCTTTGGGCAAGATGGTTATGGTGTGACCAATCAGGGTTACGGAGGTTTCGGAAATGGAAACGGCGCTGGGTTTATGGCTTTTGGGCCTGCTGGAGGTGTTCAGGGATACGGCAATAGAGGCCGAGGTCCGGGGATGAATCAGATCAGGGCTGGACGTAATAATGGATATGACGGGTATGGAGCTGGGAATGGTATGTGGCAAGAAGATCAGCAGGAGGACGCTGTCTCCGGCGGAGGTTTCGAAGGGCCGATGGATGACTCCCAGAAGATCAGAATGCTGGAAGAGCAGATGAGGGGGGTCCTGAACCAAAGTGTTGTGGGCTTGGACATGGCAACAATGGGGCTGGTACCTGGCTTGAGGGTGCCAATCAAATTCAAAGCTCCTGCGTTTGATAAGTATAAAGGGGACACATGTCCGAAAGTGCATGTGCGAGCCTATTACAGAAAGATGTCCGCATACTCAACTGATGAAAGAATGTTAATGCATTTCTTTCAAGATAGTTTGTCGGGTCCTTCCCTGGAGTGGTATATGGGGTTGGAGCCAACCGATATCAAGACATGGAAGCAATTGGCAGAGGCATTTGTAGCTCACTACAAGTATAACAGCGACTTGGCGCCCAATCGGGTCCAATTGGCAGGGCTGTCGCAGAAGAAGGGGGAAAGTTTTAAAGAGTACGCGCAAAGGTGGCGCGATATGGCTTCCAGGGTCCGTCCTCCTGTAGAAGACAAGGAAATGAATGACATGTTCGTCGGCACATTCACAGGCTTGTTTCATGACATGCTATTTCACACATCTCTGGCCAGTTTTTCAGACCTAATTCTGATGGGAGAAAAGATTGAGCGTAACATCAAGCAAGGAAAATTCCAGGTTGAGGAATCAACTGCATCTGGCAGTAATAGGAAGGCTTTTGGTGGGCGCCGTCAGGGCGAGGCAAGCACAGTGTTTGGAGGCCGAGGCCGAGGCCGAGGCAGGGGACGAAACCAATATCATCAGCCGCAGCAGGTGGCGAGTGTTACTATCCCGTACCAGCAACAACCGCTTCAGCAACAACAATCGTCTCAGCAGCAGCCGATGCAGCAGCAGCAGCCTCAGCAGGGGGCACAGCAGGCTCAGCGAAGAGTCCAGGGTGGTAAACCAAGAAGAGTGTTTGAGAAGCCTCCCACGACATATGCTGATTTATTGCAGACATTGTTGGGATTGAACCTGGTAGAGAAGAGAACTCTGGCACCGATAACGGGAGCTCCCCCGTTTGGTTACGATGCAAGCAGGCACTGTGAGTTTCATTCTGGGGCTCCGGGCCATGATATAGAGGGTTGCCATGCTTTTAAGCACGTTGTGCAGGATCTTTTGGACAATAAGACTATCAATTTCGGAACGGCAGGTCCGAATATAGTGCAGAAACCCATGCCTAATCATGGGGCAAACGCCATTCTGACTGAGGAAGGGTTGAATCTGATTATGAATGTCGACGATTTAAAGACGCCGTTGAGCGAGATAAAGAGCCGACTGTTGCAAGGGGGTGTTTATCCAGGATGTGACGAGTATTGTGTAGAATGCTGGACCCTGGCTGGGGGGTGTGATGATTTGAAGAAAGGCATTCAGGCTTTAATTGATGGAGGCACATTGCAGTTTGACCGAGCAGCAACCGAAGAGCCTGCAAGGGCAGTAGCAGATGATCAGAGTGATGTGGCCACTGTAACGATTCCTCGAAAGACAATCACTATTGCAGCACCAGCTCAGCGACCACCGATCACCATAACTAAGGCCGGGCCGATCCCGTACGAGAACACGAAAGCAGTCCCATGGTCATATGGGTTGGAGGTGTATTGTGACGGGATAAAGATTGATGTTAATAAGCAGCCAGCCGAGACTGTGGATAATGTTGTTGGGTCTGGAGGTATGACGAGAAGTGGTAGGATCTTTATATCGCCTGAGGTGGAGGCCGAAAGACTAGCGAAGGGGAAAGGGAAGATGGTTGAGAATGTTCCCGTGCAAGCCAGCAAAAAAGAAGCGACATCGAAAGACGTAGAAGAGTTCATGCGCTTGATTCGAAAAAGTGATTATAAGATTGTGGAGCATCTGCAGCAGACGCCGTCCAAAATATCTATCCTGTCATTGCTGTTGTGTTCGGAAGCTCACAGAAATGCTTTGCTGAAAGTCCTGGATACTTCCTTCGTACCCCAAGACGTCTCTGTAAATCAGCTGGAAGGAGTGTTGGCTCATGTAAATGCAGGCCACAGCTTGGGCTTTACCGACTTCGATTTGACCCCGAAAGGGAGAGATCATAATATGGCGCTGCACATATCTGTCGAATGTAGAGGATCAGTAATGTCGCATGTATTAGTCGACACCGGATCGTCTTTGAACGTGATGCCTAATAAGGCGATGATGAAGCTGGACGTTAGAGGAATCTTGTGTACGCCCAGTGACTTGGTAGTTAGAGCCTTCGACGGCACGCGGAGAACAGTCTTTGGATCGATCACATTGCCTCTGCAAGTAGGGCCGGAGGTGTTTGCAACGGAATTTTACATCATGGATATACAACCCGCATATAGCTGCCTGCTCGGAAGACCCTGGATTCATGGGGCTGGGGCAGTCACGTCTACCCTGCATCAGAAATTAAAATATATGGCCGGAGACAGCGTAGTCACCGTATGCGGAGAAGAGGACATCCTGGTCAGCCATCTGTCGTCATTTAAATATGTGGAGGTCGACGGAGAGATCCACGAAACACCCTGCCAGGCATTTGAAGGGTTGCATATCAAGGACAAAGGTCCCGGGCCGAGCAAAGCGTCGGAGATAGCTGTCTCGTCGTATAAAGAAGCTCAAGCTCTAGTGGAGGCAGGAGAAGCAAAGGGCTGGGGCAAAGTGCTGGATATTCCTGTGAAGATGGACCGGTTCGGGCTGGGATACCGACCATCGTCGTCAACACCTGCTGTGGGGGCACCCCGTTTCAGAGGGTCAATCACCATCTCTGCCAGTGGAGTATGTCATGAAGCCTTCAACGCTGCTTCGGAGTCTGACGAAGGAGACAGCGACTGTGATATGGATGCCTGGATTCAGCCAAGCACGCCAGGACAAGGACTGTGCAACTGGTCTATTCAGGAGCTTGTTCCTGTGACTCTTAAACAGTAATGCTTTGCTTTATTAATTGTTGAATAATCTGATGTCTTTCCCGGGGCATCAGGATTTGCTTAGGGCTGTGTTGTTATGAACATTACGTGTTAATCATTAAATAAATGGCGTTTTTCATGTGCAAATACTGTAATCTCTGTCTTTCTTGTTTTATATTTTTCAATAAGATGGCAACGTGGGTTATTCGCTTTATACGCATTTTGAAGCACTTAACCATTCCTTTTGCAGGATAACATTTTCAGATGACATCCTTGAACCACCTATGACTCGTCCCGACTTCGAGCACCCGGTATTTCAGGCCGAAGAAGAGGTTGTCGAAGATAGTGACGTTCCTGAAGAACTGTCTTGGTTGGTGAAGCAGGAGGAAAGAGTCATTCTGCCTCACGACGAGGTCATCGAAATTATCAACTTGGGGTCAGAAGGGATTGAGAAGAATATTCGTATCGGAGCCGCACTGCAGAGTGATATCAAGCGAAGACTGGTTGAAATGCTCCGAGAGTATAGTGATGTATTCGCTTGGTCGTATGAGGATATGCCAGAGCTCGATACAGATATGGTCGTGCACCGTCTGCCACTGAAAGAAGAATGCCCGCCGGTCAAACAAAAGCTTCGCAGAACTCGACCAGATATGGCGGTGAAGATCAAAGAGGAAGTCCAAAAACAGTGGGACGCTGGTTTCCTGGCTGTGACAAAGTATCCATCTTAGGTTGCCAACATCGTACCAGTGCCAAAGAAAGATGGCAAGGTTCGGATGTGCGTGGATTATAGAGATTTGAATAAAGTAAGCCCAAAAGACGATTTTCCACTTCCTCATATTGACGTGCTAGTTGATAATACTGCTCAATACTCCGTATTCTCCTTCATGGATGGCTTTTCAGGCTATAATCAGATTAAAATGGCGCCAGAGGACATGGAGAAGACCACTTTCATAACACCTTGGGGAACATTTTGCTACAAAGTGATGCCCTTTGGTTTGAAGAATGCTGGGGCAACATATCAACGTGCGATGACGACTCTTTTTCATGACATGATGCATAAGGAGATCGAAGTTTATGTTGATGATATGATTGCCAAATCCCAGACGGAGGAAGAGCATCTGATGAATCTGCTGAAGTTATTTAAAAGGCTTAGGAAGTTCAGGCTGAGGCTGAACCCTAATAAATGCACCTTCGGGGTGAGATCGGGTAAGCTCCTGGGGTTTATCGTAAGCGAAAGAGGAATAGAGGTCGATCCTGCTAAAATAAAAGCGATTCAAGAAATGCCGACGCCTAAAACCGAAAAAGAGGTGCGCGGGTTTTTAGGGAGGTTGAACTACATCGCTCGGTTCATATCTCACCTAACTGCTACGTGTGAACCGTTATTCAAGCTGTTGAAGAAAGATCAAGCTGTAACGTGGAACGAAAATTGTCAAAAGGCGTTCGACAAAATAAAGCAGTATCTGCAGGAGCCTCCTATTTTGATACCCTCAGTGGCAGGGAGACCCTTGATCATGTATTTGACGGTTCTTGAGGGAAGCATGGGTTGTGTTCTCGGTCAGCACGACGAGACAGGAAGAAAAGAGCATGCGATCTACTACTTGAGTAAGAAATTTACAGACTGTGAATCTCGATACTCAATGCTTGAGAAAACTTGTTGCGCGCTAGCCTGGGCCGCCAAGCGTTTGAGGCAATACATGCTGAATCATACAACCATGCTCATCTCGAAGATGGATCCTATCAAATATGTATTTGAAAAGCAGGCGTTGTCAGGTAGAATTGCCCGGTGGCAGATGGTTTTGACTGAATATGACATCCAGTACGTCTCGCAAAAGGCTATAAAGGGGAGTGTGTTGTCTGAGTATCTGGCGGAGCAGCCTATTGAGGATTACCAATCGATGAGGTTTGATTTTCCTGACGAGGATATCATGTACCTAAAGATGAAAGATTGTGAAGAGTCGTTGCCAGACGAAGGACCAGAGTTGGGTTCCAAATGGAAGATGATATTTGGCGGAGCTGTGAATGCTTACGGTAGCGGAATAGGGGCAATCATCACTACGCCACACGGGTCGCACATCCCGTTTACTGCCTGATTGACCTTTCCAGTTACCAATAATAAGGCCGAATACGAAGCTTGTATAATGGGGCTTGAAGAAGCCAACGATTTGCGAATCAAGAATTTGGACGTATACAGAGACTCAGCTCTGGTGGTGAATCAGATCAAAGGGGAATGGGAGACACGTCAGCCCAACTTGATACATTACATGAATTATGCAAGGAGATTATTGCCTTTCTTCGACAAGGTTGAATTGCATCACGTACCGCGGGCAGAGAATCAAATGGCTGACGCCCTGGCCACTTTGTCTTCCATGTACAAAGTCAATTTCTGGAACGAGGCTCCCAGAATCATTATCTCGCGGCTTGACAGGCCAGCTTTCGTATTTGCTATTGATGAAGCATCTGACGACAAACCGTGGTATTTTGATATCCTTAATTTTCTGAGGAGTAAAGAGTATCCGGCTGGGGCGTCCAGTCAAGATCAGAAGACTCTCAGAAGATTAGCGGGTAATTTCTATTTGAATCCGGATGGCGTCTTATACAGAAGAAACCACGACTTGGTGCTGTTGCGTTGTGTAGACGTAAAAGAGGCAAAGCTGCTCATGGAGGAAATACACGAAGGTACCTTTGGTACGCATGCCGGTGGGCATGCTATGACGAGAAAGCTGCTGCGGGAAGGTTATTTTTGGCTGACTATGGAAACTGATTGTTTCAAGTTTGCGAGGAAGTGCCACAAGTGCCAAATCTATGCTGACAAGATCCATGTGCCTCCAAGTCCTCTAAATGTGATGTCATCGCCATGGCCATTTTCGATGTGGGGAATCGATATGATTGGAAAGATTGAGCCGACAGCTTCTAACGGGCATCGGTTCATCCTAGTAGCAATCGATTATTTCACCAAGTGGGTGGAAGCGGCGTCCTACGCAAATGTAACGAAGCAAGTAGTGGCCAGATTCATCAAGAGAGATATCATTTGCCGATATGGGATTCCCGAGCGGATAATCACGGACAATGGTTCGAACCTGAACAACAAAATAATGAAGGAGCTCTGTCAGAATTTCAAGATCGAACATCACAACTCTGCCCCGTACCGACCCAAGATGAATGGCGCTGTTGAAGCGGCCAATAAGAATATAAAGAAGATCATTCAGAAAATGGTAGTGACCTATAAGGATTGACACGAGATGCTACCTTTCGCTTTGCACGGTTATCGTACGACGGTACGCACATCAACCGGGGCAACCCCGTTCTCATTAGTGTATGGAATGGAAGCGGTATTACCATTGGAAGTTGAGATCCCTTCTTTGAGGGTATTGCGAGACGTTCAGCTGGACGAGGCAGAATGGGTAAAAGACAGGTTGAATCAACTGAGTTTGATGGATGAGAAGAGGCTAGCTTCTCTAGCATACGGTCGTCTATACCAGAGCCGAATGAAGAAAGCGTATGATAAGAAAATACATCCGCGAAGCTTTCAGACGGGCGAACTTGTGCTGAAAAGGATTCTTCCGCCGCAAGCAGATCACAGGGGCAAGTGGACCCCCAACTACGAAGGGCCATACGTTGTCAGGAAAGTCTTTTCAGGAGGAGCGTTGTTGTTGTCCACCATGGACGGAGAAGACTTCATGTCACCTGTAAATTCGGACGCAGTTAAAAAAAACTTTGCTTAAAATAGACCCGCTGGGCAGAAAAAAAGAGAGTCCAGGCAAAAATGGGGCATCCTGGCGAACCAAAAACAGAATAAAAGGTTCGGGCAAAAGTTAGGGATAAAAGTGAAAGATGTACACCCGCGAAGTTGAAAACTCACACTGGGCGGCTTCGGCAAAAAAGGGTATCCCGGTGAACTGAAAACCCGTAAAGGGCGGTTTACGCAAAAGTTAGGGATTTGAAAAGCAAACGACTGCGGTCCGAATTTGATATTGCAATGGGCAGCAGGGCGGAAGAATACCTAAAGGATCGGTTATTTGATACAACCTCTTCAGAAGTGTGAATACCGGGAAAGCATTAGAGTCGGATGAGTCATGGGAGGATCAGTTCGTGGTGTTCGTCTGCATCCCGTTGCCGACATGTGTACAAATTTAGTTTGTCAATATATTTATGCTTCTTGTGCATACTTGTGTATTTGCTTTGCGTAGCTTCCTCATTTCAGGAGTTACATCCCGTGTATAAAACTCCGCCCATTCAGGGGCCCAATCAATAAAATATGTTATTCAGTACTTGATGCTGGTTCTTTACTGTTCTGTGCATGATAAAACGCCTAAGTTTATTGAAACTAGCATGTGTATAACTTCACTGGCCCTTGCCAACAATTGCTAAAGCGTTGAATTAACTGAAAATAACGTCACTAACCTGAATCGATTTGGTTGTATAGGCTTGTTTTGTCTTGTTTGTGTTGTTGCAGGTTTCACAACCGTACGAGGAAGATAATCAAAAGACTCGACCCCCGCGCAGATCATGCATGTTCTTCCTGAAGAAGGATAGAATTCCCCAGCTAGTCGTAGCTTATCCAAAGGACATTTTCCAGCAAAGTCGTTTATCCTCAACAGAATTGACGATTCCAAGATCGACGACTGTATTCAGACAGTACGTCTCAAGCAGGGTGGTTTAGCCGCAGAAGATTAATATTGGTGAGTTGTATTCAGGCAGTTTACCTTTCCCGCAGGGTCATTTACTCTTCCCAGCGGATTCAATTGATTTTTCCCAAGAGAATCATCCCATCCCCAGCGGAATCCTCTTCTCAGCAAGTATTCCTTCCAGTGGAACTCGAAGATTAAGACTCTCCCCAGCAGAGTTGGTGTGGATCGTGGCATGTATTTTGCCGGAACACCGTGTGATACCTATTCACTTTCCAGCAGAAGTTCAATCATACCAGGCGCATCTGCTATTTTCTAGCAGAGTTATATTCCCCAGCAGGGTGTCACTTCAGCGAGGTGATTGGTATTGAGTTCCCAATTTCCCAGCTGAGTCAACTTCACCCTTCCAGCATTTATTTTGCTGGAATAATTCTATAGCATCCGGCTATCTCCAGCGGAGTCGGCATTACCTTCAGCATTTATTTTGCTGGAGCAGTTCCTTTATCTCGACAGTTCAAGTCTGCATTTGCATCAGGCATATAGTGTCGTAATCGCATCCACCAAATAAAAGCATAGCATTTCCATGTCGAATGGAGTTGCATCGTTGTCAAACGCATGCATTTTTGAAACATAAACTAGGGTGGCTAACCGTTTATTTCAAGTATTGTTTCTCTTGCAGGTAGAAAGAGCCCTTGCTAAAGTGAACCAAAAAAAAAAGACAGCTTTGGCGCTACTCCCCACAAAGTCAGCAGGATAGGTTTCCCCTTATCCCCAAGCAGCGCTTTTGGTCATCAAAGGATTCATGAATCAGAATTTCAGAGGCTACCGCCGGTCATCAGAACAGGCATCCGGAAGTTGGCTTCCAAATATCCCCAGTAGAGTCAGCCTCGAAGTTGCTGTAACATCAGTGATAAGCAGTTCGCGGACCAATGGAAGGATGAGTCCTAACGTGGACAATTTTATTGACGGGATTTCTTTGTGCTAGAGACGATTGTTGGAATGTGGAGTCCTAATGTGGACATTTCCTCAAGTTGACGATGTGTGTTAGTCCTAATATGGACAGGTTCGAGTTCTCGGTATTGATTGGGTGTGGAGTCCTGACGTGGGCGAAGGTTGATTGTTCTTCATGTTGGTGTCCTGCCGTGGACAATTTATTTCCAGCAGATAGCTTTATTCGTGACGGTGAAATGTGCGTCCTGACGTGGACAAGTTTGTAATTCTTTGTGATGACAAGATGCGAGAATCCTGACGCGGACAAATTTGTCCTTCGTCGTGTTGTTGGCAAAGTATGAGTCCTGGCATGGACAAAGTCTTATTTCCCCAGCAAGTCGAAGACGCGCGAGTCCTGACGTGGACAGGTTCTATTATTTCATCAGATGAAGATGTGAGTCCTTACGTGGACAAACCAAAATACATTTCCTTACGTGGAAAGATAGCATTCCTGACGTGGAACGATGGAGTCCTTACATGGACAAATCAAGAAGAGAGTTATTCCTAACGTGGAAAGGTGGGTCCTAACATGGACGATGTAGTCCTAACGTGGACAAGTTTGATTCCTTACATGGAACAAAGATGCATTCTTTACGTGGAAAGAGGGGGGTCCTCACGTGGACAGATCAAGATAAGATTGTGATTCCTTACGTGGAATGAAGATTGGAATCCTTACGTGGTCAGATTAAGATGTATTCCTTACGTGGAAAGAAATTGATTCCTTACGTGGAGAGAAGTTTATTCCTCACGTGGAAAGGCGAGTCCTGACGTGGACGATGTATTAATGGCATGAAAAAGTTTAGTCCTGACGTGGACAGATTCAGATCAAGGTCAATTCCTAACGTGGACAGATGGAGATTCCTGATATGGAAAGAACGGTTATCACTTATGTGGACGGTGTTATTCCTAACGTGGAAGAGTTTATTCCTAACATGGACGATTTATTTCTGACGAGAGGGCAGACGAGCCATCCCCATCAAAGTTGTTGAAGTTGTTCCAAATTGACGAAGCAGGCGTCCTGACGTGGACAACGTTCTATTTCTGCAATGATAGAATCTTCTTCAGAACGATGAAAATAATCCCCAGCACGGTCGCACGAGATCAGTGGGTTACCGTAACGGTCAGATTCAGCTGATGAATGTCGTTCCCCGGGCAGCGACGCAGTTTATTTCTGTGGCTGGAAAATTTCTGGGTTCTTAGTATTCAACCGTCTCGTACCGCGAATGTCTGAAGGCTCCGGGCTCTTCACCCAATCGGGTCCAAGTCGCTTGAATAGGGGCAGCTGTTGCACCCTAAAATTTGCCCAACCTTACTCACTTGGTTTATGTTTCAATATCATTGGCATTTGCATATAGAGCCATGTACATAGTCTAACCATCTGCATAGCATAAGCATAGCAAGTCATCCAACAGGGGACCAATCATTATTCTCATCTCTAGAGGCCTATCAATAGGTTATTATCCAAATTCAATCTCATTCAAGTCATCAGAAAAGAATTTGAAAGTTGGAGAAGTCATTAGATCAAGCATTGAGTATATCTCCTAACTGAGGGTGTCTGGGGATCATCAAGGAAAGTATGAGCTGTGAATTGAAGGCATGGGGAGCATCTAGACATCTTGGAGGATTTAGAAATTCATTTGGATAAGGAAACAAGTCATTGGTGAAGTCACAAGAATTACAGTTGAAGACAGTCAACTAGGGTTTTATCTGGGTCAACCCTGGGTCAACTTTAGGTCAATTGACTGATTGAAAGGCATTGAGGGCTATTGGGGAGATGTGGGGTTCATCATTTGACATGTAGAATAAGGATATGTTGTTATGCTAAGAAGAATTCAAGAGAAATCAAGGAGAAGAGGAGTTTCTAAATTAGGGTTTCTATGTAAAATCCCCTAGTTTAGGTCAAATTTCCAAGCAAGATAAGTCAAAATGCAAGCTTCAAATGGATCCTTGGCCAACATGGAACTTGTAGAGGATCTCAAGACCTTTAATTTGAGTGGTGGAAGACATCAAGGAGATTTATAGAACTCAAGTTATGGTCCTTGCAAGTTACAGGTCATCTGAGGTGTCTGAAATTTTGTCTGTGAAAGTGGCTTGGCTTCCAAGCTATTTTTACCCCTCAAGGAGATTTCAAATGAATTTCTGGTCAACATAATAGTTGTTCCTCATTGTCTTAGCTTTCTAGAAAGGTATGGTATGCCTTCATAGGATGTGTGGAACTCTACTTATGGTCTTGGCAAGCAAAGGGTATTTTGGTCATTTGTGAATTACAGGTCATTTTAACCTATGCCCAAAACTCATACAAGGGAGCTTCAAATGGAAAACTTTACAACATCAAACTTGTTCCAAATGACATTTTGAGTCTAGAAAAGTGATCATGAGAGATTGGAAAGATTCATAGCACAAGGTTTCAAAATTGTTGGATTTAATGAATAAAAATGGACTTAAAAATGAGATTTTTCATATCTTGGCCAAATGAAGCAAAATTATAGGTCATTTTGAATGGAAAGATCATTTTAAAGACATTGGCTAAAGTGGAATTTTGAGCTTAGTTCATATTTTGTAAGTTATCCATGGTTGCTTGTAATGGAAGAAACATAAACCAAATTCAAGGGAAATCACATAAGGGAAACTTCTCCAAGTTTCTAGGAGGTTCTAACCTCATGTATATATTGATGCAAGATGGTTCATGCCATGGTTGGTGATTTCATTTGTTCAAAACCCCAAGTTTTACACACTTTCTCATTTTTGCATAAGCTTCACAAACTCTCCCAAATCTCCATCAATCCTCTTATCTTTTGATTGAATCTTCATCATCATCATTCAAACACTATAATCCACATCAAGATTGGTAGAATTGGAGGAAGAATTGTGCTATTCAAGACAACCATCCAAATTGCAAGAACTTTTCAAGGACAAGATTCATGAAGTTTACACACTAATCACTGCATACAAAAGTCATCATCAAGGTTACTGAGCAAGTTTCAATCACTGCAAGCACCAAATTCAAAGAGTTGCATACCTGTTTTCACCAATTGCACCAGGTTTGTTTTCTCTTCGTATTACATGAATTAGTTAGAATCTTAGGGTTTTGATAGGGTAGAATGGTTAAGAAAGGATAGAGGATTGATTGGGATGATTTTGGAGAAGTTTCATGAAGTTTGAGCATGATGTATCAATTCTGTTAAGGCTTATAACTCTTGGATTAAGGCACGACAATCATAGGTTAATAGCTTGAAATGATCAGTGTGAGATATAGAGCATGTTAGGATAGATTTGAGCAAGAATTGAAGCAATAGATATCAGGTGATCATGGTGGAATCAAACTGTTATCCTCATCGGGTTCGATTGTATGTTGAGTTCTAGAAAGAATCATTGTTATGGTTGGGTAGAGGGAAGAAAGTAGGGCGAAATTGCTTTTGGAATCGTGTGGTTTCGTGGTGCATGGAGGGAGAACAGAGAGCTGGAAATTCGCGCATGGTGAGGAAGTTTCAGGACCTAGGGTTTGCTGGAGGTTGAAGACAACCCCTAGGCCACACGATTACATTTTGACCTTTGACTTGAAGACTCATCCAACGGCCACGATTAAAGCTGAAAACGGAGGGAGATTTTCAAATAATGAAACGCACCGTTTCATTTAGTAGAGGGAAATGGGCTCAGATGCTATTGACACCCCCCACGCGTGTGAAGCCCAATCGTTTGAACTGCTAGTCCTGCTATTCTCACCCCCTCCCATTTATTTCTTCATATTTCTTTTTTATTTTCTTTACATTTCTCATTCATTTTCTAAAAATCATATAAAATTGAAAAATCATTATTTTTTGATGATTCTTTTTGCATAATTTTCTTTAAAGAGTCTAGAAAATTATAAAAAATAAAAATTGAATTTTATTTTTTATTTGATATTTTTGCCATATTTTCCAAATAAATAGAATTTTAAATAGTTTCATTTCATACATAAATTTGTTAATTTTTGTTCTATTAATTGCTTTAATATTTTTTGTCCATTATTTTTAGGTTGTTTAGTTTAGGTATTAAACTTGTAAATACAATTTAATTCATATTTTTAGGAGGTAGTTTTAGTTGATTAGTTTAGGTGGAAACAACATGAACAAATTAGGGTTTTAAGTGACAACTTAGGAGAAGTAATTCATTTCCCTTAGGATTTAGGGATTAAATAGTTTAGCTATGGGACTATAGGGGCTATGGGTAGTTATTAGATCCCCTTAGAAAAGTCAGGATTTCCCTACTGCTAGTAATGTGCTGTCTGTATTTGTCTGACTGGTGTGGTGTGCCCTTTGGGGATGATTGCTTTCTTGCTTGGGTATTGGGACTGTCTGGGGATTTGGGAGAGCTGAAGACTGATGATGATGAAGCCATTGGAGATCCAGAGCCTGAAGACCAACTTCCAGAGTTGGAGAGGAGATTTTTGCCATCAGCTGTTAAGGAGATTAGGGTTTAGGAACCAGGCAGAGCTCTAGGTTAGAAAGCTTGATTCTCAAACATGGAAGGTTTTGACTGCCTCCATTCCTCTCTGTGATACAGAGTCTCTCTGAGACACTCACCCCCTTCCTTTGGAAGGCTTGGTGCTATTGTCTGAGGGATAGAACTCTTGAGAGAAAATGTCTTATGTGTTAGTAGCAGTTGGTTTACCACCATTGGTAGTCAACTAAATGCTTAACACCCAATCCATTATGGTGATTGATCCCTCAGCTTGGAGGATAAGACTTGAAGAAAAGCCATTACAGATAGAAGACTGATGATCAAAGCCCTTGCCTGAAGGCCATGAAGATAGAAACTGATGCTTGTTGAAGCCCGGAGTTGATTGGAGATGACTTGAAGATGGATATTGATGCAGAGCTGCTGTGGCTGTTTATTTTGCAGTATTTCATTTCTGATGTATTGACTGGTTTTCATGACTATATTGTTTGCTGTTTACCCTGTTGGGTTGAAAGTGAAGCCTGTTCACTTTTGCCCATTGTTTTCTAGGTTCGAGGTTGAGTGGGACTCCCTTGCCTCGCTTGTATTGCTGCATCCATGCATTTTACCGTATTACTGTATATATCTGCTATTGTTGCTGTTTCCGTCTATTCCCTTAAGATCTCTGTTTCTCTCTGGGCATGAGAGGAGCATGATAGACACTAGGTCTTAACCCATGCATGATAACATTAGGTTAGTTTGTTTCCCTTTGCAACCGTAGGTTAGAGTTCTGTCTCTTCTTTCTCAAAACAAACAGAAAAATACCATAAAGATTTCAAACACAATAAAAGACACTTCTTTTGTAAAAGAATGTGAACTCATCAAGACGTCATTTTTGTCCGCTTGGACTGCTAATCAGAAAAAACCTTTTTCAGAAGGAATAAAATCAACCAAGACAGACCTGTGTCGTACGTGGCCCGAACTACGTTTGCTCTGATCTTTCATGCTGTATGAAAGTACGTAGGCATAGGATGTGATATCCTAGCGAGCAACCTTCCCCTCCTTTCCCGTAGGTAGGCGAACTACGTTGACTCTGATTTCTCGTTCCAGACGGGAATACGTAGTGTAATACCCCAAATTTTACCCTTTCTTTTTTATTTTTATTTTAAATTCTGACTAACTTAATAAATTAACCTTTTTTTTTATCTTGTTTTTTTAACTAATAATAATTTAATTAAATTTTTTTTATAACTTTACTAATGTTTTTTTATTAACTTTTTTTTTTTCTATTTAGTTTATTTATTTAAATCATTTTAAGCTCTTCTTACTAACTTTTAGGATTTAGATTAAAATTTAACTTTTTTTTCTTTTCTTTAAGAGTAAATTTTTTTTTATAACCTTTTTTAAATTAATTTCTAACACTTTTTTTTTATCAAATTCTAATACTTTTTTTTTAAATAAAAATCTAATACTTTTTTTTTAAATTAAATCTTTTTCCTAACTTTTTTTAAATCTTTTTTCTAACTTTTTTTAAATCTTTTTTCTAATTTTTTTTAAATCTTTTTTCTAACTTTTTTTAAATCTTTTTTCTAACTCCTCTTTAAAGTTAAATATTTTTCTATCTTTTTTAAAATTAAATCTTTTTTTTTTCTAACTTTTTTAAAAGTTAAATATTTTTTTTCTAACTTTTTTTAAAAACTAAATCTTTTTCTAACTTTTTTAAAATTAAATCTTTTTTTCTCTAACTTCTTTTTAAAATTAAATCTTTTTTTCCTCTAAATTCTTTTCTAAAATTAAATCTTTTTTTTTTTTTTCTAACTATTTTAAAAATTAAATCTCACCTTTGTCACTTTTTTTGTTCTTTATTATTTTTACTCTAAATTTTTCTATCTTTCATTAAAAAAATAACAAAAATAGTTTTTTATTATTATTTAATTATTATTTTCGTATTTTAATTAAATCATTTTTTAAAATATTATTTTTTTCACTTTTTTCTAAATTATTCATAAAAATATCCAAAAAATCATAAAATAAAAAAATATTGAAAAATTTTGTTCCTTTTATAATATTTTTTATTTTAGGAATCAATAGGATTATTAGTTTTTATTTTAAGTTTATTTTTATTTTAAATTATTTAAATTTTATTTTTTCTTAACTAATTATTTAGTTTGGGCTTTAAAATGGGCTTTAGGGACATTATTGACAATTTGGTGTTAACCCTAATTTGTTCCCTATATATACATGTGTTGCCTTGTTGGAAAAGAGAGAGAATGAAAAAAAAACCTAAGAGGGGTCAGAAGGTTTTCTTCAGAAAAGAGGAGAGAGAGGGAGAAACAAAGGAGATCCCCAGAGAAGAAAGGCGGTCGTTCCCACAACTCGTTAGAAGGATTGGAGCTCTCCAGTGTTCCCTTATTCAAACCTTTTTCACATTTACCGAATCAAACCTCCGCTTCGTAGGTTAAATTACTAAACCTTTTGCCTTTTCATGTTTATGTGCATATTTTGCCATGTTAATGTGTTTAGGTCCGTTAAATTACTAAATCCTTTGCATTTTTCATATTTATTTGCATCCTTGCCATGTTAACCTTCATTGTTGTTTAGATCCGTAGATTTTGATATGTATGAACCATGATTGTGTCGTATAGGATTGTTTGCATGTCCATTATTTGTCTGTTTGCATTTGCAATTCTATTGTTATTTTTTTTTTTTATAAAAACATTTTTTTCCCAAAAAAAAAAAACCTTTTTTGTTCCCGTAAACATTTTTTCCCAAAAAAAAAACCTTTTTTGTTCCCGTAAATATTTTTTTCCCAAAAAAAACCTTTTTTTGTTCCCGTAAACATTTTTTTCCCAAAAAAAACCTTTTTTGTTCCCGTAAACATTTTTTTCCCAAAAAAAAACCTTTTTTTGTTCCCGTAAACATTTTTTTCCAAAAAAAGCCTTTTTTTTGTTCCCGTAAACATTTTTTTCCAAAAAAACCTTTTTGTTCCCAAAAACATTTTTTTTTATATATAATTTAAACTTAACATTTTTTTTATAATTTAAACTTAAATTTTTTTTAACTAAGTAATTCCATTTTAAAATTAAAACCTTTTTTTATATATATAATTAAAATATTAAAAAAATTAAAACATTTTTTTACATAATTAAAATATTAAAAAATTAAAACCTTTTCGTAAGGAACTCCTTATGTTTGCCGTGTCATTTTGTGTACCTTTTATTTTCTTTATTCCTGCATTTCATTTGCATGCTTGAGGTTGAGATGTGCTTGTGGTGGCCACAGCCCCACACTATTTTCCTCCCTCACTTCATTCTAAGTGTTATTACATATTTTCATATTCTTCATGTTTTCAGAAATGTTTCTTTGTTTCTTTATACCCTCTGCCTTTATTACTTTTCTTATTTTTGTACCTTAATTATTCCTCCATATAATGATTTGTCATATTTTCACATTTTTTTTACAGTTTTATCCTTCCGAAGGATTAGGTCCAGCCTTTTGGCCGCCGAGTCAATAGCCTTACCCCTTTAATGGATCAAACCCTGTTTAGCCTAGGTGTCCCGCCGTGGGCAAAATTGCTTTTATCCTAGTGTTATGCCAAAAGAGCCGCCGCGCTCCTTTTAGGGTTTCTCGCTGTGGAATCCCTAATTTAACCCTAATTACAACTTAACAATTCAACGTAGAGATTTGGAGTTTCTACACTCCACGTAAATGTGTCCTTAAGATGCGTTTATTCCCCTTGAGACCTTGGCCACAGTCAAGACGTTTCTAACCTCCCTTTTGAGGGGAACTACGATTACTCTGATTCCACTCCCGTAAGGATACGTAGGCACAAGATGCGATGTCTTGCCGAGTAAACTTAGAACTAACCCCTTAGGTCTCTTTTCTCACTTTTAATCCTTTGTACATATACCTTAAGCAAATAAATAAAGCAAATAGTAAACATTTGAACAAAAGGTTCCTGTAGAGTACTACAGAAGTTTAGGGTGCTAATACCTTCCCTAAATTTAACCAACCCCCGAACCCTAGATCTTTCCCCGCATTGTGTTTACGATGCAAAATAGGTTTTCCCTTTTTGACCTTTTCCTTCGGATAAATCAAAGAGCGGTTGTGAATTGAATTGCGATTCAAACTCATTAATAGTTTGTGATCCTATTTCCACCGCAACAGAAAATGGCGACTTCACTGGGGAATCTAATTATTGAGGGTTATCCCTAACTTGTTCATATTTATTACTATATGTGTTATTATTCATTTGCATGTATATATTTGTGCTTTGATTGTGGGACTGTTCCTTGTGCTGTGAGATGAGTCCTACACCCGGATCTAGTGTACCTTAGGTAAATGGCAATAGACCAAGGAAATTGTACGACGTATATCGATACGGTTGATCTGGTGGCCATAGTTAGTGCGACTTCTTGGTTGGTGCTTATATTCCTTAAGTCAAGTTGAGGATAATATTGAGGCTGCCATATGTTGTCAATGCACCAACTGACTTTTAGAACCCTAGTTAACTCATCTTGGCCTTTAGAAAGTAGTGAGGTAACCGGCTTTGGTGCAGACTGAAGTTGGTTGACACTCGATACTACGCTCATTGAGATCTTAAACTTGGAGGGTTTTGGTTGGCAAGTAAGTTGCCTTCTGAACAACAACCCTTGTGAAGGATCAATGATATTGAGATCCCTTAGAACCTGGTTACTTTTGTAGGACAGGATGAACCATCTAACTTCAGGGGAGGGTACTTGCCTTTGAACCTCATGCAAGCCTTTAACCTAGGACTTTGTGTGTTTTCATGCATTGCATCCATAAAGCATCTCATCGCATTGTATTTCATGGAGTTCAAACATCATTTATGGATATCGCGGGATACCATAAATAAAAAAAAAATATAAAATGAAAAAAACAAGAAAAAGATTTCCTTGGTACCCCACGACATTAGTAAATGTTTTGAATTCCATGAAATCTTCATTTACATTCACATTTTAGCATCATACTTTTGCATTGCATATGTCTCCCGATTTCTCATACTCGGTTCTCTCACCTTCCAGTTTTGTCACCCTGAGTTCTCTGCATCAAATACGACCCTTCAAAAGGATGGAAGATCAAAACCAAGAGATCAACCGTGTCAGCCATGAACTCGAAGATCTTCGAGGAAGTGTAGGGCAGATTTTGGAGATGTTACGAGCTCTTAGTGTGAAGGTGGATGCTCAGTCTACTGTTGTTTCTAAGACTAATACCGTTATGGAACCTCAACCAGCTGTTACTGTCGAGAATGTACCTCCTCACGGTCTTCAATCCGGTTTGGTGCCTCCCAGTGCTCAACCAGTTCGACGAGCTACCCCTTCAAAGTGCAAAACTCCTAACTCCGACCATGGTAAAGGACCTACACGTTCAAGGAACCGCAAAAAGGCTACTCCTCAACCTTTACAATATCAGCAGAGATATGTTCAAGGTTATCCGTTTCTATATGTTCAACAACCCTATGTAGCTACTGTTGCACCTCCTTTCGATCAGCAGTTTCCTACATGCCAGCCTGTACAGTCAGCTCCGGTATATCAGGCACCAGTTTATCAACAACCTTCCGGTTATTCGCCTATGCAAGTTCCTGTCGACAGTCAACGAGTGCCCAACGCTCCTGTTCACCAGCAATCACAGGATCAGGTTCCTTATCCCCGTAAGAGTCAGTATAAGCCTTGTCCTTCAATTCCGATGACTTTCACTGAGTTATACCCCCATTTGGTACAACAAGGTCTGATTACCACCCGTGCTTTGGGTCCTCCACCTAATCCATTACCTGCAAGTCACAACGCTACCGCTCATTGTTTATTTCATGAGGGTGCGCCCGGCCATGATCTAGAGAATTGCTATGCTCTTAAGAAAGTTGTCAGAAATTTGCTAGAAGCGAAGAAGTTGTCTTTTAGCGATGCTCAGATGAAGATCGAGACTCCTCTCAGGGTCCCTCACTTGTCGGGTTCGAATTCTGCAAAGCATGCTACTCCTGTGACGAATCAGCCGAATCCAGTAATTATTCAAAGGCCTAGCTCGCTTCATTTCAGTAACCCTCAAGATGATATGACCGAGATCAACAAAGAATCTGGGAAGTTTATTTTGAAGCAACAACTGAAAACTGTTGAAGATGTGACCAGCGTAACTGGGGCAAACCATGACGACTCACAGTGATCATAAACCAGACGTCCTTTCCATTGAGGCTCCGCCAAAGGAAACTGTTACTCTTGAATGCAAGATTTCATAAACATTTAGAAGGATTTTTTCCGACAGTTCATTTGTTTATTTATACGTATTTCTCTTTGATTAAGCATATTTAGCATGCACGAACTTGTTTATCTTTGATGCAACACATATGTTTGTCTTGAATAAATCCATTCGCTTCACTCATTCAAAAACGTTTTCATAAATTATAATGCCAACTTTACCCGATCTCTTGTTCTGATGGAGAATTGGGGGGAGGATGACGAACCCAAAACGTCAGATTTCTTGTCGTATGCTTTCGATTGAAACCCGCTGATGATGTAAGGCATTGTTTCAAATCCCAAACACTGGAGATATAAGGATGTTAATCCCTAGTCAACCCTTTGAACCTTGAAGTAGGAGTTTTTCTTTCTTTTTAAGAACCTTCATCCTAACCTGGGGCAGGGTAGGTTTCAGTTAAACCGATCGAGCGCTTAGATCCTCAAAAAGGAAGAGCAAACCTTCGAGAATTTATCCTTAGCATCTTAAGAAGTCCAATACAATGATTATCCCTCGGTTACCTAAGGAGTGGGGCAGTCACGAGCCTTTCAAAAGATTTACACGACTTGTGCATAAAGGAATATTCAAAAAAATAAGAGCCCGCTAAGTCAAAAACCTATGAAGGAGACTTAGGCAAAACTGGGGCATCCCGTTGGACTCCAAAGTCAGATCAAAAGACGTTGTCCAGGCAAAAGTTAGGGAATAAAAGCAAAACAAGAGGGTACAATAAATAGTCCCTAGTAAAGAACAAGATCGTGTAATAGGTGAGCGACTGCCATGTCCAAAGCCTTGATAAGTTCTCGACCATAGCAAATCCGCTTGAGATATGAGCGTTCGTATCCGGTTAACTGAATTAGGATTGGAGAACATCACGAAGAATGGGTGGGTACAAATATAACTTTGAGCCTTTATCCTTTTGTTTCTTAAACCGTGAACTGAGCCACGATACAACCTTTAAAAGACCTAATTGAAGTAGGACTTCGGTTGAAAGCATACTTGACAAGATCACGTTTCCTGACTCCTACGAGCTATGCTCAGAAAAAAATTCATGATGGCATTATAATTAAAACTTATATCCTGACTAGTGATTTCGGTCACAAGTTGTTGCGATATCTTTTTTTCAAAACAAAAATTCAAGACAAATATATGTGTACATTGACAAGCTCAGGATAGGCATTTCAGGCATGACAACTTTGCTTGATATCTTAGAGATTTACATATGAACATAACCCGTGGAACTTGAAGATCCTGCTGAACAGGGGCAGGCAGTTTCCCAATTCGCTTACCAACGCGAGTCTGACATTCTTAAGAGCTATTTCCCAAACATTTCGTCGTAACACGATTAATTTGTGCCAGTTACGTCGAGACCTGACAAATCTCTCAAAGAGTTTGAGAACAATGGGGCAACCGGACTCGGTGTTCTCTATAAAATCCTCTTGAGATGACCCTACCTCGCAACGCAAGTATCCTGGGGCACCATGTTTTTGAAGAAACAAATGGCGGCTACTATAAGGTCCTGCAAGATCAAAACCATGGGATTTCACAATTTTTTCATGCACCCGATGGATTTTACTCACGGCGGCCTTCGTTCCCCAGTAAATCTCAGTGTTGCAACAGGCTCCCAAGCTATTGCCTCATCACAGTCCCCAGCGAGACTATAAGCTGACAACTTTTTCTTGGGTAACTCAAAAGTGTCCCCCAGGTTTTCTTCTCCCCATGTGAAGACGTGATACTGTACACCCAAGCAGATTACCTTCTCCTCAGAGAATTCAGAACTTTAAAACCAGACTTGGTTCTACTATTGATCTTTCGCACCCATGATTGACGTATTGGTTGCAGAGAACGCAGGGTATCTCCGTCGAGATGTTTATTTCATCTCTCATCCCATCTCTAGTCTGTTTCGTCAGTATACGCAAGGGCATAAGCATCACATGCCTATTTCATTACATATTCATTACATATTCATTACATATTCCTTACATATTCATTACATATTCATTACATACTCCTTACATATTCATTACATATTCATGGCATACTCATTTCATAACATCTTGCATACATAAACATTAACATACATTCATATTAACATATTCATTAACATACGCGTTAGCATGCACAGGTTCATTGTGTCTCTATCATTGGTCGTTACCGCCGAATAACTGGGTTCGTCCATTCTCTCCAAATAGATTGTCAGCCCTAAGCATACAATGCTTACTTGTTTCCAGTTTCCCCACGGAGCTCGATCCTCGTGGATGACGGTTACTTCAGCTATCTTTCCTCGCCAGGATAAGATATCTACCCTTCGAGTTCATTCCCTCGATGGAGTCTTGATTACCAGTCTTCTTTCTAGCTCGATCCTAGATTGAATCTCAGTCTTGTCGGTCGTCAAGCCCAACCGGACGTGCATTTATTTTGCACCATCTAAGATTTTCACCATACCATGACAGATACGCGACTATCTCGCTTGAGAAGTTTATCACCGTACCCGGACGTGCATTTATTTTGCACTATCTTTCAAGAAAATCAACTACAATCCTTTACAGATACACGCCAATTCACGCCTGGAAAATATATCAGTACAACACTTTACAATCCTACATGTTACAACCCTTTACACTTTACATTTTACAGCATCAACATACCACATTTCTCACCTAAGAAGCCGATCCTATCTTCGTTATGACTCGCAGCAAATGGCCATCTCCATGGAGCAGTTGGGCTTCCATTTACCTGTCGTCTTGAAGTATAGGAGGTATGAACCAAATCGTATTCAGGAGAGCACGATCTTGAAGTACGGGGAGGTTTGAGCCATTTTCATATTCAGGAGAGCACGATTCTGAAGTTATGAAGAAGTTCATTTATCCTTTAGTAAAAGAAGGAGCGGAATCATATTCAGGAGAGCACGATTCTGAGTTATGAGGAAGTTCGATTATCCAGTTTCATATTCAGGAGAGCACGATTCTGAAATATGAAGAAATTCAGTCATCCAGTTTCATATTCAGGAGAGCACGATTCTGAAATATGAAGAAATTCAGTCATCCAGTTTCATATTCAGGAGAGCACGATTCTGAAATATGAGTATCTTCAGTCATCCAGTTTCATATTCAGGAGAGCACGATTCTGAAATATGAGTATCTTCAGTCATTCAGTTTCATATTCAGGAGAGCACGATTCTGAAATATGAAGAAATTCAGTCATCCAGTATCATATTCAGGAGAGCACGATTCTGAAGTATGAGGAAGTTCAGTTTACCCTTTTCATGTTCAGGAGAACATAATCTTGAAGCATGAAGAAGTTTATTTATCCTTCAGTAAGAGAAGAATCAGAATCGTATTCCAGGCGCCGACCTTAAATGCGAGAAGATTTATTTATCAGATAAGCAGCAGCCTCTTTATTTGAGTGCTTATCCATTCTTTGCACATAAGTCCCTTCCAACGATAAGTGACAGTTCTCCCTCGAGAAGCTTATCAGGGCAATTCCCATCAAAGTCCATTTATTTTGGCATACAGTCGGTCTTTACCCTGTATATTTGCTACGGAGTTCCGAAAAGTCCGTTTGATCCTGTCACGAGGGGTAGTTTACAGAAGCTTGGATGTTATTCCTTGCTCAATGCTCCAGCATTCTGTGACCGATCTTGCAGTCGTACATGATCCAGTTTTACTTTTAGATTCCCTAGTGGAGGCCGTCTCATAGGTGCCATCTCCATTTGAGAATCTCATCCCAGATCTAAAAATGACAATTGGTCGTATTCGCACCAGTTGACCATCATTTTAGAGTTCCCCAGTGTTGTACTGTGTCCCAGCGCGTCGTTTTCCCCAGTGTGTTCTTCTCGTAGCGTCTGTCCCTGTGTCGTCGCATTCGTCAGCATTTTCGCATTCATCATTCTAGCATACGCATCACATCATATTCACGGCATCATCTGCATTAATCTGTTCTCGCTTTGTCCATAGCATTGCATATCGCCGCATATAAGGGCAAAATTTTCGGTTATCTATATTTAAATCCCTCCACCATGATTCCTCGAGTCTCCGTCACTCAAATCATCTGGTGTAGCTATTTAAATAGGGGCAACTGTAATACCCCAAATTTTACCCTTTCTTTTTTATTTTTATTTTAAATTCTGACTAACTTAATAAATTAACCTTTTTTTTTTATCTTGTTTTTTTAACTAATAATAATTTAATTAAATTTTTTTTATAACTTTACTAATGTTTTTTTATTAACTTTTTTTTTTCTATTTAGTTTATTTATTTAAATCATTTTAAGCTCTTCTTACTAACTTTTAGGATTTAGATTAAAATTTAACTTTTTTTTCTTTTCTTTAAGAGTAAATTTTTTTTTATAACCTTTTTTAAATTAATTTCTAACACTTTTTTTTTATCAAATTCTAATACTTTTTTTTTAAATAAAAATCTAATACTTTTTTTTTAAATTAAATCTTTTTCCTAACTTTTTTTAAATCTTTTTTCTAACTTTTTTTAAATCTTTTTTCTAATTTTTTTTAAATCTTTTTTCTAACTTTTTTTAAATCTTTTTTCTAACTCCTCTTTAAAGTTAAATATTTTTCTATCTTTTTTAAAATTAAATCTTTTTTTTTTTCTAACTTTTTTAAAAGTTAAATATTTTTTTTCTAACTTTTTTTAAAAACTAAATCTTTTTCTAACTTTTTTAAAATTAAATCTTTTTTTCTCTAACTTCTTTTTAAAATTAAATCTTTTTTTCCTCTAAATTCTTTTCTAAAATTAAATCTTTTTTTTTTTTTCTAACTATTTTAAAAATTAAATCTCACCTTTGTCACTTTTTTTGTTCTTTATTATTTTTACTCTAAATTTTTCTATCTTTCATTAAAAAAATAACAAAAATAGTTTTTTATTATTATTTAATTATTATTTTCGTATTTTAATTAAATCATTTTTTAAAATATTATTTTTTTCACTTTTTTCTAAATTATTCATAAAAATATCCAAAAAATCATAAAATAAAAAAATATTGAAAAATTTTGTTCCTTTTATAATATTTTTTATTTTAGGAATCAATAGGATTATTAGTTTTTATTTTAAGTTTATTTTTATTTTAAATTATTTAAATTTTATTTTTTCTTAACTAATTATTTAGTTTGGGCTTTAAAATGGGCTTTAGGGACATTATTGACAATTTGGTGTTAACCCTAATTTGTTCCCTATATATACATGTGTTGCCTTGTTGGAAAAGAGAGAGAATGAAAAAAAACCTAAGAGGGGTCAGAAGGTTTTCTTCAGAAAAGAGGAGAGAGAGGGAGAAACAAAGGAGATCCCCAGAGAAGAAAGGCGGTCGTTCCCACAACTCGTTAGAAGGATTGGAGCTCTCCAGTGTTCCCTTATTCAAACCTTTTTCACATTTACCGAAGCAAACCTCCGCTTCGTAGGTTAAATTACTAAACCTTTTGCCTTTTCATGTTTATGTGCATATTTTGCCATGTTAATGTGTTTAGGTCCGTTAAATTACTAAATCCTTTGCATTTTTCATATTTATTTGCATCCTTGCCATGTTAACCTTCATTGTTGTTTAGATCCGTAGATTTTGATATGTATGAACCATGATTGTGTCGTATAGGATTGTTTGCATGTCCATTATTTGTCTGTTTGCATTTGCAATTCTATTGTTATTTTTTTTTTTATAAAAACATTTTTTTCCCAAAAAAAAAAAACCTTTTTTGTTCCCGTAAACATTTTTTCCCAAAAAAAAAACCTTTTTTGTTCCCGTAAATATTTTTTTCCCAAAAAAAACCTTTTTTTGTTCCCGTAAACATTTTTTTCCCAAAAAAAACCTTTTTTGTTCCCGTAAACATTTTTTTCCCAAAAAAAAACCTTTTTTTGTTCCCGTAAACATTTTTTTCCAAAAAAAGCCTTTTTTTTGTTCCCGTAAACATTTTTTTCCAAAAAAACCTTTTTGTTCCCAAAAACATTTTTTTTTATATATAATTTAAACTTAACATTTTTTTTATAATTTAAACTTAAATTTTTTTTAACTAAGTAATTCCATTTTAAAATTAAAACCTTTTTTTATATATATAATTAAAATATTAAAAAAATTAAAACATTTTTTTACATAATTAAAATATTAAAAAATTAAAACCTTTTCGTAAGGAACTCCTTATGTTTGCCGTGTCATTTTGTGTACCTTTTATTTTCTTTATTCCTGCATTTCATTTGCATGCTTGAGGTTGAGATGTGCTTGTGGTGGCCACAGCCCCACACTATTTTCCTCCCTCACTTCATTCTAAGTGTTATTACATATTTTCATATTCTTCATGTTTTCAGAAATGTTTCTTTGTTTCTTTATACCCTCTGCCTTTATTACTTTTCTTATTTTTGTACCTTAATTATTCCTCCATATAATGATTTGTCATATTTTCACATTTTTTTTACAGTTTTATCCTTCCGAAGGATTAGGTCCAGCCTTTTGGCCGCCGAGTCAATAGCCTTACCCCTTTAATGGATCAAACCCTGTTTAGCCTAGGTGTCCCGCCGTGGGCAAAATTGCTTTTATCCTAGTGTTATGCCAAAAGAGCCGCCGCGCTCCTTTTAGGGTTTCTCGCTGTGGAATCCCTAATTTAACCCTAATTACAACTTAACAATTCAACGTAGAGATTTGGAGTTTCTACACTCCACGTAAATGTGTCCTTAAGATGCGTTTATTCCCCTTGAGACCTTGGCCACAGTCAAGACGTTTCTAACCTCCCTTTTGAGGGGAACTACGATTACTCTGATTCCACTCCCGTAAGGATACGTAGGCACAAGATGCGATGTCTTGCCGAGTAAACTTAGAACTAACCCCTTAGGTCTCTTTTCTCACTTTTAATCCTTTGTACATATACCTTAAGCAAATAAATAAAGCAAATAGTAAACATTTGAACAAAAGGTTCCTGTAGAGTACTACAGAAGTTTAGGGTGCTAATACCTTCCCTAAATTTAACCAACCCCCGAACCCTAGATCTTTCCCCGCATTGTGTTTACGATGCAAAATAGGTTTTCCCTTTTTGACCTTTTCCTTCGGATAAATCAAAGAGCGGTTGTGAATTGAATTGCGATTCAAACTCATTAATAGTTTGTGATCCTATTTCCACCGCAACACGTAGGCATAAAGTGCGGTACTTTGCCGAGTCATTTTCATTTTTATTTTCATTTCATTTTCTTTTTAACCCTTGACCCATAGTTTAGATAGAATAACAATCCATACCCGAAAACAAGCGTGGATCCCGTCGAGTACGACGGACGTGAGGGGTGCTAATACCTTCCCCATGCGTAACCGACTCCCGAATCCAGGTTTTGGTTGCGACGACCATACCTTTCCCGTGTTGTGCGAGGTTTACTCTAAGCGTTTCCTTTCCCTCCCGTGGGATAAATAACGCACGGTGGCGACTCTTCTGTTCAGCCGGCGCCGATTTTCGCAGTAGCGACAGCGTGCCGTCAAATGCCCTGACTACCAAGTCACTAGGCGTGCACAAGATTCCTCTGACATCCAGCTTCATCATCGCTTTCTTGGGCATCACATTCAGAGACGATCCGGTGTCGACCAATACATGCGACATTACTGATCCTCTACACTCGACGGATATGTGCAGCGCCATATTATGATCTCTTCCTTTCGGGGTCAAATCGAAGTCGGTAAAGCCCAAGCTGTGGCCCGCATTTACATGTGCCAACACTCCTTCCAGCTGATTCACGGAGACGTCTTGGGGTACAAAGGAAGTATCCAGGACTTTCAACAAAGCATTTCTGTGGGCTTCCGAACACAAGAGCAACGACAAAATGGGTATTTTGGACGGCGTCTGTTGCAGATGCTCCACAATCTTATAATCACTTTTCCAAATCAAGCGCATGAACTCTTCTACATCCTTCGATGCCGCTTCTTTTCGCTTGCTTGCACTGGGACATTTTCAACCACTTTCCCTTTTCCTTTTGCTAGTCTTTCGGCCTCCACTTCAGGCGATATAAAGATCCTACCACTCCTTGTCATACCTCCTGAACCAACAACATTGTCGACAGTCTCGGCTGGCTGCTTATTAACATCAATCTTTATCCCGTCACAATACACCTCCAACCCATATGACCATGGGACTGCTTTCGTGTTCTCGTACGGGATTGGTCCGGCCTTAGTTATGGTGATCGGTGGTCGCTGGACTGGTGCTGCAATAGTGATTGTCTTTCGAGGAATCGTTACAGTGGCCACATCACTCTGATCATCTGCTACTGCCCCTGCAGGCTCTTCGGTCGTTGCTCGGTCAAACTGCAATGTGCCTCCATCAATTAAAGCCTGAATGCCTTTTTTCAAATCATCACACCCCCCAGCTAGGGTCCAGCATTCTAAGCAATACTCGTCACATCCTGGATAAACACCCCCTTGCAACAGTCTGCTCTTTATCTCGCTCAGCGGCGTTTTTAAATCGTCGACATCCATAATCAGATTCAACCCTTCCTCAGTCAAAATGGCGTTTGCCCCATGATTAGGCATGGGTTTCTGCACTATATTCGGACCTGCCGTTCCGAAATTGATAGTCTTATTGTCCAAAAGATCCTGTACAACATGCTTAAAAGCATGGCAACCCTCTATATCGTGGCCCGGAGCCCCAGAATGAAACTCACAGTGCCTGCTTGCATCATAACCATACGGAGGAGTTCCCGTTATCGGTGCCAGAGTTCTCTTCTCTACCAGATTTAGACCCAACAGCGTCTGCAATAAATCTGCATAGGTTGAGGGAGGCTTCTCAAACACTCTTCTTGGTTTACCACCCTGGAATCTTCGTTGAGCCTGCTGTGCCCCCTGCTGAGGCTGTTGCTGCTGTTGCTGCTGCTGCATTGGCTGCTGCTGAAACGGTTGTTGTGGTTGAAGTGGTTGTTGTTGATACGGGATAGTAACACTCGCCACCTGCTGCGGCTGATGATATTAGTTCCGACCTCTGCCTCGGCCTCGGCCTCGGCCTCCAAACACTGCGCTTGCCTCGCCCTGACGGCGTCCACCAAAAGCCTTCCTATTACTGCCAGATGCAGTTGATTCCTCAGCCTGGAACTTTCCTTGCTTAATGTTACGTTCAATCTTTTCTCCCATCAGAATTAGGTCTGAAAAACTGGCCAGAGATGTATGAAACAGCATGTCATGAAACAAGCCCGTGAATGTGCCGACGAACATGTCATTCATTTCCTTGTCTTCTACAGGAGGACGGACCCTAGCAGCCATATCGCGCCATCTTTGCGCGTACTCTTTAAAGCTCTCCCCCTTCTTCTGAGACAGCCCTGCCAATTGGACCCGATTAGGCGCCAAGTCGCTGTTATACTTGTAGTGAACTACAAATGCCTCTGCCAATTGCTTCCATGTCTTGATATTGGTTGGCTCCAACCCCATATACCACTCTAAGGAAGGGCCCGACAAACTATCTTGAAAGAAATGCATTAGCATTCTCTCATCAGTTGAATATGCAGACATCTTTCTGTAATAAGCCCGCACATGCACTTTCGGACATGTGTCCCCTTTATACTTATCAAACGCAGGAGCTTTGAATTTGATTGGCACCCTCAAGCCAGGTACCAGACCCATTGTTGCCATGTCCAAGCCCACAGCACTTTGGTTCAGGACCTCCCTCATCTGCTCTTCCAGCATTCTGATCT
The DNA here is from genome assembly GCA_963859935.3 of Lathyrus sativus. NCBI lineage: Eukaryota > Viridiplantae > Streptophyta > Magnoliopsida > Fabales > Fabaceae > Lathyrus > Lathyrus sativus. The sequence goes on along the minus strand of OZ012741.1, from coordinate 469,507,039 downwards.
TCTGGGAGTCATCCATCGGCCCTTCGAAACCTCCGCCGGAGAAAGCGTCCTCCTGCTGATCTTCTTGCCATATACCATTCCCAGCTCCATACCCATCATATCCATTATTACGGCCAGCTCTAATTTGATTCATCACCGGACCTCGGCCTCTGTTGCCGTATCCCTGAACCCCTCCAGCAGGCCCAAAAGCCATTAACCCAACGCCGTTTCCATTTCCAAAACCTCCGTAGCCCTGATTGGCCACACCATAACCATCTTGCCCAAAGCCTTGAGCATTGAAACCATATTTCCCAGCATTATCGAATCCCTGATCATTAAACCCGAATCCAGTATTGCCAAAGCCGTTGCCTCCCATATTATCTCCCAAGTTGACATCACCAAGCCCAACGTTATGGACAGCAGTCTCGTTCCCAACTCCGACGTTACCGTTCACAGCAGCGGTAGCGTTGTTGACATTAGCAGCAGGTATATTGACTACAGGTGGAGCCACTGGCATGGGAGTGCCGTCTCCATGAACAGTATCGACTCGTACAGACTGATGATCCTCGTTGCCGTGACCAGCATTTCGGGCCAACAGAGGCTGGACCATGGCTTGCAAATTCTCCTGACCTTTTGCAATAGCTTCCATGGTCTGCATAAAAAGAGCTAGCTTCTCGCGCACATCTTGCATCTCGTTCTGCATTTGATCCATGATTCTTCGACAGTTGGTGCGGGTAGAATAGCGGTGCGGGTGCTGATCTGCAATCCTGGAAAGTACCTAGTACAGAGCAGGAAATAAGACATCGTCCAACGATTACCTGTAATGCAAATATGAATATGAATGCAATGCAATGTGTGTGTCTGTGCATTAGGGAAGTTCATTCCCCGATTCTAGTGTGAAGGTGTCGGTGCAGTGGCAGTGCTAACAATATAAAGATCGGAGCTGAATCACAGAAAGCCTCATATATTGCTGAGAAAACCAATAGGCCAGGAATACAATGTCACTAAGAGTACAAAGAGAAGGCATGACCTCAACCAACAATCCTGGTGATGGTCAGCACTTATGCAAATAAAGCATACAAGTTACTACAGGAAATGATCAAATCCTCCCATAAGTCTGGTACTCTTCTAGCAGCTTCTTGGTCTCCGGATGACTTGGTCGAGCAAGCAGCCCTTCAACAAGTTGGTTTCTTTTCTTGAGAACACGTCGCACGTCTTCAGCAATTTCTTCCCATGCCCCTTCTCCGAAGCGATCCTCCAGTTTACGCTTCTGAGACACAGCTTCATCTCTGCCTTTGATGGCCTTGTTTAGTGCATTCTGGAGACTGTATCGGGTCATCACTTCTTCTTCACACTTCTTGATGCTGGACTTCAACTGCTCTTCAAGGTCGGAGATTTGCTGCTTCAACTTATCCTCCCTCTTCTTATTATTAGTGAGCGTAGCAATCCAGGTCTTATTGCAAGAAGAGATCTCTCGGTGAGCGATGTCAAGCACTTTCTTCTTGGATTCCAGCATGTCATGGGAACTTCTGAACTCTTGCCCCAGACGTTCGCGCTTCTTCCTCTCCTCAGTCAACTCAGCCCCTAATCTGTTCATTAGCTCAATCTGCTGTTGGAAAGCATGGACGGCCTTGTTTTTCTCACTGCGAATCTGGGCTAGCTCCTGCTCTAACCCTTCGTTGATCTTCATCAAGGCTTCTTTTTCTTTCACAACTTGCTCGTAGGCTTCCCTAGAAACAGTAGTCGGCTCTGCTACCGGAATAGTAATAAGAATTGGCGCATCTGGAAATGGCATCCGCAACTGACTGGCTCTCTCCTGAATCCACTCTCTGTAAGGTGCATAGGCCTGACAGTCATTCTTCCCTAACAACGGCTTCCCTCTTCGGTTAATACGCGTCCAGGCATGCTGCAACTTGGCCAATAACTCCCCCTTCAAGTCTCCGGTGAAGTACAGAGATTCCTGTACCTCTTCCTCCTTTGGCGGGTTCTTCAGCGCATATCCGAACTGACGGACCAACAGAGATGGGTTGTAGTTGATACACCCTTTTCTTCCTAACAGCGGGACATTAGGGTACCCAGAACAACTGAAGATAAGCTCAGATCCCAGCATATCTCTATCAAACCATTCAACGTCTTCAGAAGATAGCCTCATCAGGCGCTCTGACCAGCTAGCGGTGGTTGCACTCTCCACAAAAGATCCCTTCATGGGAAGATGACTCTTGAACCACATATTCAACAAAGGAGCACAGCAGTAAACAACCTTTCCCCTTCTGTTTTCATTCTTGTAGTGCAAGGAGTGGTAGAAGTCTCCGATCAACGTTGGCACTGGATTGCCGGCAGCAAACAGATGGAAAGCGTCCAAGTCTACGAAATTGGGCAAGTTAGGGAACAGCACAATTCCATAAATGCATAGAGCCAAAATAGCATTGAAAACCACCCAACATCCATTCTTGGCATACTCCTGAGCTTTGCCAACCAAGAAGTCAAGAGAGAAACCTGAAACCCCGAGCCAAGAAGTCAATAACAGTTCTGCAGCGTCCATATGCAAAGCTTTGGCTAAGTCCTCCAACTTGGGCTCAGCAGCAGAGTGAATAAATGGAACCTTGTTCTGCACCGGTAGCTCAGTAAACTCCACATACTCCTCAATGGTAGGCCCTAGAATGAAGTCAGCAAACGTAAAACATCTCAATGCGGGGTCATAGAACTGCATCAAGGTGTACAGCCCGTTCATCTCATCAACAGTGGGCTTGCAGACTAATCTCAGTAACCTCCCGTGACTCATTCTGAAGCTTCTCCTAACCTCCTCATCAGCGAGAGATATCAGACCAAGCAACGAAGTAATATCAGGTGAAGGCAGCTTATACACAACTGTTTTCCTCAAACCAGCCATAATCAACACTCAGAAGTCTGGGCACTAGAATCGGAGGATATGCAAATGCACCTGCAGCACAGACACACGTTAATGGGATGCAATGATAATGAGTATGCAAACAATGCAATGCAAGTAACATGCAACAGGGACCAATTGCCGTAGCTGAATAGCCTGAACCATATCAAGAAGTCTCAGATAGACTCTATAGAAGTCCTCAAACCCTGGTCTCAGATAGACCTGAAACAAAGCTCCGACAATGGTCTCGGACAGACCTCAAACTATAACTCCCACTGGTCTCTGGTTGACCTCAGAACACATCTCCAACCGGTCTCTGACAGACCTCAGAACACATCTCCAACTGGTCTCTGACAGACCTCATAACTCTCCATAAATACCCAGGATCTCTGATCAAGAAATAGCCGGTATCTGAAAGTCTAGTTACCTGCATAACCCCAAACCCTCTCACAGGTGGATGTCCTAGTAACTGACAAAGGTATGGCATCCTATGCGGTCGTCGGCGTCACAGACTTTCAGGGTTGATGATACGATTCCCAGAAGGAGTGGCATCATCAAATCCTGAAGAGGCCTCACTTAGCCAACTTCCAAATGATCGGTTCCCGGAGTCGACAATTCAACTGACCAACAACCCCTTCGACCCAAAGGGTAGAAAAAGAAGCCAACCAGAAGAACCTCGTCCGAGTGTAGATTTCATGAGACACTAATGCAAGCAAAGCCGGCACGCGCCCACTACTTTCTACTCTAATTCTAGGTGCACTCAAGCCCAGGTCCGACTTATCTCTCAATCATAGAACCACCCATCACACCCCAATACAGCAGTAATAATCAATATATATAAAGCTGAAAATAAAGGTTAGAAATATAAGTCCATACAAAATCCTCGACGGGAAAACAAGCGTTAGGATTGACTCTCTTAAGGGACGTTGGATCCCAAATGCATAAGAACCATCGCAGTCCTTAGCAGCCAGGGGACGTTGGATCCCCAGCAGAGTCGCCAGCTGTCGCTACTGCGAAAATCGGCGCCGGCTGAACAGAAGAGTCGCCACCGTGCGTTATTTATCCCACAGGAGGGAAAGGAAACGCTCAGAGTAAACCTCGCACAACACGGGAAAGGTATGGTCGTCGCCACCAAAACCTGGATTCGGGAGTCGGTTACGCAAGGGGAAGGTATTAGCACCCCTCACGTCCGTCGTACTCGACGGGATCCACGCTTGTTTTCGGGTATGGATTGTTATTCTATCTACTCTACAGGCTAAGGGTTAAAGGAAAAATAAAATGAAAATAAAATGACTCGGCAAAGTATCGCACTTTATGCCTACGTATTCTCGTCTGGAACGAGAAATCAGAGTCAACGTAGTTCGCCTACCTACGGGAAAGGAGGGGAAGGTTGCTCGCTAGGATATCGCATCCTATGCCTACGTACTTCCACACAGCATGGAAGATCAGAGCAAACGTAGTTCGGGCCACGTACGACACAAGTCTGTCTTGGTTGATTTTATTCCTTCTGAAAAAGGTTTTTCTGATTAGCAGTCCAAGCGGACAAAAATGACGTCTTGATGAGTTCACATTCTTTTACGGAAGAAGTGTCTTTTATTGTGTTTGAAATTTTATTGTGTTTTTCTGTTTATTTTGAGGAAGAAGAGACAGAACCCTAACCTACGGTTGCGAAGGGAATCAAACTAACCTAATGTTATCACGCATGGGTTAAGACCTAGTGTCTATCATGCTCCTCTCTTGCACAGAGAACAACAAAGATCCTAAGGGAATAGACGGAAACAGAAACAATATCAGATATATACAGTAAAGCAGTAAAATGCATGGATGCAGCAATACAAGCGAGGCAAGGGAGTCCCACTCAACCTCTGTTGCACCCCAAAATTTGCCCTCACAATACAAGACTTTGTGTTCCAAGAAGGTTCACAAGGTTCACAAAGTTCACAATTGGTCAGAAGAGTTGACAATTCCCTCAGACAATGCACCTCCTAAGCAGTGCATCCAAAACTAGGGTTTTGACTTTAATCAGGCTAAATGGACTTCCAAGACTTCAAGTGAGCTTCATAACATCTTATATGTGTATAAGAACCCCCATGTCAAGTTTCAAGACTTTTCTCAAAAGTTTGCTCAGTCAGATGATCAGATAAGTCAAAAGCAGTCAATGCAGTTAAAAGGTCAAACTGAGGTCAACTGTGGTCAAACCAAAGTCAAACTTCATGATTTTTTTTTGCCAACATCAAAGAGAGGTTGGGTGAGAAATATTATCATAATAACTGTAATACCCCAAATTTTGCCCTAAGATTTGTCGTCGCATTTCATTGCATTTAATCAATTACTAACAAATTTGTGTAGTCGTTTGACTTTTTGCAGGTAAATATCATATGGCATGCATTTTTTTTCTAAAAAGTAAAAATGGCACAATTGGCAGGAGGACATGTGTAAGGAGTTATGAGTGTGAGAGGTTGAGAGTTCGAATCTCACCTTTGTCATTTTTTTTGTTTTTTATTATTTTTACTCTAAATTTTTCTATCTTTCATTAAAAAAATAACAAAAATAGTTTTTTATTATTATTTAATTATTATTTTCGTATTTTAATTAAATCATTTTTTAAAATATTATTTTTTTCACTTTTTTCTAAATTATTCATAAAAATATCCAAAAAATCATAAAATAAAAAATATTGAAAAAAATTTTGTTCTTTTTATAATATTTTTTATTTTAGGAATCAATAGGATTATTAGTTTTTATTTTAAGTTTATTTTAATTATTTTAAATTATTTAAATTTTATTTTTTCTTAACTAATTATTTAGTTTGGGCTTTAAAATGGGCTTTAGGGACATTATTGACAATTTGGTGTTAACCCTAATTTGTTCCCTATATATACATGTGTTGCCTTGTTGGAAAAAAAGGGAGAGAATGAAAAAAACCTAAGAGGAGTGAGTGCTGTTTGCCGTTATTTAGTTTTCTTCTTCATCCATTACTATTGTTTCTTTTTCTTCATCGTTTACCGTTATTTCTTTTCCTTCATCTATTACTGTTGTTTCTTTTTCTTCATCTTTTACCGTTATTTCTTTTTCTTCATCTATTACCGTTATTTCTTTTTCTTTATCTATTACTGTTACGTTTATATATATATAATTTTTAAATTGTTAGAGTTTATATATATAAGATTTTTGATCGAATTATGTCGATACGATGTTTGCACATTTGTGTGCATGACGCGTGACATTTGTGTTAGTTCGATCTGGTTGCGATGATCGCATTTTTGTGTGAGCAATAATACTATTTTTTGCTTAATTTCTTTTTCTTTGCGATAAATTTTGTTTCGTCCGATTTAGATCTGGTTGCGATGAGCGCATTTCTGCGTTAGCAACATTGTTGGGTTATTTGGCACATTTAAAATTCATTATTGCTTTATTATTATTATTATTATTATTATTATTATTATTATTATTATTATTATTATTATTATTATTATTATTATTATTATCATTATTTATTATTATTATCATTATTATCATCATTATTACCATTATTATTATTATTGTTATCATTAATTTATTAAAATTTGTTATAATATAAAAATCTGTTTTTTAAAATAAATAACATTAACATCTTTTCCAAATTAATATGAAAACCTATTATTTTTAAGAAAAACTTTTTTTTTTTAGATAAATTTAAAATAATAACTAAAATCTTTTTTTTAAAATAATAACTAGAACCGTTATTTATTTTATTTTATTATTGTTCAATTCAAATTTCATTATCATATTGTATCTGCTCCTCTCATGTAACCTCGCGAACTTAACAATCGCTCTTTAAATTCTGCCTTTAAATTTCTGCTTGCATGGTTTAAATTATGACATTATCTCTCTGTTTGCATGATTCAATTATCTCACGCGTTTACTATTATTTCTGTCACATTGCACACATCCGAAGGTTAGGTCTAACTGTTTGGCCGCCGCGCCAATAGTCCGTAAAACTTCACACATTCAATTTCAAATCCTCAAAACTACAAACTACAAACCCTAATTTTCACAAATGCCTCGCCGCAGGAAAAATTACAATTTTACCCTTAGCATTAGGTCAAAGAGCCGCCGCGCTCATTTTAGGGTTTCCCGCCGTGGAATCCCTAATTTAACCCTAATTACAACTTAACATTTCAACGTAGAGATTTGGAGTTTCTACACTCCACGTAAGCGTGTCCTTAAGATGCGTTTATTCCCCTTGAGACCTTGACCACAGTCAAGAAGTTTCTAACCTCCCTATTGAGGGGAACTACGATTACTCTGATTCCACTCCCGTAAGGATACGTAGGCACAAGATGCGATGTCTTGCCGAGTAAACTTAGAATTAACCCCCTTTATTATTTATTATTGCTTATTTATATTTTATTTATCTTTGCTATTTAATTATTTTGCTTATTATTTTGTAATTGTTTCTTGGATGTAAAGTTGTTTAATTATTTAATTATTATTATGGTTAGTAATTAGGGAGTGTAACAACATGTATGTAATATTAAAATAAATTTAGATCACTTTTAAATAAAGATAATTAAATTAAACATTTCACACACGTAAGTCGATTTTAATCGCCGTCTCACTTCCTAAGGATATCCCTCAAGTTGCCTACGAATAATGGTTAAGTGGGGTGTATAAAGCAAGTCCCTCAAATAGAAAAATCATCAAAGTCCCTTATGGTTGCCTTTACGAATCGAGTCCCTTTCGAAAAATGATGATGGTCCCTTATATGTGCTTATTACACCCCACAATGGCCTTCAAAAATCCAATTGTCCCTCACATGTCCCTTAACATCCAAAGTAAGGACTACCTACTCCATTATAGTAGGGATAGTCTTACTAAGGAAAGGATAAAGAATAAGAAAGACCTTAAAACATTAGGGTAGGCTACTCCTAGATACTTGCTCACTTCAAAACTTTTTCACACTTAAATAAATTTCCAACAAAATTTTCAAACAAGTTTTTCACATCCATACACGGATTATTATTAAACTATTCTGAAATTTTTTTGCTATTCACACACTACACTTTCAAAACAATTCAAAAGTGAGCTTAAGTACCTAAGAGCCCATGGATAACCATGGATGAAAAGGGTGCTAACACCTTCCCTTTTCATAACCTACCCCCCGGACCCAAAATATTCTCTAAGGTCTTTCCTGTTCTTTTATAACCTTTCCTTATGGATAAAATAAAAGTCGGTGGCGACTCTTGCTATCCGCAACATTGTTTAAAGTCAGTTCTCCCACCGTGTTACAGAACTGGCGACTCTGCTGGGGACCTATTTAAGAGGGGTACCCTTAGGAATTAAGATCACTTTAAATTGTTTGCCTTGTTTGCTTTATTATTATATTGTTGGGGTGCTCTTATGTGTGAAAGGTCCTAACCCGGATCTAGTGTACCTTAGGTAAATGGCAATAGACCAAGGAAACTGTACGACGTATATCGATACGGTTGATCTGGTGGCCATAGTTAGTGCGACTTCTTGGTTGGTGCTTATATTCCTTAAGTCAAGTTGAGGATAATATTGAGGCTGCCATATGTTGTCAATGCACTAACTGACTTTTAGAACCCTAGTTAACTCATCTTGGCCTTTAGAAAGTAGTGAGGTAACCGGCTTTGGTGCAGACTGAAGTTGGTTGACACTCGATACTACGCTCATTGAGATCTTAAACTTGGAGGGTTTTGGTTGGCAAGTAAGTTGCCTTCTGAACAACCACCCTTGTGAAGGATCAATGATATTGAGATCCCTTAGAACCTGGTTACTTTTGTAGGACAGGATGAACCATCTAACTTCAGGGGAGGGTACTTGCCTTTGAACCTCATGCAAGCCTTTAAACCTAGGGTTATGGTGTGACTTGTTTGTGTGTGCCACATGTTTGTGATTGAGCATGACATCATGACATCATCATGCATCATAAGCATATCATTTTCCCTAACCATTTCAAGGACCAAAGGATTTATCTTTGTTCTTTGTTGCAGGTCATGGCTTCTGCTCGTAGAAACACCATCAGGATCAACTTTGTAGGGATACCTGCTAAGCTCAAGGAGTTGGTTTCCCTAGTGCCTGATCATTCCCAGTTCAACAAGAGACATGGTCACTTATTGGATCTAGTTACTTCAGGGTTCAGTGAAGACATGATGAGTGTGCTGTTTCAGTTCTTTGACCCTAAGCACCATTGCTTTACATTTCCTGATTATCAGCTGGTTCCAACCATGGAGGAGTTCTCTAAACTTCTGGGTATACCTGTTCTTGATCAGAAGCCATTCACAGGCTTAGAGAAGGAGCTTAAACCAGAAGTTATTGCTGCAGCTCTACATCTGAAGAAGTCTGACATTGTTCTAGAGACGAGAAGTGGAGTTAAAGGTATTCTTGCCAAGGTATTAGTGGATAAAGCTCAAATGTTCTTGAAGGCTATGAGCTACGATGCTGTTGAGGAGATCTTAGCCTTATTGATTTATGGCTTAGTGTTGTTCCCCAATCCTGATCAGTTCATAGACGTTCATGCCATCAACATATTCCTGAGTCACAATCCAGTGCCTACCTTACTTGGAGACATCCTACATGCTCTTCACACCCGTACTACAAGGGCAAGAGGAACTTTGATGTGCTGCATACCTTTACTTTCTAGGTGGTTTATTTCTCACCTTCCTCGCTCAGTAATGAAGAATGAGCAAGGGTTCAGATGGTCCAAGAGGATCATGTCACTTTCTCACTCAGACATCCATTGGTGCTCCAGATCTATGGAGAATGTCACCATCATTGACCGTTGTGGGGAGTTTCCTAATGTGCCACTTCTAGGCATAAGAGGAGGCATCACCTACAACCCATCTCTAGCTTTACGACAGTTTGGTTACGCCCGGAGCGATGGTCCACATGACATGTTGATTCAGGGCATTGTGTTTGATTACGACAACGATCTTCAGGGTTACCGTCAGAGATTCATACGAGCTTGGGGAAAGGTAAACAGGATCGACAGCAAGACACTGGAGCCTAAGTACACTATTCCTATGGAGGCTTATCTCAGATGGGTACGATCTCGTGCTCAGACACTCATGATGCCATATCCTGCCGTCCTACCAGTTACCATGGAACCTGTTGCTGAAGGAGACACAGCTTATACCATCCTTCACCCAGACATGCCTACTGATATGGAAGACTTGCAGAGATCATGGATCCAACTGAAAGAGCAAAGGGATACTTTCGAGGCTCATTACAAAGCAAGCCAAGCAAGGATCCTAGAGCTAACAAAGCTACTTCATGAGGAACGAAACCTCAACTCATACCTCAACACAAAGAGGAAACGTCCATGGGAGACTTAAAACCCCATCTTTTGTACTTATTTCGTTTTCATTTTTTGTAAGCCTAAAAGGCAAAACAAGTTATTACTAATAAAAAGTTACTTTCTTGTTTGTTTAAGCAAATTTAAATCCTGCGGTCCTTGAAAACATTGCATATGCATTCCCATATCATTGCATCACAGGTTTATAATTGTGCACAGGTTTCTCATCTTCTCGCTGTTTATTTCAGCAATGGCTCTTGAACAATCAGTTAAGGATCTCCAGGCACAGAATACACAGTTCCAAGAGCTGATCCTGAACCTATCCAAGGGGCAGGATGAATTAAAGACACTGCTGGCCAAGAAGACTAAGAAGGCTAGAAGGTCTGCTGGGTTGCTCAACATGGGAAGAAGGTTCAAAGGTCCTGCCAAGACCAAGGAACAGGTTGAAGACTATGAATCTGAAGAATCTGAGCAGGAGAGAGGCAGTCTCCACAACACTATGGGGGACTCTGATTCTGAGGCTAACTACTACCATGAGCCTAACGAAGACAAATTCAAGATGCTGGTGGATAGAATGGATGCTATGGAATTACAGAAATCATCCGGGTTGGATTTTGAGGATTTGAGCTTGATATCTGGGGTGGTCATACCCATTGGGTTCAAAGTTCCTACATTTGTTGTCTATGATGGGGTCTCTTGTCCCAAATTGCATCTGAGGTCTTATGTCAGAAGAATGCAACCCCACACTGCTGATAAAAAGTTGTGGATCCATTTCTTTCAAGAAAGTTTATCTGGAGCTCAGCTAGAGTGGTATTATCAGTTGGAGAGTGTCAACATCAGAGATTGGAATGACCTTGCTGAAGCTTTCTACAAGCAGTATCAATACAATGCTGACTTAGCCCCCACTCGCATGCAGCTTCAAAGCATGTCCATGGGTGCCAAAGAAAGCTTTAAGGAGTATGCTCAGAAGTGGAGAGACTTAGCTGGAAGAGTTCAACCCCCTTTGACTGATAGGGAGTTGGTTGATATGTTCATGTGTACGCTGAATGGTCCGTTTTACAGTCATCTCATTGGAAGCTCATCATCTGGCTTCACTGAGTTGATCATGACAGGAGAGCGAGTAGAGAATGGTATCAAGAGTGGTAAGATCCAAGTGGGCACTTCCTCATCAGGTGCTGCAAAGAAGCCTCCCACTGGGAAGAAAGAATCTAATGCTGTGTATGGTCAGCCTGATCGTAACAGAAGGCATCAGTCTGTTAGTGCAGTTCATATTTCAAATCCAACTCCTGCAACAACAGAGCAGCCTCAAGGCAACCAACAGAGGGCTAGAAGACAGTTCACGAAGATCAACATGTCAATGGCTCAGGCATTGCAACACTTGTTGAAAGCTGAACTTATTACCCTGAGGGAGGCCCCCTCAGAATCCCAATGTTACCTCTCCCAAGTACAATCCCAATGCACGATGTGCATATCATTCAAACTGTCCAGGACATGATACTAATAACTGCTGGGTCTTGAAGAACAAAATTCAGGATATGATTGATGCTGGAGAAATTGAGTTTGATCCACCAGGTACTCCAAATGTGATTACAGCTCCAATGCCAAATCACGAGAAGACTGTCAACGCCATTGATGAAGATATTGATGAAGATCCGCATGTCTATACAGTTATGGAGTTGAGCACACCATTGTCTGTTATCAAAAAGAGGTTAGTACAAGCTGGGATCTTTCCAGGTTGTCATGAAGATTGTCTATATTGTACCTATAAGCCGGATAGTTGCTTCATTTTGAGAGATGGGATTCAACGTCTCATGGATAAATATACTATAGTGTTTGAAAGAAGACCAGCATCTGTAGAAAGTATGGTGGATCATCTGACTCAGGGTAAGAAGATTGAAGAGGTTGACATGATTGACAAAGTACCACTAAGAATCACTTCAAAGGGTCCCATTAAAATCACTCATCAGGGCCCAATCAAGATTACTGCTGAAGGTCCTGTGAAAGTTGTTGCTGAAGCCAGGGTAGCTCCTCTGATCATTACCACTCCTGGTCCTATTCCTTATACATCTGACAAAGCTGTGCCTTGGCACTATGGGTCTGATGTTTACATCCATGGTGTCAAGCAGGAGCCTTTACCTGATATGCCTGTTGACATTGATAATATTGCTGGATCTAGCAAGATCACTCGTAGTGGAAGAGTCTTCTCTCCTCCAGTTGCTTCTAAGAGTGCAGTTACTCCTGCTGTTACTTCCACCACTGATGCTCGGGGCAAGGGTCCTGTTATTGAGCCTGTATCTACTGATGTGCCAGCTGCTGATGACCTCTCTAAGCAGATGGAAGAAGTATTGAAAATCATTCGCAAGAGTGATTATGATATTGTTGATCAGCTGGGGCATACTCCCTCAAAGATTTCTATGCTCTCCCTGTTATTATGTTCTGAGGCTCATGCCAAGTCATTGATCAAGTTTCTAAAGATGGCTCATGTACCCAGTGCAATTTCTGTGGACCAGTTTGAGAATTGTGTTGCTCACCTGACCTATGACAACGGGTTAGGATTTTCTGATGCTGACTTGACCCCTGCCAAGAGGGATCATAACAGGGCCTTGCATATTTCAATTGAATGCAGGGTCACTACCCTGTCTCATGTGCTGATAGACAATGGTTCCTCTCTGAATGTGTTGCCTAAGGAAGTCCTGAACAAGCTGAGTCCTGAAGATACGGTATTGAAGCCCAGTAATATTGTGGTAAAGGCTTTTGATGGTTCTAGAAGAGTAGTGCATAGGGAAATTGATCTTCCAATCAAGGTTGGCTCTCAGGTGTTTACTGCTACATTCTATGTGATGGATATTCGTCCTTCATACTCATGTCTGCTTGGTCGTCCCTGGATCCATGGGGCAGGTGCTGTGACCTCCACATTACATCAAAAGTTGAGATATCCGGTGAATGGAAAAGTTGTTACTGTCTTTGGAGAGGAAGAATACTTTGTCAGCCATGTAAACACTTTCAAGTATCTGGAAGTAGAAGGTGAATACATTGAAACTCCATGTCAGTCATTTGAAGTGGTTCCCTGGGCTGTTAAGGATTGTGTGACTCCTCCTGCTGTGAAGAAGGTTCCTGTGGTCATCAGAAACCCTCCAACAAGGGCAATGGCCTCCCTCAATGATGCAAAAGCTGTGGTGGAAGAAGGTGGTTGTACTATTTGGGGTCAGCTTCCTGATATTCCATACAAGTCTGACAAGTTTGGTTTGGGTTTCACTGCAGAGTCCCAGAAGGCTGTCCGTCGTGCTCGTGCTGTTCGTATCACCAATCAAGGGGTTATCAATGCTGTGGGAGATCAAGATGAAGACTACAACTTGGAGGCATGGATTTTTCCTACTGTGGGTGCTGGACTCAATAATTGGAAAGCTGAAGATGTTATCCCTATCTCCTTTAGTCAGGAGTAAATACTATTACTGTGTTATGTTTTTAAATTTGTAATTTCTAGAACAATTAAAACTTTCGAGCCATGTGCCTTACCCGGGGCACAATGGTGTGCTTGTTACGGGTTGTCATTTCATTTGCATACTTCATTCAATAAAATCAGTGGACGTTTCGTTTTCGTAAATATTGTGTTCCTTGTCTTTCTTTTTCTTTTATTTTTGCTTTATCAGCTATGTGTTCTTACACACACCCACGTCACTAAAATGCAGATCCTCATCCACTCTGGATCCAGTCGATAACAGTTCTACTATTGCCAATTACAATTTCGAGAATCCGATCTATCAAACTGAAGACGGAAGCGAGGACGATTGTGAAATACCTGTAGAGCTTGCTAGGTTGTTACAACAAGAAGAGAAAGCTATACAGCCACATGAAGAGCCAGTCGAAGTTGTGAATCTGGGAACTGAAGAAAACAGAAAAGAGGTCAAGATAGGGGCTGATTTAGAGGACAGTGTCAAGAGCAGGTTGATTCAGATGCTACGTGACTATGTGGAGATCTTTGCTTGGTCTTATGAAGATATGCCAGGGTTGGATACAGACATTGTAGTTCACCGTTTGCCAGTGAAAGAAGATTGTCGTCCAAAGAAGCAGAAGGTTCGTCGTATGCGTCCTGAAATGTCAGAAAAGATCAAAGCAGAGGTAATGAAACAGTTCAATGCAGGGTTCTTGGCCGTAACTTCTTATCCTCAGTGGGTTGCAAATGTGGTACCAGTTCCTAAGAAAGATGGTAAGGTACGTATGTGTGTAGACTACAGAGATCTGAACAAGGCTAGCCCTAAAGATGACTTTCCACTTCCTCATATTGATATCCTGGTAGACAACACTGCTCAGCATAAGGTATTCTCTTTTATGGATGGTTTCTCTGGTTACAATCAAATCAAGATGGCACCTGAAGATATGGAGAAGACTACATTTGTGACACAGTGGGGCACCTTTTGCTATAAGGTAATGCCATTTGGTTTGAAGAATGCAGGGGCAACATATCAGCGTGCCATGGTGGCTTTGTTTCATGATATGATTCATCATGAGATAGAGGTATATGTGGATGATATGATAGCCAGGTCTCAGAATGAAGAACAACATCTTGATCATCTGCACAAGTTGTTTGAGAGGTTGAAGAAATACAGGTTGAGATTAAATCCAAACAAGTGTACTTTTGGAGTTAGATCTGGAAAGCTCCTGGGTTTCATTGTCAGTGGAAAAGGTATTGAAGTGGACCCTGCAAAAGTGAAAGCTATACGAGAGATGCCAGCTCCCCGTACTGAGAAGGAGGTTAGAGGTTTCTTGGGACGATTGAACTACATTGCAAGATTTATTTCCCAATTAACTACCATCTGTGAGCCAATATTCAAGTTGTTGAAGAAAGATCAGGTGATGGAATGGAATGATGAGTGCCAGACTGCCTTTGATGAAATCAAGAGATATTTGCTAGAACCTCCAATTTTAATGCCACCAGTTGATGGAAGACCCTTGATTATGTATTTAACAGTATTAGACAACTCAATGGGGTGTGTATTGGGGCAACATGACGAGTCTGGTCGAAAAGAGCAGGCAATATACTACCTTAGCAAAAAGTTTACCGACTGTGAAACAAGATACTCACTGCTCGAGAAAACTTGCTGCGCTTTGGCATGGGCTGCTCGCCGACTGAGACAGTATATGTTGACCCATACTACCTTGTTGATTTCAAAAATGGATCCAATCAAGTACATATTTGAGAAACCTGCTCTCTCCGGAAGAATTGCAAGATGGCAAATGATCTTGACGGAATATGATATACAGTATACTACTCAGAAGGCCATTAAGGGGAGTGTTGTTGCTGATCATTTGGCTCATCAAGCAGTAGGTGATTACCAGTCAATGAATTTTGAGTTCCCTGATGAAGACATTATGTCTGTTACCAAAGAACCTGGACAATATGACGGACCTGAACAAGGATCTCGATGGGCTATGGTTTTTGATGGTGCCTCCAATGCACATGGTAATGGTGTTGGTGTTGTGATTAGTTCCCCTGAAGGTTGTCATACCCCGATTACTGCCAGACTTTGTTTCTATTGTACCAATAACATGGCTGAGTATGAAGCATGTATCATGGGTATGCAAGTTGCTATTGATATGTGTTGCACCCTAAAATTTGCCCAACCTTATTCACTTTGGTTTATGTTTCAATATCATTAGCATTTGCATATAGAGTCATGTACATAGACTAACCATCTGCATAGCATAAGCATAGCAAGTCATTCAACAGGGGACCAATCATTATTTTCATCTCTAGAGGCCTATCAAGAGGTTATTATCCCAATTCAATCTCATTCAAGTCATCAGGAAAGAATTTGAAAGCAAAGAGTTCAGCAGATCAAGCCTTGAGTCCATCTCCTAGCTGAGGGTATCTGAGGGTCAACAAGAGGATTGTGAGCTGTGAGTTGAAGGCATGGAGAGTATCTAGACATTATGAGAGACTTAGAAAGTCATTTGGAGAAGGAGACAAGTCATTGATGAGAGCACAAGAGCTATAGTTGAAGACAGTCAACTAGGGTTTCATCTGGGTCAACCCTAGGTCAACCCTAGGTCAATTGACTGATTTAAAGGGCATTCAAGTCTATTGGAGAGATGTGGGGTT
This sequence comes from Lathyrus sativus, assembly GCA_963859935.3. Taxonomy (NCBI): domain Eukaryota; kingdom Viridiplantae; phylum Streptophyta; class Magnoliopsida; order Fabales; family Fabaceae; genus Lathyrus; species Lathyrus sativus. The sequence continues at coordinate 469,490,776 of OZ012741.1, read as the reverse complement.
CATCATTTGACATGTAAAGAAGGATATGGAGATATGCCAAGGAGAATTCAAGAGAAATCAAGGAGAAGAGGAGTTTCTAAATTAGGGTTTCTGTGTAAAATCCCCTAGTTTAGGTCAAATTTCCAAGCAAGATAAGTCAAAATGCTAGCTTCAAATGGCTTCTTGGCCAACATGAAACTTGTAGAGGATCTCAATACCTTTAATTTGAGTGGTGGAATACATCAAGGAGATTTATAGAACTCAAGTTATGGTCCTTGCAAGTTACAGGTCATCTGAGGTATCTGAATTTTTGTCTGTGAAAGTGACTTGACTTCCAAGCAATTTTTACCCCTCAAGGAAATTTCAAATGAATTCTTAGTCAACATAAGAATTGTTCCTAATTGTCTTAGCTTTCTAGAATGGTATAGCATGCCTTCATATGATGTGTGGAACTCAACTTATGGTCTTGTCAAGCAAAGGGTATTTTGGGCATTTGTGAATTACAGGTCATTTTAACCTATGTCCAAAACTCATACAAGGAGGCCTCAAATGGAAAAACTTACAACATCAAACTTGCTCCAAATGGGATTTTAAGTCTAGAAATAAGGTCACAAATTGTTGGAAAAGCTCATAGCATGAAGTTGCATGATTGGTCCAAAGTTGAACTAAAATGGCTTATAATTTGGATAAATTCAAAATGAAAAATGGTTTGGGAGATTTATAAGTCCAAATGGAGACTTCCAATATATGATTTTGAATGGAAAAGGCATTCTAAAGACAATGGTTCAAACACTTTTTTGAGTTTAGTGGAAGATTTCAAAGTTACCCTTGGTTACTTGCATTTTAAGAAACATAGCCAAAATGGATCAAAGTTGGAAGGCAAGGGAATGTGTAAGATGGATCTAGAATGTTCATGTGAACACTATATATTCATGAAATGAAGATTGATCAAGGGTTGGACTCATTTTTTCACCAAGAATCTCCAAATTCTCTCATTCTTTTTCATTGAAGTTTCATTCCAATTCCTCAAATTCTTCACCAAATCATCATCAAAATCAACTTCATTATACTGTTTCATCATCATAGATCATAATTCAATCAAGAACAAGGTGTGATTACTCCATTTTCGAGCACTTCCATCATCAACATCAAAAGTGCAATTTCAAGTGGATAGCACAATTCAAGTCAAGAATCATTCAAGTGTTGCATACAGAAGCAAGAGCTTCACTCACTGATCAAGATCTGAGCATTGGTGTTGGTGGATTCACAAGTTTCCATAGCTGTTTTCAAGCTTTTGCACCAGGTGCGTTTTCATTCAAACAGCTTAATTCAGTTAGTTTAGCATAGATTTGTTAGTTTAGATATGATGTAGGATGTTAGTAGAATAATTAGGATGAATTTGGAGTGGTTTGGTGATGATGATTAGCAGGTTGTAGAAACTGTTAGGACCTAGAACTCTTAGGTTAGTGCATTAGAATGTTAGGTTGTTAGCGCAGGTTGATCACCATTAGTCATAGATTAGATTAGGATAAGTTTGATGGAGAATTGTGATGGTGCATCTCAGAGTGTTTTCATGGTGACCAGAACTGTTGGCACTCGGGTTGAATGAATTGTTGAGTTTCAAATCAATCTAAGACCATAGACGTGTAGAGGGGGAGATTCTGAACATTTTTCATGTTTACATCATGTTGATTCATGGCCTGGAGAGGGAGAACAGATTGGGAGAAATTGTGCTCGTGCATGGCATTCATGGAGTTAAACCCTAAGTTTCAGATCCAACGAGGAAGATGAAATCGTGTCCATCCATTTTGAGCAAGACCTTTGACTTGGAGAGTGATCCTGTGGCCCTTATTTGATTCAGTTTTGGAGGGAGAGGCGTTGGTCCTAAACGCACCGTTTCATTAATTGAAACGGGCGGGCCTGAGTGCTCTATTGATATTCCCACCCCCAGTTTCAAGCCCAACTTCAATTTGAACGTGATTTCCTATTCTATTTTCACCCCCCTGCGCTGCTTCTTATTTTTTTATTGTTTCTGAATGATGCTGGGCCTTAAGCCAACTTGCTGTTCGCACCCCATGTCTGCCTGGCCCATCCAATTATTAACTGCGCGCGCCTGCTATTCATACCCCCTCCCTCATTTTAATTCAATTTAATTTTTTAAATTCCACTTTAATTTTTACCAACTTTGAAAATTCATAATAAATTCATAAAAAAGCATTTTCAATTCATTCTTTTTACACTATTTTCTTTAGGATGTCTAGAAGATTATAGAAAAATAAAATTGCATTTTTATTTTTATTTCATATTTTTTCCATATTTTCTAAATAAATGTCATTTTAAGTAGTTTCATTTCATGCATGATTTTAGTAATTTTTGTTCTATTAGATGCTTTAATATTTTTTGTCCATTCTTTTTAGGTTGTTTAGTTTAGACATTAAAATTGTAGAAACAATTTAGTTCCCATTTTTAGAAATTAATTTTAGGTGCTTAATGTAGGCTTGAACAACATGGATAAAACTAGGGTTTTGGGTGATAACTTAGGAGATTTGATTCTTTCCCCTTAGGACTTAGAGGTTGAATAGGTTAGCTATGGGACTATAGGGGCTATGGGTAGTTATTAGATCCCCTTAGAAAAAGTCAGGATTCCCCTACTGCTATTAATGTACTGTCTGTATATCTGATTGTCTGGTGTGGTGTGCCCTCTGGGGATTATTGCTTGCTTGCTTGGGTATTAGGGTTGTCTGGGACCTGGGAAAGCTGAAGCCTTGAGGAGATGAAGACTATTGGAGATTCAGAGATTGAAGTTCAACTGCCAGAGTTGAGAAGGGGGTTCTTGCTAGCAGCTGCTGAGGAGTCTAGGGTTTAGGAGCTAGGCAGAGCTCTAGGTTAGAAAGTTTATTTCTCAAACATGGATTGCCTTGTCTGCATCCATTCTTCTCTGTGATTCAGAGTCTCTCTAAGACACTCACCCCCTTCCTTTGGAAGGCTTGGTGATAGTGTCTATGAGATAGAACTCTTGAGAGAAAATGTCTCTTGTGTTAGAAGCAGTCTGTTCACCACCCTTGGTAGTCAACTGATTGCTTAACACCCAATTCACTCTTGTGACTGATTCCTCATCCTGGAGGTTTGAGCTTGAAGAAAAGCCATTGCAGATGGAAGATAGATGATCAAAGCCCTTATCTGAAGGCCATGAAGATGGAGATTGATGCTTGTTAAAGCCTGTAGCTGATTGGAGATTACTTGAAGCTAGATGTTGATTCAGACCTGCTGATGCTGTTCTTTTGCTGTTGTATTTCATTGCTGATGTATTGATTGGTTTTCTGGGCTGTATTGTTTGCTGTTTACCCTGCTGGGTTGAAAGTGAAGCCTGTTCACTTTTGCCTATTGTTTTCTAGGTTCGAGGTTGAGTGGGACTCCCTTGCCTCGCTTGTACTGTTGCATCCATGCATTTTACTGTTTTACTGTATATATCTGTTATTGTTTCTGTTTTTGCCTATCCCGTAGGATCTCTGTTTCTCTCTGCGCAAGAGAGGAGCATGATAGACACTAGGTCTTAACCCATGCATGATAACATTAGGTTAGTTTGATTCCCTGCGCAACCGTAGGTTAGAGTTCTGTCTCTTTCTTTCTCAAAACAAACAGAAAAACACATAAAGATTTCAAACACAATAAAAGACACTTCTTCCATAAAAGAATGTGAACTCATCAAGACGTCATTTTTGTCCGCCGGGACTGTTAATCAGAAAAAACCTCTTTCAGAAGGAATAAAATCAATCAAGGACAGACTTGTGTCGTACGTGGCCCGAACTACGTTTGCTCTGATCTTTCATGCCGTGTGAAAGTACGTAGGCATAGGATGCGATATCCTAGCGAGCAACCTTCCCCTCCTTTCCCGTAGGTAGGCGAACTACGTTGACTCTGATTTCTCGTTCCAGGCGGGAATACATAGGCATAAAGTGCGATACTTTGCCGAGTCATTTTTTATTTTCATTTTCTTTTCTTTTAACCCCAGACCTTTAGCGTAGATAGAATAAAAATCCATACCCGAAAACAAGCGTGGATCCCGTCGAGTACGACGGACGTGAGGGGTGCTAATACCTTCCCCTTGCGTAACCGACTCCCGAACCCAGGTTTTGGTTGCGACGACCATACCTTTCCCGTGTTGTGCGAGGTTTACTCTGAGCGTTTCCTTTCCCTCCCGTGGGATAAATAACGCACGGTGGCGACTCTTCTGTTCAGCCGGCGCCGATTTTCGCAGTAGCGACAGCTGGCGACTCTGCTGGGGATCCAACGTCCCCTGGCTGCTAAGAACTGCGATGGTTCTTATGCATTTGGGATCCAACGTCCCTTGAGAGAGTCAATCCTAGCGCTTGTTTTCCCGTCGAGGATTTTGCATGGAGTTATTTTATATTTCTAACCTTGTATTTTCAGCTTTATATATTGATTATTGTTGCTGTATCTGGGGTGTGACGGGTGTTCTGATATTGAGAGATAAGCCGGACCTGGGCTTGAGTGCACCTAGAATTAGAGTAGAAATTAGTGGGCGCCCGCTTGCTTTGCTTGCTTTGGTGTCCCATGAAATCTACACTCAGACGAGGTTCCTCTGGTTGGCCTCCTGCCCCTTCCTTTGGTTGGCGTGGGTTGCTGGTTAGTTGGATTGTCGACTCTGGGGACCGATCATTTGGAAGTTGGCTAAGTGAGGCCTCTTCAGGAATTGATGATGCCACTCCTTCTGGGAATCGTATCATCAACCCTGAAAGTCTGTGACGCCGACGACCGCATAGGATGCCGTACCTTGTGCAAGTTATAGGACCACCCACCTATGAGGGTGTTGCACCCTAAAATTTGCCCAACCTTATTCACTTGGTTCATGTTTCATTATCATTAGCATTTGCATATAGAGTCATGTACATAGACTAACCATCTGCATAGCATGAGCATAGCAAGTCATTCAACAGGGGATCAATCACTATTCTCATCCCTAGAGGCCTATCATGAGGTTATTATCCTAATTCTATCTCATTTAAGTCATCAGGAAAGAATTTGAAAGCAAAGAGTTCAGCAGATCAAGCCTTGAGTCCATCTCCTAGCTGAGGGTATCTGAGGATCAACAAGAGGGTTGTGAGCTGTGAAGTGAGAGCATGGAGAGCATCTAGACATCTTGAGAGGCTTAAGAAGTCATTTGGAGAAGAAAATAAGTCATTGATGAGAGCACAAGAGCTACAGTTGAAGACAGTCAACTAGGGTTTCATCTGGGTCAACCCTAGGTCAACCCTAGGTCAATTGACTGATTTAAAGGGCATTCAAGGCTATTGGAGAAATGTGGGGATCAACATTGGACATATGAAGAAGGATATGGAGATATGCCAAGGAGAATTCAAGAGAAATCAAGGAGAAGAGGAGTTACTAAATTAGGGTTTCTCTGTAAAATCCCCTAGTTTAGGTCAAATTTCCAAGCAAGATAAGTCAAAATGCTAGCTTCAAATGGCTTCTTGGCCAACATGAAACTTGTAGAGGATCTCAAGACCTTTAATTTGAGTGGTGGAAGACCTCAAGGAGATTTATAGAACTCAAGTTATGGTCCTTACAAGTTACAGGTCATCTGAGGTGTCTGAATTTTTGTCTGTGAAAGTGACTTGACTTCCAAGCAATTTTTACCCCTCAAGGAGATTTCAAATGAATTCTTGGTCAACATAAGAATTGTTCCTCATTGTCTTAGCTTTCTAGAATGGTATGGCATGCCTTCATATGATGTGGAGAACTCAACTTATGGTCTTGGCAAGCAAAGGGTATTTTGGACATTTGTGAATTACAGGTCATTTTAACCTATACCCAAAACTCATACAAGGAGGCCTCAAATGGAAAAACTTACAACATCAAACTTGCTCCAAATGGGATTTTAAGTCTAGAAAGAAGGTCACAAATTATTGGAGAAGCTCATAGCATGATGTTGCATAATTGGTCAAAATATGAACTAAAATGGCTTATAAAGTGAATAAATTCAAGATGGAAATGGTTTGGGAGATTTCTAAGTCCAAATGGAGACTTCCAATATATGATTTTGAATGGAAAAACAATTCTAAGAACAATGGTTCAAACACTTTTTTGAGTTTAGAAGGAAAAAAGAAAGTTATCTTTGGTTACTTGTAATTGAAGAAACATAACCAAAATGGATCAAAGTTGGAAAACAAGGGAATGTGCAAGATGGATCTAGAATGTACCATTGGGGTCTATATATTCATGAAATGAGAATTTGGCAAGGGTTGGCTTCATTTGCACCAAGAATTTCACCAAACTTTCTCATTCTTTCTCATTGAGTTTTCATTCCAATCTCACATTTTCTTCACAAAATCCTCATCAAAATCAATTCAATCTTACTCCATCATCATCATAGATCATAATTGAAGCAAGGACTTGGTGATTAGGATCAATTTTCGTGCACCATATTCAAGAACATCAAAATCACAATCTCAAGTGGACAGCATAATTCAAGCAAAGAATCAACAAGGAATTGCATACAGAATCACATACATCAAGGATTGATCAAGATCCAACACCTAGAAGCCTCAGATCTTCAATCTCCATAGCTGTTTGCAAGGTTTCACATCAGGTATGTTTTCACTCAAATTGCTCGATTCAGTTAGTTAGGCATGTTGTTGTTAGTGTAGACTTGATCTAGGTGGTTAGGAGATTAGTTTAGATGAATTTGGAGAGGTTTGGTGATATTAGTTAGCAGGTGCCATAAACTGTTAGTGCTTGAATCTCTTGGATTAATGCATTAGAATGTTAGTTTGATTGATCAGATTAATCTCCATTAGGCATAGGTTAGTTTAGGTCAAGTTTGAGGAAGAATGGAGTTGGTGCATATCAGTGTAATTTCATGGAGGCCAGAGTTTGATGTCATCGGGTTTGTTGTTGTGGTGAGTTTCAAATCAATCTGATGCCCTAGGATTGTAGAGGAAGAAATCCTGAGCAACTTTCATGTTTATGGCATGTTGATTCGTGGCTTGGAGATGGAGAACAGCTGGGTGGAATGTTGCTCGTGCATGGGGTTTAATGGAGTGAAACCCTAATCTCAGTTGAACCAAGGAGGAAGACGTAATCACGTCCGTTCAATGCGTGTTGGACTTTTGACTAATAGCGTGATCCAATGGCCAGCGTTTAATCTGATTATTGGAGGGAATTTGAGTTGAGGCCAAAACGCGCCGTTTCATTAATTGAAACGGGCGGGCCTGAGTTGAAATGTGTTAATCCCACCCCCCAGTGCATAGGCCCAATGCAATTTCAACGTAATTCCTCTTCTTTTCTCACCCCCCTGGCATTTCCTTCTATTTCTTTATTTTCTGAACGAAGCTGGGCCTTGGTAAAAATGATAAGCGCACCCCCATTGTGTGGCCCATCCAGATTATAACTGGAGCGAATTTCTATTCATACCCCCCTCCCTCATTTTATTTGGTTTAATTGTTTTTAATTCCAATTTAATTTTTACCAATTTCATAAATTCATAACTAATTCATAAAAAATGCATTTTAATCCATTCTTTTTACCATATTTTCTTTAGGATGTCTAGAATATTATAGAAAAATAAAATTTCATTTTTTATTTTTATTTCATATTTTTTGCATATTTTCTAAATAAATGTCATATTAAATAGTTTCATTTCATGCATCATTTTAATGATTTTTGTTCTCTCACATGCTTTAATTTTTTTTGGTCATTCTTTTTATATTGTTTAGATGAGATATTAAGCTTGTAGAAATAGTTTAGTTCCCATTTTTAGAGATTAATTTTAGGTGATTAAAATAGGTTTGAACATCATGAACAAAACTAGGGTTTTTAGGTGATAACTTAGGAAGTTCCATTTTTTCCCTTAGGACTTAGGATTCAACTAGATTAGTTATGGGACTATAGGGGCTATGGGTAGTTATTAGATCCCTTAGAGAAAAGTCAGGATTCCCCTACTGCTATTATTACTGTCTGTATATCTGATTGTCTGGTGTGGTGTGCCCTCTGGGGATTGTTGCTTGTTTGTTTGAGTATTGGGTTTGTCTGGGGCCCTGGGGAAGCTGAAGATTTGTGAAAATGAAGACCATTGGAGATTCAAAGATTGAAGATCAACTGTCAGAGTTGAGGAGAAGATTTTTGCTAGCAGATGCTGAGGAGACTAGGGTTTAGGAGCTAGGCAGAGCTCTAGATTAGAAAGATTGTTTCCCAAACATGGATTGCCTTGTCTGCATCCATTCTTCTCTGTGATTCAGAGTCTCTCTAAGACACTCACCCCCTTCCTTTGGAAGGCTTGGTGATAGTGTCTATGAGATAGAACTCTTGAGAGAAAATGTCTCTTGTGTTAGAAGCAGTCTGTTCACCACCCTTGGTAGTCAACTGATTGCTTAACACCCAATTCACTCTTGTGACTAATCCCTCATCCTGGAGGTTTGAGCTTGAAGAAAAGCCATTGCAGATAGAAGACTGATGATCAAAGCCCTTGCCTGAAGGTCATGAAGATGGAGATTGATGCTTGTTGATGCTTGTAGCTGAGTGGAGATTACTTGAAGCCAGATGTTGATTCAGAGCTGCTGATGCTGTTTCTTTTGCTGTATTTCATTTGTTGATGTATTGATTGGTTTTCTGGACTGTATTGTTTGCTGTTTACCCTGTTGGGTTGAAAGTGAAGTCTGTTCACTTTTGCCTATTGTTTTCTAGGTTCGAGGTTGAGTGGGACTCCCTTGCCTCGCTTGTATTGCTGCATCCATGCATTTTACTGCTTTACTGTATATATCTGATATTGTTTCTGTTTCTGCCTATCCCTTAGGATCTCTGTTTCTCTCTGCGCAAGAGAGGAGCATGATAGACACTAGGTCTTAACCCATGCATGATAACATTAGGTTAGTTTGATTCCCTTCACAACCGTAGGTTAGAGTCCTGTCTCTTTCTTTCTCAAAACAAACAGAAAAACACATAAAGATTTCAAACACAATAAAAGACACTGCTTTCGTAAAAGAGTGTGAACTCATCAAAACGTCATTTTTGTCCGCCGGGACTGTTAATCAAGAAAACCTTTTTCAGAAGGAATAAAATCAATCAAGGACAGGCTTGTGTCGTACGTGGCCCGAACTACGTTTGCTCTGATCTTTCATGCTGTATGAAAGTACGTAGGCATAGGATGCGATATCCTAGCGAGCAACCTTCCCCTCCTTTCCCGTAGGTAGGCGAACTACGCTGACTCTGATTTCTCGTTCCAGACGGGAATACGTAGGCATAAAGTGCGATACTTTGCCGAGTCATTTTTATTTTCATTTTATTTTCTTTTTAACCCTTGACCTATAGTTTAGATAGAATAACAATCCATACCCGAAAACAAGCGTGGATCCCGTCGAGTACGACGGACGTGAGGGGTGCTAATACCTTCCCCTTGCGTAACCGACTCCCGAATCCAGGTTTTGGTTGCGATGACCATACCTTTCCCGTGTTGTGCGAGGTTTACTCTGAGCGTTTCCTTTCCCTCCCGTGGGATAAATAACGCACGGTGGCGACTCTTCTGTTCAGCCGGCGCCGATTTTCGCAGTAGCGACAGCTGGCGACTTCACTGGGGATCCAACGTCCCCTGGCTGCTAAGAACTGCGATAGTTCTTATGCATTTGGGATCCAACGTCCCTTAAGAGAGTCAATCCTAACGCTTGTTTTCCCGTCGAGGATTTTGTATGGAGTTATTGTATATTTCTAACCTTGTATTTTCAGCTTTATATATTGATTATTATTGCTGTATCTGGGGGGTGACGGGTGTTCTGATATTGAGAGATAAGCCGGACCTGGGCTTGAGTGCACCTAGAATTAGAGTAGAAATTAGTGGGCGCCCGCTTGCTTTGCTTGCTTTGGTGTCCCATGAAATCTACACTCAGACGAGGTTCCTCTGGTTGGCCTCCTGCCCCTTCCTTTGGTTGGCGTGGGTTGCTGGTTAGTTGGATCGTCGACTCTGGGGACCGATCATTTGGAAGTTGGCTAAGTGAGGCCTCTTCAGGAATTGATGATGCCACTCCTTCTGGGAATCGTATCATCAACCCTGAAAGTCTGTGACGCCGACGACCGCATAGGATGCCGTACCTTGTGCCAGTTATAGGGCCACCCACCTGTGAAGGGATTCAGGGTTATGCAGGTAACTAGACCTTCAGATACCGGTTATTTCTTGATCAGAGATCCTGGTTATTTATGGAGAGTTATGAGGTCTGTCAAAGACCATTTGGAGATGTGTTCTGAGGTCTGTCAGAGACCCTTTGGAGATGTATTTTGAGGTCTACCAGAGACCAGTTGGAGTTATGGTTTGAGGTCTGTCAGAGACCAGTGTTGGAGTTTTATTTTAGGTCTATCTGAGACCAGGGTTTGATGACTTCTGGATGGTCTATCTGAGACCTTTCTTGATTGGGTTTAGGCTATTCAGCTGCAGCCTCGGTCCCTGTTGAATGTTACTTGCATTGCATTGCTTGCATATCCATTACCATTTGCATTTCACTAACGTGTGTCTGTGCTGCAGGTGCATTTGCATTTCCCTAGTTCTAGTGCCCAGACTTCTGAGTGTTTGATCATGACTAGCTTAAGGAGAACGGTTGCTTACAAATTGCCTACGCCTGATATTGTTCCTCTACTTGGGTTGATCTCTCTTGCTGATGAGGGTGTTCGTAGGAGCTTTCGGATGAGCTATGGTAGATTACTGAGATTGGTGTGCAAACCTACAGAGGTGGAGTTAGATGGGCTGTATGCTTTGATGCAATTCTATGACCCTGCTTTGAGGTGTTTCACGTTCTCTGACTTTATTATGGGACCAACCTTGGAGGAATACGCTGAGTATGTTGAGCTGCCCGTGCAGAACCAGGTTCCATTCATTCATTATGATGCCAAACCTAAGCCGGAGGACTTGGCAAAAGCTTTGCATATTGATGCTTCTGAACTGGTGACTACTGTTTCCCGTGGAGTTCCAGGCTTCTCATTTCAGTTCTTAGTTGGTAAAGCCCAGGAGTACGCCAAGAGCGGGTGCTGGGTTGCTTTCAATGCTGTGTTGGCTTTGTGCATTTATGGCATAGTTTTGTTCCCCAATATACCGGATTTTGTGGATTTCGATGCTTTCTACTTGTTTGCCGCTGGTAATCCTGTACCTACCTTACTCGGAGATTTCTACCACTCACTGCATTACAAGAATGAGAAGGGAAGAGGAAAGAATGTTAATTTCTGTGTACCATTGCTGGATATGTGGTTTAAAAGCCACCATCCCCTGAAGGGATCTTTTGTGAAGAGTGCAACCACAGCTAGCTGGTCAGAGCGCCTGATGAGGCTATCTTCTGAAGACGTTGAGTGGTTTGATCGAGACCTGCTAGGATCTGAGCTTATATTCAGTTGTTCTGGATATCCTAATGTTCCGTTGATAGGGAGGAAAAGGTGTATCAACTACAACCCTTCTCTGTTCGTCCGTCAGTTCGGATATGCGTTGAAGAACCCACCAAAGGAGGAGGAAGTACAGGAATCTCTGTACTTCACCGGAGACGTGAAGGGGGAGTTACTAGCCAAGCTGCAGCATGCCTGGACGCGTATTAACCACAAGGGGAAGCCGGTTTTAGGTAAGAATGACTGTCAGGCCTATGCACCTTATAGAGTTTGGATTCAGGAGAGGGCTAGTCAGTTGAAGATGCCGTTTCCAGATGCACCAATTCTTGATCCTATTCCGGTAGAAGAGCCGACTACTGTTTCTAGAGAAGCATATGAACAGGTTGTGAAGGAGAAAGAAGTCTTGATGAAGATTAATGAAGGGTTAGAGCAAGAGTTAGCCCAAGTGCGCAGCGAGAAAAACAAGGCCGTATATGCTTTCCAACAACAGATCGAGCTGGTAAACAGGTTAGGATCTGAGTTGACCGAGGAAAAGAAGAAGCGCGAACGTCTGGGGCAAGAGTTCAGAAGCTCCCATGACATGCTTGAATCCAAGAAGAAAGCGCTTGACATCGCTCACCGAGAGATCTCCTCTTGCAATAAGACTTGGAATGCTACACTCACCAACAACAAGAAGAGGGAAGATAAGCTGAAGCAGCAAATTTCTGATCTCGAAGAGAAGTTGAAGTCTAGCATCAAGAAGTGTGAGGAGGAAGTGATGAACCGGTATAGTGTCCAGCATGCACTGAACAAGGCAATCAAATCCAGAGATGAAGCAGTGTCTCAGAAGCGGAAGCTAGAAGATTGCTTCGGAGAAGCAACCTGGGAAGAAACTGCTGAAGACGTACGCCGTGTCCTTAAGAGGAGAAACCAGCTTGTTGAAGGGCTGCTTGATCGGCCAAGCCATCCGGAGACCAAGAAGCTGATAGAGGAGTACCAGACTTTTGGGAGGATTTGATCATTCCATTATTTGTATGCTTTATTTGCATAGTGCTGACCATCACCAGGATTGTTGGTTGAGGTCATGCCATCTTTGTACTCTCAATGATATTGTACCCTGGGTTTAGTGATTCTCTCTACAATATATGAGGCTTTCTATGATTCAACTCCGATATTCCTATTGTCAACACTGTCACTGCACCGGCACCTTCGCACTAGAACTGGGGGAATGAACTTCCCTAATGCACAGACACATTGCATTGCATTCATATTCATATTGCATAACAGGTAATCTTTGAATGGTGTCTTATCTCTTGCTCTGTATCAGGTACTTAACAGGATTCCAGATCAACATCCGCACCGCTACTCTACACGATCCAACTGTCGGAAAGTCATGGACCAAATTCAGAACGAGATGCAGGATGTGCGCGAGAAGCTCGCCCTCTTCATGCAAACCATGGAAGCTATAGCAAAAGGGCAAGAGAATTTGCAGGCCATGGTCCAGCCTCTGTTGGCTCGCAACGCTGGTCATGGTAATGACGATCATCAGTCTGTCTGGGTTGATACTGCTCATGGAGACGACACTCCCACGCCAGTGGCTCCGCCTGTCGTCAATATGACTGCTGCTAACGTCAACAACGCTACCGCTGCTGTGAATGGTAACGTCGGAGTGGGGAATGAGACTGCTGTCCATAATGCTGGGCTGGGTGATGTCAATTTGGGAGATAATCTCGGAGGCAATGGCTTTGTCAATACTGGGTTCGGATTTAATGATCAGGGATTCGACAACACTGGCAAGTATGGCTTTAATGCTCAAGGCTTTGGGCAAGATGGTTATGGTATGGTCAATCAGGGTTACGGAGGCTTTGGAAACGGAAACGGTGCTGGATTTATGGCTTATGGTCCTGCTGGAGGTGTTCAAGGGTACGGCAACAGAGGCCGAGTGCCGGGGATGAATCAGGTCAGAGCTGGACGTAATAATGCATATGATGGATACGGGGCTGGAAACGGTATGTGGCAAGAGGATCAGCAGGAGGACGCCTTCTCTGGAGGAGGTTTTGAAGGGCCGATGGATGATTCTCAAAAGATTAGAATGCTGGAAGAGCAAATGAAGGGAGTCCTAAATCAAAGCGCTGTGGGTCTGGACATGGCAACTATGGGATTGGTACCTGGCTTGAGGGTGCCAATTAAATTCAAAGCGCCTGCGTTCGATAAATACAAAGGAGACACATGTCCGAAGGTGCATGTACGAGCTTATTACAGAAAGATGTCTGCATACTCCACTGATGAAAGAATGCTAATGCATTTCTTTCAGGATAGTCTGTCGGGTCCTTCCTTAGAGTGGTACATGGGGTTGGAGCCAACTGATATCAAGACTTGGAAGCAATTAGCGGAGGCATTTGTAGCCCATTACAAGTATAACAGCGACCTGGCACCCAATCGGGTCCAGTTGGCCGGGCTTTCGCAGAAGAAGGGGGAGAGTTTTAAAGAGTACGCGCAAAGGTGGCGCGATATGGCTGCCAGGGTCCGTCCTCCTGTGGAAGATAAAGAAATGAATGACATGTTTGTCGGCACATTCACCGGGCTGTTTCATGATATGCTGTTTCACACTTCTCTGGCCAGTTTTTCAGACCTGATTCTGATGGGTGAAAAGATTGAGCGTAATATTAAGCAAGGAAAGTTCCAAGTCGATGAATCAACTGCATCTGGCAGTAATAAGAAAGCTTATGGTGGGCGCCGTCAGGGCGAAGCTAGCGCGGTATTTGGAGGCCGAGGCCGAGGCCGAGGAAGGGGAAGAAGTCAATATCGTCAGCCGCAGCAAGTGTCGAGTGTTACTATTCCGTATCAACAGCAGCCAATCCAGCAACAACAACCGGTTCAGCAGCAACCGATGCCACAGCAGCAACAGCCTCAGCAGGGGGCACAGCAAGCTCAACGAAGATTCCAGGGTGGCAAGCCGAGAAGAGTATTTGAGAAGCCTCCCTCAACCTATGCTGATTTATTGCAGACATTGTTGGGATTGAATCTGGTAGAGAAAAGAACCTTGGCACCGATAACGGGAACTCCCCCGTTCGGCTATGATGCGAATAGGCACTGTGAGTTTCATTCTGGGGCCCCGGGCCACGATATAGAAGGTTGTCATGCTTTTAAGCACGTTGTGCAGGATCTTTTGGATAACAAGTCTATCAATTTCGGAACGACAGGTCCGAATATAGTCCAGAAACCCATGCCTAATCATGGGGCGAACGCCGTGCTGACTGAGGAAGGTCTGAATCTGATTATGAATGTTGAGGATTTAAAGACGCCGCTGGGCGAGATAAAAAGCCGACTGTTGCAAGGAGGTGTTTACCCGGGTTGTAATGAGTACTGCTTAGATTGTTGGGCCCTAGCTGGGGGGTGTGAGGATTTGAAGAAAGGCATTCAGGCCTTAATTGATGATGGTATATTGCAGTTTGATAGAACCGCAACTGATGAGCCTGCAGGGGCAGTAGTGGATAATCGGAGTGATGTGGCCACAGTGACAATTCCTCGGAAGACGATCACTATTTCAGCACCAGCTCAGCGACCACCGATTACCATAACTAAAGCCGGGCCAATCCCGTATGAGAACACGAAGGCGGTCCCATGGTCATATGGGCTGGAGGTGTATTGTGACGGGATTAAGATCGACGTTAACAAGCAGCCAGTGGAGATTGTGGATAATGTTGGTGGCTCAGGAGGCATGACGAGGAGCGGCAGGATCTTTATATCACCTGAAGTAGAGGCCGAAAGGCTAGCGAAAGGAAAGGGGAAAGCGGTTGAAAATGTTCCGGTTCAAGCAAATGAAAAAGAAGCAGCATCTAAGGATGTAGAGGAATTCATGCGCTTAATTCGGAAAAGTGATTATAAAATTGTGGAGCATCTACAGCAGACACCGTCCAAAATATCTATTCTGTCATTGCTGTTATGTTCGGAAGCTCACCGAAACGCTTTGCTGAAAGTCCTGGACACTTCTTTTGTACCCCAGGATGTCTCTGTAAATCAGCTAGAAGGAGTATTGGCACATGTAAATGCAGGCCACAGTCTGGGCTTTACTGATTTTGACTTGACTCCGAAAGGAAGGGATCATAATATGGCATTACATGTATCTGTTGAGTGCAGAGGGTCGACAATGTCGCACGTATTGGTTGACACCGGGTCGTCTTTGAATGTGCTGCCTAAGAAGGCTATGATGAAGCTGGATGTTCGAGGGATTTTGTGTACACCCAGCGATTTGGTAGTCAGAGCGTTTGACGGCACGCGGAGAACAGTCTTCGGATCGATTACCTTGCCTCTGCAAGTGGGGCCGGAAGTGTTTGCAACGGAGTTTTATATCATGGATATACAGCCTGCGTACAGCTGCTTGCTGGGAAGACCTTGGATTCACGGGGCAGGGGCCGTTACATCTACCCTGCATCAGAAGTTAAAGTATATGGTCGGAGACAGTGTAGTCACCGTGTGCGGAGAAGAAGACATCCTTGTCAGCCATCTATCTTCGTTTAAATATGTGGAAGTCGACGGGGAGATCCATGAGACACCATGCCAGGCATTCGAAGGTTTGCGCATAAAGGACAAGAGTCCCGGGCCAAGCAAAGTGCCAGAGATAGCTGTCTCATCGTATAAGGAAGCTCAAGCGCTAGTGGAAGCAGGAGAAGCTAAAGGCTGGGGCAAAGTATTGGACATTCCGGTGAAAATGGACCGGTTCGGACTGGGGTACCGACCGTCGTCATCAACTCCTTCCGTGGGGGCCCCTCATTTCAGAAAGTCAATCACCATCTCTGCCAGTGGAGTATGCCATGAATTCGTCAATGCTGCTTCAGAGTCCGATGAAGGGGACAGCGACTGTGATATGGATGCCTGGATTCAACCAAGCACGCCAGGACAAGGACTGTGCAACTGGTCTATTCAGGAGCTTGTTCCTGTGACTTTTAAACAGTAATGCTTTGCTTTATTAATTGTTGAATCATCTGATGTCTTGCCCGGGGCATCAGGATTTGCTTAGGGCTGTGTTGTTATAAACATTGCTTGTTAATCATTAAATAAATGGCGTTTTTTCATGAGCAAATACTGTAATCCCTGTCTTTCTTGTTTTATATTTTCAATAAAATGGCAATGTGGTTATTCGCTTTATACGCATTTTGAAGCACTTAACCATTCCTTTTGCAGGATAACATTTTCAGATGACATCCTTGAGCCACCTATGACTCGTCCCGACTTCGAGCACCCGGTATTCCAGACCGAAGAAGAGGTTGTCGAAGATAGCGACGTTCCTGAAGAACTGTCTTGGTTAGTGAAACAAGAGGAAAGAGCCATTCTGCCTCACGACGAGGTTATCGAGATTATCAATTTGGGGTCGGAAGGGATTGAGAAAAATATTCGTATCGGAGCCGCACTGCAGAGTGATATCAAGCGAAAACTGGTAGAAATGCTCAGAGAGTATAGTGATGTGTTCGCTTGGTCGTATGAAGATATGCCAGGGCTCGATACAGATATGGTTGTGCATCGCCTGCCACTGAAAGAAGATTGCCCACCAGTCAAACAAAAACTTCGCAGAACTCGACCAGATATGGCAATGAAGATCAAAGAGGAGGTTCAGAAACAGTGGGACGCTGGTTTCCTGGCTGTGACGAAGTATCCCTCATGGGTTGCCAACATCGTACCAGTGCCAAAGAAAGATGGCAAGGTTCGAATGTGCGTGGATTATAGAGATTTGAATAAAGCAAGCCCAAAAGACGATTTTCCACTTCCTCATATTGACGTGTTAGTTGATAATACTGCTCAATACTCCGTATTCTCCTTCATGGATGGCTTTTCAGGCTACAATCAGATTAAAATGGCGCCAGAGGATATGGAGAAGACCACTTTCATAACGCCTTGGGGAACATTTTGCTACAAAGTGATGCCCTTTGGTTTGAAAAATGCTGGGGCAACATATCAGCGTGCGATGACGACTCTTTTCCATGATATGATGCATAAAGAGATCGAAGTTTATGTTGACGATATGATTGCCAAATCCCAGACGGAGGAAGAGCATCTGGTGAATCTGTTGAAGTTGTTTAAAAGGCTGAGGAAGTTCAGGCTGAGACTGAACCCTAATAAATGCACCTTCGGGGTGAGATCGGGTAAACTGCTGGGGTTTATCGTAAGCAAAAGGGGAATAGAGGTCGATCCTGCTAAAATAAAAGCGATTCAAGAAATGCCGACGCCTAAAACAGAGAAAGAGGTGCGCGGGTTTTTAGGGAGATTGAACTACATTGCCCGGTTCATATCTCACCTAACGGCCACGTGTGAACCATTATTCAAGTTGTTGAAGAAAGATCAAGCTGTAACGTGGAACGAAAATTGTCAAAAGGCGTTCGATAAAATAAAGAAGTACTTGCAGGAACCTCCTATTTTGATACCCCCGGTGGCAGGAAGACCCTTGATAATGTATTTGACGGTTCTTGAGGGGAGTATGGGTTGTGTTCTCGGTCAACACGACGAGACAGGGAGAAAAGAGCATGCAATCTATTACTTGAGTAAGAAATTTACAGACTGTGAATCTCGATACTCAATGCTGGAGAAAACTTGTTGCGCGCTAGCCTGGGCCGCCAAGCGTTTGAGGCAGTACATGCTGAATCACACAACCATGCTCATCTCGAAGATGGATCCAATCAAATATATATTCGAAAAGCAGGCGTTGTCAGGTAGAATTGCCCGGTGGCAGATGGTCTTGACTGAATACGATATTCAATACGTCTCGCAAAAGGCGATAAAGGGGAGTGTGCTGTCTGAGTATCTGGCAGAGCAGCCTATTGAAGAATACCAATCAATGAGATTTGATTTTCCTGACGAGGATATCATGTATCTCAAGATGAAGGATTGCGAAGAACCGTTGCCAGACGAAGGACCAGAGCCGGGGTCCCAGTGGAAGATGATATTTGATGGAGCTGTGAATGCTTACGGTAGCGGAATAGGGGCAATTATCACCACGCCGCACGGGTCGCACATCCCGTTTACTGCCCGATTGACCTTTGCCGTTACCAACAATGAGGCCGAATACGAAGCTTGTATAATGGGGCTTGAAGAAGCCATTGATTTGCGAATCAAGCATCTAGACGTATACGGAGACTCAGCTCTGGTGGTGAATCAGATTAAAGGGGAATGGGAGACACGGCAGCCCAATTTGATACATTATATGAATTATGCAAGGAGATTGTTGCCTTTCTTCGACAAAGTTGAATTGCATCACGTGCCGCGGGCAGAAAATCAAATGGCTGACGCCCTTGCCACTTTGTCTTCCATGTACAAGGTCAACTTCTGGAACGAAGCTCCCCAAATCACTATCTCTCGGTTAGACAGGCCAGCTTATGTATTTGCTATTGATGAAGCATCTGACGACAAACCGTGGTATTTTGATATCCTTAATTTCCTGAAGAATAAAGAGTATCCGGCTGGGGCATCCAGTCAAGATCAGAAGACTCTCAGGAGATTAGCGGGTAATTTCTACTTGAACCCGGATGGCGTCTTGTACAGAAGAAACCACGATTTGGTGTTGTTGCGTTGTGTAGACGAAAAAGAGGCCAAGCTTCTCATGGAGGAAATTCACGAAGGTGCATTTGGCACGCATGCTGGTGGACATGCTATGACAAGAAAGCTGCTGAGGGCAGGTTATTTTTGGCTGACGATGGAAACTGATTGTTTCAAGTTCGCGAGGAAGTGCCACAAGTGCCAAATCTATGCTGACAAGATACACGTGCCTCCAAGTCCTTTAAGTGTGATGTCATCTCCGTGGCCATTCTCGATGTGGGGAATCGATATGATCGGAAAGATTGAGCCGACGGCTTCTAATGGGCATCGGTTCATCCTAGTAGCAATCGATTATTTCACCAAGTGGGTGGAAGCGGCGTCTTACGCAAATGTAACGAAGCAAGTGGTGGCCAGATTCATCAAGAGAGATATCATTTGCCGATATGGGATTCCCGAGCGGATAATCACGGATAATGGTTCTAATCTGAACAACAAAATGATGAAGGAGCTCTGTCAGAATTTCAAGATCAAACATCACAACTCCTCCCCTTACCGACCCAAGATGAATGGCGCTGTCGAAGCGGCCAATAAAAATATCAAGAAGATAGTCCAGAAAATGGTGGTGACTTATAAGGATTGGCACGAGATGCTACCTTTCGCTTTGCACGGTTATCGTACGACGGTACGCACATCAACCGGGGCAACTCCGTTCTCGTTGGTATACGGAATGGAGGCGGTACTACCATTAGAAGTTGAGATCCCTTCTCTGAGGGTATTGCGAGACGTCCAGCTGGACGAGGCAGAATGGGTAACGAATAGATTGAACCAATTGAGTTTGATGGATGAGAAGAGGCTAGCTTCTCTGGCATACGGTCGTTTGTACCAAAGACGAATGAAGAAAGCGTATGACAAGAAGATACTTCCGCGAAGCTTTCAGACGGGCGACCTTGTGCTGAAAAGGATTCTCCCGCCGCAAGCAGATCACAGGGGCAAGTGGACCCCCAACTACGAAGGGCCATACGTTGTCAGTAAGGTTTTTTCAGGAGGAGCTTTATTGTTGTCCACCATGGACGGGGAAGACTTTGCGTCACCTGTGAATTCGGACGTAGTTAAAAAATACTTTGCTTAAAATAGACCCGCTGGACAAAAAAAGGAGAGTCCAGGCAAAAATGGGGCATCCTGGCGAACCAAAAACAGAATGAAAGGTTCGGGCAAAAGTTAGGGATAAAATTGAAAAAATGTACACCCGCGAAGTTGAAAACCTACACTGGGCGGCTTCGGCAAAAAGGGGTATCCCGGTGAATTGAAAACCCGTAAAGGGCGGTTCACGCAAAAGTTAGGGATGTGAAAAGCAAATGACTGCGGTCCGAATTTGATATTGCAATGAGCATCAATGCGGGAGAATACATTTGAGGAGTCAGTTATCGGATACAACCTTTTCAGAAGTGGGGATACCGGGAAAGCAGTGGAGTCGGATGAGTCATAGGAGGATCAGTTCGTGGTGTTCATCTGCATCCAGTTGCCGACATGTGTACAAAATTTAATTTGTCAAAATATTCATGTTTCTTGTGCGTACTTATGTATTTGCTTTGCGTAGCTTCCTCTTTTCAGGAGTTACATCCCGTGTACAAAAACTCCGCCCATTCGGGGGCCCAATCAATGAAAATGTGTTATTCAGTACTTGATGCCTGTTCTTTACTGTTTTGTGCATGATAAAACGCCTAAGTTTGATGAAACTAGCATGAGTATAACGTCACTGGCCCTTGCCAACAATCATTAAAGCTTTGAATTGACTGAGTGTAACGTCACTAACCTGAATTGATTTGATTGCACAGGCTTGTCGTGTCTTGTTTGTGTTGTTGCAGGTTTCATAACCATACGAGGAAGATGATCAGAAGGTTGCAATAACGAAAGACTTAGTCCTCACGCAGGTCATGCAGGGTCTTCCTGAAGAAGGATAGAACTTCCCAGCTAGCCGTAGCTTATCCAAAGGACGTGCTCCAGAAAAGTTATTCGTTCTCAGCAGAGTTTGGCGATTCTAAGATCGTAAAGCTGTATTCAGACAGGTTCATCTTTCCCCGCAGGGTCATGCACTTTCCCCCAGCAGGGTCAGTTAATTTTCCCCAAGAGAATCCAGCCATCCCCAGAGGAATTCTCTTTGCAAGTGTTTTCATTCCTTCCAGTGGAACTCGAAGATCAAGACTCTCCCAAGCAGAGTTGATGGTGGGTCCTGTCATTTATTTTGTCAGAGATACTGGTGATATCAGTTCACGTTCCAGCAGAAAGTCCGATCGTACTATGCGCATCTGCTAATCCCCAGCAAAGTTATATTCCCCAGCAGGGGGTCACTTCAACAAGACGTGTGGTTTGAGTTCCCAACTTCCCAGCCGAGTCGACTTCACCCTTCCAGCATTTATTTTGCTGGAATAATTCTGTAGCATCTGGCTATTCCCAGCGGAGTCGGCATCACCTTCCAGCATTTATTTTGCTGAAGCAGTTTCTGTACTCTAGTAGTTCAGGTGGAGAGAGCTCTCGCTCAGATGAATAATCAAACAGTCAGGATCTAGGCATGAGACATCCAATGATAATGTCAGCTTTGGCATTATTCCCCACAGAGTCAGCATGATGAGAGCCTCTTTGTCTCTAGCAGAGTCATTTATGCAAATGTCTCTTATTTTCCCCAGCCAGAGTGGCCAGGATAAGAATCTCCTTATCCCCAAGCAGAGTTTGTTTGTCATCAACGGGTCGCATGAATCAGAATTTCAGAGGCCACCGCCGGTTATCAGAACAGGCGTCCTATGGTGGGTTTCCAGACATCCCCAGTAGAGTTCATCTCAAAGTCGCTGTTACGTCAGTGCTGAGAAGTTTGTGGGTGAGGATCATGGGAAAACTAAGTCCTGACGAGGACAATTTATTCCTAGATTGACGGGATTTCTTCAGAAGTGGGCGTCCTAACGTGGACAAGTTTGTTTTACCGGATTGGTAAGGTGTGTTAGTCCTGACGTGGATAGATTTGGGCTCTCGAAATTTGTGGAAGGGGAGGTCATGACGTTGACAAAAGCGGTTACTCTTTGTGTTGGTGTCCTGACGTGGACAAATTATTTCCCCAGTGAGTCAAAGGTGTGAGTCCTTACGTGGACAAGTCTTATTTCCTCAGCGGGTCGAAGACGCCTGAGTCCTAGCGTGGACAAATCAAGACGAGATCAGTATCCTAACGTGGACAAATCAAAGAAATCATTATTCCTAACGTGGAGAAATGGGTCCTAACGTGGACGATGTAGTCCTTACGCGGACATATCAACAGAAGTGATTCCTTACGCGGAAAGGATGTAGTCCTTACGCGGACATATCAGAATAGGTTTCCTCACGTGGAAAGAAAAGATTCCTTACGTGGAAAGTTTAGTCCTGACAGGGACGGATTCAGAAGAAAAAGTATTCCTGACGTGGAAAGAGTGGAGTCCTTACGAGGACAGATTAAGATGGCATTCCTTACGTGGAAAAATGTAGTCCTGACGCGGACAAATCGCAAAGAAGTTGGCATTCCTTACGTGGAAAGATCAGAGTCCTTATGTGGACATATCGAGAGCATTCCTTACGTGGAAGAAAAATGGATTCCTAACGTGGAAATACGAGTTTATTCCTTACGTGGAAAGAGTGAGTCCTCACGCGGACGTATCGAGATTGATTCCGGACGAGGAAAAAAAAGAGTGCATTCCTGACGTGGAAGAGTTTAGTCCTGACGCGGACAGATCAAAGAAGATATTCCTAACGCGGAGAAATTGGGGTCCTTACGTGGACAGAGTCGAGAAGAGTGGAGTCCTGACGTGGACAGGTGCAGAACCAAAAGTTGTATTCCTTACGTGGAAAGAATGGAGTCCTGACGCGGACATGTCAAGTGGTATTGGAGCCCTTACGTGGACAGAGTGATATAGTTCTCCTTACGCGGAAAGAAGATTGCTTCCTGACGTGGAAAGATGAAAGGGTTAGTCCTGACGTGGACAGATACAGAGTTTTGATTCCTAACGTGGACAGGTGTTACTCCTAACGTGGAAGAGTGTTATTCCTAACGTGGACGGTTCAGTTTATGGAAATGCAGACGAATTATCCCCAGCGGAGTTGCCGAGATTTTTCTGGGTTGACAGCAAGTGGAGTCCTAACGTGGACAGGTTTAGTTGAGATTTCTTCGTATGGATGACAGACAGAGTCCTAATGTGGACAAGCAAGCAATCTGTTATGACAGAATCCTCTTCAGAACGATGAAGACAATCCTCAGCACGGTCGCGCGAGATCAGTGGGTTGCTGTAACAGTCAGATTCAGCTGATGAATGTCATTCCTCAAGCAGGAGCGCAATTTAGTTTTGCGGTTGGCAAATTTCTGGTTTCACTAGTATTCAACCGTCTCGTACCGCGAATGTCTGAAGGCTCCGGGCTCTTCACCCAATCGGGTCCAAGTCGCTTGAATAGGGGCAGCTGTTGCACCCTAAAATTTGCCCAACCTTATTCACTTGGTTCATGTTTCATTATCATTAGCATTTGCATATAGAGTCATGTACATAGACTAACCATCTGCATAGCATGAGCATAGCAAGTCATTCAACAGGGGACCAATCACTATTCTCATCCCTAGAGGCCTATCATGAGGTTATTATCCTAATTCTATCTCATTTAAGTCATCAGGAAAGAATTTGAAAGCAAAGAGTTCAGCAGATCAAGCCTTGAGTCCATCTCCTAGCTGAGGGTATCTGAGGATCAACAAGAGGGTTGTGAGCTGTGAAGTGAGAGCATGGAGAGCATCTAGACATCTTGAGAGGCTTAAGAAGTCATTTGGAGAAGAAAATAAGTCATTGATGAGAGCACAAGAGCTACAGTTGAAGACAGTCAACTAGGGTTTCATCTGGGTCAACCCTAGGTCAACCCTAGGTCAATTGACTGATTTAAAGGGCATTCAAGGCTATTGGAGAAATGTGGGGATCAACATTGGACATATGAAGAAGGATATGGAGATATGCCAAGGAGAATTCAAGAGAAATCAAGGAGAAGAGGAGTTACTAAATTAGGGTTTCTCTGTAAAATCCCCTAGTTTAGGTCAAATTTCCAAGCAAGATAAGTCAAAATTCTAGCTTCAAATGGCTTCTTGGCCAACATGAAACTTGTAGAGGATCTCAAGACCTTTAATTTGAGTGGTGGAAGACCTCAAGGAGATTTATAGAACTCAAGTTATGGTCCTTACAAGTTACAGGTCATCTGAGGTGTCTGAATTTTTGTCTGTGAAAGTGACTTGACTTCCAAGCAATTTTTACCCCTCAAGGAGATTTCAAATGAATTCTTGGTCAACATAAGAATTGTTCCTCATTGTCTTAGCTTTCTAGAATGGTATGGCATGCCTTCATATGATGTGGAGAACTCAACTTATGGTCTTGGCAAGCAAAGGGTATTTTGGACATTTGTGAATTACAGGTCATTTTAACCTATACCCAAAACTCATACAAGGAGGCCTCAAATGGAAAAACTTACAACATCAAACTTGCTCCAAATGGGATTTTAAGTCTAGAAAGAAGGTCACAAATTATTGGAGAAG
The DNA here is from genome assembly GCA_963859935.3 of Lathyrus sativus. NCBI lineage: Eukaryota > Viridiplantae > Streptophyta > Magnoliopsida > Fabales > Fabaceae > Lathyrus > Lathyrus sativus. The sequence continues at coordinate 469,466,340 of OZ012741.1, read as the reverse complement.
CTCATAGCATGATGTTGCATAATTGGTCAAAATATGAACTAAAATGGCTTATAAAGTGAATAAATTCAAGATGGAAAATGGTTTGGGAGATTTCTAAGTCCAAATGGAGACTTCCAATATATGATTTTGAATGGAAAAACAATTCTAAGAACAATGGTTCAAACACTTTTTTGAGTTTAGAAGGAAAAAAGAAAGTTATCTTTGGTTACTTGTAATTGAAGAAACATAACCAAAATGGATCAAAGTTGGAAAACAAGGGAATGTGCAAGATGGATCTAGAATGTACCATTGGGGTCTATATATTCATGAAATGAGAATTTGGCAAGGGTTGGCTTCATTTGCACCAAGAATTTCACCAAACTTTCTCATTCTTTCTCATTGAGTTTTCATTCCAATCTCACATTTTCTTCACAAAATCCTCATCAAAATCAATTCAATCTTACTCCATCATCATCATAGATCATAATTGAAGCAAGGACTTGGTGATTAGGATCAATTTTCGTGCACCATATTCAAGAACATCAAAATCACAATCTCAAGTGGACAGCATAATTCAAGCAAAGAATCAACAAGGAATTGCATACAGAATCACATACATCAAGGATTGATCAAGATCCAACACCTAGAAGCCTCAGATCTTCAATCTCCATAGCTGTTTGCAAGGTTTCACATCAGGTATGTTTTCACTCAAATTGCTCGATTCAGTTAGTTAGGCATGTTGTTGTTAGTGTAGACTTGATCTAGGTGGTTAGGAGATTAGTTTAGATGAATTTGGAGAGGTTTGGTGATGTTAGTTAGCAGGTGCCATAAACTGTTAGTGCTTGAATCTCTTGGATTAATGCATTAGAATGTTAGTTTGATTGATCAGATTAATCTCCATTAGGCATAGGTTAGTTTAGGTCAAGTTTGAGGAAGAATGGAGTTGGTGCATATCAGTGTAATTTCATGGAGGCCAGAGTTTGATGTCATCGGGTTTGTTGTTGTGGTGAGTTTCAAATCAATCTGATGCCCTAGGATTGTAGAGGAAGAAATCCTGAGCAACTTTCATGTTTATGGCATGTTGATTCGTGGCTTGGAGATGGAGAACAGCTGGGTGGAATGTTGCTCGTGCATGGGGTTTAATGGAGTGAAACCCTAATCTCAGTTGAACCAAGGAGGAAGACGTAATCACGTCCGTTCAATGCGTGTTGGACTTTTGACTAATAGCGTGATCCAATGGCCAGCGTTTAATCTGATTATTGGAGGGAATTTGAGTTGAGGCCAAAACGCGCCGTTTCATTAATTGAAACGGGCGGGCCTGAGTTGAAATGTGTTAATCCCACCCCCCAGTGCATAGGCCCAATGCAATTTCAACGTAATTCCTCTTCTTTTCTCACCCCCCTGGCATTTCCTTCTATTTCTTTATTTTCTGAACGAAGCTGGGCCTTGGTAAAAATGATAAGCGCACCCCCATTGTGTGGCCCATCCAGATTATAACTGGAGCGAATTTCTATTCATACCCCCCTCCCTCATTTTATTTGGTTTAATTGTTTTTAATTCCAATTTAATTTTTACCAATTTCATAAATTCATAACTAATTCATAAAAAATGCATTTTAATCCATTCTTTTTACCATATTTTCTTTAGGATGTCTAGAATATTATAGAAAAATAAAATTTCATTTTTTATTTTTATTTCATATTTTTTGCATATTTTCTAAATAAATGTCATATTAAATAGTTTCATTTCATGCATCATTTTAATGATTTTTGTTCTCTCACATGCTTTAATTTTTTTTGGTCATTCTTTTTATATTGTTTAGATGAGATATTAAGCTTGTAGAAATAGTTTAGTTCCCATTTTTAGAGATTAATTTTAGGTGATTAAAATAGGTTTGAACATCATGAACAAAACTAGGGTTTTTAGGTGATAACTTAGGAAGTTCCATTTTTTCCCTTAGGACTTAGGATTCAACTAGATTAGTTATGGGACTATAGGGGCTATGGGTAGTTATTAGATCCCTTAGAGAAAAGTCAGGATTCCCCTACTGCTATTATTACTGTCTGTATATCTGATTGTCTGGTGTGGTGTGCCCTCTGGGGATTGTTGCTTGTTTGTTTGAGTATTGGGTTTGTCTGGGGCCCTGGGGAAGCTGAAATTTGTGAAAATGAAGACCATTGGAGATTCAAAGATTGAAGATCAACTGTCAGAGTTGAGGAGAAGATTTTTGCTAGCAGATGCTGAGGAGACTAGGGTTTAGGAGCTAGGCAGAGCTCTAGATTAGAAAGATTGTTTCCCAAACATGGATTGCCTTGTCTGCATCCATTCTTCTCTGTGATTCAGAGTCTCTCTAAGACACTCACCCCCTTCCTTTGGAAGGCTTGGTGATAGTGTCTATGAGATAGAACTCTTGAGAGAAAATGTCTCTTGTGTTAGAAGCAGTCTGTTCACCACCCTTGGTAGTCAACTGATTGCTTAACACCCAATTCACTCTTGTGACTAATCCCTCATCCTGGAGGTTTGAGCTTGAAGAAAAGCCATTGCAGATAGAAGACTGATGATCAAAGCCCTTGCCTGAAGGTCATGAAGATGGAGATTGATGCTTGTTGATGCTTGTAGCTGAGTGGAGATTACTTGAAGCCAGATGTTGATTCAGAGCTGCTGATGCTGTTTCTTTTGCTGTATTTCATTTGTTGATGTATTGATTGGTTTTCTGGACTGTATTGTTTGCTGTTTACCCTGTTGGGTTGAAAGTGAAGTCTGTTCACTTTTGCCTATTGTTTTCTAGGTTCGAGGTTGAGTGGGACTCCCTTGCCTCGCTTGTATTGCTGCATCCATGCATTTTACTGCTTTACTGTATATATCTGATATTGTTTCTGTTTCTGCCTATCCCTTAGGATCTCTGTTTCTCTCTGCGCAAGAGAGGAGCATGATAGACACTAGGTCTTAACCCATGCATGATAACATTAGGTTAGTTTGATTCCCTTCGCAACCGTAGGTTAGAGTTCTGTCTCTTTCTTTCTCAAAACAAACAGAAAAACACATAAAGATTTCAAACACAATAAAAGACACTGCTTTCGTAAAAGAGTGTGAACTCATCAAAACGTCATTTTTGTCCGCCGGGACTGTTAATCAAGAAAACCTTTTTCAGAAGGAATAAAATCAATCAAGGACAGGCTTGTGTCGTACGTGGCCCGAACTACGTTTGCTCTGATCTTTCATGCTGTATGAAAGTACGTAGGCATAGGATGCGATATCCTAGCGAGCAACCTTCCCCTCCTTTCCCGTAGGTAGGCGAACTACGCTGACTCTGATTTCTCGTTCCAGACGGGAATACGTAGGCATAAAGTGCGATACTTTACCGAGTCATTTTTATTTTCATTTTATTTTCTTTTTAACCCTTGACCTATAGTTTAGATAGAATAACAATCCATACCCGAAAACAAGCGTGGATCCCGTCGAGTACGACGGACGTGAGGGGTGCTAATACCTTCCCCTTGCGTAACCGACTCCCGAATCCAGGTTTTGGTTGCGATGACCATACCTTTCCCGTGTTGTGCGAGGTTTACTCTGAGCGTTTCCTTTCCCTCCCGTGGGATAAATAACGCACGGTGGCGACTCTTCTGTTCAGCCGGCGCCGATTTTCGCAGTAGCGACAGAGGGGATTCAGGGTTATGCAGGTAGCTAGACCTTCAGACTACCGGTTTGTTCTCGATCAGAGATCCTGGGTATTCATGGAGAGTTATGAGGTTTGCCAGAGACCATTTGGAGATGTGTTATGAGGTCTGTCAGAGACCCGTTGGAGAGTTCTGAGGTCTGTCAGAGACCAATTAGAGATGGGATTTGAGGTCTATCAGAGACCAGTTGGGGTTATGGTTTGAGGTCTATCAGAGACCAATATTGGAGCTTTGTTTGAGGTATATCTGAGACCAGGGCTTGAGGACTTCTGGATGGTCTATCTGAGACCTTTCTTGATTGGGTTCAGGCTATTCAGCTACAGCTTCGGTCCCTGTTGCATGTTGCTTGCATTGCATTGCCTGCATATCCATTACCATTTGCATTTCACTAACGTGTGTCTGTGCTGCAGGTGCATTTGCATTTCCCTAGTTCTAGTGCCCAGACTTCTGAGTGTTTGATCATGACTAGCTTAAGGAGAACAGTTGCCTACAAATTGCCTACGCCTGATATTGTTCCTTTACTTGGGTTGATCTCCCTTGCTGATGAGGGTGTTCGTAGGAGTTTCCGGATGAGCTATGGTAGACTACTGAGATTGGTGTGCAAACCTACAGAGGTAGAGTTAGATGGGCTGTATGCTTCGATGCAATTCTACGACCCTGCTTTGAGGTGCTTTACGTTCTCTGACTTCATTATGGGACCAACCCTGGAGGAATACGCTGAGTATGTTGAGCTGCCCGTGCAGAACCAGGTTCCATTCATTCATTATGGCGCCAAACCCAAGCCTGAGGAATTGGCAAAAGCCTTGCATGTTGATGCTTCTGAACTTGTGACTACTGTTTCCCGTGGAGTTCCAGGCTTCTCATTTCAGTTCTTAGTTGGTAAAGCCCAAGAGTATGCCAAGAGCGGGTGTTGGGTGGCTTTCAATGCTGTGTTGGCCTTGTGCATTTATGGCATAGTACTGTTCCCCAATATACCGGATTTTGTGGACTTTGATGCTTTCTACTTGTTTGCCGCTGGTAATCCTGTACCTACTTTACTCGGAGATTTCTACCACTCACTGCATTACAAGAATGAGAAGGGAAGAGGAAAGAATGTTCATCTGTGTGTGCCCTTGTTGAGTATGTGGTTTGAGAGTCACCTTCCTAAGAGAGGATCTGTTGCAGAGACTACAGTCCCAGTTGGTTGGTCAGAACGCCTGATGAGGCTATCTTCCGAAGACGTTGTGTGGTTTGATCGAGACCTGTTGGGATCTGAGCTCATCTTCAGTTGTTCGGGGTACCCTAATGTGCCGCTGATTGGAAGGAAAGGGTGTATCAATTACAACCCTTCTCTATTCATTCGTCAGTTCGGATATGCGCTGAAGAATCCACCTCAGGAGGAAGAAGTACAGGAATCTCTGTACTTCACAGGTGATGTGAAGGGGGAATTGTTAGCCAAGTTGCAACATGCCTGGACGCGTATTAACCGCAGAGGGAAGCCGTTGTTAGGTAAGAATGACTGTCAGGCCTATGCACCTTACAGGGTTTGGATCCAGGAACGAGCAAGTCAGTTGAAGATGCCATTTCCAGACGCACCAATCCTCGCTCTTATTCCGGCAGCAGAGCCAACTACTGTTTCTAGAGAGGCCTACGAGCAAGTTGTGAAGGAAAGAGAAGCCTTGATGAAGATTAATGAAGGGTTAGAGCAAGAGCTAGCCCAAGTACGCAGTGAGAAAAACAAGGCCGTATACGCTTTCCAACAACAGATCGAGCTGGTAAACAGGTTAGGGGCTGAGTTGACTGAGGAAAAGAAAAAGCGTGAACGTCTGGGGCAAGAGTTCAGAAGCTCCCATGACATGCTGGAAGCCAAAAAGAAAGCGCTCGACGCAGCACACCGAGAGATATCCTCTTGCAATAAGACTTGGAATGCTACTCTCACTAACAACAAGAAGAGGGAAGATAAGCTGAAGCAGCAAATTTCCGACCTCGAAGAGAAGTTGAAGTCTAGTATCAAGAAGTGTGAGGAGGAAGTGATGACCCGGTATAGTGTCCAGCATGCACTGAACAAGGCGATCAAATCCAGAGACGAAGCAGTATCTCAGAAGCGAAAGTTAGAAGATTGCTTCGGAGAAGCAACATGGGAAGAAACTGCTGAAGACGTACGCCGTGTCCTTAAGAGGAGAAACCAGCTTGTTGAAGGGCTGCTGGATCGACCAAGCCATCCGGAGACCAAGAAGTTGATAGAGGAGTACCAGACTTTTGGGAGGATTTGATCATTTCATGTAGTAACTTGTACGCTTTATTTGCATAGTGCTGACCATCACCAGGATTGTTGGTTGAGGTCATGCCTTCTTTGTACTCTCAGCGATATTGTACCCTGGGCTTATTGATTCTCCCTGCAATATATGAGGCTTTCTATGATTCAGCTCCGATATTCCTATTGTCAGCACTGTCACTGCACCGGCACCTTCGCACTAGAACTGGGGGAATGAACTTCCCTAATGCACAGACACATTGCATTGCATTCATATTCATATTGCATTACAGGTAATCTTTGAATGGTGTCTTATCTCCTGCTCTGTATCAGGTACTTACCAGGATTGCAGATCAACATCCGCACCGCTATTCTACACGCTCCAATTGTCGAAAAGTCATGGACCAAATGCAGAACGAGATGCAGGATGTGCGCGAGAAGCTCGCCCTCTTCATGCAGACCATGGAAGCTATAGCAAAAGGGCAGGAGAATTTGCAGGCCATGGTCCAGCCTCTGTTGGCTCGCAACGCTGGTCATGGTAACGAAGACCATCAGTCTGTCCGGGTTGATACTGCTCATGGAGACGGCACTCCCACGCCAGTGGCTCCGCCTGTGGTCAATATACCTGCTGCTAACGTCAACAACGCTACCGCTGCTGTGAATGGTAACGTCGGAGTTGGGAATGAAACTGCTGTTCATAATGTTGGGCTGGGTGATGTCAATTTGGGAGATAATCTAGGAGGCAACGGCTTTGTCAATACTGGGTTCGGATTCAACGATCAGGGATTCGATAACGCTGGGAAGTATGGCTTTGATGCTCAAGGCTTTGGGCAAGGTGGTTATGGTATGGTCAATCAGGGTTACGGAGGCTTTGGAAACGGAAATGGTACTGGATTTATGGCTTGTGGTCCTACTGGAGGTGTTCAAGGGTACGGCAACAGAGGCCGAGGTCCGGGGATGAATCAGATCAGAGCTGGACGTAATAATGCATATGATGGGTACGGGGCTGGAAATGGTATGTGGCAAGAGGATCAGCAGGAAGACGCCTTCTCCGGAGGAGGTTTTGAAGGGCCGATGGATGATTCCCAAAAGATTAGAATGCTGGAAGAGCAGATGAAGGGAGTCTTAAACCAGAGTGTTGTGGGTTTGGACATGGCAACAATGGGCTTGGTACCTGGCTTGAGGGTGCCAATTAAATTCAAAGCGCCTGCGTTCGACAAGTACAAAGGGGACACATGTCCGAAAGTGCATGTGCGAGCTTATTACAGAAAGATGTCTGCATACTCCACTGATGAAAGAATGCTAATGCATTTCTTTCAGGATAGTCTGTCGGGCCCTTCCCTAGAGTGGTATATGGGGTTGGAGCCAACTGATATCAAGACATGGAAGCAATTGGCGGAAGCATTTGTAGCCCATTACAAATATAACAGCGACCTGGCACCCAATCGGGTCCAGTTGGCCGGGCTGTCGCAGAAGAAGGGGGAGAGTTTTAAAGAGTACGCGCAAAGGTGGCGCGATATGGCTGCCAGGGTCCGTCCTCCTGTGGAAGATAAGGAAATGAATGATATGTTTGTCGGCACATTCACAGGGCTGTTTCATGATATGCTGTTTCATACGTCTCTGGCCAGTTTTTCAGACCTGATTCTGATGGGGGAAAAGATTGAGCGTAATATTAAGCAAGGAAAGTTCCAAGTAGAGGAATCAACTGCATCTGGCAGTAACAGGAAAGCTTATGGTGGGCGCCGTCAGGGCGAAGCTAGCGCAGTATTTGGAGGCCGAGGCCGAGGCCGAGGCAGGGGACGAGGTCAATATCGTCAGCCGCAGCAGGTGTCGAGTGTTACTATCCCCTATCAACAACAACCGGTTCAGCAGCAACCAATGCCACAGCAGCAGCAGCCTCAGCAGGGGGCACAGCAGGCTCAGCGAAGATTCCAGGGTAGTAAACCGAGAAGAGTGTTTGAGAAACCGCCCTCAACCTATGCTGATTTATTGCAGACATTGTTGGGATTGAATCTGGTAGAGAAAAGAACTCTGGCACCGATAACGGGAGCTCCCCCGTTCGGCTACGATGCAAACAGGCACTGTGAGTTTCATTCTGGGGCCCCGGGCCACGATATAGAAGGTTGTCATGCTTTTAAGCACGTTGTGCAGGATCTCTTAGATAACAAGACTATCAACTTCGGAACGGCAGGTCCGAATATAGTCCAGAAACCCATGCCCAATCATGGGGCGAACGCCGTTCTGACTGAGGAAGGGTTGAATCTTATTATGAATGTTGAAGATTTAAAGACGCCGCTGAGCGAGATAAAGAGCCGACTGTTACAAGGAGGTGTCTACCCAGGATGTAACGAGTATTGCTTAGATTGTTGGACCCTAGCTGGGGGGTGTGAGGATTTGAAGAAAGGCATTCAGGCCTTAATTGATGATGGCATATTGCAGTTTGATCGAGCGGCAACTGATGAGCCTGCAGGGGCAGTAATGGATAATCAGAGTGATGTGGCCACAGTGACGATTCCTCGGAAGACGATCACTATTGCAGCACCAGCTCAGCGACCACCGATTACCATAACTAAAGCCGGGCCAATCCCGTACAAGAACACGAAAGCCGTCCCATGGTCATATGGGTTAGAGGTGTATTGTGACGGGATAAAGATTGATGTCAACAAGCAGCCAGTGGAGATTGTGGATAATGTTGTTGGCTCAGGAGGCATGACGAGGAGCGGCAGGATCTTTATATCTCCTGAAGTGGAGGCCGAAAGACTAGCGAAAGGAAAAGGGAAAGTGGTTGAAAATATTCCAGTACAGGCAAGTGAAAAAGAAGCAGCATCGAAGGATGTAGAAGAATTCATGCGCTTAATTCGAAAAAGTGATTATAAGATTGTGGAGCATCTGCAGCAGACGCCGTCCAAAATATCTATCCTGTCATTGCTGTTGTGTTCGGAAGCTCACAGAAACGCTTTGCTGAAAGTCCTGGACACTTCTTTTGTACCCCAGGATGTCTCCGTAAATCAGCTAGAAGGAGTATTGGCACATGTGAATGCAGGCCACAGTCTGGGCTTTACCGATTTTGACTTGACTCCGAAAGGGAGGGATCATAATATGGCATTACACGTATCTGTTGAGTGTAGAGGATCAGTAATGTCGCACGTATTGGTTGACACCGGATCATCTTTGAATGTGCTGCCCAAGAAGGCGATGATGAAGCTGGATGTTCGAGGAATTTTGTGTACACCCGGTGATTTGGTAGTCAGAGCGTTTGACGGCACGCGGAGAACAGTCTTCGGATCGATTACCTTGCCTCTGCAAGTGGGGCCGGAAGTGTTTGCAACGGAGTTTTATATCATGGATATACAGCCTGCGTACAGCTGCTTGCTGGGAAGACCCTGGATTCACGGGGCAGGGGCAGTCACGTCTACCCTGCATCAGAAGTTAAAATATATGGTCGGAGACAGTGTAGTCACCGTGTGCGGAGAAGAAGACATCCTGGTCAGCCATCTATCCTCGTTTAAATATGTGGAAGTCGACGGAGAGATCCACGAGACACCATGCCAGGCATTCGAAGGTCTGCGCATCAAGGACAAAGGTCCCGGGCCGAGCAAAGTGCCAGAGATAGCTGTCTCATCGTATAAGGAAGCTCAAGCTCTAGTGGAAGCAGGAGAAGCCAAGGGCTGGGGCAAAGTGTTGGACATTCCTGTGAAAATGGACCGGTTCGGGTTGGGGTACCGACCTTCGTCATCAACTCCTTCCGTGGGGGCCCCCCATTTCAGAAAGTCAATCACCATCTCTGCCAGTGGAGTATGTCATGAAACTGTCAATGCTGCTTCAGAGTCTGATGAAGGAGACAGCGACTGTGATATGGATGCCTGGATTCAGCCAAGCACGCCAGGACAAGGACTGTGCAACTGGTCTATTCAGGAGCTTGTTCCTGTGACTTTTAAACAGTAATGCTTTGCTTTATTAATTGTTGAATAATCTGATGTCTTGCCCGGGGCATCAGGATTTGCTTAGGGCTGTGTTGTTATAAACATTGCGTGTTAATCATTAAATAAATGGCGTTTTTTCATGTGCAAATACCGTAATCCCTGTCTTTCTTGTTTTGTATTTTTCAATAAAATGGCAACGTGGTTATTCGCTTTATACGCATTTTGAAGCACTTAACCATTCCTTTTGCAGGATAACATTTTCAGATGACATCCTTGAACCACCTATGACTCGTCCCGACTTCGAGCACCCGGTATTCCAGACCGAAGAAGAGGTTGTCGAAGATAGCAACGTTCCTGAAGAACTGTCCTGGTTAGTGAAGCAAGAGGAAAGAGCCATTCTGCCTCATGATGAGGTCATCGAAATTATCAACTTGGGGTCGGAAGGGGTTGAGAAGAATATTCGTATCGGAGCCGCACTGCAGGGTGATATCAAGCGAAAACTGGTTGAAATGCTCCGAGAGTATAATGATGTATTCGCTTGGTCATATAAAGATATGCCGGGGCTCGATACAGATATGGTTGTGCATCGCCTGCCACTGAAAGAAGACTGCCCGCCAGTCAAGCAAAAACTTCGCAGAACTCGTCCAGATATGGCAATGAAGATCAAAGAGGAGGTTCAGAAACAGTGGGACGCTGGTTTCCTGGCTGTGACAAAGTATCCGTCATGGGTTGCCAACATCGTACCAGTGCCAAAGAAAGATGGCAAGGTTCGAATGTGCGTGGATTATAGAGATTTGAATAAAGCAAGCCCAAAAGACGATTTTCCACTTCCTCACATTGACGTGTTAGTTGACAATACCGCTCAATACTCCGTATTCTCCTTCATGGATGGCTTTTCAGGCTATAATCAAATTAAAATGGCGCCAGAGGATATGGAGAAGACTACTTTCATAACGCCTTGGGGAACATTTTGCTACAAAGTGATGCCCTTTGGTTTGAAAAATGCTGGGGCAACATATCAGCGTGCGATGACGACTCTTTTTCATGACATGATGCATAAAGAGATCGAAGTTTATGTTGACGATATGATTGCCAAGTCCCAGACGGAGGAAGAGCATCTGGTGAATCTGTTGAAGTTGTTTAAGAGACTTAGGAAGTTCAGGCTGAGGCTGAACCCTAATAAGTGCACCTTCGGGGTGAGATCGGGTAAACTGCTGGGGTTTATCGTAAGCGAAAGAGGAATAGAGGTCGATCCTGCTAAAATAAAAGCGATTCAAGAAATGCCGACGCCTAAAACAGAGAAAGAGGTGCGCGGGTTTTTAGGGAGGTTGAACTACATTGCTCGGTTCATATCTCACCTAACGGCCACGTGTGAACCAATATTCAAGCTGCTAAAGAAAGATCAAGCTGTAATGTGGAACGAAAATTGTCAAAAGGCGTTCGACAAAATAAAGAAGTATCTGCAGGAGCCTCCTATTTTGATACCCCCAGTGGCAGGTAGACCCTTGATAATGTATTTGACAGTTCTTGAGGGAAGCATGGGTTGTGTTTTCGGTCAACACGACGAGACGGGGAGAAAAGAGCATGCGATCTATTACTTGAGTAAGAAATTTACAGACTGTGAATCTCGATACTCAATGCTGGAGAAAACTTGTTGCGCGCTAGCCTGGGCCGCCAAGCGTTTGAGGCAGTACATGCTGAATCATACAACCATGCTCATCTCGAAGATGGATCCAATCAAATATATATTCGAAAAGCAGGCGTTGTCAGGTAGAATTGCCCGTTGGCAGATGGTCTTGACTGAATATGATATCCAATACGTCTCGCAAAAGGCTATAAAGGGGAGTGTGCTGTCTGAGTATCTGGCGGAGCAGCCTATTGAAGAGTACCAATCGATGAGGTTTGATTTTCCTGACGAGGATATCATGTACCTCAAAATGAAAGATTGCGAAGAGCCGTTGCCAGACGAGGGACCAGAGTTGGGGTCCAAATGGAAGATGATATTTGACGGAGCTGTGAATGCTTACGGTAGCGGAATAGGGGCAATCATCACCACGCCACACGGGTCGCACATCCCGTTTACTGCCCGATTGACCTTTGCTGTTACCAACAACGAGGCCGAATACGAAGCTTGTATAATGGGGCTTGAAGAAGCCATTGATTTGCGGATCAAACATCTAGACGTATACGGAGACTCAGCTCTGGTAGTGAATCAGATAAAAGGGGAATGGGAGACACGTCAGCCCAATTTGATACATTACATGAATTATGCAAGGAGATTGTTGCCTTTCTTTGACAAAGTTGAATTGCATCACGTACCGCGGGCAGAAAATCAAATGGCTGACGCCCTTGCCACCTTGTCTTCCATGTACAAGGTCAACTTCTGGAACGAAGCTCCCCAAATCACTATCTCTCGGTTGGACAGGCCAGCTTATGTATTTGCTATTGATGAAGCATCTGATGACAAACTGTGGTATTTCGATATCCTTAATTTCCTGAAGAATAAAGAGTATCCGGCTGGGGCATCCAGTCAAGATCAGAAGACTCTCAGGAGGTTAGCGGGTAATTTCTATTTGAACCCGGATGGCGTCTTATACAGAAGGAACCACGACTTGGTGTTGTTGCGTTGTGTAGACGAGAAAGAGGCCAAGCTTCTCATGGAGGAAATTCACGAAGGTGCCTTTGGTACGCATGCTGGTGGACATGCTATGACGAGAAAACTGCTAAGGGCAGGGTACTTTTGGCTGACGATGGAAACTGATTGTTTCAAGTTCGCGAGAAAGTGCCACAAGTGCCAAATCTATGCTGACAAGATACACGTGCCTCCAAGTCCTCTAAATGTGATGTCATCTCCATGGCCATTCTCGATGTGGGGAATCGATATGATCGGAAAGATCGAGCCGACAGCTTCTAACGGGCATCGGTTCATCCTAGTAGCAATCGATTATTTCACCAAATGGGTGGAAGCGGCGTCTTACGCAAATGTAACGAAGCAAGTGGTGGCTAGATTCATCAAGAGAGATATCATCTGCCGATATGGGATCCCCGAGCGGATAATCACGGATAATGGTTCTAACCTGAACAACAAAATGATGAAGGAGCTCTGTCAGAATTTCAAGATCGAACATCACAACTCCTCCCCTTACCGACCCAAGATGAATGGCGCTGTTGAGGCGGCCAATAAGAATATCAAGAAGATCGTTCAGAAAATGGTGGTGACTTATAAAGATTGGCATGAAATGCTACCTTTCGCTTTGCACGGTTATCGTACGACGGTACGCACATCAACCGGGGCAACTCCGTTCTCGTTGGTATACGGAATGGAAGCGGTACTACCATTGGAAGTTGAGATCCCTTCTCTGAGGGTATTGCGAGACGTTCAGCTGGACGAGGCAGAATGGGTAACGAATAGATTGAACCAACTGAGTTTGATGGATGAGAAGAGGCTAGCTTCTCTGGCATACGGTCGTTTGTACCAAAGACGAATGAAGAAAGCGTACGACAAGAAGATACTTCCGCGAAGCTTTCAGACGGGCGACCTTGTGCTGAAAAGGATTCTCCCGCCGCAAGCAGATCACAGGGGCAAGTGGACCCCCAACTACGAAGGGCCATACGTTGTCAGTAAGGTCTTTTCAGGAGGAGCGTTGTTGTTGTCCACCATGGACGGAGAAGACTTTGCGTCACCTGTGAATTCGGACGCAGTTAAAAAATACTTTGCTTAAAATAGACCCGCTGGACAGAAAAAGAGAGTCCAGGCAAAAATGGGGCATCCTGGCGAACCAAAAAAAAACAGAATGAAAGGTTCAGGCAAAAATTAGGGATAAAATTGAAAAAATGTACACCCGCGAAGTTGAAAACCTACACTGGGCGGCTTCGGCAAAAAAGGGTATCCCGGTGAACTGAAAACCCGTAAAGGGCGGTTCACGCAAAAGTTAGGGATTTGAAAAGCAAATGACTGCGGTCCGAATTTGATATTACAATGAGCATCAATGCGGGAGAATACGTTTGAGGAGTCAGTTATCGGATACAACCTCTTCAGAAGTGAGGATACCGGGAAGGCATTAGAGTCGGACGAGTCATGGGAGGATCAGTTCGTGGTGTTCATCTGCATCCCGTTGCCGACATGTGTACAAAATTTAATTTGTCAAAATATTCGTGCTTCTTATGCATACTTATGTATTTGCTTTGTGTAGCTTCCTCTTTTCAGGAGTTACATCCCGTGTACAAAACTCCGCCTATTCAGGGGCCCGATCAATGAAAATATGTTATTCCGTACTTGATGCCTGTTCTTTACTGTTTTGTGCATGATAAAACGCCTGAGTTTAGTGAAGCTAGCATGAGTATAACGTCACTGGCCCTTGCCAACAATTGTTAAAGCTTTGAATTGACTGAGTGTAACGTCACTAACCTGAATTGATTTGATTGCACAGGCTTGTCGTGTCTTGTTTGTGTTGTTGCAGGTTTTATAACCATACGAAGAAGGTGATCAAAAGATTGCAATAACGAAAGACTTGATCCCCACGCAGGTCACGCATGTTCTTCCTGAAGAAGGATCGAACTCCCCAGCTAGCCGTAGCTTATTCAAAGGACGTGCTCCAGAAAAGTTACTCACCCTCAGCAGAGTTTGGCGATTCTAAGATCGTAAGGCTGTATTCAGACAGGTTCATCTTTCCCCGCAGGGTCATGCACTCTCCCCCCAGCGGAGTCAGTTAATTTTCCCCGAGAGAATTATCCCATCCCCAGCGGAATTCTCTTTGCAAGTTTTTTCATTCCTTCCAGTGGAACTCGAAGATTAAGACTCTCCCAGGCAGAGTTGATGGTGGGTCCTGTCATTTATTTTGTCAGAGATACTGTGTAATATCAGTTCGCGTTCCAGCAGAAAGTCCGATCGTACTGTGCACATCTGCTATTCCCCAGCAAAGTTATATTCCCCAGCAGGGGGTTACCTCAACAGGGGGTTTGGTTTAAGTTCCTAATTTCCCAGCAGGGTCGACTTCACCCTTCTAGCATTTATTTTGCTGGAATAATTCTGTAGCATCTGGCTATCCCCGGCGGAGTCGGCATTATCCTTCCAGCCTTTATTTTGCTGAAGCAGTTCCTGTATTTTAGCAGTTCAGGTGGAGAGAGTTCTTGCTCAAATGAACAATCAAACTTTCAAGATCTCGGCATGAGACATCCAATGATAACGTCAGTTTCGGCAGTATTCCCCACAAAGTCTGCAGGATAAGTTTCTCTTTGTCCCCAAGCAGAGTTACTTATGTCCCCGCCAGAGTTTTTGTTGAAGTTTCTCTAGTCCGATCAGCGGATTGTTTCCTTCAAAGTTGTTGTTACGTCAACATTAAAAGGGTTTCCATGAATCAGAATTTCAGAGGCCACCGCCGGTTATCAGAACAGGCGTCTAATAGTTGGGTTCCAGACATCCCCAGTAGAGTCCGCTTCAAAGTCGCTGTCACGTCAGTGCTAAGAAGTTTGTGGGTTGGGATCATTGGAGAACTAAGTCCTGACGTGGACAATTTATTCCTACATTGACAGGCTTTCTTCAGAAGTGGGCGTCCTAACGGGGACAGATTTATTTCCCTGGATTAGTGAGGTGTGTTAGTCCTATCGTGGGCAGATTCGGTTTCTCGGAATTAGTGGAATGGGAGGTCATGACGTTGACAAAAGTGATTACTCTTTGTGTTGGTGTCCTGACGCGGACCAGTTACTCTCAACAGTTATCTTTTTTTCGTGTTGGCAAAGCAAGGGTCCTGACGTGGACAGATCAGACCAGCATGTGAGTCCTTACGTGGACAAGTCTTATTTCCTCAGCGGGTCGAAGACGCCTGAGTCCTAACGTGGACAAATCAAAGACGAGATCAGTGTCCTAACGTGGACAAATCAAAGAAATTATTATTCCTAACGTGGAGAAGTGGGTCCTAACATGGACGATGTAGTCCTTACGCGGACATATCAAAAGAGGTGATTCCTAAGGCGGAAAGAGTGGAGTCCTTACGTGGACAGATTAAGATGGCATTCTTTACGTGGAAAAATGTAGTCCTGACGCGGACAAATCGGAAAGAAGTTGGTATCCCTTACGTGGAAGAAAAATGGTTTCCTTACGTGGAAAGACGAGTTTATTCCTTACGTGGAAAGATCAGAGTCCTTACGTGGACATATCAAGAGCATCCCTTATGTGGAAAAGAGATTGATTCCTGACGTGGAAAGAAATGGATTATTCCTGACGTGGAAGAGTTTAGTCCTGACGCGGACCGATCAAAGAAGTTATTCCTAATGTGTAAAAAGAAGATTTACTCCTTACGTGGAAAAATTGGGTCCTTACGTGGACAGATTCAAGAGAAGTGATTCCTGACGGGGAAGAATGATGTGCGCCTTGCGTGGAAAGTTGAGTCCTGACGTGGATAGGTTCAGAACCAAAGTTGAATTCCTTATGTGGAAAGATTGGAGTCCTGACGCGGATATGTCAAGTGGTATTGGAGTCCTTACGTGGACAGATTGATATAGTTCTCCTTATGTGGAAAGAAGATTGCTTCCTGACGTGGAAAGATGAAAGGGTTAGTCCTGACGTGGACAGATACCGAAGAAATGATTCCTAACGTAGACGATGTTATTCCTAACGTGGATAGGTGTTATTCCTAACGTGGAAGAATTTTATTCCTAACGTGGGCGATTCCGTTTATGGAAATGCAGACGAATTATCCCCAGCGGAGTGGCCGAGATTTTTCTGGGTTAACAGCAAATGGAGTCCTGACGTGGACAGGTTTTAGTTGAGATTTCTTCGTATTGATAACGGACAGAGTCCCAACGTGGACAAGCAAGCAATCTGTTATGACAGAATCCTCTTCAGAACGATGAAGACAATCCCCAGCACGGTCGCGCGAGATCAGTGGGTTGCCGCAACAGTCAGATTCAGTTGATGAATGTTGTTCCCCAAGCAGGAGCGCAATTTAATTTTGTGGTTGGCAAATTTCTGGTTTCACTAGTATTCAACCGTCTCGTACCGCGAATGTCTGAAGGCTCCGGGCTCTTCACCCAATCGGGTCCAAGTCGCTTGAATAGGGGCAGCTGTTGCACCCTAAAATTTGCCCAACCTTATTCACTTTGGTTTATGTTTCAATATCATTAGCATTTGCATATAGAGTCATGTACATAGACTAACCATCTGCATAGCATAAGCATAGCAAGTCATTCAACAGGGGACCAATCATTATTTTCATCTCTAGAGGCCTATCAAGAGGTTATTATCCCAATTCAATCTCATTCAAGTCATCAGGAAAGAATTTGAAAGCAAAGAGTTCAGCAGATCAAGCCTTGAGTCCATCTCCTAGCTGAGGGTATATGAGGGTCAACAAGAGGATTGTGAGCTGTGAGTTGAAGGCATGGAGAGTATCTAGACATTATGAGAGACTTAGAAAGTAATTTGGAGAAGGAGACAAGTCATTGATGAGAGCACAAGAGCTATAGTTGAAGACAGTCAACTAGGGTTTCATCTGGGTCAACCCTAGGTCAACCCTAGGTCAATTGACTGATTTAAAGGGCATTCAAGTCTATTGGAGAGATGTGGGGTTCATCATTTGACATGTAAAGAAGGATATGGAGATATGCCAAGGAGAATTCAAGAGAAATCAAGGAGAAGAGGAGTTTCTAAATTAGGGTTTCTGTGTAAAATCCCCTAGTTTAGGTCAAATTTCCAAGCAAGATAAGTCAAAATGCTAGCTTCAAATGGCTTCTTGGCCAACATGAAACTTGTAGAGGATCTCAATACCTTTAATTTGAGTGGTGGAAGACATCAAGGAGATTTATAGAACTCAAGTTATGGTCCTTGCAAGTTACAGGTCATCTGAGGTATCTGAATTTTTGTCTGTGAAAGTGACTTGACTTCCAAGCAATTTTTACCCCTCAAGGAGATTTCAAATGAATTCTTGGTCAACATAAGAATTGTTCCTCATTGTCTTAGCTTTCTAGAATGGTATAGAATGCCTTCATATGATGTGTGGAACTCAACTTATGGTCTTGGCAAGCAAAGGGTATTTTGGGCATTTGTGAATTACAGGTTATTTTAACCTATGTCCAAAACTCATACAAGGAGGCCTCAAATGGAAAAACTTACAACATCAAACTTGCTCCAAATGGGATTTTAAGTCTAGAAAGAAGGTCACAAATTGTTGGAAAAGCTCATAGCATGAAGTTGCATGATTGGTCCAAAGTTGAACTAAAATGGCTTATAATTTGGATAAATTCAAAATGAAAAATGGTTTGGGAGATTTATAAGTCCAAATGGAGACTTCCAATATATGATTTTGAATGGAAAAGGCATTCTAAAGACAATGGTTCAAACACTTTTTTGAGTTTAGTGGAAGATTTCAAAGTTACCCTTGGTTACTTGCATTTTAAGAAACATAGCCAAAATGGATCAAAGTTGGAAGGCAAGGGAATGTGTAAGATGGATCTAGAATGTTCATGTGAACACTATATATTCATGAAATGAAGATTGATCAAGGGTTGGACTCATTTTTTCACCAAGAATCTCCAAATTCTCTCATTCTTTTTCATTGAAGTTTCATTCCAATTCCTCAAATTCTTCACCAAATCATCATCAAAATCAACTTCATTATACTGTTTCATCATCATAGATCATAATTCAATCAAGAACAAGGTGTGATTACTCCATTTTCGAGCACTTCCATCATCAACATCAAAAGTGCAATTTCAAGTGGATAGCACAATTCAAGTCAAGAATCATTCAAGTGTTGCATACAGAAGCAAGAGCTTCACTCACTGATCAAGATCTGAGCATTGGTGTTGGTGGATTCACAAGTTTCCATAGCTGTTTTCAAGCTTTTGCACCAGGTGTGTTTTCATTCAAACAGCTTAATTCAGTTAGTTTAGCATAGATTTGTTAGTTTAGATATGATGTAGGATGTTAGTAGAATAATTAGGATGAATTTGGAGTGGTTTGGTGATGATGATTAGCAGGTTGTAGAAACTGTTAGGACCTAGAACTCTTAGGTTAGTGCATTAGAATGTTAGGTTGTTAGCGCAGGTTGATCACCATTAGTCATAGATTAGATTAGGATAAGTTTGATGGAGAATTGTGATGGTGCATCTCAGAGTGTTTTCATGGTGACCAGAACTGTTGGCACTCGGGTTGAATGAATTGTTGAGTTTCAAATCAATCTAAGACCATAGACGTGTAGAGGGGGAGATTCTGAACATTTTTCATGTTTACATCATGTTGATTCATGGCCTGGAGAGGGAGAACAGATTGGGAGAAATTGTGCTCGTGCATGGCATTCATGGAGTTAAACCCTAAGTTTCAGATCCAACGAGGAAGATGAAATCGTGTCCATCCATTTTGAGCAAGACCTTTGACTTGGAGAGTGATCCTGTGGCCCTTATTTGACTCAGTTTTGGAGGGAGAGGCGTTGGCCCTAAACGCACCGTTTCATTAATTGAAACGGGCGGGCCTGAGTGCTCTATTGATATTCCCACCCCCAGTTTCAAGCCCAACTTCAATTTGAACGTGATTTCCTATTCTATTTTCACCCCCCTGCGCTGCTTCTTATTTTTTTATTGTTTCTGAATGATGCTGGGCCTTAAGCCAACTTGCTGTTCGCACCCCATGTCTGCCTGGCCCATCCAATTATTAACTGCGCGCGCCTGCTATTCATACCCCCCTCCCTCATTTTAATTCAATTTAATTTTTTAAATTCCACTTTAATTTTTACCAACTTTGAAAATTCATAATAAATTCATAAAAAAGCATTTTCAATTCATTCTTTTTACACTATTTTCTTTAGGATGTCTAGAAGATTATAGAAAAATAAAATTGCATTTTTATTTTTATTTCATATTTTTTCCATATTTTCTAAATAAATGTCATTTTAAGTAGTTTCATTTCATACATGATTTTAGTAATTTTTGTTCTATTAGATGCTTTAATATTTTTTGTCCATTCTTTTTAGGTTGTTTAGTTTAGACATTAAAATTGTAGAAACAATTTAGTTCCCATTTTTAGAAATTAATTTTAGGTGCTTAATGTAGGCTTGAACAACATGGATAAAACTAGGGTTTTGGGTGATAACTTAGGAGATTTGATTCTTTCCCCTTAGGACTTAGAGGTTGAATAGGTTAGCTATGGGACTATAGGGGCTATGGGTAGTTATTAGATCCCCTTAGAAAAAGTCAGGATTCCCCTACTGCTATTAATGTACTGTCTGTATATCTGATTGTCTGGTGTGGTGTGCCCTCTGGGGATTATTGCTTGCTTGCTTGGGTATTGGGGTTGTCTGGGACCTGGGAAAGCTGAAGCCTTGAGGAGATGAAGACTATTGGAGATTCAGAGATTGAAGTTCAACTGCCAGAGTTGAGAAGGGGGTTCTTGCTAGCAGCTGCTGAGGAGACTAGGGTTTAGGAGCTAGGCAGAGCTCTAGGTTAGAAAGTTTATTTCTCAAACATGGATTGCCTTGTCTGCATCCATTCTTCTCTGTGATTCAGAGTCTCTCTAAGACACTCACCCCCTTCCTTTGGAAGGCTTGGTGATAGTGTCTATGAGATAGAACTCTTGAGAGAAAATGTCTCTTGTGTTAGAAGCAGTCTGTTCACCACCCTTGGTAGTCAACTGATTGCTTAACACCCAATTCACTCTTGTGACTGATTCCTCATCCTGGAGGTTTGAGCTTGAAGAAAAGCCATTGCAGATGGAAGTTAGATGATCAAAGCCCTTATCTGAAGGCCATGAAGATGGAGATTGATGCTTGTTAAAGCCTGTAGCTGATTGGAGATTACTTGAAGCTAGATGTTGATTCAGACCTGCTGATGCTGTTCTTTTGCTGTTGTATTTCATTGCTGATGTATTGATTGGTTTTCTGGGCTGTATTGTTTGCTGTTTACCCTGCTGGGTTGAAAGTGAAGCCTGTTCACTTTTGCCTATTGTTTTCTAGGTTCGAGGTTGAGTGGGACTCCCTTGCCTCGCTTGTACTGTTGCATCCATGCATTTTACTGTTTTACTGTATATATCTGTTATTGTTTCTGTTTTTGCCTATCCCGTAGGATCTCTGTTTCTCTCTGCGCAAGAGAGGAGCATGATAGACACTAGGTCTTAACCCATGCATGATAATATTAGGTTAGTTTGATTCCCTGCGCAACCGTAGGTTAGAGTTCTGTCTCTTTCTTTCTCAAAACAAACAGAAAAACACATAAAGATTTCAAACACAATAAAAGACACTTCTTCCGTAAAAGAATGTGAACTCATCAAGACGTCATTTTTGTCCGCCGGGACTGTTAATCAGAAAAAACCTCTTTCAGAAGGAATAAAATCAATCAAGGACAGACTTGTGTCGTACGTGGCCCGAACTACGTTTGCTCTGATCTTTCATGCCGTGTGAAAGTACGTAGGCATAGGATGCGATATCCTAGCGAGCAACCTTCCCCTCCTTTCCCGTAGGTAGGCGAACTACGTTGACTCTGATTTCTCGTTCCAGGCGGGAATACGTAGGCATAAAGTGCGATACTTTGCCGAGTCATTTTTTATTTTCATTTTCTTTTCTTTTAACCCCAGACCTTTAGCGTAGATAGAATAACAATCCATACCCGAAAACAAGCGTGGATCCCGTCGAGTACGACGGACGTGAGGGGTGCTAATACCTTCCCCTTGCGTAACCGACTCCCGAACCCAGGTTTTGGTTGCGACGACCATACCTTTCCCGTGTTGTGCGAGGTTTACTCTGAGCGTTTCCTTTCCCTCCCGTGGGATAAATAACGCACGGTGGCGACTCTTCTGTTCAGCCGGCGCCGATTTTCGCAGTAGCGACAATATGAAGATTCAGTTCCTTGAGGTGTATGGAGATTCAGCTCTGGTAGTAAGTCAGATTAAAGGAGATTGGGATACAAAGCATGATAATCTCATTCCTTACAGAGAACATGTGTTGTCTTTGATCCCACATTTCAAAGAGATTACTTTTGGACATATCCCACGAAGAGAGAATCAGTTGGCAGACGCATTGGCCACCATGGCATCTATGTTTGAGATAAGCTGGGATGATGAAGCTCCCAAGATTACCATTGATAGATTTGAGAAGCCTGCATACTGCAATGAGGTTGACACTGAAGGGGCAGAGGAGAAGCCTTGGTTCTATGAAGTGAAAAACTATCTTGAAGCTCAGGAGTTCCCTGAAGGGGCATCTGTCAAAGATAGGAAGTTCCTGAGAAGGTTTTCTGCTAAGTTCTTTCTGAGTAATGGCATTCTGTATAAGCGTAATCATGATTCAACTATGCTTCGTTGTGTGGATAAGAAGGAAGCTACAGAAATTATGGAAGATATGCATGATGGGACCTTTGGCACTCATTCTAGTGGTCATACCATGGCAAAGAAGATTTTGAGAGCGGGTTACTATTGGTCTACCATGGAAGCTGATTGCTATCAACACTCCAGAACATGTCACAAATGTCAAATCTATGCTGATAAAGTACATGTACCTCCATCTCCATTGAATGTGTTGACTGCTCCTTGGCCCTTTGCCATGTGGGGCATTGATATGATTGGTGAGATCAAGCCTACTGCTTCTAATGGGCATCGTTTCATCCTGGTTGCTATTGATTACTTCACGAAGTGGGTAGAGGCAGCTTCATTTGCATCTGTGACTAAGAATGTGGTGGCTCGGTTCATTAAGAATAATCTCATATGTAGGTATGGTATCCCTGAAAGGGTTATCACTGACAATGGCTCTAATCTGAACAACACTATGATTACTGATCTCTGTACGCAGTTCAAGATTATGCATCACAACTCTTCTCCGTATCGTCCGAAGATGAATGGGGCAGTTGAAGCTGCTAATAAGAACATTAAGAAGATTGTACAGAAGATGACTATTACTTACAAGGATTGGCACGAGATGTTACCATTTGCTCTGCATGGTTATCGTACTACAATACGTACTTCAACAGGGGCAACCCCATTCTCCTTAGTCTATGGTATGGAAGCAGTTCTGCCTATTGAAGTTCAGATCCCCTCCTTGAGAATTATGAAGGATGCAGGCTTGGATGAAGATGAGTGGATTCAGACTCGACTTGACCAGATAAATTTGATTGATGAGAAAAGGTTAGCAGCAGTTTGTCATGGCCAGATGTACCAGAAACGGATGATCAAAGCTTTTAACAAGAAGGTTAAGCCAAAGGTATATCAGGCTGGTGACTTGGTAATCAAGCGTATCATATTACCACAGGGTGATCCTAGGGGCAAGTGGACTCCAACATATGAGGGACCATTTGTAGTCAAGACAGTGTTCTCAGGAGGTGCCATGATACTGACTACAATGGATGGTGAAGACTTCCCACAACCTGTAAACGCAGACATAGTTAAAAAATACTACGCATAAAAAGAGACCCGCTAGGTTGACAGGCCTAGGCAAAAATAAGGGCATCCCGGCAAACCAAAAGGGTTTGGGCAAAAATTAGGGATATATATATAAAAAGATGTACACCCGGCAAGTCGAAAACCTGAAAAGGCGGCTTGGGCAAAAAAGGGTATCCCGGTGGATTGAAAACCTGAAAGGGCAATCCAGGCAAAAGTTAGGGATTAAAGCGTATGACTATGTCTCGTTTGGATCACTCATGAAACTGCAACCAGTTGTACTACTTACTCAAGCTCAAACAGATAAAGCTCAATCCAATCGTTTCCGTCTCAACAGCAAGAAGATGAGATACTTGAGTGGCAATAGTAGAATTGAAACTCAATAGGATTATTTCCCACATAGCTGATTCTTTTTGTAAAACTTCATGACAAAATTCTCTTACTAGGGTTTATGTCTCCTTGTACAAACTTACCCGTGTATGGGTCACTTTTGATATAAATAAATTCCATCTTTTGAATCCAGATTCACTTTTACCCTATTTACATAAGCGAAATGTCCATTGGTTGTGTTTGAATGTATGTATGCCTTTGAATATGATTGATGTTTACCAGAAACGCATGTATGCTTTTAATATGATTGATGTTTACCAGAAATGCATGAAAATGCAGTAATAGTATTTACTAAGGACGAACGAGGGAAGGATTTCAACGAAGCTTCGTCGGTTCATCTTTACAAGACAGTTACAAACCATCAGTAGGACTAATCCATTTTCACAAAGTCTAATCTCCCCTGGAATTTATATCCATCTCTTTTATCCTCATACGGATATACGGGAAATTACTTTCCAATAAGGGCACGATGAACGAAGACGGGATGTTATACTTATCCTACTATCAAACGAAAACGAAGGTTATCTATACCCTACTATCCCCAACAACGGGAGGTTATCTATACCTTGTTATCCCCAACAACGGGAGGTTATCTATACCTTGTTATCCCCAGCAGACGGAGGGTTATATATTCTTCAACAACGAATCGGGATTTATTTTTCTTGGCCAGCAGTGGTTATACAAGGATATCCAGACACTTCCAGCAGTGTCATAGCATACATACATCATTTACATCATACCATAACATATATGTCTATAGTACATTACCTAAGTGCATCATGTCATACATGCATACATAAAGCATAAACTAATGTTGTTATACAGAATGCTACCTTGTTTTCAGGTTAATTATCCAACAAACAATCTTATGATCTTTGGGACTGCTTTATTGTAACCTCAGGGTTACTTTATCCTCCTGATGAGCTTCTTATTACTTTGGGACTGCTTTATTGTAACCTCAGGGTTATTTTATCCTCCTGATAGCCTCTCATGACTTCAAGACTGCTTTAGAGCTACTGATTGCTCTATCCTCCTGAAATCATCCTATTACTTCAAGACTGCTTTAGAGCTATTCATTGCTCTATCCTCATGAGGTCATATTACTACTTCAAGACTGCTTTAGAGCTATTCATTGCTCTATCCTCCTGAAGCCATCTAATTATTTCAAGACTGCTTTAGAGTTATCCATTACTCTATCCTCCTGAAATTACATTATTATTTCAAGACTGCTTTAGAGCTATCCATTGCTCTATCCTCCTGAAATCATTACTTCAAGACTGCTTTAGAGCTATTGATTGCTCTATCCTCCTGAAGACATATCACATTATTATTTCAAGACTGCTTTAGAGCTGTTGATTGCTCTATCCTACTGAAGCCATTCTATTACTTCAAGACTGCTTTAGAGCTATTGATTGCTCTATCCTCCTGAAGCCATTATTACTTCAAGACTGCTTTAGAGCTATTGATTGCTCTATCCTCCTGAGGTCAGATTTATCACTTCAAGACTGCTTTAGGGTTATCATTATTGATTGCTCTATCCTCATGAAGACATGTTGTTACATCAGTATTACTCCAGACTCCTGACAGTTCTCATTATACTACTGAAGAACTTTCCCCTAGTGGCATCTTTAAGCCCACTCAATCATGTTCAACCAACCATCAATATCACTCCATGCACTGGTGAGTGCAAATTTTTGGGCTTTTGTGTTCAATCCCCTTCAACCTTCCAGGTTACGACTGGCAAATATACCAATCTAACCCCTCAGGTTTCAGAAAATTGAACAGGGGCAGCTGTTGCACCCCAAAATTTGCCCTCACAATACAAGACTTTGTGTTCCAAGAAGGTTCACAAGGTTCACAAAGTTCACAATTGGTCAGAAGAGTTGACAATTCCCTCAGACAATGCACCTCCTAAGCAGTGCATCCAAAACTAGGGTTTTGACTTTAATCAGGCTAAATGGACTTCCAAGACTTCAAGTGAGCTTCATAACATCTTATATGTGTATAAGAACCCCCATGTCAAGTTTCAAGACTTTTCTCAAAAGTTTGCTCAGTCAGATGATCAGATAAGTCAAAAGCAGTCAATGTAGTTAAAAGGTCAAACTGAGGTCAACTGTGGTCAAACCAAAGTCAAACTTCATGATTTTTTTTTGCCAACATCAAAGAGAGGTTGGGTGAGAAATATTATCATAATAACTGTAATACCCCAAATTTTGCCCTAAGATTTGTCGTCGCATTTCATTGCATTTAATCAATTACTAACAAATTTGTGTAGTCGTTTGACTTTTTGCAGGTAAATATCATATGGCATGCATTTTTTTTCTAAAAAGTAAAAATGGCACAATTGGCAGGAGGACATGTGTAAGGAGTTATGAGTGTGAGAGGTTGAGAGTTCGAATCTCACCTTTGTCATTTTTTTTGTTTTTTATTATTTTTACTCTAAATTTTTCTATCTTTCATTAAAAAAATAACAAAAATAGTTTTTTATTATTATTTAATTATTATTTTCGTATTTTAATTAAATCATTTTTTAAAATATTATTTTTTTCACTTTTTTCTAAATTATTCATAAAAATATCCAAAAAATCATAAAATAAAAAATATTGAAAAAAATTTTGTTCTTTTTATAATATTTTTTATTTTAGGAATCAATAGGATTATTAGTTTTTATTTTAAGTTTATTTTAATTATTTTAAATTATTTAAATTTTATTTTTTCTTAACTAATTATTTAGTTTGGGCTTTAAAATGGGCTTTAGGGACATTATTGACAATTTGGTGTTAACCCTAATTTGTTCCCTATATATACATGTGTTGCCTTGTTGGAAAAAAAGGGAGAGAATGAAAAAAACCTAAGAGGAGTGAGTGCCGTTTGCCGTTATTTAGTTTTCTTCTTCATCCATTACTATTGTTTCTTTTTCTTCATCGTTTACCGTTATTTCTTTTCCTTCATCTATTACTGTTGTTTCTTTTTCTTCATCTTTTACCGTTATTTCTTTTTCTTCATCTATTACCGTTATTTCTTTTTCTTTATCTATTACTGTTACGTTTATATATATATATAATTTTTAAATTGTTAGAGTTTATATATATAAGATTTTTGATCGAATTATGTCGATACGATGTTTGCACATTTGTGTGCATGACGCGTGACATTTGTGTTAGTTCGATCTGGTTGCGATGATCGCATTTTTGTGTGAGCAATAATACTATTTTTTGCTTAATTTCTTTTTCTTTGCGATAAATTTTGTTTCGTCCGATTTAGATCTGGTTGCGATGAGCGCATTTCTGCGTTAGCAACATTGTTGGGTTATTTGGCACATTTAAAATTCATTATTGCTTTATTATTATTATTATTATTATTATTATTATTATTATTATTATTATTATTATTATTATTATTATTATTATTATTATTATTATTATTATTATTATTATCATTATTTATTATTATTATCATTATTATCATCATTATTACCATTATTATTATTATTGTTATCATTAATTTATTAAAATTTGTTATAATATAAAAATCTGTTTTTTAAAATAAATAACATTAACATCTTTTCCAAATTAATATGAAAACCTATTATTTTTAAGAAAAACTTTTTTTTTTAGATAAATTTAAAATAATAACTAAAATCTTTTTTTTAAAATAATAACTAGAACCGTTATTTATTTTATTTTATTATTGTTCAATTCAAATTTCATTATCATATTGTATCTGCTCCTCTCATGTAACCTCGCGAACTTAACAATCGCTCTTTAAATTCTGCCTTTAAATTTCTGCTTGCATGGTTTAAATTATGACATTATCTCTCTGTTTGCATGATTCAATTATCTCACGCGTTTACTATTATTTCTGTCACATTGCACACATCCGAAGGTTAGGTCTAACTGTTTGGCCGCCGCGCCAATAGTCCGTAAAACTTCACACATTCAATTTCAAATCCTCAAAACTACAAACTACAAACCCTAATTTTCACAAATGCCTCGCCGCAGGAAAAATTACAATTTTACCCTTAGCATTAGGTCAAAGAGCCGCCGCGCTCATTTTAGGGTTTCCCGCCGTGGAATCCCTAATTTAACCCTAATTACAACTTAACATTTCAACGTAGAGATTTGGAGTTTCTACACTCCACGTAAGCGTGTCCTTAAGATGCGTTTATTCCCCTTGAGACCTTGACCACAGTCAAGAAGTTTCTAACCTCCCTATTGAGGGGAACTACGATTACTCTGATTCCACTCCCGTAAGGATACGTAGGCACAAGATGTGATGTCTTGCCGAGTAAACTTAGAATTAACCCCCTTTATTATTTATTATTGCTTATTTATATTTTATTTATCTTTGCTATTTAATTATTTTGCTTATTATTTTGTAATTGTTTCTTGGATGTAAAGTTGTTTAATTATTTAATTATTATTATGGTTAGTAATTAGGGAGTGTAACAACATGTATGTAATATTAAAATAAATTTAGATCACTTTTAAATAAAGATAATTAAATTAAACATTTCACACACGTAAGTCGATTTTAATCGCCGTCTCACTTCCTAAGGATATCCCTCAAGTTGCCTACGAATAATGGTTAAGTGGGGTGTATAAAGCAAGTCCCTCAAATAGAAAAATCATCAAAGTCCCTTATGGTTGCCTTTACGAATCGAGTCCCTTTCGAAAAATGATGATGGTCCCTTATATGTGCTTATTACACCCCACAATGGCCTTCAAAAATCCAATTGTCCCTCACATGTCCCTTAACATCCAAAGTAAGGACTACCTACTCCATTATAGTAGGGATAGTCTTACTAAGGAAAGGATAAAGAATAAGAAAGACCTTAAAACATTAGGGTAGGCTACTCCTAGATACTTGCTCACTTCAAAACTTTTTCACACTTAAATAAATTTCCAACAAAATTTTCAAACAAGTTTTTCACATCCATACACGGATTATTATTAAACTATTCTGAAATTTTTTTGCTATTCACACACTACACTTTCAAAACAATTCAAAAGTGAGCTTAAGTACCTAAGAGCCCATGGATAACCATGGATGAAAAGGGTGCTAACACCTTCCCTTTTCATAACCTACCCCCCGGACCCAAAATATTCTCTAAGGTCTTTCCTTTTCTTTTATAACCTTTCCTTATGGATAAAATAAAAGTCGGTGGCGACTCTTGCTATCCGCAACATTGTTTAAAGTCAGTTCTCCCACCGTGTTACAACCTCGAACCTGAAAAACAATAGGCAAAAGTGAACAGGCTTCACTTTCAACCCAACAGGGTAAACAGCAAACAATACAGTCCAGAAAACCAATCAATACATCAGAAATGAAATACAGCAGAAAGATAAACAGCATCAGCAGCTCTGACTTCAAGCTTCAGCAAGCATCAATCTCCATCTCCACAACCTTCCAGCAAGGTTTTGATCATCAGGCTTCCATCTGTAATGGCTTTTCTTCAAGTTTCAGGCTCCAGGAGAAACATCAGTCAACCAGATGAAGTGAATGAATGTTAGACAGCTAATTACCTACCAAGGGTGGTTCATCAACTGTTAACATTAAACAGACAGTTTTCCCTCAAAAGTTCTATCTTTCAAATACATTCACTGATCCTTCCAACGGAAGGAGGTGGATATTTGAAAGAGACTTTGAATCATAGAGAAAGAATGGATGCAGACAAGGCATTCCATGTTTGAGAAATAAGCTTTCTAATCTAGAGCTCTGCCTAGCTCCTAAACCCTAATCTCCTCAACAGCTGCTAGCAGGGATCTCCTCTTCAACTCTGGAAGTTGGCCTTCAGTCTCTGGATCTCCAATGGCTTCATCATCACAAGTCTTCAGCTCCCCCAATCCCCAAGCAATCCCAATACCCACACAAACAAGCAATAATCCCCAGAGGGCATACCACACCAATCAATCAACTATAGACAGTAATGCTAATAGCAGTAGGGGAATCCTAATGATTTCTAAGGGGATCTATCCTATACCCATAACCCCTATAGTCCATACCCCAAAAATCAAATGAAAATTTCCTAAAAGAATTGAACTATCTCACCTAAGTTGGTTTGAAACCCTAGTTTTGTCCATGTTGTTTTCACCTAAGCTAATCACCTAAAACTAACTCCTAAAAATATGAACTAAATTGTATGTAAAAGCTAACAATGTCTATTAAACAATCTAAAAAGAATGGGTGAAAAATATTAAAGCAACTATTAGAACCAAAATTAACAAATTCATGTATGAAATGAAACACTTAAAATATGCATTTATTTGGAAAATATGGGAAAAATATCAAATAAAAGTAAAATGCAATTTTTATTTTTTTATAATTTTCTAGACTCTTTAAAGAAAATTATGCAAAAAGAATTATTAAAAAAATAATGTTTCTATGATTTATTATGATTTTTAGAAAATGCATGAAAAATGAAAAGAAATAAAAGATGAAAATATAAAGAAATAGAAAGAGGGGGTATGAAAAGCCAACGCGCGCAGTTCAAATTCCAGGTGGGCCACCAGCTGGGAGGTGCGAATATCACGAATTACTAGGCCCATGAAGCAATCAGAAACAAACAAAAAATAAAAAAGTGAGAACGGTGTAAATAGCATTAATTCCAGTTGAAATCATTGGGCCTGCGCTGGGAGGGGTGTCAAAAGCAAGTAAAGTCTGAGCCCACTCAGAAACCATTAGTAAAACGGTGCGTTTGGTCTTTTAAATCTCCCTCCATTTTTTCTTTAAACCACAGCCACACGATTGGGCTCAGAGTCAAAGTCAATTGGATGATCCAACGGATGGCCATCATCGTCCCCAAACGAATTCTAGGGTTTCTGAAATTCCAACTTCCATGCATGGATTTCCAGTCCTTCGTTCTCCCTGGTCTCTCCATGAATTAACACGATCCAAAGACAAAAAACATTCTCCTCCTCACCCTCTACACAGCCATGGTGTTAGATCCTTCTAAAACTCATCCAAGCTCCAAACCCGATAGGTGTAACAGATGAAATCCACCATTAACACCTGCTATCAAATGCTTCAATTCTTGCCAAAACTTATCCTAACCTAATCTACACCTCATCCTGATCATTTCAAGCCATATAAAGAGAATTATCATGCTATATTCCACGTGCTATGAACCTTAACAGAATTTGTGCACTCTGGTCAAACTCCATGAAACTTGTCCAAACTTTGTGGAAATCATCATCTATCCTAACTTAACCAGTCTAAGCTAACAAAACCCTATCATGCTGGCTAAACTATGCAAATCGAGCAGAGATACCAACCTGGTTTAAAATGAAGATACAGCTATGGAGATCCTTGAATCAATGCTTGCAGGGACTTGAAATTGATCCACACACTACCACTTTGATTCTGTATGCAAAGATCTTGGCTCAAACTTCTTGTATCATGAACTTGAAACCTTCTTGCTTCTTGGATGGTTATCTTGAACAGCACGATCCTTCCTCCAATTCCACCAATCTTGATGTGAATTATGATGCTTGGATGATGGTGATGAAGATTCAATCAGAAAATGTGAAGATTGATGGAGATTTGAGAGAGTTTGAGATACTTTTGCAAAATGGAGAAAGTGAATGAAACTTGGGGTTTTGAGAAAATGTAATCACCAACCATGGCATGAACCATCTCATATCAATATATACATGAGGTTATAACCTCCTAGAAACTTGGAGAAGCTTCCCTTGCACAAATTCCCTTGGATTTGGTTTATGTATCTTCCATTACAAGTAACCATGGATAACTCCCAAAATGTGAACTAAGCTCAAAATTCCACTTTAGCCAATGTCTTTAAAATGATCTTTCCATTCAAAATGACCTATAATTTTGCTTCATTTGGCCAAGATATGAAAAATCTCATTTTTAAGGTCATTTTTATTCATTAAATCCAACAATTTTGAAACCTTGTGCTATGAATCTTTCCAATCTCTCATGGTCACTTTTCTAGACTCAAAATGTCATTTGGAGCAAGTTTGATGTTGTAAAGTTTTCCATTTGAATCTTCCTTGTATGCGTTTTGGGCATAGGTTAAAATGACCTGTAATTCTCAAATGACCAAAATACCCTTTGCTTGCCAAGATCATAAGTAGAGTTCCACAAATCATATGAATGCATACCATACCATTCTAGAAAGCTAAGACAATGAGGAACAACTCTTATGTTGACCAGAAATTCATTTGAAATCTCCTTGAGGGGTAAAAATAGCTTGGAAGTCAAGTCACTTTCACAGACAAAATTTCAGATACCTCAGATGACCTGTAACTTGCAAGGACCATAACTTGAGTTCTATAAATCTCCTTGATGTCTTCCTCCACTCAAATTAAAATTCTTGAGATCCTCTACAAGTTCCATGTTGGCCAAGGATCCATTTGAAGCTTGCATTTTGACTTATCTTGCTTGGAAATTTGACCTAAACTAGGGGATTTTACATGGAAACCCTAATTTAGAACCTCCTCTTCTCCTTGATTTCTCTTGATTTCTTCTTAGCATAACAACATATCCTTATTCTCCATGTCAAATGATGAACCCCACATCTCCTTAATGGCCCTCAATGCCTTTCAAACAATCCTTTGACCTAGGGTTGACCCAGGGTTGACCCAGATGAAACCCTAGTTGACTGTCTTCAACTGCAATACTTGTGATCATACCAAGGACTTGTTTCCTTCTCCAAATGACTTTCTAAGTCTCCCATGCTGTCCACATACTTTCCATGCTCAGCCCATAGCTCACAATTTCTTTGTTGATCCTCAGACACCCTCAGTTAGGAGATATACTCAATGCTTGATCTACTGACTTCTCCAACTTTCAAATTCTTTTCTGATGACTTGAATGAGATTGGATCAGGATAATAACCTCTTGATAGGTCTCTAGAGATGAGAATAATGGTTGGTCCCCTGTTGAATGATTGGCTATGCTTGTGCTATGCAGATGGTTAGATTATGTACATGACTCTATATGCAAATGCTAATGATATTGAAACATAAACCAAGTGAATAAGGTTGAGCAAATTTTAGGGTGCAACATGAATGACAAAGAAGTGACTGAGGTATGGCTAGGAGTAGGAGAACTGCAGCTGCAAGACTTTTCTTCCATAAAGTTTCTCTTTCCTCATTTCTTCCATTAAAATAATGCCATTTGTTTCCCACTTGCAAGACTCATCAATCCTCTTGATTTTCTGCATTTCTTCTCATCATACACTCTAAATAATAGATATAAACATGATCCAATGGTTGAGAATAGTTCAAGTGATCAAAAGGTGAGTTTGTGAAAAAGTGAAAATGTTGAACTCAAGTGTTAAAACCTTAACTTGTTGGATTCATAACTCTCAACTCATAAGGGCTATGGAGGAGTTCTAGTACATTTTGGAAAGCCGTCATGTATCTCTACAACTTTCATGATTTCATGATCTTCAGATTCCAAATGGAACTAGGTCAAAAATCCACTCAAAGTTGCTGAAAAACATGCCTAAAAAGTTCAATAACTTACAATTTTTCTGTTATTTTTTCCCCTTGTAATGAATTTGGCCATAACTCCAAATCTATGCTTTTTCTGCTCATGGACCACTGTGTGACTTTTATAGGACTTTTCAAGAGCTTTCCAATGAGATTTGAACCAACTCAATTGGATGTGTGGTTAGAGAGTTATGGTCTTGCCCCTTTCAAAATCCTAATTTCCCGATTTTTCGATTACTCCTCCATACTTGATCCAATGGTCATGAAATTTCATGGGTAAGTTCAATATGCCATTAGGAAAATTTTCTATTCACACTTTGAGGTCAAATTCCTTATGGTTGAAGAGTTGACTTTTTGGTCAACCGAACAATCGATCGATGACTACCGAGTCAACTATGGATGTTCTGGGTCTTCTAAGGCCTTGAAACTTCTTGAGTAGACTTCAATAAGTCATATGAACTTCATGGACCATGATCCCACCATTAGAGCACCATTTAAATCAAAAGTCAAACTACAGTTGACTTTTCCCCCAAATTTCCTGATTTTCAATTGACTGATCAATTGAAGCTCTTACGATTAAAATTGATGGTCAATCTCTCATCCCCAAACACATTAGGACATATGTAGATCCATGGAAACAAGTTTGCTTGAAGAAACAAACTTTATCCTGATTAAAATTGAAACCCTAATTCCAACCTTCACAACTGCAGCCACTCGCACTTGGTATAAACACTTGGGTGAGCTCCACAATGACCCTCAAGGTCTCCAATGAGTTTAAATGATAATCTCCCTCCATAACCATGGACTTGTAATCCTCAGATGACCTTCAAGTGGCCTCCTAAATAGGAGGTGAACCACATACACTTTTCTATCTGTCCAAAGGGCTTTGACTTGTCTCTGATGATGATAACCACTTGACAACTTGAATACAAACCCTTGATTAGGTTTAGAACCCTTGGCATATCCCTCTTTTTGCACACACATCTCTTGATCCCCTGTAAAAATGCAAAATGCTATGCAATGCAATATGCTAGAACAATGAAATGAAACATAAACCAAGTAAAGAAAAGGTTTGGAAAATTTTGGGGTACAACAGTTGCCCCTATTCAAGCGACTTGGACCTGAAGGGATGAAAAGCGAAGGGCTTTCAGTAATTCAAGGTAAAAGACGGTTGAATACCAAAGAACCTGGAAATTTTCCAACCGCAGAATGAAACCTCCAACATCGCCGTCAGGAGCCTATATCAAGTAGAATATTTGACTTCGCCATCAATCAATAATTATCTGACTTCATCGTCGGTAATCATTCATCTGACTTCGTCGTCATTCCTCAAAAATAATAAACATCTGACCTCGCCGTCATTCATCAAAATAATTTGACCTCGCCGTCAGAACTCCAAATATCATATGTAAAACACTTGACTTCGTCGTCGGAACTCCATATTAGATTTGACTTCGCCATCATTTCCCAAAACAATCTGACTTCGTCGTCAACCCTCAAGAATAATATGACTTTGCCATCAATTCTCCAAACCATCTGACTTCGTCGTCAAGTAACCAAACATCTGACTTCGTTATCAGAAAACAAACATCTGACTTCACCGCCAGAGAACAAACATTTAACTTCACCGCCAGAGGACAAACATCTGACTTCACCGTCAGAGAACAAACATCTAACTTTACTGTCAGAAGATAAGTATCTAACTTCACCGTCAGAAGGCAATCATCTAACTTCACCGTCAGAAGGCAATCATCTAACTTCACCATCAGAAGACAAATATCTAACTTCATCGTCAGAAGGCAATCATCTAACTTCACCGTCAGAAGGCAATCATCTAACTTCACCGTTAGAAGACAAATATCTAACTTCACCGTCAGAGAACATCAAAATAATTTGACCTCGCCGTCAGAACTCAATATTAAACCCGTAAAACATTTAACTTCACCGTCGGTTCTCGAAACTGTCTGACTTCGCCGTCAAAAAAAACTCCACATAGTAATCTGATTTCGCCATCATTTCCTTAAACCACCTGACTTCGGCATCATTTCTCAAAACTACCTGACTTCGACGTCATTTCTCAAAATAATATGACTTCGTCGTCAAAGACAAACATCCAACATTGCCGCTGAAAAACCAAATCACTTGACATTGCCGCCAAAAACAAAAATCCAACATTGCCGCTGAAAAGCCAAATCACTTGACATCGCCGCCAAAAACAAACATCCAACATCACCGCTGAAAAACCAAATCACTTAACATCGCCGCTGAAAAGCCAAATCACTTGACATCACCGCCAAAAACAAACCTCCAACATTGCCGCTGAAAAGCCAAATCAATTGACATCGCCGCCAAAAACAAACATCCAACATTACCGCTGAAAAACCATATCACTTGACATCGCCGCCAAAACAAACATCCAACGTCGCCACTGAAAAACCAAATCACTTGACATCACCGCCAAAAACAAACCTTCGCTAAATAAGAGTGAGTATCAAGATTCAAACGAAATTAAGATCATCCGTTGATGATAATCACAAAAGAACTCTGTTGGGGAAACAACATGAGCCGGAGTCTAGCCAACACACGGGCAAAAATACCAATCATCTGCGAGATTCACCTGAAACAAAGAGATAATGACCTGGCTTATGTTCCACAATGCATATGTTTGAAGATGGTGTAATGCTCCATACGAAATGGAAATGCTACGTGTTTGGGAGGATGTTATGCACGATGCAAATGCAAAAGAAGCACCTCAACAAAATAAATGTTGAAGAGAGGAAAACAACTCCGCTGGAGGGAAAACTAGGTACGCCCAGTGCCTACGGACTCATGCTGGGGAATACAAGCCTTGGATGGCCTCCGAGATAACTTCCGGGTAAAATTTCTCTGCTAAGCACAAATCCACCCCGCTGGGAATCAAAATCAAACTCTACTAAGGATGGAGAATAAACAACCTCGGGGGGAGAAAACCAACCTACTGACTTGACTAGGAATTAGGTAAGGAGGGAATCAACATCGACCTCTGCTTGGGGAAAATGAGAACAGTACTCAACAATATCGTCCTCTGCTTAGGGAAATGAAACAACGTCCCGGTCTGTGAGGGGACAGGGGCTAATCGTTCAGACTTTGTAGGGCAGACGAAATTGTGCATCTATTCCACTGCTGGGGATAAATCCACCTCTACCTGTTGGAAATGCTCCTACTCTGCTGGAGACATCAATCTCGACCTGCTGAGGGTAACCTTAACTGTATGAAGTTTCAAGCTGTTGGGGAGGTGAACACGCTTAGCTTGCGCATTTCCTTTGGATGCGGGACTTCTGGAAAAGTTTCGAGGCTGGGATTCCTGCAAATAATAAACAGGCAAATACGTTTTGACTACAAACGACATCTTACTCATCACCTGTGACACTATTCAAGCAAAAGCAATGTTTCGATCATAGTTG
This sequence comes from Lathyrus sativus, assembly GCA_963859935.3. NCBI lineage: Eukaryota > Viridiplantae > Streptophyta > Magnoliopsida > Fabales > Fabaceae > Lathyrus > Lathyrus sativus. The sequence continues at coordinate 469,429,889 of OZ012741.1, read as the reverse complement.
GCAGAGCCCACAAAATCATGTACGCAAAGTTTTATCAAAAACATTGGGCGTTTTTTACAAACAAAACGGTAAAAGCTGAATCAAAGACAAAGGTTTTTTGAATGGTATGTTGTATTGATAAATAGCCTATGAATAGGCGAATTTACAAGGGGTCACAACTCCTGAAATGAGAAAGTTGCGCAAGCAAAATACAAAAATGCACAAGAATTACAAAAATGTCGGCAATGTGGCACAGACAACCACCATAGAACGACTCAACTATGACTCACGTGACTTCGACGCCTTTCGGATGCTTCGTCTTCTAAAGAGATGGATTTGGACGGATGATTCTCGATTCTTCCCATAATCCACTATGCTTTGAGGATCTTTGCATGGACCGCAGTCGTTTGCTTTTCAAATCCCTAACTTTTGCCTGAATCACCCTTGCGGGTTTTCAATTCACCGGGATACCCATTTTTGCCAAAGTCGCCCTTTCAGGTTTTCAACTTTGCGGGTTTACACATTTTTCTTCTTTTATCCCTAATTTTTGCCCGAACTTATCTTTTTATGGTTCACCGGGATGCCCCATTCTTGCCTGGATTTTCTTTTTCTTTCCAGCGGGTCTATTTTAAGCAAAGTATTTTTTGACTGCGTCTGTGTTCACGGGGGACGTAAAATCTTCACCATCCATGGTTGAAAGTAACAAGGCTCCTCCGGAGAAGACTTTGCTCACAACATATGGACCTTCATAATTGGGAGTCCATTTGCCCCTGTGATCACTCTATGGTGGGAGAATCCGTTTTAACACCAAATCACCCGCCTGAAAGCTTCGAGGACGTATCTTCTTATCGCAAGCTTTCTTCATCCTGCTTTAATATAGACGACCGTACGCGATGGACACCAACCTTTTCTCATCTATCAAACTGAGTTAATTCAACCTATTCTTCACCCATTCTGCTTCATCTAGTTTGACATCAGCCAGAACTATCAAGGAAGGTATCTCGACTTCTAATGGCAGGACAACTTCCATGCCATACACCAAAGAGAAAGGAGTTGCCCCGGTTGAAGTACGCACCGAGGTACGATATCCATGTAAAGCAAAAGGCAACATCTCGTTCCAATCCTTGTAAGTTACAACCATCTTCTGCACTATCTTCTTTATGTTTTTGTTGGCCGCTTCCACAGTGCCATTCATCTTCGGACGATAAGGGGATGAGTTGTGATGCTCAATCTTAAAGTTCTGGCACAACTCCTTCATCATCTTGTTATTCAGATTGGAGCCATTATCGGTAATGATCCTTTCAGGTATCCCATAGCGGCAGATGATGTCTCTTTTGATGAACCGGGCTACAACTTGCTTTATGACATTAGCATAGGAGGCTGCTTCAACCCATTTGGTGAAATAGTCAATCGCCACTAAGATGAAACGATGCCCATTGGACGCAGTCGGCTCGATTTTGCCAATCATATCGATGCCCCACATGGAGAAAGGCCATGGAGATTACATGACATTCAAAGGACACGGCGGTGCATGAATCTTGTCGGCATAAATCTGACACTTGTGGCATTTCTTGGAGTATTTGAAGCAATCGGACTCCATAGTTAACCAATAATACCCTGCTCTCAACAGCTTTCGAGACATGGCATGCCCCCCTGCATGTGTCCCAAAGGCTCCTTCGTGGACTTCTTCCATAAGCAAATTCTCTTCTTTTTCGTTCACACATCTTAGCAGCACTAAGTCAAAGTTCCTTCGATAGAGTACACCGTCTGGATTTAGGTAGAAGTTACCAGATAACCTCCTCAAGGTCTTCTTATCCCGGGTCGATGCCCTAAGAGGAAACTTTTTATTCTTGAGAAGGTTCTGGATGGCGTAATACCATGGCTTGCCATCAGAAGCTTCTTCTATCACAAAAACAAATGTTGGCCTATCGAGGCGCGAGATAATAATTCTTGGTGCATCGTTCCAGAAGTTCACTTTGTACATTGAAGATAAAGTAGCCAAGGCGTCTGCCATTTGATTTTCTGCTCTCGGCACATGGTGAAACTCCACATGATCGAAGAAGGGTAGCAATCTTCTTGCATAGTTCATATAAGGGATCAGATTTGGTTGGCGCGTCTCCCACTCTCATTTGATCTGGTTGACCACTAAACCTGAATCACCGTAGACATCAAGATTCTTGATTCTCAAATTGATTGCTTCCTCGATACCCATTGTTGCACCCTAAAATTTGACCAACTCATTTCACTTGATTTGTGTTTTCAATTGCATTATTATCTGCATAATAGATCATGTACATAGTTCATCCATTTGCATAGCATAGCATAAGCAAGTCATCCAGCAAGGGATCAAGTGCCATTCTTATCTAAAGGAGCACATCAAAAAGGGGTTCTTATTCAAAGTTAACAACTGGGGAGTTGAAGCCTTGAACAGTTAGAAGGTCAGGCAGTGGATCTATCTCCTATCTGGGGGTGTGTTTGAGGATCATCAATGAGACATGAGCTATGAACTGAGGGTATGGAATGTGTACTAGCATCATGGAGGGCTTAGAGGGTCATTTTTAAGATGAGCCAAGTCATTGGTGTGATTACAAATGCTACAGTTGAATGCAGTCAACTAGGGTTTCATCTGGGTCAACCCTAGGTCAACCCTAGGTCAACTGAGTGATTGAAGAGAATCAAGGCTTAGTGGGAAGGTGTGGGATTTATGGATTGATGTGTGGATACAAGTGTGGTGTTGTGCTGAGGAGAAATCAAGAGGAATCAAGAAGAAGAGGAGTTACTAAATTAGGGTTTCAATGTAAAAACCCTAATTTAGGCTTAACTTCCAAGCCAGATAAGTCAAAATGCAAGTTTCAAATGGATCCTTGGCCAACATGAAATTTGTAGATCTTATCAATACCTTTAATTTGAGTACTAGAAGTCTTCAAGGAGATTTATAGAACTCAAGTTATGGTTCTTGCAAGTTAGGGGTCATCAGAGGACATTGAAATTTATCTGTGAAAGTCACTTGACTTCCAAGAAACGTTTGCCCATCAAGGAGTTTTCAAATGGATTCTTGGGCAACATAATAGTTGTAGATCTTGATCGTAGATTTAATTTGAGTACTATAAGTCCTCAAGAGGATTTTTGGAACTCAAGTTATGGTCTTGGCAAGCCAAGGGTATTTTGGGAAAGTAAGATTATAAGTCATTTTTCAACATGGATCCAAATCTCCATCTTCCACTCTTCAAATGGAATTTTTCCCAACATGAGATGTGTTCCAAATGGAATTTTTAGGCTAGAAAAGAGGTCATGGTGAGATAGAATGGCTTGTAGTCCAAAATGCCCAAAATTGGTTTAAATATGGAAGGATTTCAAATGAGCTTATGGAGGGAAATTGGGATTTTCAAGTTATAGGTCCAAAATGCACCATGTATATACTCATTTCAATTGGAAAAGATGTTTTAGAAAGGATGGCATCAACACATTTTTGATTAGAGGTCAGAATCATGGACTTGCTTTGTAAACCTCTTACTTGAAATTCAAGTTACATAACCAAAATCTTACACAAGCTGATTCAGGCTTAGTTAATCATCCAAACACCTTTACCTTGGTGCATATGATTGAAAGAGGGAATTTTAAGCTGACTGAAGCAAGAAAAACACGACTGTGGTATTGGATTTTTCACCTCCATAACAGAAATTTGGATCCACTGTGTTGGGCCTCTAGAGTGGATCAGAAGCCCATGAATATGTTCTATAAATGGTTTAGAGTGAGTGCAGATAGAAGAGGTTGGTAATTTCGTGCTGTGGAGAGAGAGCCATAACTGAATTTTGCAAGAGGAGTTCAAATTCGGTTTTGGAGTTGGAGAAGAGTTCAAGCCAAATTGAAGATTGGAGAGTGTTCCTAGTGCTTCATTAAAGGTGTTTGCATCAATTTGAAGCTTGTTTCGTGCCTCAAAGACCTTCTGTGGATCTCATCCTTGCAGGTATGTAACTTTCCAATTATACACCATTCTAGGCTGAATTAGATAGAAATCTTCATGTGATTAGGATCTAGGATAATTAGAGAACGATTCTGGAGAGTTTGGTAGCCATTGATGATGTTAGATCATGGAGTGCAAATTCTGTTGAGAGTTGGTTATGGTGATCTTGGATGAATTAATCGTGTTTGGATAGTGGAAAGTAATCAGTGTAACATGAGGATTCGATCCATAGCTTTAGATTCAAGATTTGTGTTGATCAAGAATTGTGTGTATTCTGAAATTCCCTTCGTGTTTTAAGATAGAATGAGGTTCAAGGAATTCTGAGGTTAGAATCATGATCTACGTGAAAAATCGAGCAGGATAATGTAGGGTTTTGTTATGTTTGATGACCTGTGTGGAGGTGCTCACCGGAGAAGACGGTGGTCTCCATCGTGAGCCACCGTCTAGTTATGCCTTGGCTCGCCTGAGTGTTTGGGGAAGAAGACATATGAGCCATCAGATGAGGTGTTTGACTTGGACTCAGATGAAGGATCCAATGGCTACGATTGAGTTTGGAAGTCTGAAGAGAAAACACATACAAAACTCACCGTTTCATTAATCGTTTTGGTTGGGCTTCTTGAATTTGATTGCTATACACACCCTCCCTTTAGGCCCATTAGGATATTACACTAGATTCAGTTGCTATTTACCACATGAGTTTTCCTTTTTTTTCTTGTTTTTTCATTTCATTTTCTGATGATATTGGGCTTAGTAACACGCGCGGTATCCACACCCCCAGTTGGGCCCAGTCTGGTGATTTAACTTGGATTATTTGCTATTTGTCACGCCATTTTATCATTTTTGTTTTATTTTCTTTTATTTTCACATTTTTATATAGCTTAGGATTAAATTCATATAAAATAGAAAAATAATCATTTTGATATGGGGATTTTTGATACATTTTAATAATTGTCTGAAGAAAATTGTAAAAAAATAAAAATATCATTTTAAGCATTTTTCTATTTTTGGTGATTTTTACATTTAATTGCATTTTATTTTCATTTTGTTTGTACATATCATTTGGTGAATTTTGTTTGGTCATTTAAATCCATATTTTGATTCCATTCTTTTTGTGGTAGTTAGATTAGAACATTAAGTTCTCCCTGGATTTATTTCACATTTTTGTGGATTAATTTTGATTAGTTTTGATTAAAGAGCATTAGGGTGATAGTGTTAGGGTTTAAACTCAACATAGATGCATTATAATATTTTATTTTGGGATTTTTAGCATGAATTAGGTTATGGGACATATAGGGTATGTAGGGTAGATATAGAAATCCCCTTAGAATTAATCTTAGAATTTTAAATACTATTTTACTATTTTCAATATATTTTGCAAATAGAGTGTTTGTTTGGTGTTCCCACTTGGGGTTTATGTTTGTCTGTTTGGGTTTCTGGGCTTTTATTTTGGGGTGTGGGCTTGGTTTGGGCTTGTGGAAGCATGAAGAATCAATGGAGAAGATTGAATACAAAGATCAAGGTTGATGCATGAGGATTGCTTGGATTGAAGATGCTGATTGAAGACTTAGGAGATAGGAGACATAGGGAGAGCTCTAGGGTAGACTGTTCTCTTCTATCAAGCATAGAGAGCTTCTTGTGCCTCTATTCCATCCTATGACACAAGGTCCCCACAAAGGGTTCCATCTCTCCTTAGGAGGGATGTAGAGCCTGCTTTGATTGGGTAGAATCTTGAGGATAACTCTCACTAGATGTGTTAAGATCTTGATGATTTCCCTGGGTTATCATTAAGCATCTTAACATCCCAACTTCCTCTATTACTTGGTTCTCTCTTATGAGTGTCTGCATTGAAGTTAAAAGCCTATTGAGGATGGAGTTCATTGATGATTTTAGAAGAGGAAGCTGGTACCTGTCAAAGCTAGATATATGTTGAGGGTTAAGGTTTTGCTGGTTGAAACTCAGTGCTTGTTGAAGCTGGAGATTATTGGAAGATAAGAGCTTAGCTGGAGCTTATATATCATTGGAAGAAGAAGATAGGATCTTGCCTCAAGTTGTTAACCTTTTGTTGTGTATCAACTGTAGCTGCCAGAGCTGGTGCTGTTTGGATTGCTTGCTGTAGGAGCTGTTGAGCTGTCAGAGCTGGTTTTGGGGTTTTATTTTCTTTGTTGTATTGTTTGTTAATCTTCCCCTTAGGTTTAAAATGAAGCTGTTCACTTTGCCTATTGGTTCTTGCTGCATTTCATGTATTTTATTGCTTTACTGTATGTATCTGTTTCTTTTGCCGCTTATCCCCTAGGATCTCTGTTTCTCTCTGCGCAAGAGAGAAATATGATAGACATTAGGCTTTCATCCATGCATGACAACATTAGGATAGTTTTGATTCCCATTTTAACCCTAGGTTTTTTAGAGTTCTTTCTCTTCTTAAAACACTTCAAAAAATACAGTAATAAGGTTAATCGACGTCGTACGCTACGAGCCTTAAGCTATTTGAGAAAAGGTTGCTGGAGGGTCACTCTTCAGTAATCTGATTGCTTATTGTGTTACCCTTAGGGTGACATGCGACGTAGTCACTCTCAAATCATAGTCTCTAGTGCGTCAGAGATTGCAAACACACTAAAAAACACTTCTTCCGTAAAAGATTCACACAAATATCAAAAATGTCATTTTTGTCCGCTTGGACTCTTAATCAAGAAAAACCTTTTTCAGAAGGATAAGAAACAATCAAGACAGACTTGTGTCGTACGTGGCCCGAACTACGTTTGCTCTGATCTTTCATGCTGTATGAAAGTACGTAGGCATAGGATGCGATATCCTAGCGAGCAACCTTCCCCTCCTTTCCCAGTAGTTTCCCGAACTACGTTGACTCTGACTTTCTCTCCTGAGAATACGTAGGCATAGAGTGCGACGCTCTAGCGAGTCAGTTTCCTTCCCGTTAGATGTAGCAGCCGTAGATAGATTGTTTTGCATCCTTTAGACAAACCAAGCAAGCGTGGATCCCGTCGAGTACGACGGACGTGAGGGGTGCTAATACCTTCCCCTTGCGTAACCGACTCCCGAATCCAGAATTTGGTTGCGATGACCATTCCTTTCCCGTCTTTGCGGTAGGTTTACTTCGAGCATTTCCTTTCCCTCTGTTGGGATAAATAACGCACGGTGGCGACTCTTCTGTTCAGCCGACGCCGGTTTTCGCAGTAGCGACAGCTGGCGACTATGCTGGGGACTCCAACGGTTCCCTACGCGAGTCAATCCTAGCGCTTGTTTTCCCGTCAGGGGTGTTGGATGGATTTACTATTCTGTCTTTACTTTCCGCAATATTTTTACCAACCTTATGTTATCATTGCTGCTGTGGGTAGGGGGTAATTTGTTGAGAGATAAGCCAAACCCGGGCTTGAGTACACATATAGATTTAGAGAGAGAGTAGTGGTTAGCCTGCTTGCTTAGCTCGCACCAGCTAGCCGCGAAATCTCACTCGGACGAGATTCTCTTTGATGCTTCTTGCCTGGCCCTTAGGGCTCGACAAGTTGTCTGACCCGAGGATTGTCGACTCTGGGAACCTATCAATTAGGATTCAACTAAGTGAGGCCGCTTCAAGGGATGATGATGCCACACCTTCTGGGTATCGTATCATCGCTCTTGAAAGTCTGTGACGTTGAACCCGCATAGGATGCCGTACCTCGTCTGCGAGTTAAGTACACACCTGTGAGGGGTAGGAGGGTCTGTTTGCAGGAAACCTTTGACCTCAGAATACCTGGTTTATCTCTATCAGTGAGATGTGGTTACAGGGTTCTTTTGAGTGGTTGGTTTGGTTTGAGATGAAGGCTGGATGGTTCTCAGGCTTCAGCAGCCTAGTCTATCAGCATTGCACTTGGTCCATTGTTTGCATATGCATGTGCATTTTCATGATTGCATTTCATTAACATGTATTTATGTTGCAGGTGATCATTCCCCTCTGATTCTAGGATATCTTCTAGCCAGGCATGGAGTCCCTGAAGAAGACGGTTGCTTACAGGTTGCATTCACCAGACATCAGTTCATTATTGGGTTTAGTTGCTTTGGCAGATGAGAGTGTGAGGGCTGGGTTCAGAGTATCCTATGGGAGACTTCTTAGCTTGTTGTACACACCCTCAGCTTTCGAGACTACTGGGGTGTATACTTTGATGCAGTTTTATGAGCCGCAGCTGAGATGTTTCTTATTCCAAGACTACATTCTGGCACCCACTTTGGAGGAGTATTATGTTATGTTGGGTATTCCCGTTCTAGACCAGATGCCCTTTGTACACGTTGATACTGAGCCTGAGTTAGCTACACTCATAGAGATTGTCAGTTTGGACGCTTCTGAGTTTCCAGGAGGCTTGGTCAAGCTGAATGGAGCTTATGGTTTTCACTTATCTGTCCTAGTTGAGAAGGCTACACAGTGCGTGAAGAATGGGTGTTGGGTGGCCTTTAGTGCTATTCTGGCTGTCTGCATTTACGGGATTGTCTTGTTTCCTAATGTGCCAGACTTTGTCGACTCGGATGCCTTCTTGATCCTCGCCTCGAAGAATACTGTTCCTACTCTCTTGGGCGATGTTTATCATTCTATTCACTACAAGAATGAGAAATGTATAGAATGATAAACATTGTGGCAAGAATGTTTCCTGCTGTCTTCCTCTCTTGTACAGGTGGTTCCAGAGGCACCTTCCGAAGACTGGGCCGTTTGTTGATACCGTTGATACTTTGGATTGGCCTTCCCGGTTGATGGGGCTATCTGCTGAGAATATCAGTTAGTTTGATCGGGGTATGCTTGGTACTGACATTATATATAGTTGCAGTGGCTTTCTGAATGTTCCCCTGATTGGACGGAAAGGTTGTATCAACTATAATCCTTCACTGTTGGTGCGACAGTTCGGTTATGCTTTGAAGGCCGCCCCTATTGAGAAGGAGATACAGGAATCTCTGTATCTCACGGGCTCATTAGACGAGGTTGTTTTGACCAGATTAAGCCATGCATGGGCTATCATCCATAGGAGGGGAAAAGCTTTGCTCGGTAAGAGCAACAGTAGAGCTTATGATCCTTATGTGGCATGGGTCCGTGAGAGAGCTAGTACTTCTCTGATGCCTTATCCTGCTGTGGAACCCCTGTATCTCCCATTGATTGAGGTACCTGCTTCGGTAGAGAGTGAGAAGTATAAAAAATTATTGGCTGAAAACGAAGAATTGAAGAAAGCCAATGATGAGTTAGAAAAAGAGATCCTCCAGTTACGACGAGAGAAGAAGGAAGCCACCTTCACTGTGAAGGAACAGACCGAATTGATTAACAGGTTGGGATCAGAGCTAACAGAAGCAACCAACAAGAAAGAAAAAGTGGGGATAGCCTTGAACGGTGTTAGCAAGGTGCTTACTTCCAAGAAGGAACTTCTAAGCAAAGCTTATGCTCGTATCATCAAGTGGGAAGCTTTGTGGAATGCCACGCTTACCAAGCGGAAAGAGCGCGAAGACGAACTGAAAATGCAGATTGCCACGCTGGAGGCACAGGTTAAAGCTCAGGAAGCAAAGATTGCTGAAGTGACATCCCTTAGGAGTACTGCTGGTCTCAGAGTAAGTGACAGTGACGAGAAGTCGAGAGGTTACAAGGAGAAGGCCGGTTCCAAGAGGTACAGATCTGACGAGAGTTTGAGCAAAGGAACTTCGCGGGACGACGCTGCGAAGCTGAGATCCACTACCGAGCGGCATGCTTTACTGATTCAGGAGTTGATCTCCCGACTAGGGCACTCGGAGACGATGAGGATATTGGAGGACGTCCGAGCACGTCATTTGGCCTGATATATCTTTGCCTTACCTTTGTTATTTGTACTTATATTTGGGCCATCGCCAGACTTGTTGGCCAAGGTCTCTTCGGTTGAATTCAATTGACTTCTTGTACTCAGCCTCTCGGCATTTGTTATATATGAGGATTTTCTGGTTTATTGCTTGCTGGATAGGGACTCCATTGCCGTAATGGCTTTCTCTCCAGAACTAGAATCGGGGGAATATAACCTGTAGCATATTTACATAATTGCATTTGCATTCATATTGCACTCACCAGGTAATTATTGAATTGTATCTCATTTCCTGCATCTATCCAGGTTCTTCCAGGATTGAAAGTCAACGCCCGCACCGATACTCTACTCGTACCAACTGCAAAAGAGTTATGGACCAGATGCAGAGCGAGATGCAGGAAATGCGTGAGAAGCTGGCGCTGTTCATGCAAACGATGGAGACAATTGTGAAAGGGCAGGAAAACCTGCAAACTTTGGTGCAGCCATTACTGACGAGAAATGTCGGGAATGGAAACGAAGACCATAATTATGTACGTGTTGACACCATTCATGGATATGGTACTCCTACACCAGTAGCTCCACCTGTGGCGAATATACCTGCTGTGAATGTGAACAATGGCGCTGGCGCCGGGAATGGTAATACCGGAATTGGTAATGAGACTGTCATTAACAACGTTGGATTCGGAGACGCCAATCTGGGCGGTGATAACAATGGAGGTAATGACTTTGGTAACAACGGATTTGGTTATAACGACCAGGGGTTTGATTATGCTAACCAGGATGGGAAGTTTGGCTTCAACGCTCAGGGTTTCGGACAGGATGGATTTGGTAATGCCAATCAGGGCTATGGTGGATTCGGTAACGGAAATGGTGCTGGAATGATGTCTTTTGGACCTGCCGGGGTCGCTCAAGGGTACGGTAACAGGGGACGGGGACTGTGATGAATCAGGCTAGACTTAGTCATAACAATGGGTATGATGGGTACGGAAATGAGAATGTTAATTGGATGGAAGACCAACAAGAAGACGCATTCTCTGGTAGGGGCATGGATGGACCTGTGGATCCTGTTTAGAGAATCAAGATGCTTGAGGAACAAATGAAGGGTGTAGTGAATCAAAGTGCTTCTGGTTTAGATATGACCACTATGGGTTTGGTGTCTGGCCTAAGGGTACCGCTAAAGTTTAAAGCTCCTACATTTGACAAGTACAAGGGAGATACTTGTCTGAAGGTGCATGTTCGCTCCTATTATAGACGGATGTCTGCTTACTCGAATGACGAAAGAATGCTGATGCATTTCTTTCAAGACAGCTTATCTGGACCGTCACTTGAGTGGTATATGGGGTTGGAGCCCACTCAGATCAAGACATGGAAGCAACTGGCTGAAGCATTTGTGACTCATTACAAGTATAATAGTGACCTGGCACCGAACAGGGTCCAGCTGCAAGGCTTGTCACAGAAAAAGATGAGAGTTTCAAAGAATATGCGCAGAGATGGCGCGACATGGCTGCAAGGGTTCATCCTCCTTTGGTTGAGAAGGAGATGAATGATATGTTCATAGGAACGTTCACCGACATATTTTATGATAAGTTGTTTCCTGCTTCCTTGGGCAGTTTCTCGGATCTAATCTTGATGGGCGAGAAGATTGAAAGTAATATTAAAATGGGAAGATTCCAAGCTGGGGAGTCTACTTCGTCGGGAGGTAATAGAAAGGCATTTGGTGGTCGTCGTCAAGGTGATTCTAGCGCAGTGTTTGGCGGCCGGGGCAGAGGCCGAGGAAGACACCAGTATAATCAGCCACAACAGATAGCAAGTGTCACGATTCTGATTCCTCACCAGAGACAACAACAACAACCACCGTAACAACAACAACAACAACAACCACCGCAACAACAGCAGCAGCAGGGGCAGAATGCTGGCCAAAGAAGATTCCCGAATGCGAAGCCGAAAAGGGTGTTTGAAGCGCCTCCTTCCACGTACGCGGAACTTTTTCAGACACTGTTGGGGCTGAATTTAGTTGAAAAGAGGACCTTGGCGCCGCCCACGGGACCAACCCTTCCTTATGGGTATGATGTTAACAAGCACTATGACTTCCACTCCGGGGCCCCCGGGCATGACATAGAGGCCTGTCATGCGTTTAAACATAAGGTTCAAGATCTATTGGATAGCAAGGCCATAAATTTTGGACGAGCAGGTCCGAATATAGTACAGCAGCCAATGCCCAACCATGGGGCAAATGCTATTTTAACTGAGGAGGGTTTGAATCTGGTTATGGATGTTTATGAACTGAAAACACCGTTGTGTGAAGTAAAGAGCCGGTTATTAAAAGGAGGTGTGTATCCGGGCTGCGATGAGTTTTGTCTAGAATGTTGGACCCAAGCTGGGGGTTGTGCTGAATTGAAGAAGGGTATTCAGACCTTGATAGATGAAGGCACGTTGCAATTCGACAGAACGGCGGTTGAGAAACCTGCAGAAGCATTAGATGATGAGCAAAGTGATGTTGCTACGGTGACAATTCCCCGAAAAATGATAACTATAACAGCGCCAGCCAGGCGGCCGACAATCACTATTACGAAGGCAAGGCCAATCCCTTATGAGAGCACCAAGGCAGTACCATGGACTTATGGGCTGGAAGCATATTGTGATGGGGAGAAAATTGATATCAGTGAACGACCAGTTGGGGTTGTGGACAATGTCGTCGGGACGGGAGGGATGACAAGGAGCGGGGGGAATTTTTATATCGCCTGAGGTAGAGGCTGAACGATTGGCAAAAGGTAAAGGAAAAGTGGATGAGAATGCTCCTGTGCAGAGGAATGAAAAGGAAACATCACTGAAGGATGTAGAAGAGTTTATGCGTCTTATCCGTAAGAGTGACTATAAGATTGTTGAACACCTTCAACAAACGCCGTCGAAGATATCCATATTGTCGCTGTTATTGTGTTCCGAAGCCCATAGGAATGCGTTATTGAAAATTCTGGACACGTCGTTTGTACCCCAAGATGTTTTTGTGAACCAGTTGGAGGGGGTGATGGCGCACGTGAATGCAGGCCATAGTTTGGGATTTACGGATTTTGACTTGACCCCGAGGGGAAGAGAGCATAATATGGCGCTGCACGTCTCAGTTGAATGCAGGGGCACAGTCATGTCCCACGTGCTGGTAGATACCGGGTCTTCCTTGAATGTGCTGCCAAAGAAAGCAATGATGAAATTAGATATCAGGGGGATCATTTGTACGCCTAGTGACTTGGTGGTCATGGCATTTGATGGTACGCGGAGGTCGGTCTTTGGATCTATAACTCTGCCTTTGCAGGTGGGGCCGGAGGTTTTTGAAACTGAATTTTACATTATGGATATCCAGCCAGCATATAGCTGTCTTCTTGGACGACCATGGATCCATGGTGCTGGGGCAGTCACATCTACCTTGCACCAAAAGCTGAAGTACATGGTGGGGGACAGTGTGGTCACAGTTTGTGGAGAGGAGGATATACTGGTCAGCCATTTGTCGTCATTCAAGTACGTGGAAGTCGACGGCGAGATTCATGAAACCCCCTGTCAAGCCTTTGAGGGTTTGCGCATCAAGGACAAAGTTCTAGGGCCGAGTAAAGCATTAGAGGTGGCAGTATCATCATACAAAGAGGCTCAGGCTCTAGTGAAGACTGGCGAGACCAAGGGCTGGGGCAAAGTTCTAGATATTCCCGTGAAAATGGACAGATTTGGGCTGGGATATCAACCGTCATCATCAACGCCTCCTACAGGGGAACCCCGTTTCAAAGGACCAATAACGATTACGGCCGGTGGGGTATATCACGAGACCATCAACGCTGTTTCAGATTCTGAAGAAGGAGACAGCGACCGCGATATGGACGCCTGGATTCAGCCGAGCGTGTCAGGACAAGGGCTTTGCAATTGGTCTATTTAGGAGACTGTTCCTGTGACAACTAAACAGTAATACTTTGCTTTCTTAATTGTTGAACAATCCGGTGTCCTACCTGGGGCATCGTGATTTTGCTTAGGGTCGTTCTGTTATGTACACTGCATTGTTTAATCGTTAAATAAAAGGCGTTTTTCATGTACAAATATTGCGATCTTTGTTTTTCCTGTTTTTATTTTTTACAATAAAATGGCAACGTGGTTATTTGCTTTGTATGTGTTTTGAAGCATTTAACCATTTCCTTTGCAGGATTACTATTTCAGATGACATCTATGAACCGCCTATGACTCACTTCGACTTTGAGCACCCGGTATTTCAGACCGAAGAAGAGATTGTTGAAGATGGCGACGTTCCAGAAGAGTTGTCTTGGTTGGTAAAACAAGAAGAACGAATCATTCTGCCTCATGAGGAAGTCATTGAGATCGTCAATCTGGGGTCGGAAGGGGTTGAAAGGAACATCCGTATAGGGGCCGCGCTGCAGAGCGACGTCAAGCGAAGACTGGTTGAAATGCTCAAAGAGTACAACGATATTTTCGCTTGGTCGTACGAGGATATGCCTGGGCTGGATACGGATATGGTTGTGCACCGTCTGCCGCTAAAAGAAGAATGCCCGCCGGTTAAGCAGAAGCTCCAAAGAACTAGACCGGACATGGTTGTGAAGATTAAGGAGGTTCAAAAGCAGTGGGATGCTGGTTTCATAGCTGTTACAAAATATCCCTCATGGGTCGCTAATATTGTGCCAGTGCCAAAGAAATACGGTAAAGTGAGAATGTGCGTAGATTACCGTGATTTGAACAGAGCGAGCCCGAAAGATGATTTTCCACTTCCTCACATCGATGTGCTGGTCGATAATACCGCTCAATTTTCCGTATTCTCCTTCATGGATGGCTTCTCGGGCTATAATCAGATTAAAATGGCGCCAGAAGACATGGAGAAGACTACCTTCATTACTCCCTGGGGAACATTTTGCTACAAAGTGATGCCCTTCAGATTGAAGAATGTTGGGGCAACGTATCAGCGTGCAATGACGACTCTCTTTCATGACATGATGCATAAAGAGATCGAGGTTTATGTTGATGATATGATTGCCAAATCCCAGACGGAGGAAGAACATTTGGTGAATCTGCTGAAATTATTCAAGAGGCTTAGGAAGTTCAGGCTGAGACTGAACCCTAACAAATGCACCTTCGGGTGAGATCAGGTAAACTGCTGGGGTTTATCGTGAGCGAAAAAGGAATAGAGGTTGATCCTGCAAAAATAAAAGCAATACAAGAAATGCCGATGCCTAAAACAGAAAAAGAGGTGCGCGGGTTTTTAGGGAGGTTGAACTACATCGCTCGGTTCATATCTCACCTAACAGCTACGTGTGAGCCGTTATTCAAGTTGTTGAAAAAAGACCAGGCTGTAACATGGAATGAAAATTGTCAAAAGGCGTTCGATAAAATAAAACAGTATTTGCAGGAGCCTCCTATTTTGATACCTCCAGTGGCAGGGAGACCCTTGATCATGTATTTAATGGTTCTTGAGGGGAGTATGGGTTGTGTTCTCGGTCAGCATGACGAGACAGGGCATAAAGAGCATGCGATATACTACCTGAGTAAGAAATTTACTGACTGTGAATCTCGATACTCAATGCTCGAAAAAACTTGTTGTGCGCTAGCCTGGGCCGCCAAGCGTTTGAGGCAGTACATGCTAAATTATACAACCATGCTCATCTCGAAGATGGATCCTATCAAATACGTATTTGAAAAGCAGACACTATCTAGGAGAATTGCCCGTTGGCAGATGGTTTTGACCGAATATGACATCCAGTATGTTTCACAGAAGGCTATAAAAGGGAGCGTGTTATCAGAGTATCTGGCTGAGCAGCCTATTAAGGACTACCAATCGATGAGGTTTGATTTTCCTGACGAGGATATCATGTACCTGAAGATGAAAGATTGGGAAGAACCGTTGTCGGATGAAGGGCCAAAGACAGAGTCCAAGTGGCAGTTGATATTTGACGGAGCTGTGAATTCCTATGGTAGCGGAATAGGGGAAATCATCACTACTCCACATGGGTCGCACATCCCATTTACTGCTCGATTGACCTTTCCGGTTACCAATAATGAAGCCAAATACGAAGCTTGCATCATGGGGCTTAAAGAGGCCATTTATTTGCGAATCAAAAATCTGGATGTATACGGAGACTCAACTCTGGTGGTGAATCAAATAAAAGGAGAATGGGAGACACGTCAACCCAATTTGATACCGTACATGAATTATGCAAGGAGATTGGTGCCTTTCTTTGACAAGGTTGAATTGCATCATGTGCCGCGAGCAGAAAATCAGATGGCTGACGCCCTGGCCACATTGTCTTCCATGTATAAAGTCAACTTCTGGAATGAGGCTCCCAAAATTGTCATCTCTCGGCTTGACAGACCCGTCTTCGTATTTGCCATTGACGAAGCATCCGATGATAAACCCTGGTATTTTGATATCCATAATTTCCTGAAGAACAAGGAGTATCCGGCTGGGGCATCTAGTCGCGATCAGAAGACTCTCAGGAGATTGGCTGGTAATTTCTATCTGAATCCGGACGGTGTCCTATACAAAAGGAATCACGACTTGGTGTTGCTACGCTGTGTAGACGAGAAAGAGGCGAAGTTGCTTATGGAGGAAATACACGAGGGTACATTTGGTACACATGCTGGTGGGCATGCTAAGACGAGAAAGCTGCTACGGGCAGGTTATTACTGGCTAACTATGGAAACTGACTGTTTCAAGTTTGCGAAAAGGTGTCATAAGTGCCAGATTTATGCGGATAAGATCCATGTGCCTCCGAGTCCTCTGAACGTGATGTCGTCACTGTGGCCATTCTCGATGTGGGGAATTGATATGATTGGAAAAATTGAGCCGACGACATCTAACGGACACCGGTTCATTTTGGTAGCAATCGATTATTTTACCAAATGGGTGGAAGCGGCATCATATGCTAATGTGACCAAGTAGGTGGTAGCCAGGTTTATCAAACGAGATATCATTTGCAGATATGGAATCCACGAGCGGATTATTACCGATAACGATTCGAACTTAAATAACAAAATGATGAAGGAGCTGTGTCAGAGTTTTAAGATCGAACATCACAAATCTTCTCCTTACCGACCCAAGATGAATGGCGCTGTTGAAGCGGCCAATAAGAACATAAATAAGATTGTTCAGAAGATGATGGTGACCTATAAGGACTGGCATGAGATGCTACCTTTCGCTTTGCACAGTTATCATACGACGGTACGCACATCAACCGGGGCAACCCCGTTCTCGTTGGTATACAGAATGGAAGCAGTGTTACCACTGGAAGTTGAGATTCCTTCCCTGAGGGTATTACAAGATGTCCAACTTGACGAGGCGGAATGGGTGAGAGACAGGTTGAATCAGCTGAGTTTAATGGATGAGAAGAGGCTAGCTTCTCTAGCATACGGGCGGTTGTACCAGAGCCAGATGAAGAATATGATAAGAGGATACATCCTTGGAGCTTTCAGACGGGCGACCTGGTGCTGAAAAGGATTCTCCCGCCACAGGCAAATCACAGGGGCAAGTGGACCCCTAACTACGAAGGGCCATATGTTGTCAGAAAAGTCTTTTCAGGAGGAGCATTGTTGTTGTCCACCATGGACGGTGAAGACTTTACGTCGCCTGTGAATTCGGACGCAGTTAAAAAATACTTTGCTTGAAATTGACCCGCTGGACAGAAAAAAGAGAGTCCAGGCAAAAATGGGGCATCCTGGGGAACCAAAAACAGAATAAAAGGTTCGGGCAAAAATTAGGGATAAAATTGAAAAGATGTACACCTGCGAAGTTGAAAACCTACACTGGGCGGCTTCGGAAAAAAAGGGTATCCCGGTAAACTGAAAACCCGCAAAGGGCGGTTCACGCAAAAGTTAGGGATTTAAAAAAAGCAAATGGCCGCGGTCCGAATTTGATGTTGCATTGCTTGGTGGTTGGGAGAATACTTTGGGGATTCGATTATCAGATACAATCTCTTCCGAAAGATGAATACCGAGAAAGCGCCAGAGTCAGGCGAGTCATAGGAGGATCAACTCATGATGTCTGTCTGCTTCACGTTGCCGACATATGTGCAAATTTGATTTGTCATTGTATTTATGCTTCCTGTGCATACTTGTATATTTGTTATGCGTAACTTCCTCTTTTCAGGAGTTACATCCAGTGTACAAAATTCTGCCCATTCAGGGGCCCAATCAATAAAACATGTTATTCAGTATTCGATGCTTGTGCTTTACTGTTTTGTATGTGAAAAGCGTCAATGTTTTGATAAAACTAGCAGTTGCATAACGTTGTTGGCCCTTGCCAATAATTGCTAAAACTTCAAATTGACTAAAAATGATGTCACTAACGCTAACCTGAATAGATTTGGTTGTGTAGACTTGTCTTGTCTCGTTTGTGGTGTTGCAGGGTTCTTGCCCATATGAAGTGGACGATCAGAGGATTGTAGTCTTAACTAGAGGCTCGTGACGAAAAGATCTGATCCTTATACGAGATGGATCCCCACGCAGGTCGCACTTCGTTTCCCGAAGCTGAGGTGACAATGTTCTTTACTGAAGGAAGGTCAATCTCCCCCAGCTAGTCGCAGCCTCTCCCAAAAGATGTTCTCCATAAGGTCAAGATTAATGCTCGCCACAGGACGTTTATCCTCAGTCCCGAGTTTGTAAACTATAGCCAGATGTTTTACTTTTCCCAGCAGGGTCGCTTACCCTCAGCAGAACTTGATAACTCCAAAGTGCGTAAGCTGTATTCAGACAGTGGTGGTTCTCCAAAAGGATTCTTTATCCTCAGCGGAGTCGTTTAGGTTTCAGAGAGTTGTAAACGGTGTTCAGACAGTTATTCTCCCCAGTAGGGTTGTTCATTCTCCCCAGCGGAGTAGGTTAATATTCCCCAAGAGAGTCGTTTCTTCCCCAGCGGAATTTTCTCTCCCCAGCAGGTGTTATTATTTCCTCCCAGTGGAAGAAGGTTTAAAGCTCTCCCCGGCAGAGTTTGTTGTATGTCCTGGCATTTATTTTGCCGGAATACTTGGTGGCAACCGTTCCTTCCCCAGCAGGGTGGTATTTGTCCTCATCATCCGTGATAAAGCGAGTTTATCAGAGCTTTTCCCCAGCAGCCTGAACCTGCATTTGCATTTGCATGCATTATCATGTTTGCATTTATCTAGAAAACGCGTAGCATTTCCATGCTGTATGGAGCATTGCGCTATTGTCAAACATATGCATGTTGAAACATAAGCCAGGTTGGTTAACCTTTTGCTTTCAGGTATGTTTCTCGACAGGAGTATCGAGTTCTAAAAGCTCAGGGGTCTTTTCAGATAATCAAAGTCTTGACGTGAGACATATGATGATGCGATTCAGTTTATTATCATCCCCACATAGTTACTGATTGAGGTTTTCTCGTGTCCGATCAGCGGACTGTTTTGTCAAGTATGTTGCTGCAGTAGCATCTCAGGGTTCCATATATCAAAATTGCAAAAGTGGTCGCTTGTTGTCAGAACGGGGTCGGCCGTTGGATTTCAGAATATCCCCAGCTATGTTGATAGAATTTATTTGTGTTGACGAATTACTTTCTCCGTGTTGACGAAATATGGAGTCCTGATGAGGACAATTTAGGCCTATGATGATAGGATTTATTCGTGTTGACGAATTATTTCTCCGTGCTGACGGAATATGGCGTCTTGATGAGGACAAGTTACGCCTATGTTGATAGGATTTATTCGTGTTGACGAATTGCTCTCTCCGTGTTGACGGAATGTGCGTCCTGGTGAGGACAATTCATGCTTATGTGGATAGGATTTCTTCGTGTTGACAAAATGTGAGTTCAGAGATGTACAAGAATGGTATTCCTATGATGATAGGATTCATTCATGTTAATGAATCAATTTCCCTCGTGTTGACGAGACGTGAACCCTGACGTGGACAAGTTATTTCTCTGTTAATGGGGGTTCCTCGTGTTGATAAGACGTAAATAAGACTTTATTGCCTATGCTAATAGGATCTCCTTGTGTTGACAAGATGCGGATAGCCCATCCCCAGTGGAGTCGACAAGTTTTATTTCTCCATGATGATGGAATATGGAGTCCTGCTGAGGACAAGTTTGAAAAGTACTGATGAAGGCAAGTTGTATTCCTATGATGATGGGATTTCCTCATGATGACGAATTTATGGCTTTTCGTATTGACGGAATTTAAGGGCAATCGTGAATAAGTTTTTCCTGTGATGACGGGATCTTTACTCGTGTGAATGAATTTGTTTCTCTTCTTGTGTTGACAAGGTTAGTCCAGTGGCGGGCATAGGTGTTTTTTGCAAAGATAGTTCAGTACCCGTGGTGTTACATGGGTGGTGATAGGCAAAATCAGAGTTATTCTCCGACGAATGATCAGTTGCTACCGTAACAAGCAGGTTCACTCGCCGAATGTCGTTCCCCAAGCAGTGGCGCAGTTTATTTCTGCGGTTGGCAAATTTCAGGGTTTCTTTGGTATTCAACCGTCTCGTAACTCGAACGTTTGAAGGTCGTCCGCTCTTCACCCAGTCGGGTCCAAGCCGCTTGAATAGGGGCAGCTGTTGCACCCTAAAATTTGACCAACTCATTTCACTTGATTTGTGTTTTCAATTGCATTATTATCTGCATAATAGATCATGTACATAGTTCATCCATTTGCATAGCATAGCATAAGAAAGTCATCCAACAAGGGATCAAGTGCCATTCTTATCTAAAGGAGCACATCAAAAAGGGGTTCTTATTCAAAGTTAACAATTGGGGAGTTAAAGCCTTGAACAGTTAGAAGGTCAGGCAGTGGATCTATCTCCTATCTGGGTGTGTGTTTGAGGATCATCAATGAGACATGAGTTATGAACTGAGGGTATGGAATGTGTACTAGCATCATGGAGGGCTTAGAGGGTCATTTTGAAGATGATCCAAGTCATTGATGTGATTACAAGAGCTACAGTTGAATGCAGTCAACTAGGGTTTCATCTGGGTCAACCCTATGTCAACCCTAGGTCAACTGAGTGATTGAAGAGAATCAAGGCTTAGTGGGAGGATGTGGGATTTATGGATTGGTGTGTGGATACAAGTGTGGTGTTGTGCTGAGGAGAAATCAAGAGGAATCAAGAAGAAGAGGAGTTACTAAATTAGGGTTTTAGTGTAAAAACCCTAATTTAGGCTTAACTTCCAAGCCAGATAAGTCAAAATGAAAGTTTCAAATGGATCCTTGGCCAACATGAAATTTGTAGATATTATCAATACCTTTAATTTGAGTACTATAAGTCTTCAAGGAGATTTATAGAACTCAAGTTATGGTTCTTGCAAGTTAGGGGTCATCAGAGGACATTGAAATTTATCTGTGAAAGTCACTTGACTTCCAAGCAACTTTTACCCATCAAGGAGTTTTCAAATGGATTCTTGGCCAACATAAGAGTTGTAGATCTTGATCTTAGATTTAATTTGAGTACTATAAGTCCTCAAGAGGATTTTTGGAACTCAAGTTATGGTCTTGGCAAGCCAGGGGTATTTTGGGAAAGTAAGATTATAAGTCATTTTTCAACATGGATCCAAATCTCCATCTTCCACTCTTCAAATGGAATTTTGCCCAACATGAGATGTGTTCCAAATGGAATTTTTAGGCTAGAAAAGAGGTCATGGTGAGATAGAATGGCTTGTAGTCCAAAATGCCCAAAATTGGTTTAAATATGGAAGGATTTCAAATGAGCTTATGGAGGGAAATTGGGATTTTCAAGTTATAGGTCCAAAATGCACCATGTATATACTCATTTCAATTGAAAAGATGTTTTAGAAAGGATGGCATCAACACATTTTTGATTAGAGGTCAGAATCATGGACTTGCTTTGTAAACCTCTTACTTGAAATTCAAGTTACATAACCAAAATCTTACACAAGCTGATTCAGGCTTAGTTAATCATCCAAACACCTTTACCTTGGTTCATATGATTGAAAGAGGGAATTTTAAGCTGACTGAAGCAAGCAAAACACGATTGTGGTATTGGATTTTTCACCTCCATAACAGAAATTTGGATCCACTGTGTTGGGCCTCTAGAGTGGATCAGAAGCCCATGAATATGTTCTATAAATGGTTTAGAGTGAGTGCAGATAGAAGAGGTTGGTAATTTCGTGCTGTGGAGAGAGAGCCATAACTGAATTTTGCAAGAGGAGTTCAAAATCGATTTTGGAGTTGGAGAAGAGTTCAAGCCAAATTGAAGATTGGAGAGTGTTCCTAGTGCTTCATTGAAGGTGTTTGCATCAATTTGAAGCTTGTTTCGTGCCTCAAAGACCTTTTGTGGATCTCATCCTTGCAGGTATGTAACTTTCCAATTATACACCATTCTAGGCTGAATTAGATAGAAATCTTCATGTGATTAGGATCTAGGATAATTAGAGAACGATTCTGGAGAGTTTGGTAGCCATTGATGATGTTAGATCATGGAGTGCAAATTCTGTTGAGAGTTGGTTATGGTGATCTTGGATGAATTAATCGTGTTTGGATAGTGGAAAGTAATCAGCGTAACATGAGGATTCGATCCATAGCTTTAGATTCAAGATTTGTGTTGATCAAGAATTGTGTGTATTCTGAAATTCCCTTCGTGTTTTAAGATAGAATGAGGTTCAAGGAATTCTGAGGTTAAAATCATGATCTACGTGAAAAATCGAGCAGGATAATGTAGGGTTTTGTTATGTTTGATGACCTGTGTGGAGGTGCTCACCGGAGAAGACAGTGGTCTCCACCGTGAGCCACCGTCTGGTTATGCCTTGGCTCGCCTGAGTGTTTGGGGAAGAAGACATATGAGCCATCAGATGAGGTGTTTGACTTGGACTCAGATGAAGGATCCAATGGCTACGATTGAGTTTGGAAGTCTGAAGAGAAAACACATACAAAACTCACCGTTTCATTAATCGTTTTGGTTGGGCTTCTTGAATTTGATTGCTATACACACCCTCCCTTTAGGCCCATTAGGATATTACACTAGATTCAGTTGCTATTTACCACATGAATTTTCCTTTTTTTTCTTGTTTTTTCATTTCATTTTCTGATGATATTGGGCTTAGTAACACGCGCGGTATCCACACCCCCAGTTGGGCCCAGTCTGGTGATTTAACTTGGATTATTTGCTATTTGTCACGCCATTTTATCATTTTTGTTTTATTTTCTTTTATTTTCACATTTTTATATAGCTTAGGATTAAATTCATATAAAATAGAAAAATAATCATTTTGATATGGGGATTTTTGATACATTTTAATAATTGTCTGAAGAAAATTGTAAAAAAATAAAAATATCATTTTAAGCATTTTTCTATTTTTGGTGATTTTTACATTTAATTGCATTTTATTTTCATTTTGTTTGTACATATCATTTGGTGAATTTTGTTTGGTCATTTAAATCTATATTTTGATTCCATTCTTTTTGTGGTAGTTAGATTAGAACATTAAGTTCTCCCTGGATTTATTCCACATTTTTGTGGATTAATTTTGATTAGTTTTGATTAAAGAGCATTAGGGTGATAGTGTTAGGGTTTAAACTCAACATAGGTGCATTATAATATTTTATTTTGAGATTTTTAGCATGAATTAGGTTATGGGACATATAGGGTATGTAGGGTAGATATAGAAATCCCCTTAGAATTAATCTTAGAATTTTAAATACTATTTTACTATTTTCAGTATATTTTGCAAATAGAGTGTTTGTTTGGTGTTCCCACTTGGGGTTTATGTTTGTCTGTTTGGGTTTCTGGGCTTTTATTTTGGGGTGTGGGCTTGGTTTGGGCTTGTGGAAGCATGAAGAATGTATGGAGAAGATTGAATACAAAGATCAAGGTTGATGCATGAGGATTGCTTGGATTGAAGATGTTGATTGAAGACTTAGGAGATAGGAGACATAGGGAGAGCTCTAGGGTAGACTGTTCTCTTCTATCAAGCATAGAGAGCTTCTTGTGCCTCTATTCCATCCTATGACACAAGGTCCCCACAAAGGGTTCCATCTCTCCCTAGGAGGGATGTAGAGCCTGCTTTGATTGGGTAGAATCTTGAGGATAACTCTCATTAGATGTGTTAAGATCTTGATGATTTCCCTGGGTTATCATTAAGCATCTTAACATCCCAACTTCCTCTATTACTTGGTTCTCTCTTGTGAGTGTCTGCATTGAAGTTAAAAGCCTATTGAGGATGGAGTTCATTGATGATTTTAGAAGAGGAAGCTGGTACCTGTCAAAGCTAGATATCTGTTGAGGGTTAAGGTTTTGCTGGTTGAAACTCAGTGCTTGTTGAAGCTGGAGATTATTGGAAGATAAGAGCTTAGCTGGAGCTTATATATCATTGGAAGAAGAAGATAGGATCTTGCCTCAAGTTGTTAACCTTTTGCTGTGTATCAACTGTAGCTGCCAGAGCTGGTGCTGTTTGGATTGCTTGCTGTAGGAGCTGTTGAGCTGTCAGAGCTGGTTTTGGGGTTTTATTTTCTTTGTTGTATTGTTTGTTAATCTTCCCCTTAGGTTTAAAGTGAAGTTGTTCACTTTGCCTATTGGTTCTTGCTGCATTTCATGCATTTTATTGCTTTACTGTATGTATCTGTTTCTTTTGCCGCTTATCCCCTAGGATCTCTGTTTCTCTCTGCGCAAGAGAGAAATATGATAGACATTAGGCTCTCATCCATGCATGACAACATTAGGATAGTTTTGATTCCCATTTTAACCCTAGGTTTTTTAGAGTTCTTTCTCTTCTCAAAAAACTTCAAAAAATACAGTAATAAGGTTAATCGACGTCGTACGCTACGAGCCTTAAGCTATTTGAGAAAAGGTTGCTGGAGGGTCACTCTTCAGTAATCTGATTGCTTAGTGTGTTACCCTTAGGGTGACATGCGACGTAGTCACTCTCAAATCATAGTCTCTAGTGCGTCAGAGATTGCAAACACACTAAAAAACACTTCTTCCATAAAAGATTCAAACAAATATCAAAAATCTCATTTTTGTCCGCTTGGACTCTTAATCAAGAAAAACCTTTTTCAGAAGGATAAAAAACAATCAAGACAGACTTGTGTCGTACGTGGCCCGAACTACGTTTGCTCTGATCTTTCATGTTGTATGAAAGTACGTAGGCATAGGATGTGATATCCTAGCGAGCAACCTTCCCCTCCTTTCCCAGTAGTTTCCCGAACTACGTTGACTCTGACTTTCTCTCTTGAGAATACGTAGGCATAGAGTGCGACGCTCTAGCGAGTTAGTTTCCTTCCCGTTAGATGTAGCAGCCGTAGATAGATTGTTTTGTATCCTTTAGACAAACTAAGCAAGCGTGGATCCCGTCGAGTACGACGGACGTGAGGGGTGCTAATACCTTCCCCTTGCGTAACCGACTCCCGAATCCAGGATTTGGTTGCGATGACCATTCCTTTCCCGTCTTTGCGGTAGGTTTACTTCGAGCGTTTCCTTTCCCTCTGTTGGGATAAATAACGCACGGTGGCGACTCTTCTGTTCAGTCGGCGCCGATTTTCGCAGTAGCGACACCCATGATACACGCTTCATATTCGGCCTCGTTGTTTGTACAGGGAAATGTCAACCTGGCAGTGAAGGGTATATGTGTTCCATGTGGGGTTGTAATGATTGTCCCAATCCCACTGCCGTAGGAGTTAACAGCACCGTCAAATATTAATTTCCACTGGGAACCCGACTCAGGACCTTCGTCAGGTAACGGCTCATCACAATCTTTCATCTTCAGGTACATAATGTCTTCGTCGGGAAAATCAAACTTCATTGGCTGATAGTCGTCAATTAGTTGTTCTGTGAGATACTCTGACAGAACACTTCCTTTAATAGCTTTCTGAGACACATACTGAATGTCGTATTCTGTCAGAACCATCTGCCATCTAGCAATCCTTCCTGGCAGTGCCTGCTTTTCAAATACGTACTTAATCAGGTCCATCTTTGAAATTAACATGGTTGTATGGTTTAGCATATACTGCCTTAGGCGTTTGGCAACCCAAGCCAGTGCACAACAATTTTTCTCCAACATTGAGTATCTGGACTCACAATCTGTGAACTTTTTACTCAAGTAATAAATTGCATGCTCTTTTCTCCCGGTCTCGTCGTGCTGACCGAGAACACAACCCATGGAATTCTCAAGAACTATTAAGTACATTATCAATGGTCTTCCAGCCACCGGGGGCATCAGTATTGGAGGTTCCTGCAGATACTCTTTTATTTTCTCAAACGCTTTCTGACAATTCTCATTCCAAACGACCGCCTGATCTTTCTTTAGTAACTTAAATAATGGCTCACAAGTGGCTGTGAGGTGAGATATAAACTGAGCGATGTAGTTCAATCTACCTAAGAAACCACAGACTTGTTTCTCGGTCTTTGGTGATGGCATTTCTTGAATTTCCTTGATCTTTGTAGGATCAACCTCTATACCTTTCTCACTGACAATGAACCCCAATAACTTTCCTGACCGAACCCCAAAAGTACACTTGTTTGGATTCAGCCTCAACTTGAATTTCCTTAATCTCTCAAACAGCTTTAGAAGATTCACCAAATGCCCCTCATTCGTTTGGGACTTTGCAATCATATCGTCGACATATACTTCAATCTCATGATGAATCATATCATGAAAGAGAGTCACCATAGCTTGTTGATAAGTTGCCCCTGTGTTCTTCAAACCAAAAGGCATTACCTTGTAGCAGAACGTCCCCCGTGGCGTGATGAAAGTCGTCTTCTCCATATCCTCTGGCGCCATCTTAATCTGATTGTATCCGGAAAAACCATCCATGAAAGAAAACATTGAGAACTGTGCGGTGTTATCAACAAGCACATCAATATGAGGGAGCGGAAAATCGTCCTTTGGGTTTGCTCTATTCAGGTCTCTATAATTAACACACAATTCTACTTTGTTGTCCTTCTTAGGCACGGGTACGATGTTTGCAACCCACGGAGGATAATTGGTCACAGCAAGAAATCTGGCGTCTAACTGTTTCTGGACTTCTTCTTTGATCTTCACTGCCATATCAGGCCTAGTTCTTCTCAATTTCTGTTTAACAGGAGGACACTATTCTCGAAGAAGCAGGCGCTAAACTACAATATCCGTGTCGAGTCCAGGCATATCTTCATATGACCAAGCAAAGACATCCTTATACTCTTGGAGTAACTCAACCAGTCTTCGCTTGACATCACTTTGCAACGCGGCCCCTATTCTGACCTCCTTCTTACCTTCCTTAGTTCCCAGGTTGATGACTTCAACTTCCTCCTGATGAGGCAGGATGACCTTCTCCTCTTGTCTTAACAATCTGGCAAGCTCTTCGGGCAGGTCTTTGTCTTTATCAATCTCTTCTTCTGCTTGAAAGATCGGATTGTCAAAATCACACCGAGTCATAGACGAGTCTGAGTCGATGGTATCTGAAATGTGTAACCTGCAATGATGATGATTTTATGCTTAAATGATATATAAACAAACAAACACAAACCACATTGCCGTTTTACTGTTAGAAAAATAAAAACAAGAAAAACAAGGATCACAAAATTTTGAATGAAAAGACGTCTTTTTGATTGATAATGATAAAAGATTGTTTGCATACATAACAGATAAGGCCCTACAAAATAAAGACCACTATGCTCCGGGTAGAACATAGGGCAATACATTAATCAAAACAAAGCTATTACTCTTCATAGGTCACAGAGATGACTTCTTCTATGGTCCAATTCTTCATACCCTGGCCAGGGACACATGGCTTGATCCACGCATCCATGTCGCAGTCGATGTCTCCTTCCTCGTCAGATACGACATTGATTCTTTCAAATATCACCCCACCACTGGTGAACTGAATAGGTCCTTTGTAACGTGGAGCGTTTTGTGAAGAAGATGTATACGGGTTGTATCCCAATCCAAACTTGTCTTGTTTGTTGGGGACGCTTACCACTTTCCCCCATCCTTGTGCTGCTCCAGATTCTACTATAGCTTGGGCTTCCTTGTATGACGACATGGAAATTTCTAGAGCTTTGACCTCAACCGGTGCCTTTTTTTGATTTGGACAGTCTCAAATGCCTGACACAGTGTCTCATGAATTTCACCATCGAATTCCACATACTTGAATGAGGACAGATGACTCACCATGATGTCTTCTTCTCCATAAATAGTCACAATACTCCCATCCACCATGTACTTCAACTTCTGGTGCAAAGTCGATGTCACAGCCCCTGTTGAGTGTATCCAAGGCCGACCTAAAAGGTAGCTATAAGCAGGATGGATATCCATGATGTAAAAAACCGTTTCAAACACCTCCGGGCCTACTTGGATAGGCAGAGTTATTTCCCCAAAAACAGATCTTCGGGTTCCATCAAAAGCTTGCACAATCAAATCACTAGGCGTACAATAAAGGCCCTGATGGTCTATTTTCATCAATGCTTTCTTTGGCAATACATTCAAGGACGACCCTGTATCAACGAGGACATGTGACATCACTGTTCCTCGGCACTCAAGTGAAATATGCAAAGCCAAATTGTGGTTTCTTCCTTTCGGTGTCAAATCACGATCAGTGAATCCCAACCCGTTACCTGCGTTGACGTGGGCCACCACTCCTTCCAACTGATTCACAGATATCTCTTGAGGTACGTAAGCATTATTCAAAACCCTGAGCAAAGCATTCTTGTGAGCTTTAGAACATAATAGCAACGACAAAATGGAAATCTTTGAAGGAGTCTGTTGCAAGGGATCCACAATTTTATAGTCACTCTTCCTTATCAAATGCATGAATTCCTCGACGTCCTTCAGCAAGGCTTCCCTTTCTTTGGTCTGAGAGCTTTCTTCAACCACCACCTTTCCCTTACCTTTGTCGTTCTTTTCTGTATTTACTTCTGGTGGTGCAAATACCCTTCCACTTCGAGTCATTCCTCCAGTTCCTACCAAATTATCAACGGAATCCAAGGGCGAATTCTTTAACTCCTGCTTCTGCCCATTGCAATAGACCTCGGCTCCATAGTTCCAAGGGATTGCTTTAGAGCTCTCATTGGGTACATGCCCTGCCTTTGTGAATATAATGGTTGGCCTCGCCAGAGGCGCATAAATTGTAATTGTTTTGTACGGGATGGAGATGGTGGCCACCTCGCCCTCATCTTCAATGACTACCTCTTCAACATTCTTCTTACAGATTATATCAAATTGTAATAGACCGTTATCCATCATGCGTTGTATATGGTTCTTCAGATTCTGGCATCCTTCGGGACAAATCATACAGTTTTCACAATCCTCTCCACAGCCCGGGAACACCCCTCCTTCTAATAACTTGCTCTTCACAAAACCTAACGGCGTCTTCAGATTCTCCACATTGGACACCAAGTTCAGGCCTTCTTCACTAACAATAGCATTCACACCACCACTCCTACCATGGTTGGGCATGGGGTTTTGATCCACGTTTGGCGCATCCTGATTGAAGTTGATAGCCTTACTATCAATAAGGTCTTGTACCTTGTGTTTGAAGGCTTTAAAATTGTTGATGTTGTGGCCGGGGGCGCCAGAGTGGAATTCACACCTAGCGTTGGCGTCATACCCAGGAGGTGGTTGGCTAGTTAGAGGTGCCATTGTCCTTTTCTGGACCAACTGCAATTGAATTAAGTGTTGCAATAACTGAGCGTAGGGCATCGGTGGTGTGTCAAAGTGCCTATCCATCAACCTTCTCTGATCTTGGAACTATCTCGGTGCATAATTTTGTTGTTGAGGTCGTTGTTGTGGTTGCTGACGTGGTTGTTGTTGTTGAGGTTGTACTGCTAGAATGGCAATACTAGCTACTTGTGGTGGTTGTTGATAATACGGTCGTTGCTGACGTTGATTCGGATATCTATTTCGATTGTTAAAGCCAGACACTGCATTTGTCTCGTTATCTTTCTTCTTCGCACCAAAAAACTTTCTTCCACCTCCAGATGAGGTCCCTTCCCCTGGCTGTATTTTTCCCATTTTAATACTGTTTTCGACCCTCTCGCCGGTAATAATCAGGTCCGAAAAGCTCCCAGACATGCTACTTACTAACTTATCATAGTAAATTCCTGGTAATGTGGCCACAAACAGATCAATTAGTTCTCTCTCCACCATGGGAGGTTGAACTCTAGCAGCAAGCTTTCTCCATCTCTGTGCATATTCCTTAAAGCATTCGTTACCTCTCTGCGATAAATTCTGAAGTTGTACTCGCTTTGGTGCTAGGTCACTGTTGTATTGGTAGTGCTTAACGAAAGCTTCTGCCAAATCCCTCCAGCTTCTGACATTAATTGGCTGTAAACCCATATACCATTCGAGGGATGGTCCCGACAGGATATCTTGAAAGAAATGCATTAGTAACTTCTCATCATCGGAGTATGCAGACATCTTCCGGAAATAGGAGCGAAGATGCACTCTTGGACACGTTGTTCCTTTATATTTATCGAAATCTGGTACCTTGAACTTTGGAGGAATTCTGAGTCCAGGAATCAATCCTAGGTTCGACATATCCAGACCCATAGAATTTTGGCTTTCAAGGCTTCTCATCTTTTCCTCAATCGCCTTGAATCTTCTATCAGCATCGAGTTGCAATCCTGCCCCAATATCTCCCAGAGGGAAAATATCTTCTTGATCATCTTGATCCCACTGGGGACCTTTGTTACCTTGTACAGGGCCCCTGGGAACTGGGATGGGAATTCCAGTTTGGTTTCCTCCGCCCGGAGGGATAACCGTTGGGATAGCGTCTGCCTGTGGCGTACTGTTTTCAACTGGAGAAGGTACAGTAGGGATTCAACCATGTAAGACCCCACTTTCATCAACTCTTGACACCAGAGGTTGCACCAATGTCTTCAATTGTTCTTGGCCATTGGCTACGCCCTGCATCATGTCCATAAACTGCGCCATCCTCTCGCGAAATTCTTGAAGCTCAAGCTGAACTTGCTCCATAATCCTTTGTTGATTCCCCCTTGTAGAATACCTGTGGATTGTCGGGTCTGCTATCCTATGAACTCTCTGAAGAAAACCACATAGAGATAAGATTAACGGTCCCAAGAACACCTGCTATGCAAGATGATGAAGGATGCAAAAAATGAAAAATGCAGACATGTAAATATGTTTCAGGGAAATTTCCCCCTCGATTCTAGTTCCCAGAAGAAGAAGCAACCACGAAAAACCCTACAGATAAGTGAACAGAATAACAACTCATATAATAACAAACCGACCAACAGTACACATACATCGGCCGAGTACAAAATAAGAGATGACCTCAATCAACAAGCCTGATGATGGTCGATACATAAAAAATAATAAGATACAAAGAAAGATAATCAAGCTGAGCGTCGAGACCGGAAATCCTCTAGCAGCTTCTGCGTCTCAGGATGATCAGGTCTGGCAAGTAGACCCTGTATGAGTTGCTCTTGTCGGTTGATGGTGCACTATAGACTATCAACATGGTCTTCCCAGGTTCCTTTTCCAAAGCATGCTTAAAGTCTGCTTTTCTTGGTATTTTCCCTCAATTTACATTCCTTCAGGTCTGCGATAGCTTGACTCAATTTATGCTCACTGTGATATCTGAGAGCTTCTTCCGCTGAGATCTTCTTGTCTTTTTCTCTGAGTTGACCCTTTAACTTGGTGACCTGTTGTTTAAGCTTATCCTCTCGCTCCTTGTTGTTAGTGAGTGTGGCATTCCATACTGATTCAATCTTGGAGATCATCAAGTAAGCCTTGTCTAGATCCTCTTTTTTGGTAGCAAGCACACCATAGACAGTGTTCAGATCTCGGCCTACGCGTTCTCTGTCACTAGTCTCTTTTGTCAAATTTGTACCTAGTCTGTTGACGAGCTCAGTCTGTCTCTTAAAAGAATTGACAGCATCGATCTTCTCACTTTGGAGTTGAATGATTTCTTTCTCCAATTCTTCATTTTCTTTCTTCAACTCTTCCTTCTCTAACAATACCTGGTTGTATTTCTTAATGTCCACGGTAGTGGGTTCTTCTATCACGAGTGGATACAGAGGTGTAACTGAAGGAAATGGCATCACAGACCTAGCGGCTCTATCCTTGATCCAAACCACGTAGGGGTCATAAGCTCGATTATTGCTCTTTCCTAACATTGCCTTACCTCGTCTGTGAATGTTACTCCATGCACACTCCATTCTAACCAAAGTATCGGCTTTCAGCAATCTTGTGAGATACAGAGATTCCTGTATCTCTTCTTTCTTAGGAGGACTCTTCAAAGCGTATCCAATTTGTCTGATCAACAAAGAGGGATTATAGTTAATACAACCCTTCCTTCCGACCAATGGGATGTTCGGAAAATCACTACAATTATATATGATTTCGGTGCCAAGTATGTCATGATCAAACCATACGATGTTTTCTGCAGATAAACCCATCAACCTAGCAGACCAATCTGAGGTGCCAGCAGTAGCGACAAACGGACCTGTCTTCGGAAGATGACTGAAGAACCACCTATACAGCAAGGGTACACAGCAAGACACATTTTTACCTCTTTGCTTTTCATTCTTGTAATGGATGGAATGGTAAACATCTCCTAACAATATTGGCACTGGATTCCTTGAAGCAAGGATATAGAAAGCATCTGTATCCACAAAGTTTGGCAAGTTGGGAAACAGAATGATATCGTATATGCACAAAGCGAGAATGGCATTGAACACAATCCAACAACCGTCTTTGGCGAGCTGTAAAGTCTTGTCAACCAGAAAAGGTAGAGGAAACCCATATACCCCATTTAGCTTGGTCAATCTTCTTGAGAATTCTGATGCATCAAGATGAACAATTGCAGCAAGCTTAGTTAGATCAGGCTCGGTATCAACATGGTAAAAAGGCATCTTATCCAATACTGGAACTCTGAGTAACACAACATATTCTTCCAAAGTCGGCACCAGGATGTAGTCAGGAAAGATAAAACATATCAACTGAGGGTCATAAAACTGTAGCAAAGCATATAGACCATTCAACTCGAACACTGAAGGTTTGCACACCAGACTGAGCAGCTTCCCATAAGATTCTTTGAACTCTACTTTCACCTTATGATCTGCTAAAGCAATCAAACTCAACAGAGAACTAATGTCGGGAGAAGGGAGCTTGTAGGCAACTGTCTTCTTTAGAGACTCCATGTTAGAAAAGGAACAAAGATCACTAGAATCGGGGAGGAAAAGTACACCTGCAATACAGATACATGTTAATGATATGCAAATGAAAATGCAAAATGCATATGCAACAGGGGATCAAGATTGTTGTGTTGTAGTTTGAGACAACTGGTGCTTCGCTTTACTCATAACCATACATTGACATTAGGACCCCTTAACATCAAGAACACAAATCCAAACTGTAAAGAACCGGGTAGTCTGAAAGCTAGAGTTTCCTGCACCCCCATCCCCCTCACAGGTAAGGACCTATCCACTGACAAGGTTTGTCATCCTATGCATTCATCAGTGTCACAGACTTTCTAGAAATGATGATACGTTCACCATTTCTGGTTTGGCATCATCATCTCCTGAAGAGGCCTCATTTAGCTGACTCACAAGTGATCGGTTCCCAAAGTCGACAATCCCCAGATCCAAAATTCCTCCGAGCCCAAATGGCCAGAAAGAAAATCGTCAAAGAGAATCTCGTCTGAGCGCGAATTTCATGGCTAGCTGGTGAATGTAAGGCATACAGGCTCACCACTACTTTCCATTTCTAATACTAAGTCTATACTCAAGCCTAGGTCTGGCTCATCTCTCAACGGAAAAATCCCTCCCCACAGCACAGCAATAATGATATGTGATGCAGAAAATAAGATGCGGAAAGCGAATAAAGATAAAGCACATATGTACACACCCTAAAAATAAACAAACAAGCGCTAGGATTGACTCGCATAGAGGATATTCCTGTTCCCAGCAGAGTCGCCAGCTGTCGCTACTGCGAAAATCGAGGCCGGTAATGACAGAAGAGTCGCCACCGTGCATTATTTATCTCAAGAGAGGGAAAGGAAACGCTCAGAGAAAAGCTAACAAAAAGAGGGATAAGATCGGTCATCGCAACTAAATCTTGGGTTCGGGAGTCGGTTACGCAAGGGGAAGGTATTAGCACCCCTCATGTCCGTCGTACTCGACGGGATCCATGCTTGTTGCCTATCTAAAAGGGTGATTGAGACTATCTAGCTAAAGGCTTGAGGGTAAAAGAAAAAAAAGAAATGACTCAGCAAAGCAATGGCGCTTTGTGCCTACGTATCTCATCTGGAATGAGAAGTCAGAGTCAACATAGTTCGACTAACTACGGGTGAAAGGGGGGAAGGTTGCTCGCCAAGACATCACCATCTTGTGCCTACGTACTTTTATCTGGTATAAAAGATCAGAGCAAACGTAGTTCGAGCTAATGGGGGAACACAAGTTTGTTCAACTGTTTTTACCGAGTAAGGTTAACAAGTAGTTCCAGCAGTTAGGGACGACGCCTGTTTGCGGTAGAACTAAGGGTTAACAATACTCTTGTTATGAAAATGATTTTCCTGATTAGAATCCCGAAGGATGAAAAAGGTTTGAAATGTTTTTGTGTTTTTTAGAGGAGAAAGCGTTTTTTGAACGGTTTGCAATTCATATCGCACTAGAGACTATGACTTAGGAGTGAATGCGTCGCATATCACCCAAAGGGTGCTATACTAAACAATCAAGCCATTGAAAGGAAACCCTTCAACAACCATTTCCCAAATAGCTTAAGGCTCGTAACGTACAATATTCATTAACCTTTATTAGGTGTTTTATGATTGTTTTGAGATGAGAAGAGAAAAGACGCACTAAAGGGGGACTAAACCAATCCTAAAGTTGTCATGCAATGGTGATCCTAAGATTGAGATGAAAGGGAATGACACTATCCTAATGTTATCATGCAAAGGATTGAACACCTAATGTCTCTCCTATTCCCATCCTAAACGGAGGGACTAGGAATCCTAGGGGGATCATTACACGAGGCCAAGTAAACAACAGATAAATCAATCGCAGATGAAATGAGAAAGAAAATAAAAGGATGAATTCAAGATAAAAAAAATGATGAAATAAAATAAAAATATGGAAAATAAAGTAACATATTAAAAATAATAGACAAATGATTTTTTTGGGTTTTTGGATATTTAAAACTATTTTTTAAAAAAATAAATAAAACAAACAAAACAAGTAATAAAATAGAATTAAAAAAAAGAAATGAAAAAAGAATGCTAAAAAAACAAAGAAATGCAACCACCAAGGGTTGAACCCTTGACCTCAAAGCTGCAGGCCCAAAACCCAGCCATTCTAGCCAGCGCGCACGTGTGAAGTTTGAAGGCAAGAGAAACATCAAGTGTAAAGCATAGAAAATAAAAGTAATAAAAAAGCAAAACGCCCCAAGTTGGGCTCGAACCGGGGACATGATAATGAAAGGCAAGGCATTTAACCACTGGGATGGCGATACATCCAAGTATTATGCCACCCCAAAATAAACATGTACTAAAC
The DNA here is from genome assembly GCA_963859935.3 of Lathyrus sativus. Lineage (NCBI taxonomy): Eukaryota > Viridiplantae > Streptophyta > Magnoliopsida > Fabales > Fabaceae > Lathyrus > Lathyrus sativus. The sequence goes on along the minus strand of OZ012741.1, from coordinate 469,394,738 downwards.
AAGCGTGATTTTTTGGGTAAGGCAAGCTAGCAAGAACATAAGGCAATAACATGAAAACGACAACATCATAACTCAATCAATACTCAACCAAATTCAGTAAATTTTAGGTCTATCTTGGGTGAAATTTCATAAGGAAATCAATGGCAATGTCAGTTTTTTAGGATAATGCATCAATAATAAAACACGAATGCAACTGTCATGTGAGTGTGTGATATGCATTTTGCAAGCCATGGACCAAACCAAATGCCTTTAAACTCATGTGATGGCCTGAGCAAGTTTCAAATATGTCACTCATGGAATTTAGGTGCAAGGATCACACAAAAATAGCTCCAATCAAAAACTGATGTGCAAGTGGTAAGGTGAAGCTTAAAAATGCAATTTGAAAACCACAACTCAAAACAGAAATGGATATGGACAGGTGAGGGTATGCACAAGTTCAAAATACATAAACCAATGATTCTTGATGCCAAAGTCATACAAAAACAAGTCCAATTAAAAACTGATGTGTAGGTTGCACAAATTGCCTTGAAAATGCATTATGATGGCCATAGCTCAAAGCAGAAGGGATCATGATTAAATGAAGGTGTGCATATCTTCCAAATATGTAGATCAATGATTCTAGATGCAAGGATAAGTATCGCTACCGCGAAAATAAGGTGTCGGCAAAACAGAAGAGTCGCCACCTTTCGTTATTTATCCCACAGAAAGGGAAAGGAAACGATTGGAAAAATCAGACGAAAAGGTATAAGACAAGGTCATCGCAACCATTGTCTGGATTCGGGAGTCGGTTACGCAAGGGGAAGGTGTTAGCACCCCTCACGTCCATCGTACTCGATGGGATCCACGCTTGTTGTGTTTATCTGACGGGTTGATTACATCTATCTACGCTAAAGGTCTGGTCTGAAAAGAAAAGAAAATGACTCGGCAGAACATAGCAGTTCTATGCCTACGTATTCCCGTCTGGAACAAGAAATCAGAGTCAACGTAGTTCGCCTAACTATGGGTTACGGGGGAAGGTTGCTCGCCGAGATATCGCATCTCGTGCCTATGTACTTTTACACGGCGTGAGAGATCAGAGCAAACGTAGTTCGGGACAAGGAGACACAGGTTTGTCTTTTTTATCCGAGTAGGGTTACCAGACGGTTCCAACAGTTTGGTGTATGCAGCTCGACCTTTGGAGACTTAGGCGTTTACCGTTTGCGGTAGAACCGGGAGTTAACAAAACTCTCCTTCTGAAAAGGGTTTTCAGGCATTAAAGATCCAAGAGGACAAAAAGATGTTTGATCTTTGTTTTCTGTTTTTTAGAAGAAGTATCTTTTTTTGGATGTTTGCAACCAATATCGCACTAGAGACTATGACCTGAGAATGAATGCGTCGCATGTCACCCAAAGGGTGACATACTAAACATCCAAGATGTTGGAAAAAAAACTCTTCAACAACCCTTTCTCGAGTAGCTTAAGGCTCGTAGTGCACGACGTCAATTAACCTTTATTACTGTATCTTGATTTTTTTGAAGATGAGAAGAGAAAAGACGCACTAAAGGGGAACTGATCCAATCCTAAAGTTGTCATGCAAAGTTGATCTTATGGTTGAGGTTAGGAGGGAACTACCTAATGTTATCATGCATGGTTAGAACCCTAATGTCTGTCATAACTTATCTTGAACAAGAGAAGTCAGAGTTCCTAGGGGAACATGGAAAAGGAAAGCAACAGCAAAAGAAATAAATTGTAAAGGAATAACAGTAAATAAAATGTATGCAATGCAACAAACAAGCAGAAGGAGCCAAGCTCAACTTCTAGAGCAAGTAAGCCCAAAGGCAACACACAAAGCACAGGCAAGGGAGGCAGACTCAACCTTAAGCCAGCAAGCAAAGCCAAGCAATAACAGTCAAGCAGAGGGAGCCAGACTCAACCTCTAATGCAGACAAGCAAAGGGAGCTAGTCTCAACCTTTAGGATGCTCTTAGGCCTAGAATCATCTACATGAGGCCTAGTCTAATGCAACACACCAAGCAGTCATACAAGCACCAGTCAAGCAATCAGAAGATACAGCAGACAAAAAATAGCAAACAAACAGCTCAACAGCAAAGCAGATAAACAGCAAAACAAACAACAGTCTGCAAAGAACTTCAAATCCAAGCCATCTTCAAGGTAAGTCTTCATATTCAAGCTTCAACAAGCTCCAACAAGAGAGGAGAGAGTTATCATCAAGATTATTGATTGATGATGGGAAGTAGGATGGAAACCAAGGGAAATCATTCTGGCACTCAACCATACATTAGAGATAGGCATCCTCAAAGGTTCTACCTCTTGTGAAATTCCACATATCCCCCCAAAGGAGATATGAGGCTTCCACATAGGTACCTTGAATCATAGGATGTGAATGGAAAGCAATCAAGGCAAACCATGTTTATTTGAAGAAAGAGAAATCAAACTAAGCTCTTCCTAAACCCTAATTAAACAAGCTACAAGAAAGCTATCAAAAGGAAGTCTAAACACCAATTCAAGCCTAGGTATTCAAGCTAAAGAAACCTCAAGATGTCTAATGAACCACCACAAGAGATTTAGAAGCTTATTTGCACTAAAACCCACCTTTGAGATTCAACTAAGGGAAGAGCTACACTAGAAGCACCCTAATCAACACCTTAATAGTTAAATCTACTTAAAATCCTAAAACATCTTCTAAAATTATACCAAATTTTCTAAGGGATCCTAAGCATGTTATTGATTTGTGGGCAAAGGATCAGAGCCTTAATCTAAAGTGAAGGCACCTAAAGAAATCCTAAAACCCAAAGAGGTCAAAAGAAACCCTACAAATGGGAGGTCAAGAGAACTAGTCCTAAACAGAACCTAATATTGACTAAAAAATATGAATTAAATCCTAAGGGATCATGCATCTCTAACCTACCAGCTAGCCAAAAATCAGCCCTAAATTCTATACCAAACAGCCAATCAAAATTCAGCAAAAACATGAAGAAATAAGCCAAATTAAAGAATTAATAAAATGCAAAAAAATCAAATTAAAATGAAAATTGCATGAAAATGAAATGTAAAAGCATCAGAAAATCAAGAATAAAATCTAGATCATGTTCATATTTTTCTTTTATTTTTCTGAACAATAATGGATTTAATATGAATTTAGAAATGAAACAAGTAATTAAAATAAAAGAAAATAAATTAAAAAAACAATTAAGAAAATAAGATGCCAAAAATAATGAGGAGCGCAGGATCAAGGGACCAAGTCAATCCATCTGAAGGCACGCAGGCTGCCAGCACATAAATGAAATGACGCGTTTCATTCAGTCCAAGTTCAAATCTCAGGTTAAAACGTGATCGTTGGATGGAAGGACTTAGTCATGGTTTTAATCAGATCTAAGGGTGGGGAGGTCATCTTCTCCATTTCAAACTCAGATGGAGGGAAGATTGCAGCGGTGGCCGGAGAATGACGTCGGTCGTCTTCTCCGGCGAGACATCATATGCAGGTCACCAAACTTTACTTCATCCCACTCCAATTTTCATGTTGAATCCAAATATCACCTCCATTTCTCCTAATTCCTTCTAGATTCTTAAACACGAACACAAACAGAAAATGCTCCATAATTCTGATCATCATCAAAGCTCAATCTAAAGCCATGGATGAACTCCTCATGCTTCATAGATCATCTAAACTATTTAGGTCATGCTAACTCTTAATAATCAGGCCAATTCGCATCCAGACAAAAATCATGTTGCATCCTAATTTGTCTATAAACCTCCAAATATTGATCCAGAATCCATCTAATATCTCTCCTAAACCTTAACCTGATGCTAAAACATGCTAGATCATCATGAATCTACAACAATTTTGAAAGTTGCATACCTGAATTGAAGCTTCAAATTGGAGCAGTTAGAGCATGATCCTTGGCTTCAAATTGGAGCAGTTAGAGCATGATCCTTGGCTTCAAACTGTGCAGATTCACTTTATGATTGATGCTGAAGATGATTCAATCCTTAATTTTCCTTGAATCCCTCTAGAATAGAAATCACGATTAGCACTTGGAGCTTGAAAATTCAACTTGCAATCTCTGGCTATGGCACGAAATGAACACCAACCTTGATCTGAACCTTCCTCTGAACTTATATAGAAGTGATATTGATGAGTTGGAGGCCCAATGGAGGCCCAATAAGTGAGATCCAATTTTCACTTTTGCTTGAAATTTCCAACTATGGTGAACACGAATTTGCACTCAAAACTTCTCCAACAAGCTTCAATTCCCTTGCTTGTTAACTGTGGAGAGCATTGGGATCCAATTAAGCCCTTAATTCCATCATGAGGCCAACCTTTGATGTGTTACTTATTTAAGAAGTAACAAGTTGAAATGCCATGAATTATGCTTCAAAATGACTTTCCAATATTGCCAATGTGTTCAAAATGATTTTTATGATTAAAATGAGCACCCATTTGCATTGGTTTGAACACACATGAATTAATTTTGAATTTTTCACTTAAATGCCTTTAAATTCCCCTTTTGTCAATTTCCTTCAAACCAAGTCTCACCCTAAACCAAATCAATGCATCATGAGCACATGGTTGACCCAAAAACATCATTTTGAACAAGTTTTATGTTGGACAAAACTTCATTTGAAGCTTGCAAGATAGTGAAAATGACCTATAATGCCAAACGACCTATAATCTCACTTTCCCAAAATACCCCTAACTTGTAAACCTCATAACTTGAGTTATACAAATCAGATAGAAGACTTCTAGTACAATTTGGAAAGCTAAGATCAAGACCTACAACTTTCATGTTGGCGAAACGTTTAGGAGAAACACCCTTCTATGTCAAAAGTTCCATGGAAGCTGGTTGACTTTTGCAGACAAATTTCGCATTCATCTAATGACCTGTAACTTGTCTGGATCATAACTTGAGTTCTATAAATCCAATGGAGGACTTCTAGTACTCAAATTAAAGCTAAGAACATGATATACAAGTTTCATGTTGGCCAAAAGTGGAGATGAAACTTGTATATTGAGATAAGTGGTCTTGAAGTTAGGCACTAAATAAGGGATTTTACCCTGAGAACCCTAGTTTAGCAACTCCTCACACTTTGAATTCTTCTTGGATTGGTCTTGGAATATCACCTCATGTATATCAACATAACTCTCCATGATCACAAAGACTTGGAAGTAGGTTTTGATCCTCTTCAATTACACTGTTGACTTAAGGTTACTCAGATGAAAACCCTAATTGCATCGCCCTCAACTGTGGCTTTTCACCCTTAGCATAAACACTTGACTGAGCTCCACTATGACCCTCAAGGCACTCCATGAGCTTTATCCACACTCTATCCATGAACAAGGCCTCGCAATCCATTGATGGTCTTCAATTGGTCCTAAGGTTAGAAGATTAACCCTATACCATCAACTGAACTTCTCAAGAACCGAACCCTCTTCCTGATGACTTTGGTGACCTCTCAAGTTTGAGTAAGACCTCTAGCTAGGCTCCTCTTGATATAAACCACACTTGATCCCCTGCTAAATGAATAATGTTATGCTATGTAAATACTAGGACAATGCAATGCTAATGCAATGAAACATAAACCAAGTAAGAAAGGGTTAGGCAAATTTTGGGGTGCAACAATAAGTCAGAAACTACTTCAAACAAAAACTGATGTGCAAGTTGCAAAGTGAACAAAAGTGTTGGAATGATGTTTTGGGAAAACAAGGATAATCATGATGCAGCATACCTGCCTCAGCTCAAACATCAGATGGAGGGAAGATTGCAGCGGTGGTCGGAGAACGACACCGGTCGTCTTCTCCGGCGAGACATCATGTGCAGGTCACCAAACTTTACATCATCCCACTCCAATTTTCATGCTGAATCCAAATATCACCTCCATTTCTCCTAATTCCTTCTAGATTCTCAAACACAAACGCAAATAGAAAATGCTCCATAATTCTGATCATCATCAAAGCTCAATCTAAAGCCATGGATCAACTCCTCATGCTTCATAGATCATCCTAAACTATTTAGGTCATGCTAACTCTTAATAATCAGGCCAATTCGCATCCAGACAAAAATCATGTTGCATCCTAATTTGTCTATAAACCTCCAAATATTGATCCAGAATCCATCTAATATCTCTCCTAAACCTTAACCTGATGCTAAAACATGCTAGATCATCATGAATCTACAACAATTTTGAAAGTTGCATACCTGAATTGAAGCTTCAAATTGGAGCAGTTAGAGCACGATCATTGGCTTCAAACTGTGCATATTCACTTTATGATTGATGCTGAAGATGATTCAATCCTTAATTTGCCTTGAATCCCTCTAGAATAGAAATCACGATTAGCACTTGGAGCTTGAAAATTCAACTTGCAATCTATGGCTATGGCACGAAATGAACACCAACCTTGATCTGAACCTTCCTCTGAACTTATATAGAAGTGATATTGATGAGTTGGAGGCCCAATGGAGGCCCAATAAGTGAGATCCAATTTTCACTTTTGCTTGAAATTTCCAACTATGGTGAACACGAATTTGCACTCAAAACTTCTCCAAGAAGCTTCAATTCCCTTGCTTGTTAACTGTGGAGAGCATTGGGATCCAATTAAGCCCTTAATTCCATCATGAGGCCAACCTTTGATGTGTTACTTATTTAAGAAGTAACAAGTTGAAATGCCATGAATTATGCTTCAAAATGACTTTCCAATATTGCCAATGTGTTCAAAATGATTTTTATGATTAAAATGAGCACCCATTTGCATTGGTTTGAACACACATGAATTAATTTTGAATTTTTCACTTAAATGCCTTTAAATTCCCCTTTTGTCAATTTCCTTCAAACCAAGTCTCACCCTAAACCAAATCAATGCATCATGAGCACATGGTTGACCCAAAAACATCATTTTGAACAAGTTTTGTGTTGGACAAAACTTCATTTGAAGCTTGCAAGATAGTGAAAATGACCTATAATGCCAAATGACCTATAATCTCACTTTCCTAAAATACCCCTAACTTGTAAACCTCATAACTTGAGTTATACAAATCAGATAGAAGACTTCTAGTACAATTTGGAAAGCTAAGATCAAGACCTACAACTTTCATGTTGGCGAAATGTTTAGGAGAAACACCCTTCTATATCAAAAGTTCCATGGAAGCTGGTTGACTTTTGCAGACAAATTTCACATTCATCTGATGACCTGTAACTTGTCTGGATCATAACTTGAGTTCTATAAATCCAATGGAGGACTTATAGTACTCAAATTAAAGCTAAGAACATGATATACAAGTTTCATGTTGGCCAAAAGTGGATATGAAACTTGTATATTGAGATAAGTGGTCTTGAAGTTAGGCACTAAATAAGGGATTTTACCCTGAGAACCCTAGTTTAGCAACTCCTCACAATTTGAATTCTTCTTGGAATGGTCTTGGAATATCACATCATGTATATCAACATAACTCTCCATGATCACAAAGACTTGAAAGTAGGTTTTGATCCTCTTCAATTACACTGTTGACTTAAGGTTACTCAGATGAAAACCCTAATTGCAACACCCTCAACTGTGGCTTTTTACCCTTAGCATAAACACTTGACTGAGCTCCACCATGACCCTTAAGGAACTTCATGAGCTCTATCCACACTCTATCCATGACCAAGGCCTCAAAATCCATTGATGGTCTTCAATTGGTCCTCAGGTTAGCAGATGAACCCTATACCATCAACTGAACTTCTCAAGAACCCAACCCTCTTCCTGATGACTTTGGTGACCTCTCAAGCTTGAGTAAGACCTCTAGCTAGGCTCCTCTTGATATAAACCACACTTGATCCCCTGCCAAATGAATAATGCTATGCTATGCAAATACTAGGACAGTGCAATGCTAATGCAATGAAACATAAACCAAGTAAGAAAGGGTTAGGAAAATTTTGGGGTGCAACAATAAGTCAGAAACTACTTCAAACAAAAACTGATGTGTAAGTTGCAAAGTGAACAAAAGTGTTGGAATGATGTTTTGGGAAAACAAGGATAATCATGATGCAGCATACCTGCCTCAGCTCAAACATCAGATGGAGGGAAGATTGCAGCGGTGGCCGGAGAACGACGTCGGTCGTCTTCTCCGGCGAGACATCATGTGCAGGTCACCAAACCTTACCAAACTTTACATCATCCCACTCCAATTTTCATGCTGAATCCAAATATCACCTCCATTTCTCCTAATTCCTTCTAGATTCTCAAACACGAATGCAAACAGAAAATGCTCCATAATGATGATCATCATCAAACCTTAATCTAAAGCCATGGATCAACTCCTCATGCTTCATAGATCATCCTAAACTATTTAGATCATGCTAACTCTCAATAATCAGGCCAATTCGCATCCAGACATAAATCATGTTGCATCCTAATTTGTCTATAAACCTCCAAATATTGATCTAGAATCCATCTAATATCTCTCCTAAACCTTAACCTCATGCTAAAACATGCTAGATCATCATGAATCTACAACAATTTTGAAAGTTGCATACCTGAATTGAAGCTTCAAATTGGAGCAGTTAGAGCACGATCATTGGCTTCAAACTGTGCAGATTCACTTTATGATTGATGCTGAAGATGATACAATCCTTAATTTGCCTTGAATCCCTCTAGAATTGAAATCACGATTTGCACTTGGAGCTTAAAAATTCAACTTGCAATCTCTGGCTATGGCACAAAATGAACACCAACCTTGATCTGAACCATCCTCTGAACTTATACAGAAGTGATTTTGATGAGTTGGAGGCCCAATCAGTGAGATCCAATTTTCACTTTTGCTTGAAATTTCCAACTATGGTGAACACGAATTTGCACTCAAAACTTCTCCAAGAAGCTTCAATTCCCTTGCTTGTTAATTGTGGAGAGCATTGGGATCCAATTAAGCCCTTAATTCCATCATGAGGCCAACCTTTGAAGTGTTACTTATTTAAGAAGTAACAAGTTGAAATGCCATGAATTATGCTTCAAAATGACTTTCCAATATTGCCAATGTGTTCAAAATGATTTTTCTGATTAAAATGAGCACCCATTTGCATTGGTTTGAACACACATGAATTAATTTTGAATTTTTCACTTAAATGCCTTTAAATTCCCCTTTTGTCAATTTCCTTCAAACCAAGTCTCACCCTAAACCAAATCAATGCATCATGAGCACATGGTTGACCCAAAAACATCATTTTGAACAAGTTTTGTGTTGGACAAAACTTCATTTGAAGCTGGCAAGATAGTGAAAATGACCTATAATGCCAAATGACCTATAATCTCACTTTCCCAAAATACCCTTAACTTGTAAACCTCATAACTTGAGTTATACAAATCAGATGGAAGACTTCTAATACAATTTGGAAAGCTAAGATCAAGACCTACAACTTTCATGCCGGCCAAATGTTTAGGAGAAAGACCCTTCTATGTCAAAAGTTCCATGGAAGCTGGTTGACTTTTGCAGACAAATTTCACATTCATCTGATGACCTGTAACTTGTCTGGATCATAACTTGAGTTCTATAAAACCAATGGAGGACTTCTAGTACTCAAATTAAAGCTAAGAACATGATATACAAGTTTCATGTTAGCCAAAAGTGGATATGAAACTTGTATATTGAGATAAGTGGTCTTGAAGTTAGGCACTAAATAAGGGATTTTACCCTGAGAACCCTAGTTTAGCAACTCCTCACAATTTGAATTCTTCTTGGAATGGTCTTGGAATATCACGTCATGTATATCAACATAACTCTCCATGATCACAAAGACTTGGAAGTAGGTTTTGATCCTCTTCAATTACACTGTTGACTTAAGGTTACTCAGATGAAAACCCTAATTGCAATACCCTCAACTGTGGCTTTTTACCCTTAGCATAAACACTTGACTGAGCTCCACCATGACCCTTAAGGAACTCCATGAGCTCTATCCACACTCTATCCATGACCAAGGCCTCAAAATCCATTGATGGTCTTCAATTGGTCCTCAGGTTAGCAGATGAACCCTATACCATCAACTGAACTTCTCAAGAACCCAACCCTCTTCCTGATGACTTTGGTGACCTCTCAAGCTTGAGTAAGACCTCTAGCTAGGCTCCTCTTGATATAAACCACACTTGATCCCCTGCCAAATGAATAATGCTATGCTATGCAAATACTAGGACAGTGCAATGCTAATGCAATGAAACATAAACCAAGTAAGAAAGGGTTAGGAAAATTTTGGGGTGCAACAATAAGTCAGAAACTACTTCAAACAAAAACTGATGTGTAAGTTGCAAAGTGAACAAAAGTGTTGGAATGATGTTTTGGGAAAACAAGGATAATCATGATGCAGCATACCTGCCTCAGCTCAAACATCAGATGGAGGGAAGATTGCAGCGGTGGCCGGAGAACGACGTCGGTCGTCTTCTCCGGCGAGACATCATGTGCAGGTCACCAAACCTTACCAAACTTTACATCATCCCACTCCAATTTTCATGCTGAATCCAAATATCACCTCCATTTCTCCTAATTCCTTCTAGATTCTCAAACACGAATGCAAACAGAAAATGCTCCATAATGATGATCATCATCAAAGCTTAATCTAAAGCCATGGATCAACTCCTCATGCTTCATAGATCATCCTAAACTATTTAGATCATGCTAACTCTCAATAATCAGGCCAATTCGCATCCAGACATAAATCATGTTGCATCCTAATTTGTCTATAAACCTCCAAATATTGATCTAGAATCCATCTAATATCTCTCCTAAACCTTAACCTCATGCTAAAACATGCTAGATCATCATGAATCTACAACAATTTTGAAAGTTGCATACCTGAATTGAAGCTTCAAATTGGAGCAGTTAGAGCACGATCATTGGCTTCAAACTGTGCAGATTCACTTTATGATTGATGCTGAAGATGATACAATCCTTAATTTGCCTTGAATCCCTCTAGAATTGAAATCACGATTTGCACTTGGAGCTTAAAAATTCAACTTGCAATCTCTGGCTATGGCACAAAATGAACACCAACCTTGATCTGAACCATCCTCTGAACTTATACAGAAGTGATTTTGATGAGTTGGAGGCCCAATCAGTGAGATCCAATTTTCACTTTTGCTTGAAATTTCCAACTATGGTGAACACGAATTTGCACTCAAAACTTCTCCAAGAAGCTTCAATTCCCTTGCTTGTTAATTGTGGAGAGCATTGGGATCCAATTAATCCCTTAATTCCATCATGAGGCCAACCTTTGAAGTGTTACTTATTTAAGAAGTAACAAGTTGAAATGCCATGAATTATGCTTCAAAATGACTTTCCAATATTGCCAATGTGTTCAAAATGATTTTTCTGATTAAAATGAGCACCCATTTGCATTGGTTTGAACACACATGAATTAATTTTGAATTTTTCACTTAAATGCCTTTAAATTCCCCTTTTGTCAATTTCCTTCAAACCAAGTCTCACCCTAAACCAAATCAATGCATCATGAGCACATGGTTGACCCAAAAACATCATTTTAAACAAGTTTTGTGTTGGACAAAACTTCATTTGAAGCTGGCAAGATAGTGAAAATGACCTATAATGCCAAATGACCTATAATCTCACTTTCCCAAAATAGCCCTAACTTGTAAACCTCATAACTTGAGTTATACAAATCAGATGGAAGACTTCTAATACAATTTGGAAATCTAAGATCAAGACCTACAACTTTCATTCCGGCCAAATGTTTAGGAGAAACACCCTTCTATGTCAAAAGTTCCATGTAAGATGGTTGACTTTTGCAGACAAATTTCACATTCATCTGATGACCTGTAACTTGTCTGGATCATAACTTGAGTTCTATAAATCCAATGGAGGATTTCTAGTACTCAAATTAAAGCTAAGAACATGATCTACAAGTTTCATGTTGGCCAAAAGTGGATATGAAACTTGTATATTGAGATAAGTGGTCTTGAAGTTAGGCACTAAATAAGGGATTTTACCCTGAGAACCCTAGTTTAGCAACTCCTCAGACTTTGAATTCTTCTTGGATTGGTCTTGGAATATCACCTCATGTATATCAACATAACTCTCCATGATCACAAAGACTTGGAAGTAGGTTTTGATCCTCTTCAATTACACTGTTGACTTAAGGTTACTCAGATGAAAACCCTAATTGCAACACCCTCAACTGTGGCTTTTCACCCTTAGCATAAACACTTGACTGAGCTCCACCATGACCCTCAAGGCACTCCATGAGCTCTATCCACACTCTATCCATGACCAAGGCCTCGCAATCCATTAATGGTCTTCAATTGTTCCTCAGGTTAGAAGATGAACCCTATACCATCAACTAAACTTCTCAAGAACCCAACCCTCTTCCTGATGACTTTGGTGACCTCTCAAGCTTGAGTAAACCTCTAGCTAGGCTCCTCTTGATATAAACCACACATGATCCCCTACCAAATGAATAATGATATGCTATGCAAATACTAGGACAGTGCAATGCTAATGCAATGAAACATAAACCAAGTAAGAAAGGGTTAGGCAAATTTTGGGGTGCAACAATAAGTCAGAAACTACTTCAAACAAAAACTGATGTGCAAGTTGCAAAGTGAACAAAAGTGTTGGAATGATGTTTTGGGAAAACAAGGATAATCATGGTGCAGCATACCTGCCTCAGCTCAAACATCAGATGGAGGGAAGATTGCAGCGGTGGCCGGAGAACGACGTCGGTCGTCTTCTCCGGCGAGACATCATGTGCAGGTCACCAAACCTTACCAAACTTTACATCATCCCACTCTAATTTTCATGCTGAATCCAAATATCACCTCCATTTCTCCTAATTCCTTCTAGATTCTCAAACACGAACGCAAACAGAAAATGCTCCATAATTCTGATCATCATCAAAGCTCAATCTAAAGCCATGGATCAACTCCTCATGCTTCATAGATCATCCTAAACTATTTAGATCATGCTAACTCTCAATAATCAGGCCAATTCGCATCCAGACAGAAATCATGTTGCATCCTAATTTGTCTATAAACCTCCAAATATTGATCCAGAATCCATCTAATATCTCTCCTAAACCTTAACCTGATGCTAAAACATGCTAGATCATCATGAATCTACAACAATTTTGAAAGTTGCATACCTGACTTGAAGCTTCAAATTGGAGCAGTTAGAGCACGATCCTTGGCTTCAAACTGTGCATATTCACTTTATGATTGATGTTGAAGATGATTCAATCCTTAATTTGCCTTGAATCCCTCTAGAATTGAAATCACGATTTGCACTTGGAGCTTGAAAATTCAACTTGCAATCTCTGGCTATGGCACGAAATGAACACCAACCTTGATCTGAACCTTCCTCTGAACTTATATAGAAGTGATTTTGATGAGTTGGAGGTGTAACGCCCCATATTGCTTTCCGGATTACCGACTGACCCCACAAACCAACACGAGTCTTTTCACCCAGAAGGTCACCCATCCCAGAATTGCTCTAAGTCAAGCACGCTTAACTGTGGAGTTCTTATGAACGGGCTACCGAAAAGAAGATGCATCTTGTTGGTATAGGTAGTACCAATTAATCCTTATTAGCCTTCATTCAACTATGAATTCCCATTCTTGCATAGCCTCAGAATCCCTCTCATTCCGATGTGAATTCGATTTTCCCTAGAAGCTGCTAGGAGTGTCTCATTGTCATGCCTCATGCACCGACAACCACTCCCTCGCCCAAGGGTGTTACATGTAACCACCATCCTCTTTCACCTCAGGTGTTACATGCCCACCAGCTTCCACTTGGTTCGTCCCCGAACCACATCGTACTGGGAGAGGTATGGCTCTGATACCAATTGTAACGCCCCATATTGCTTTCCAGATTACCGACTGACCCCACAAACCAACACGGGTCTTTTCAGCATGCTTTGTCCTCAATCACACGCTTTCCGGGAAACTTCCCAGAAGGTCACCCATCCCAGAATTTCTCTAAGTCAAGCACGCTTAACTGTGGAGTTCTTATGAACGGGCTACCGAAAAGAAGATGCATCTTGTTGGTATAGGTAGTACCAATTAATCCTTATAAGCCTTCATTCAACTATGAATTCCCATTCTTGCATAGCCTCACAATCCCTCTCATTCCGATGTGAATTCGATTTTCCCTAGAAGCTGCTAGGAGTGTCTCATTGTCATGCCTCATGCACCGACAACCACTCCCTCGCCCAAGGGTGTTACATGTAACCACCATCCTCTTTCACCTCAGGTGTTACATGCCTAATGTAACACCCTTCTAACCCCGCAGAATAAATATAAATAGATCAGAGTAATTATCATGCATTTCACAAAAGGGTGTCACATAAATTTTCAAAACATTACACAACACCTGTCATGCTCAATAATATAAAAATAACTTTCTGCTTTTCATACACCTTCACATTAACATGTAGCAGCAGATTTGCTTTAATCATGATAGACATAATAAAAGTCTCATGCTCATTTTTTATACTTAGGCTTAAAAACCAATTCTTCATATAATTCAAAATAACAACAACAGAATAAAGTAGAGTACATAAAGTATCTCTCAAAATATGAAATCGAAACATTCCCCAGTGTTACATAATCAGAGCATGACTCGACCCAAAATAAATAAAGACACAACTCAAGCTACTCCAACGGCTACCTCGTGTTAGAAGCAACTCTACTCCTCAGTACCTGAGCGATGTCGTATAAAACATCATTCCAACAGAAGGGTGAGAATTCACATAATTATTGAAATTATAAGATAATATATAATTTAAGGCATACAAACATAATCACTATTATTCTCACACTTCAAAAGTTTCGTCAACACCATATTATTCAAGTAACCATATTATTCACAAGTATATACCCACAACTCCATAATTCACCAATTTATCAGCTCCACATATCACACGTAATCTCATAGCACATAAATATACATAATGAGACTCAATGCAAAACTCAATGCAAGACTCAATGCAACTCATGCCATGTGGTACCAACACTCGTTATTATTTTTCGGTTTTTACACTTAAACCGGGTTCGTTCCCTAGACCAATAACACACAAAAAGCTCGTTCCCTAAGCTTTCAAACCCCGCTCTAGGTTTGGGACAAGTCACTAGCTCCTACGGAACTAACAAGCATTGCCTCTTGACACAAATGATGTATATGCAAATTCAACAATCATATGCAATTAAGATCATTCCCTAATCTTAACATTCATGCATATCTTCAATAATTCATCCCACTTGAATTACCACACATTTGTACATACAAACACATTTTCAAAAATCATGGCATTCTTACTTCAAACATCATCATCCATAATTAGCAAGTAATCCACAAGTATCACTACAATCCAACCTCAAATCACACATCACTAATTAAATATAAATTATTTAATTCATCATCAATAATTAAAAGTTAATATTCTTAAACAGTCAACATTCAATAAATAATTTAATATTTGATAAATAATTTAATATTTAATAAATAATCAATATTTTAATAAACAATTATTATTTTAATAAATAATTAATATTTTAATAAACAATTAATATTTGATATAGTTCTAATATTTAGTAAGTGTCAACCTCTAGTACAAAGCATAAAGCAATTATGAAAGGATGTAACCCAAATGAGTTTAAAACAAAATTATTTAAAATAGGATAACAGTGGTATGTCCAGAGAATTTAACTCTTTTTCTTTTTAAGGAATGAAACAATTATAACCAATTTCAAAGTAAATCTTATGATTGAATATTAAGATTTCATGGTATTAGTAAATTAGTAAGTAGTCCCAATAGTATATCATGACTATTGTTAATTTGACCTTTAGACACCAATATCAAAAAGTTAGACCCAAACTAAATGAAAATTTCTTGTTCGCTGACAACAAGTTATGGTTTGTTACCGTCAGTAGCATCTTAAAAATTGAAATTAATCAAATAAATATTTAAGAGAAAATTCAACAATGGAACAGGAAATTGAATTATAATATTGGTAATAAGGCATACTTAATTCAATACAACCTGATCCACTAACCTCATTATGTAAAGACTGACTATCAACAATTAGTTTCAGTGTCAATTAACCAATTACTCACACTTACTGTTTTGAATCAATATTCATGTGATAACTTAAAATAATTATTAAAAATTAAGTGAAAATATATTAGTATTATTTAGATTATTGAATTAAGATATAATTAAACAAAAAACAAAATTCTAATAATTTTTACATTTGTTTGGTTATCTAATGATGCCTGTACACTACAGGGTCTACTAATTACTAAATGCCACAATATTATTTTCTTCATGGCTATCACTACAGGATGTACTAAAGAAAATATTACTTTTCATTTTCAATTGTTTTATGGCTACAGGATATATGAATTGGTAAGGGGTTATAATATTTCATTGCCATGTTTATAAGAATGGAGCTACAGGATGAAAAATAGGAGGCAATTGTTTTACATTTCATTGCCTATTTATCAATTCTCTACAGTAAAAAGGAATTCATAAATTTAATTCCTATCAATTTGTTTCCTGCCGCTACAGTGGTTAAATATACCACATCATTTCATTTTCTATATCACTTATGAAGGGTTTATTCAAATAATAAATGGGTCTCTAAAGTATACCAAAATATCAATTCCAAACATAATTATTTATCACAAACTAAAGATTATCATCAAAATCTAATAATTATAAAATCATAGAAATTTTAGGGATTCAATCCTAAACATGCTACTACTCATTTATACACTATCATACAACCCAATAATCATACAAAAAACCACCTTACCTTAGTTTTTGAATGATTCTTGAGCCTTCTCTCTTGGTTCTTCTTCTTCCCCACCATTCCTTCTCTCTAGCCTCTTTGTTTCTCCTTTCTATCTTTTTCTTTCTTTCTATTCTCTTTTTACTCTATGCTAAACCCTAACATTTTTCTTAATTTAATTGGGCTTTACTAACTCATTCTCACACTTACTATTCACACTCCAAAATAAGCCCAACTAATTAATCTAGCAATTCTACATTATTTTACCCAATAGAATATATCAAATAAATTAAATCAATCATTTCAAATATGTCCAATAAATCAATTAATCCAAACAACTCAAATAAATCAAATAATTTATATAATCTAATAGATCACTTAATTCATATAAATCAAATATTTCATATAAATTCAATAATTCAACTAATTCAAATATATCAAGTATATCAATTAATTCAAATAAATCACATAAATTAGTTAATTCAATTAGACATAAAATCACACAACTAATCAATTAATTTAATTAATAAATAATTACTAAAAATTGGGGTGTTACAACTCTCCCCCACTTAAAATATTTTCGCCCTCGAAAATTACCTTAAACGAATAACTCGGGATAAGACTCCCTCATTCGACTCTCAAGCTCCCAATTCACGTTTCCACCAGCTGGTCCTCCCCAAGCGACCTTTACCAAAGCAATCTCTTTACCTCGAAGTTGCTTCAACTCCCGATCCTCTATCCGCATAGGTGATGTCTCCACAGTCAGATTATCTCTTACTTGCACATCATCTACTTGGACTACATGAGACGGATCCGCAATGTATTTCCTCAACTGAGATACATGGAACACGTCATGGAGATTAGCAAGCGACGGCGGCAAAGCGACACGATAGGCTACCTCTCCTATCCTCTGCAAAATCTGATAAGGACCAATAAAACGCGGCGTCAACTTACGTGACTTCAACGCTCTACCAACACCAGTTATCGGAGTAATTCGAAGAAACACATGATCTCCCTCTCAAAATTCAAGTGCTTTCCTCCTCTTGTCATGATAACTCTTTTGACGACTCTGAGAAATCTTCATCTTCTCTTGAATCATCTTAGTAGCACCGGGATGAATACTCAATCCACTACGATGCCCTTCCTCAAGAATACTCTTCTTCAGCTCAACAATATCCGGAACACAAACTCTATCACGACGTCTCATAATACCATTCTCATCAATCCGAAAATCACCACCTTGACCTTGATTGATCAAAGTAAAACGATCAACTAAACTCAAATCAGATTTTATTTTTTTTTGACCTCCTCTGATCTCGTCAAGAATGCCACTAGTAAGTTTCAACATACTAAGCTTAACTCCATAAGAAGTCTCTTCACAAACCAACTCATACCATAAAATTGCTCAATCAGTCCTAACTCTTTTCACCACCATCATCGGCATATGCAAGGATTTTTAAGCCAATGCATAAGCTACCACGTTTTGATTTCCCCGAATGGTAATTCAATCCGAAACCATAATCCATTCCGTAGTCCTAATTATTTTCTCTGCCTCATATTCAACTCTTCCAAATCAAATAAATACCTTAAGTTCTTGAGGTCACCAAACATGTCAAATCTCAAACTAACTAATTGAGGCTTCCAACTCCGGCATAACCACAACCGCAACCAACTCTAAATCATTTATCAGATGATTCCTCTTATGTACTTCAAGTTCCCTTAAAGCATAATCAAAACTCGCTGAATTTTCACTTAGCATCTCTCCCAATCGTATCAACAAGGCATCACAAAATACAACAAATGGTCCTGTCGAGTTCGGCAAAAATCAGCACACAATACATTTTCAATTTTCTGCTATAATTGAACCAGGTACAGGCCTCAAAACAATTTTTCCTAGAAAGAGCATCTTGTTAGCTTTCCAACGCTTCGAACGGGGACTAAAACCGAGTTACGGATCAAGAGATATGAATTTTCGAAGTTTCTCCAAAACATAATTTGTCTGCATAAAGACTGCTACGGGTTTGAGCATTTTCACCCGAAAATCCGACCGATTCAATTATTCTATTCGAAACAACTGAAGGTGAGATAATACTTAGAAGGGGGGGTTGAATAAGTATGAAAGATTAAGCTTAAAAATAATCACACAATTATTTTTATCCTGGTTCGTTTAAACAACTACTCCAGTCCACCCTTCCTAGAGTGATTTGCCTTTCTCAACAAGGACTTAATACACTATTAAATCAAACTGATTATAATAGTAACACCTAAGAACAACAGTTCTTAGTCTTCTCAAGAGCTACTGATTCTAACTGAATCCTCTTAAGGAAAAACCTTTACAATCAATGTAAATTAATTACAAGAGTATTGATGCTTCTATAAAGCTTTTATCACAACATTGATTTTTCTCTTAAGTTAAAGTACAATAAATTCTAAGAATAAGAATGAATGAGAGCTTAGAATAAAATGATTTCTTTTCAGCAAATTGTGTAACTGAAGAATGTGGTGAAGTTCTCCTTTTATAGGCAGCTGATCCAAGGAAGCTGAGCGTTGAAAAGAGAGTCCCAAAAAAGGTCTGAGCCTTTTTGTCTTCACATCAAGTAACCTTTCCTAGAAGTAGATGGCACAGAAAAATCCTTTTTGTCTGTGTAAGTGTGTCTAGCACAAATGAGGAAAGAGACGTTGAATAACTCCAACGGATATATTCTTGAATATTTATTCTTCAGTTTTCAGCAAGTTCTTCAGAGTCTGAATGGATCAGAGTCTTCTAATGAAATTAAGAACTTTGATATATCAGAGTCTTCTGCAGCATGTGTGCTTTCAGCGTGTTGATCATCAGAGCATATTTGACACAGAACTTCAGTACTTGGCAGCGTTGGTACTTTCAGAAACTTCTGTAGACTAATGCTTTGAGAAACTCTTCAATCAATATTCTTCTATGCTTCAGATGCTTCAGCTTCAGATGCTTCTGATTATCTTCAGATGCTTCTGACTCAGAATGTTCTGGAGCTTCTTGCTTCAGATCCTTCTGGAGACTACGCTCAGGATCTTCTGTAAGGAGCAATCAGATTCTTCTGTAAGGTGCATCTGGCGCTTCAGAGTCAGGATAACTTCTTGTATCCAAAACAGATTTGCTTCTAGAGAGTTAATTTCAATTCAATCTGCAGTAAAACTCTCAAACAAATTTTAGAGTATATAATTCTTAAATATAAATTTCCTAACAGTTATCATCAAAACAAAGAGTTATTATTTAGAACCAATCTGTGTTCTAACAATCTCCCCCTTTTTGATGATGACAAAAAGTATCAAAAATTTTATTTAACTGAACATAAAGAATTATAACTCCCCCTGAGATGATGAATCTCCCCCTGAGTTAAATATGAAAAAGGAATAGAAACTTCCCTTTTTTCTTGAGTAATCTTCAGAGTTAGATCTTGTTTGTTCTTATAACAAATTAGGGTCAGAATATCTTGCAGATATAAGATTCAGAGTTTGATAAAAAAAAACAAATGATCTGAGAGACTCAGAGATTCTTTTATAGAGTGTTCTTATCAAATGATCTGAAATAGCCAATTTAAATATTAGATAGAATAGATATGTCTGAAGATTCATTCTAGTGAAGTTATATTAAACAGTTCGGATCTTTATTTTCTCCCCCTTTTTTGTCATAAGCAAAAAGTAAAAACTTTTAAAAAGACAAATAAAAGGAACAATAAATAGATAATTCAATGGAGAAAAAATGATTCATTTAAAATAACAGAGCAAGAGTACATAGGTAAACATCAGAAGATATAACAATAAAATTCAGATGCAAACAACAGATGCACAAACATTAGAAAAAAAATCTAAGAGTGTTTTGATAAAAGCATCTTCAATAGGTCTGTAATCTCAGATAATGATTGCTCTTGCTTTGACATCCACTTAGTCATTGTCTCATTATTCTCATCTTGTTTTGACATCCACTCTGTCATGTCCTCAGATTTCTTATCTTGCTTTGCCATCCAAGATTTTATTTCAGACTGACCAGCCTCCAGAGCAGCAATCTTGTCTTCAAAGTCTGGATGTTCTGACTTTATCTCAGATGAAGAAGCTGGAGGTTCTGCAGCCTGAACAGAGTCAATTGCCATTGGTTCTGTAGATCCTGAAGAGGGTTCTACCAGAGTCATAGTCAATGTATTGGCAGTAGATTCTGTTGGAGGTGGAGGAGCACCTAAACGAAGCAGAGGTTCAGTTTTGTTGACAGTCCAGAATAAAGTCCTTTCAGCTCTGAGCTTTGCATCATCAGAACAGACGTTCTTTAGATTGGAAGCTACAGTGTTGAATCTATTGATGAATCCTTTCCAGATGATGTCAGTTTCATTTGCATCCATAGTTTCAGAGCATCTCTTCTGAACAGTACCTAAAGACATCTGTATTTCTTGCAAAAATGTTTGAAATAAATGATCAATATTAAGTCTGGGTGGTGGTTTAAGCAAGGTTTCCAGAGTCATATGTTTAGGTTTGGGAGTTGGTGGTAACAGTGATTTTTGGATGGAAATCAGAGGAGGGGGATAATATGGAATGAAAGGAATTTCTGGTTTTTGAGGTAAGGATCTGTTTAAAGCATTAAGCAGATGAGGTTTTGGTCTTGTGCGTGGGCAAACATCATCAAAGGGTTCATTAGAGTATGGTATGAAGGCAGAGGTTGATGGTTGATCAGATGCAACTGTGTTATCAGATGCAGGTTGCAGAGCTGAAACAACAGCTTTACCAGATGTAGCAGATATTGTTGCTAAAGATCCTACATTATTCATTGATTGAATATATGAAAGGATTACAGATGGAAGGGTCTGTCTGAGTTTTGGTTTCAGAGGGTTCAGGGGTTCAGAAGGTTCAACTCTATCATAAAAATCTTTCAGTTTGAAACCATAAGTCAGATTACGATAAAGAGAAGAAACTTGGGCACAAGATATACCAGATGACGATGGATTGGAAGTGGGAACAATCATCTCAGATGATGGTGCAGGTGGAGGCATAGGATCTGGAATGGGAGTTTTAGCAGGTATGGTTGATTCAGGTTCAGGTTCAGGTTGATTCATCTCAAAGTATTTGGATGGAGAGACAAGAAAATCTGGATGGATTTCTGATTCAGATGAATTGGAGGATGTTGTAGGTGTACAAGAGGTAGAAGATACTTGAAACACTGTTTTTAATGGAGTGATATCAAGAACTTCTGTCTCAGGGATATGGGTAGGTTCTGAAGGAGTATCAGATTGTTTGGATGGTGGTTCTGATGAAACAGGAGCAGAAGTTACTTTTGTGGGTTCAGAAGTAACAGGTGCAACAGGTTCAGAAGGTGGAATATATGATGGTGGAATGTCAGAGGCTTTTTCTTGTTGAACTTCTTTGTGTTGGTTTTCTGGATGTTCAGAAGTTTGTGGTTGATCAGAGTTTTGTTTTTCAGATTGTTGTTGTTGTTTTGATGGTTGTGGTTCTGATGGTTGTGGTTCTGTTGGTTGTGGTTCTGTTGGTTGTGATTCTGATGGTGATGGACGTGGAACAAAGTGTTTGATGTGTATTTTGGGTTGAGATGATTTTGATACAGAAGCAGTGTGTTGTTTTTGAGGTGAGACAGAACTAGGGGCAGTAACAGAAGTTGTTTGAGTAACAGGTGGTTTTGGAACAGACTTAATAGTTGAATCATTAATAACAAAATTTTTAGAAATTACAGGAGTCTTAGTACCTTTTACTTTAATCCTCTTGGCAGATGCAGAGGCAGCTCCTTCAGAATCCTTTCTCTTTAAGAGATTCTTGGGCTTCTCAGCAATCTTAGCCTTCTTCTGGACAGGTTCAGATTCTTCTGCAGGCTGAGTCCTTTTCCTCTGAAGTGGTACTTCTTCTTCTTCTCCTGCATCTGGTAGTGGTTGTTTGACAAGCTGAAACACATTAGCTGGAACAGGTATTCCTTCCCTCTTGCATTCCTCTATATACATCAGTACTATATGTCTGGGTTCTTCAGCAAAGAATAGAGGAAAGTCAGATACTGGAACCCTCTTATTCAGATCATACATATTCAGCCTCTTTGGAGCAGTAGTGAGTTCATCTACAGTTTTGAGTCTCAGAAGACTTTTAGCGTTCAGAGGCTTTCCCATAATAAACTCTAATTCCTCTATAACCCCAGCAGCGTACAGAGCAGCCACTAAATCATTTTCAGTGAGAAGATCTGAGATCAACCTTCCAAAAGGGATCCAAGTCCTGATCTTCTGGCCTTTTTCTTTTACAGATTCTCTAGATGCATTGATGTGATTCCACAGATGCATGAACAGAATGTAAGGAAGATCTACCTTGGTGCTCTGACTAAGGCAGTACATGAAATAGATCTGTTCATTGTTGACATAATCTGGAGAATTGGTTGATTTTCTGTGGTGGATGCATCCCATGAAGATCTTGGCCCAGATCTTGTAATCAGGCTTCAGATCTTTGAATCTGTTAGAAGCTTGACCAGCAGTCATAACTTCCTCATAAACCTCTTCCATGTCCACACGCCCAGCTGGCAAGTGGGAAACACCATCTGTTTCTTCATAACCTATCAATCTTCTTATCAGATCCTCTGTGATGATAATCTCTTTTCCCAGCACAAATGATAAAATAAACTTGGGATAAACAGATGCATGAATCCAGAATTCTTTCACAAGGAGAGGGTAAACTGGTCCAAACAACCTATCAAAGTATTTAACCCATCCTTGAGCTCTAACAATGGAGCAAAAACCAAACCCATTATTAGCCAGAGAGTCAAACTCAACCATGGATTCACACAGAACTTCTAGTTTATCAACAGGTGTTAGAAGTGTTCTCTTGGGAGGAGAATATGGAGCAGCACCTAAGTTATCTGAAGTCACAGCAGCCATTGTAGATTGGAACTGAGCAGTTGTTGATGAAGAAGACGCCATTGAAGAATGATTTTTCAAACACTTATGTTTTGAGTTTTTATGCAGAGAAAATAGGAGATGAAAACGCATGTAAATTCAGAGAGTGAAAAGTGTGAAAGTGAATACAAGACAAGTATTTATACTAAACACTTAGGCACATCAAAAGTCAGAAAAACGCACGTTTGAGCAAGCATTAAATGAGGAGAATAAAATCATTTCAAAACATTAAATGCTTCTGACAATTTGGGGGGAAAACCAAGATTTTTACTATTCAAATTTCACCTCAAACGTCTCTTCAGTTATGTACACGCCACCTCTTCAGATTTTGTGTGACACGTGTTTACTTGCATGCTGTTCTGAATTCTCTCAAGAAATGAAACGTTAGCCAACGTTCAGATCCTCTAAAGATGGTTAGTTCAGAGTTTCATATCAGAAATATTGATCAGAATAGAATAAATAAACAGAAGAAATTCTTCAGATGATTTAAGCATTTTTGCATCTGTAACAATTTGCTTCTGATAAATATCATTCTGGACAAAAATCCATACCAATATTTTTCAGAATAAAATTGAATCTATCTTCAACAAGGGGTTTTGTAAAAATATCTGCCCATTGATGATCTGTATCAACAAATGCTAAATTTATGATTCCCTTCTGAACATAGTCTCTGATGAAATGATGCTTAATTTCTATATGTTTTGCCTTAGAATGTAAAATGGGATTCTTGGACAAACATATAGCAGAAGTATTATCACAAAAGATAGAAATGTTACTCTCAAAAATTTGATAATCTTCTAGTTGACTCTTCATCCATAGCATCTGCGTGCTACATCCAGCAGCAGCAATGTATTCAGCCTCTGTGGTTGAAAGTGCAATTGTGGGTTGCTTCTTGCTGTACTAGGAGATTAGATTTCTTCCTAGAAATTGACAACTTCTAGAAGTACTTTTTCTTTCCACTCTGTCTCCAGCGTAGTCAGCATCACAGAATTCAACTAGTTTGAAATCATCAGATTTTCTGTAACACAAACCCACATTAGAAGTACCTTTCAGATACCTTAGAATCCTCTTGACAGCTGTCAAGTGTGATTCTCTAGGATCTGATTGGAATCTAGCACACAGACAAACACTGAACAATATGTCAGGTCTAGAAGCAGTAAGATAAAGAAGAGAGACAATCATACCTCTGTAGAGCTTCTGGTCTACTTTCTTACTTACCTCTTCTTTGCCAAGTGAGCTAGTAGGATGCATTGGAGTCTTTGCCAGCTTGCTGTCAGACATGTTGAATTTCTTCAGAAGTTCTTTAACATACTTTGTCTGATGTATGTAGGTGCACTCTAGAGTTTGATTAACTTGGATTCCTAGAAAGAATCTGAGTTTTCCCATCATGCTCATTTCAAATTCTGCCTGCATACATGTAGCAAACTCCTTTCCAAGCATAATATTTGTTGATCCAAAAATAATATCATCTACATAAATTTGGCAAATTAGAAGATCTTTCTTTATTGTTTTACATAATAAAGTTGTATCCACTTTGCCTCTGATGAAATTCTTCCCCAGAAGAAAATTACTCAATCTCTCATACCAAGCTCTGGGAGCTTGTTTTAATCCATATAGAGATTTCTTTAATTTGAAAACATGATCTGGAAATTTTTCATTTTCAAAACCAGGAGGTTGGTGGACATAAACTTCTTTTTCTATAATACCATTAAGAAAGACACTTTTAACATCCATCTGATACAGAGTGATGTTGTTTTGTGCAGCAAAGGAAATAAGAAGGCGTATAGATTCTAACCTTGCCACTGGAGCATATGTCTCAGTATAATCAATACCTTCTTGCTGATTGTACCCTTGAGCAACCAGCCTTGCCTTATTCCTCTCAACTTCTCCTTTCTCATTTAGCTTATTTCTGAAGACCCATTTTGTACCAATTATATTGAATCCTTGAGGTCTTTGAACTAGATCCCATACATCATTTCTGCTGAATTGGTTTAGCTCTTCTTGCATAGCAATAATCCAGTCATTGTCTTGCAGAGCTTCTTCTATAGAAGATGGTTCAATTTCTGACACTAGTCCAAATAGTGATGCTTCAGATGATCTTAGAAAGGATCTTGTTCTGATGGGATCATCCTTCTTTCCAATAATGACATCCTCTGGATGAGAAGCTTTAATTCTGGATGATGATCCTCTGATAGTTGACTCTTCAGAAATGTTTAGGTTATTCATCTGAGAAGTTAAGGGAGTAGCATCTGGAGTTGCTTCTGGTTCCTTCACTTGAAGTTTGTCTGCTTCTGGAACTTCAGAGTCAATAAAGACTACTTCCCTATTTGCAGAGTTATCAACCTGCTTTGGCTTTTCAGAGCCAAGCTTATCATCAAATATGACATGAATGGATTCTTCCACAATCTGTGTCTCAGTGTTGTATACTCTGTAGCCTTTAGAGCGTTCAGAATATCCAAGCATGAAACACTTCTGTGCTTTGGAATCAAACTTGCTCAGATTTTCCTTAGTGTTTAACATATAACAAATACATCCAAAAGGATGAAAATATGAAATGTTGGGCTTTTTGTTCTTCCACAATTCATAAGGAGTCTTTTTCAGAAGAGGTCTAACAGATACTCTGTTCTGAATGTAGCATGCTGTATTGATTGCTTCTGCCCAAAAATGTTTTGCCAGATTTGTCTCATTGATCATGGTTCTGGCCATTTCTTGCAAAGTTCTGTTTTTCCTCTCTACAACCCCATTCTGTTGTGGAGTTCTAGGACAGGAAAAATCATGAGCAATGCCATTTTCAGAAAAATATTTTTCAAAATATTTATTTTCAAATTCACCACCATGATCACTTCTGACTTTTATAATTTTGAAATTCTTTTCATTCTGGACTTGCTTGCAGAAGTCAAAGAACACAGAATGTGACTCATCCTTGTGTTTTAAGAACTTTACCCATGTCCATCTGCTAAAGTCATCAACAATGACCAATCCATACTTCTTGCCTCTGATGGATGCAGTTTTCACTGGTCCAAACAGATCAATATGAAGTAGTTCTAGTGGTTTAGAAGTAGAAACAACATTTTTTGATTTGAAAGATGTTTTTGAAAACTTCCCTTTCTGGCATGCTTCACAAAGAGCATCTGAACTGAACTTCAGATTAGGGAGTCCTCTGACAAGATTAAGTTTATTAATCTGAGATATACGTCTCATATTAATATGGCCCAATCTTCTTTGCCAGACCCATTGCTCTTCATTAACAGACAAGAGGCATTTAACATTTTGAACTTTAAGTTCTGAAAGATTTATTTTATAAATGTTGTTTTTCCTCTTACCACTAAATAGGATAGAGCCATCCTTCTGACTAATAGCTTTACAACATTTTTTATTAAAGGTAATATCATAACCATTGTCACTTAATTGACTTATGGACAATAAGTTATGCTTTAACCCTTCAACAAGTAAAACATTAGTAATAGAGGGAAGTTTACCATTTCCAATAGTGCCAGATCCAATGATCTTGCCCTTATGGTTCCCTCTAAACTTCACGTCACCTCCAGATCTAAGTTCCAGGCTTTGGAACATAGACTTTTCTCCTGTCATGTGTCGTGAGCATCCAGAGTCCAAGTACCATGATTGGTGTCCTGACCTTGCTGCTAAGAACATCTGCAACAGGAATTATTTTGTTTTTAGGTACCCAGATCTTCTTGGGTCCTTTGGGGTTAGTTGGTTTGTAGGTTTGTCTAAACTTCTGTTTTACAACATAATGTTTATTCTGACTTGCCTTGGGTTTAAACACATAAGTACTCTTCTCAGAGCTTGTGTGTTTAATGTCATTCAAGTGACCAAATTTGAATTGAGAATACAGAGGTGTCTTCCTGATGAAAAGTTTGTCAACAGGTTTTGGATTGCTTCCAGATGAAGATTCATATCCAATGTCTCTTCTGTTGTTTCCACTAACACCATAGATCATGGAAGCCATCTTGCTTCTGTCTATGCTCTTAGTGAGAAATCTCTGAAAACTAGAGTCATATTTTTCTAAAATATTTTCACATGACTTAGTCTCAGATTCAGATTCTTGTTGAGTTATTTCAAAGTCATTTTTGATTTTCAAATTTATTTCTTTTTGCTCAACAAGTTCTGTTTTCAGAAGATCAATCTCAGATTCAAGATTGCTTTTTAGCTTCTTGTATTTGAGTTTGATGTTGTTATAACTTTTAAGAACTTCTGTTAAAACTTTAATGAGTTCTTCTTTGGTAAGTTTAGCCATTACCTCTTCTGCATCATCATCAGATTCTGATTCTGATTCATATCCTGAGGTA
This sequence comes from Lathyrus sativus, assembly GCA_963859935.3. NCBI lineage: Eukaryota > Viridiplantae > Streptophyta > Magnoliopsida > Fabales > Fabaceae > Lathyrus > Lathyrus sativus. Next base: position 469,366,766 of record OZ012741.1, on the reverse strand, counting down.
CCTTCCTCTTGATCCTCTGTGCTGGCCATCAGTGCAACATTTGCACATTCTTCTTCTGATTCAGAAGATGATTCACATTCATCTGAGTCATCCCATGTTGCCATCAGAACCTTCTTCTTTTTGTTAAACTTCTTCTTGGGTTTTTCTTTCTGAAGTTTGGGGCAATCATTCTTGTAGTGCCCAGGTTCTTTGCACTCATAGCACACAACTTCTTTCTTGGCAGATCTTCTGTGACTAGAAGATTCCTTTCTGTTATCAGATCTTCTGAAGTTGTTGAACTTCTTTCCCTTGTGCTTCCAGAGTTTGTTAATCCTTCTGGACAACATGGATAACTCATCTTCTTCTTCAGAAGAAGATTCTTCAGAGCTTTCTTGAATGACCTGCAAAGCTTTAGCAGTTTTGTTAGATTTTAATGCAACAGATTTACCTTTTTCTTTCTTCTGGGGTTCATCTTCCTCGAGCTCAATCTCATGGCTCCTCAGTGAGCTGATGAGTTCTTCTAGAGAGATCTTGTTCATATCTTTGGCCATCTTCAGGGCAGTCACCATTGGTCCCCATCTGATAGGCAGACTTCTGATGATTTTATTTACATGATCTGACGTAGAATATCCCTTGTCCAGAACTTTCAGCCCAGCAGTGAGTATCTGAAATCTGGAGAACATGGCTTCAACAGATTCAGAGTCTTCCATTTTGAAAGCCTCATACTTCTGGATCAGAGCCAGAACTTTTGTCTCCTTAACTTGAGAATTTCCCTCATGAGTCATTTTTAGGGATTCAAACATATCAAAAGCATTCTCCCTGTTTGTAATTTTCTCATACTCTGTATGTGAAATAGCATTCAGTAATATAGTTCTGGCTTTGTGGTGATTTCTGAAGTCTTTCTTCTGAGCATCTGTCATAGATTTTCTGTCAATCTTTTTGCCATCCCCATCTGTGGGATGTACATATCCATCTATGACAAGATCCCATAGATCAGCATCATATCCTAGGAAAAAACTCTCAATTCTGTCTTTCCAGTAGTCAAATTTCTCCCCATCAAACATTGGGGGTTTGGTGCTGATCCTATCCCTCTCTTCATATTTATTGTTAATATTGGACATTGAATTATCAGTCATGGTAACAAATAAATATATATCAAAGTATTTCTCTCTGGATCTTTACTGACACTGTTAAGTGGTAGCACACTCAGAACCGGAGCTCTGATGCCAACTGAAGGTGAGATAATACTTAGAAGGGGGGGTTGAATAAGTATGAAAGTTTAAGCTTAAAAATAATCACACAATTATTTTTATCCTGGTTCGTTTAAACAACTACTCCAGTCCACCCTTCCTAGAGTGATTTGCCTTTCTCAACAAGGACTTAATCCACTATTAAATCAAACTGATTACAATAGTAACACCTAAGAACAACAGTTCTTAGTCTTCTCAAGAGCTACTGATTCCAACTGAATCCTCTTAAGGAAAAACCTTTACAATCAATGTAAATTAAATACAAGAGTATTGATGCTTCTATAAAGCTTTTATCACAACAGTGATTTTTCTCTTAAGTTAAAGTACAATAAATTCTAAGAAGAATAAGAATGAATGAGAGCTTAGAATAAAATGATTTCTTTTCAGCAAATTGTGTAACTGAAGAATATGGTGAAGTTCTCCTTTTATAGGCAGCTGATCCAAGGAAGCTGAGCGTTGAAATGAGAGTCCCAAAAAAGGTCTGAGCCTTTTTGTCTTCACATCAAGTGACCTTTCCTAGAAGTAGATGGCACAGAAAAATCCTTTTTGTCTGTGTAAGTGTGTCTAGCACAAATGAGGAAAGAGACGTTGAATAACTCCAACGGATATATTCTTGAATATTTCTTCTTCAGTTTTCAGCAAGTTCTTCAGAGTCTGAATGGATCAGAGTCTTCTAATGAAATTCAGAACTTTGCTATATCAGAGTCTTCTGCAGCAGGTGTGCTTTCAGCGTGTTGATCATCAGAGCATATTTGACACAGAACTTCAGTATTTGGCAGCGTTGGTACTTTCAGAAACTTCTGTAGACTAATGCTTTGAGAAACTCTTCAATCAATATTCTTCTATGCTTCAGATGCTTCAGCTTCAGATGCTTCTGATTATCTTCAGATGCTTCTGACTCAGAATGTTCTGGAGCTTCTTGCTTCAGATCCTTCTGGAGACTACGCTCAGGATCTTCTGTAAGGAGCAATCAGATTCTTCTGTAAGGTGCATCTGGCACTTCAGAGTCAGGATAACTTCTTGTATCCAAAACAAATTTGCTTCTAGAGAGTTAATTTCAATTCAATCTGCAGTAAAACTCTCAAACAAATTTTAGAGTATATAATTCTTAAATATAAATTTCCTAACAGTTATCATCAAAACAAAGAGTTATTATTTAGAACCAATCTGTGTTCTAACAACAACCACATACTCATTCACACCAAACATATATTAGTGATTTAGAACCATCAAACGTGAATTCTACGACTTTCAATTTCAATCTGAATCTTAAATCCTCAACTCTCCAAAAATGCAAAAGCTTACAAAAATCAATCAAATTCGATAAAACAAGCATACTCGATCACGGCCTAACATTACCCGACACAACAGCGTAATCTATTCCAACTTTCGTCCGTAAAACATTGATTCCGTAACAAGCTGGGATCTCGGAATTCGACGTACAACAACAATTTCACACTCAGAAGGTCATTCAACACATCTTCAACTCTTGGAATATCTAGAGGTTTAATTATACTAATATTGCATTCCACATCTTACTTTCTTTACTAATCATACGGAATCACTATTCACCTTTTTTATATACTCAACCTGACACTCTGTTGCCTTAGCACACACGTCAGACCCAAGTCTCAACACTACTTAATCAGTTTAATCCATTGACCATCCAAACAGACATAAAATACGGAGCTCTCACTCTCGGACCAGTTTCCGTATCTAAGTCGGTCACAACTCCACTTCACATCCTGGTCGTACATCACTATCTCGCCAGGAAATTTTCTGGGCAATCACAATTAACTGGTAAACCACCAACTTCTTCACTTTCATCAACACTCACAAATTCCATCAAAATCAAACATCTCGGCATCATCCTACACCGACTCATCAAAACAATTCTTAAACACTTAGCATAACTCAAGACAATTCGCTACTCACGCCATCTAAGCTTGCAAGACACGTATATCCCATCTAACACAATTCCAACTACTATCAACAAGAGATTAAGGGTAATCAGTTCTTCAATTTGTCAACAAACAGCCGAAAATCATGATGGAGTATAAACCATCTTTACCAAACTATAAGAGCGTTCAACCACACACTGAGCCACAACTCCTCACTTGCAGCATCATGGAGAAGTACAAGCTTCTCCCCCACTTGAATCATTCTCACTCCTGCAGACAAAGGTTCCACCACAAAACATGTACCAACGGTGTTTTCACACATATGTCGCATACCAGAGAATACACAACATTAGACAACTTGGCCGGACGGACCAACCAGGCTCTGATACCACTAATGTAACACCCTTCTAACCCCACAGAATAAATATAAATAGATCAGAGTAATTATCATGCATTTCACAAAAGGGTGTCACATAAATTTTCAAAACATTACACAACACCTGTCATGCTCAATAATATAAAAATAACTTTCTGCTTTTCATACACCTTCACATTAACATGTAGCAGTAGATTTGCTTTAATCATGATAGACATAATAAAAGTCTCATGCTCATTTTTTATACTTAGGCTTAAAAACCAATTCTTCATATAATTCAAAATAACAACAACAGAATAAAGTAGAGTACATAAAGTATCTCTCAAAATATGAAATCGAAACATTCCCCAATGTTACATAATCAGAGCATGACTCGACCCAAAATAAATAAAGACACAACTCAAGCTACTTCAACGGCTACCTCGTGTTAGAAGCAACTCTACTCCTCAGTACCTGAGCGATGTCGTATAAAACATCATTCCAACAGAAGGGTGAGAATTCACATAATTATTGAAATTATAAGATAATATATAATTTAAGGCATACAAACATAATCACTATTATTCTCACACTTCAAAAGTTTCGTCAACACCATATTATTCAAGTAACCATACTATTCACAAGTATATACCCACAACTCCATAATTCACCAATTTATCAGCTCCACATATCACACGTAATCTCATAGCACATAAATATACATAATGAGACTCAATGCAAAACTCAATGTAAGACTCAATGCAACTCATGCCATGTGGTACCAACACTTGTTATTATTTTTCGGTTTTTACACTTAAACCGGGTCCGTTCCCTAGACCAATAACACACAAAAAGCTCGTTCCCTAAGCTTTCAAACCCCGCTCTAGGTTTGGGACAAGTCACTAGCTCCCACGGAACTAACAAGCATTGCCTCTTGACACAAATGATGTATATGCAAATTCAACAATCATAGGCAATTAAGATCATTCCCTAATCTTAACATTCATGCATATCTTCAATAATTCATCCCACTTGAATTACCACACATTTGCACATACAAACACATTTTCAAAACTCATGGCATTCTTACTTCAAACATCATCATCCATAATTAGCAAGTAATCCACAAGTATCACTACAATCCAACCTCAAATCACACATCACTAATTAAATATAAATTATTTAATTCATCATCAATAATTAAAAGTTAATATTCTTAAACAGTCAACATTCAATAAATAATTTAATATTCGATAAATAATTTAATATTTAATAAATAATCAATATTTTAATAAACAATTATTATTTTAATAAATAATTAATATTTTAATAAACAATTAATATTTGATATAGTTCTAATATTTAGTAAGTGTCAACCTCTAGTACACAGCATAAAGCAATTATGAAAGGATGTAACCCGAATGAGTTTAAAACAAAATTATTTAAAATAGGATAACAGTGGTATGTCCAGAGAATTTAACTCCTTTTCTTTTTAAGGAATGAAACAATTATAACCAATTTCAAAGTAAATCTTATGATTGAATATTAAGATTTCATGGTATTAGTAAAATAGTAAGTAGTCCCAATAGTATATCATGACTATTGTTAATTTGACCTTTAGACACCAATATCAAAAAGTTAGACCCAAACTAAATGAAAATTTCTTGTTCGTTGACAACAAGTTATGGTTTGTTACCGTCAGTAGCATCTTAAAAATTGAAATTAATCAAATAAATATTTAAGAGAAAATTCAACAATGGAACAGGAAATTGAATTATAATATTGGTAATAAGGCATACTTAATTCAATACAATCTGATCAACTAACCTCATTATGTAAAGACTGACTATCAACAATTAGTTTCAGTGCCAATTAACCAATTACTCACACTTACTGTTTTGAATCAATATTCATGTGATAACTTAAAATAATTATTAAAAATTAAGTGAAAATATATTAGTATTATTTAGATTATTGAATTAAGATATAATTAAACAAAAAACAGAATTCTAATAATTTTTACATTTGTTTGGTTATCTAATGATGCTTGTACACTACAGGGTCTACTAATTACTAAATGCCACAATATTATTTTCTTCATGGCTATCACTACAGGATGTACTAAAGAAAATGTTACTTTTTATTTTCAATTGTTTTATGGCTACAGGATATATGAATTGGTAAGGGGTTATAATATTTCATTGCCATGTTTATAAGAATGGAGCTACAGGATGAAAAATAGGAGGCAATTGTTTTACACTTCATTGCCTATTTATCAATTCTCTACCGTAAAAAGGAATTCATAAATTTCATTCCTATCAATATGTTTTCTGCCGCTACAGTGGTTAAATATACCACATCATTTCATTTTCTATATCACTTATGAAGGGTTTATTCAAATAATAAATGGGTCTCTAAAGTATACCAAAATATCAATTCCAAACATAATTATTTATCACAAACTAAAGATTATCATCAAAATCTAATAATTATAAAATCATAGAAATTTTAGGGATTCAATTCTAAACATGCTACTACCCATTTATACACTATCATACAACCCAATAATCATACAAAAAACCACCCTTACCTTAGTTTTTGAATGATTTTTGAGCCTTCTCTCTTGGTTCTTCTTCTTCCCCACCATTCCTTCTCTCTAGCCTCTTTGTTTCTCCTTTTTATCTTTTTCTTTCTTTCTATTCTCTTTTTACTCTATGCTAAACCCTAATATTTTCTTAATTTAATTGGGTTTTACTAACTCATTCTCACACTTACTATTCACACTCCAAAATAAGCCCAACTAATTAATCTAGCAATTCTACATTATTTTACCCAATAGAATATATCAAATAAATTAAATCAATTATTTCAAATATGTCCAATAAATCAATTAATCCAAACAACTCAAATAAATCAAATAATTTATATAATCTAATAGATCACTTAATTCATATAAATCAAATATTTCATATAAATTCAATAATTCAACTAATTCAAATATATCAAGTATATCAATTAATTCTAATAAATCACATAAATTAGTTAATTCAATTAGACATAAAATCACACAACTAATCAAATAATTTAATTAATAAATAATTACTAAAAATTGGGGTGTTACTGAAGGCCCAATGGAGGCCCAATCAGTGAGATCAAATTTTCACTTTTGCTTGAAATTTCCAACTATGTTGAACACGAATTTGCACTCAAAACTTCTCCAAGAAGCTTCAGTTCCCTTGCTTGTTAACTGTGGAGAGCATTGGGATCCAATTAAGCCCTTAATTCCATCATGAGGCCAACCTTTGATGTGTTACTTATTTAAGAAGTAACAAGTTGAAATGCCATGAATTATGCTTCAAAATGACTTTCCAATATTGCCAATGTGTTCAAAATGATTTTTCTGATTAAAGTGAGCACCCATTTGCATTGGTTTGAACACACATGAATTAATTTTGAATTTTTCACTTAAATGCCTTTAAATTCCCCTTTTGTCAATTTCCTTCAAACCAAGTCTCACCCTAAACCAAATCAATGCATCATAAGCACATGGTTGACCCAAAAACATCGTTTTGAAAAAGTTTTGTGTTGGACAAAACTTCATTTGAAGCTTGCAAGATAGTGAAAATGACCTATAATGCCAAATGACCTATAATCTCACTTTTCCAAAATACCCCTAACTTGTAAACCTCATAGCTTGAGTTATACAAATCATATGGAAGACTTCTAGTACAATTTGGAAAGCTAAGATCAAAACCTACAACTTTCATGTTGGCCAAATGTTTAGGAGAAACACCCTTCTATGTTAAAAGTTCCATGGAAGCTGGTTGACTTTTGCAGACAAATTTCACATTCATCTTATGACCTGTAACTTGTCTGGATCATAACTTGAGTTCTATAAATCCAATGGAGGACTTCTAGTACTCAAATTAAAGCTAAGAACATGATCTACAAGTTTCATGTTGGCTAAAAGTGGAGATGAAACTTGTATATTTAGATAAGTGGTCTTGAAGTTAGGCACTAAATAAGGGATTTTACCCTGAGAACCCTAGTTTAGCAACTCCTCACACTTTGAATTCTTCTTGGATTGGTCTTGGAACATCACCTCATGTATATCAACATTACTCTCCATGATCATAAAGACTTGGAAGTAGGTTTTGATCCTCTTCAGTTACACAGTTGACTTAAGGTTACTCAGATGAAAACCCTAATTGCAACACCCTCAACTGTGGCTTTTCACCCTTAGCATAAACACTTGACTGAGCTCCACCATGACCCTCAAGACACTCCATGAGCTCTATCCATACTCTATCCATGACCAAGGCCTCACAATCCATTGATGGTCTTCAATTGGTCCTCAGGTTAGGAGATGAACCTTATACCATCAACTGAACTTCTCAAGAACCCAACCCTCTTCCTGATGACTTTGGTGACCTCTCAAGCTTGAGTAAAACCTCTAGCCAGGCTCCTCTTGATATAAACCACACTTGATCCCCTACCAAATGAATAATTCTATGCTATGAAAATACTAGGATAATGCAATGCTAATGCAATGAAACATAAACCAAGTAAGAAAGTGTTAGGCAAATTTTGGGGTGCAACAATAAGTCAGAAACTACTTCAAACAAAAACTGATGTGCAAGTTACAAAGTGAACAAAAGTGTTGGAATGATGTTTTGGGAAAACAAGGATAATCATGGTGCAGCATACTTGCCTCAGCTCAAACATCAGATGGAGGGAAGATTGCAGCGGTGGCCGGAGAACGACGTCGGTCGTCTTCTCCGGCGAGACATCATGTGTAGGTCACCAAACCTTACCAAACTTTACATCATCCCACTCCAATTTTCATGCTGAATCCAAATATCACCTTCATTTCTCCTAATTCCTTCTAGATTCTCAAACACGAACGCAAACAGAAAATGCTCCATAATTCTGATCATCATCAAAGCTCAATCTAAAGCCATGGATCAACTCCTCTTGCTTCATAGATCATCCTAAACTATTTAGATCATGCTAACTCTCAATAATCAGGCTAATTCGCATCCAGACAGAAATCATGTTGCATCCTAATTTGTCTATAAACCTCCAAATATTGATCCAGAATCCATCTAATATCTCTCCTAAACCTTAACCTCATGCTAAAACATGCTAGATCATCATGAATCTACAGCAATTTTGAAAGTTGCATACCTGACTTGAAGCTTCAAATTGGAGCAGTTAGAGCACGATCATTGGCTTCAAACTGTGCAGATTCACTTTATGATTGATGTTGAAGATGATTCAATCCTTAATTTGCCTTGAATCCCTCTAGAATTGAAATCATGATTTGCACTTGGAGCTTGAAAATTCAACTTGCAATCTCTGGCTATGGTACGAAATGAACACCACCCTTGATCTGAACCTTCCTCTGAACTTATATAGAAGTGATTTTGATGAGTTGCAGGCCCAATGGAGGCCCAATAAGCGAGATCAAATTTTCACTTTTGCTTGAAATTTCCAATTATGGTGAACACGAATTTGCACTCAAAACTTCTCCAAGAAGCTTCAATTCCCTTGCTTGTTAACTGTGGAGAGCATTGGGATCCAATTAAGCCTTTAATTCCATCATGAGGCCAACCTTTGATGTGTTATTTATTTAAGAAGTAACAAGTTGAAATTCCATGAATTATGCTTCAAAATGACTTTCCAATATTGCCAATGTGTTCAAAATGATTTTTCTGATTAAAATGAGCACCCATTTGCATTGGTTTGAACACACATGAATTAATTTTGAATTTTTCACTTAAATGCCTTTAAATTCCCCTTTTGTCAATTTCCTTCAAACCAAGTCTCACCCTAAACCAAATCAATGCATCATGAGCACATGGTTAACCCAAAAACATCAATTTGAACAAGTTTTGTTTTGGACAAAACTTCATTTGAAGCTTGCAAGATAGTGAAAATGACCTATAATGCCAAATGACCTATAATCTCACTTTCCCAAAATACCCCTAACTTGTAAACCTCATAACTTGAGTTATACAAATCAGATGGAAGACTTCTAGTACAATTTGGAAATCTAAGATCAAAACCTACAACTTTCATGTTGGCCAAATGTTTAGGAGAAATACCCTTCTCTGTCAAAAGTTCCATCGAAGCTGGTTGACTTATGCAGACAAATTTCACATTCATCTGATGACCTATAACTTGTCTGGATCATAACTTGAGTTCTATAAATCCAATGGAGGACTTCTAGTACTCAAATTAAAGCTAAGAACATGATCTACAAGTTTCATGTCGGCAAAAAATGGATATGATACTTGTATATTGAGATAAGTGGTCTTGAAGTTAGGCACTAAATAAGGGATTTTACCCTGAGAACCCTAGTTTAGCAACTACTCACACTTTGAATTCTTCTTGGATTGGTCTTGGAATATCACCTCATGTATATCAACATAAATCTCCATGATCACAAAGACTTGGAAGTAGGTTTTTATCCTCTTCAGTTACACAATTGACTTAAGGTTACTCAGATGAAAACCCTAATTGCAACACCCTCAACTGTGGCTTTTCACCCTTAGCATAAACACTTGACTGAGCTCCACCATGACCCTCAAGGCACTCCATGAGCTCTATCCACACTCTATCCATGACCAAGGCCTCACAATCCATTGATGGACTTCAATTGGTCCTCAGGTTAGGAGATGAACCCTATACCATCAACTGAACTTCTCAAGAACCCAACCCTCTTCCTGATGACTTTGGTGACCTCTCAAGCTTGAGTAAGACCTCTAGCCATCCTCCTCTTGATATAAACCACACTTGATCCCCTGCCAAATGAATAATGCTATGCTATGCAAATACTAGGATAATGCAATGCTAATGCAATGAAACATAAACCAAGTAAGAAAGGGTTAGGCAAATTTTGGGGTGCAACAGTAAGTCAGAAACTACCTCAAACAAAAACTGATGTGCAAGTTGCAAAGTGAACAAAAGTGTTGGAATGATGTTTTGGGAAAACAAGGATAATCATGATGCAGCATACCTGCCTCAGCTCAAACATCAGATGGAGGGAAGATTGCAGCGGTGGCCGGAGAACGACGTCGGTCGTCTTCTCCGGGGAGACATCATGTGCAGGTCACCAAACCTTACCAAACTTTACATCATCCCACTCCAATTTTCATGCTGAATCCAAATATCACCTCCATTTCTCCTAATTCCTTCTAGATTCTCAAACACAAACGCAAACAGAAAATGCTCCATAATTCTGATCATCATCAAAGCTCAATCTAAAGCCATGGATCAACTCCTCATGCTTCATAGATCATCCTAAACTATTTAGATCATGCTAACTCTCAATAATCAGGCCAATTCGCATCCAGACAGAAATCATGTTGCATCCTAATTTGTCTATAAACCTCCAAATATTGATCCAGAATCCATCTAATATCTCTCCTAAACCTTAACCTGATGCTAAAACATGCTAGATCATCATGAATCTACAGCAATTTTGAAAGTTGCATACCTGACTTGAAGCTTCAAATTGGAGCAGTTAGAGCACGATCCTTGGCTTCAAACTGTGCATATTCACTTTATGATTGATGTTGAAGATGATTCAATCCTTAATTTGCCTTGAATCCCTCTAGAATTGAAATCACGATTTGCACTTGGAGCTTGAAAATTCAACTTGCAATCTCTGGCTATGGCACGAAATGAACACCAACCTTGATCTGAACCTTCCTCTGAACTTATATAGAAGTGATTTTGATGAGTTGGAGGCCCAATCAGTGAGATCCAATTTTCACTTTTGCTTGAAATTTCCAACTATGGTGAACATGAATTTGCACTCAAAACATCTCCAAGAAGCTTCAATTCTCTTGCTTGTTAACTGTGGAGAGCATTGGGATCCAATTAAGCCCTTAATTCCATCATGAGGCCAACCTTTGATGTGTTACTTAGTTAAGAAGTAACAAGTTGAAATGCCATGAATTATGCTTCAAAATGACTTTCCAATATTGATAATGTGTTCAAAATGATTTTTCTGATTAAAATGAGCACCCATTTGCATTGGTTTGAACACACATGAATTAATTTTGAATTTTTCACTTAAATGCCTTTAAATTCCCCTTTTGTCAATTTCCTTCAAACCAAGTCTCACCCTAAACCAAATCAATGCATCATGAGTACATGGTTGACCCAAAAACATCATTTTGAACAAGTTTTGTGTTGGACAAAACTTCATTTGAAGCTTGCAAGATAGTGAAAATGACCTATAATGCCAAATGACCTATAATCTCACTTTCCCAAAATACCCCTAACTTGTAAACCTCATAACGTGAGTTATACAAATCAGATGGAGGACATATAGTACAAATTGGAAAGCTAAGATCAAGACCTACAACTTTAATATTGGCCAAATGTTTAGGAGAAACACCCTTCTATGTCAAAAGTTCCATGGAAGCTGGTTGACTTTTGCAGACAAATTTCACATTCATCTGATGACCTGTAACTTGTTTGGATCATAACTTGAGTTCTATAAATCCAATGGAGGACTTATAGTACTCAAATTAAAGCTAAGAACATGATCTAAAAGTTTCATGTTGGCCAAAAGTGGAGATGAAACTTGTATATTGAGATAAGTGGTCTTGAAGTTAGGCACTAAATAAGGGATTTTACCCTGAGAACCCTAGTTTAGCAACTCCTCACACTTTGAATTCTTCTTGGATTAGTCTTGGAATATCACCTCATGTATCTCAACATAACTCTCCATGATCACAAAGACTTGGAAGTAGGTTTTGATCCTCTTCAATTACACAGTTGACTTAAGGTTACTCATATTAAAACCCTAATTGCAACACCCTCAACTGTGGCTTTTCACCCTTAGCATAAACACTTGACTGAGCTCCACCATGACCCTCAAGGCACTCCATGAGCTCTATCCACACTCTATCCATGAACAAGGCCTCACAATCCATTGATGGTCTTCAGTTGGTCCTCAGGTTAGGAGATGAACCCTATACCATCAATTGAACTTCTCAAGAACCCAACCCTCTTCCAGATGACTTTGGTGACCTCTCAAGCTTGAGTAAGACCTCTAGCTAGGCTCCTCTTGATATAAACCACACTTGATCTCCTGCCAAATGAATAATGCTATGCTATGCAAATACTAGGACAACGCAATGCTAATGCAATGAAACATAAACCAAATAAGAAAGGGTTAGGCAAATTTTGGGGTGCAACAATAAGTCAGAAACTACTTCAAACAAAAATGGATGTGCAAGTTGCAAAGTGAACAAAAGTGTTGGAATGATGTTTTGGGAAAACAAGGATAATCATGATGCAGCATCCCTGCCTCAGCTCAAACATCAGATGGAGGGAAGATTGCAGCGGTGGCCGGAGAACGACGTCGGTCGTCTTCACCGGCGAGACATCATGTGCAGGTCACCAAACCTTACCAAACTTTACATCATTCCACTCCAATTTTCATGTTGAATCCAAATACCACCTCCATTTCTCCTAATTCCTTCTAGATTCTCAAACACGAACGCAAACAGAAAATGCTCCATAATTCTGATCATCATCAAAGCTCAATCTAAAGCCATGGATCAACTCGTCATGCTTCATAGATCATCCTAAACTATTTAGATCATGCTAACTCTCAATAATCAGGCCAATTCGCATCCAGACAGAAATCATGTTGCATCCTAATATGTCTATAAACCTCCAAATATTGATCCAGAATCCATCTAATATCTCTCCTAAACCTTAACCTCATGCTAAAACATGCTAGATCATCATGAATCTACAGCAATTTTGAAAGTTGCATACCTGACTTGAAGCTTCAAATTGGAGCAGTTAGAGCACGATCATTGGCTTCAAACTGTGCAGATTCACTTTATGATTGATGCTGAAGATGATTCAATCCTTAATTTGCCTTGAATCCCTCTAGAATTGAAATCACGATTTGCACTTGGAGCTTGAAAATTCAACTTGCAATCTCTGGCTATGGCACGAAATGAACACCAACCTTGATCTGAACCTTCCTCTGAACTTATATAGAAGTGATTTTGATGAGTTGGAGGCCCAATAAGTGAGATCCAATTTTCACTTTTGCTTGAAATTTCCAACTATGGTGAACACGAATTTGCACTCAAAACTTCTCCAAGAAGCTTCAATTCCCTTGCTTGTTAACTGTGGAGAGCATTGGGATCCAATTAAGCCCTTAATTCCATCATGAGGCCGACCTTTGATGTGTTACTTATTTAAGAAGTAACAAGTTGAAATGCCATGAATTATGCTTTAAAATGACTTTCCAATACTGCCAATGTGTTAAAAATGATTTTTCTGATTAAAATGAGCACCCATTTTCATTGGTTTGAACACACATGAATTAATTTTGAATTTTTCACTTAAATGCCTTTAAATTCCCCTTTTGTCAATTTCCTTCAAACCAAGTCTCACCCTAAACTAAATCAATGCATCATGAGCACATGTTTGACACAAAAACATCATTTTGAACAAGTTTTGTGTTGGACAATACTTCATTTGAAGCTTGCAAGATAGTGAAAATGACCTATAATGCCAAATGACCTATAATCTCACTTTCCCAAAATACCCCAAACTTGTAAACCTCATAACTTGAGTTATACAAATCAGATGGAAGACTTCTAGTACAATTTGGAAAGCTAAGATCAAGACCTACAACTTTCATGATGGTCAAATGTTAATAAGAAACCCCCTTCTATGTCAAAAGTTCCATGGAATCTGGTTGACTTTTGCAGACAAATTTCACATTCATCTGATGACCTGTAATTTGTCTGGATCATAACTTGAGTTCTATAAATCCAATGGAGGACTTCTAGTACTCAAATTAAAGGTAAGAACATGATCTACAAGTTTCATGTTGGCCAAAAGTGGAGATGAAACTTGTATATTGAGATAAATGGTCTTAAAGTTAGGCACTAAATAAGGGATTTTACCCTGAGAACCCTAGTTTAGTAACTCCTCACACTTTGAATTCTTCTTGGATTGGTCTTGGAATATCACCTCATGTATATCAACATAACTCTCCATGATCACAAAGACTTGGAAGTAGGTTTTGATCCTCTTCAATTACACAGTTGACTTAAGATTACTCAGATGAAAACCCTAATTGCAACACCCTCAACTGTGGGTTTTCACCCTTAGCATAAACACTTGACTGAGCTCCACCATGACCCTCAAGGCACTCCATGAGCTCTACCCACACTCTATCCATGACCAAGGCCTCACAATCTATTGATGGTCTTCAATTGGTGCTCAGGTTAGGAGATGAACCCTATACCATCAACTGAACTTCTCAAGAACCCAACCCTCTTCCTGATGACTTTGGTGACCTCTCAAGCTTGAGTAAGACTTCTAGCTAGGCTCCTATTGATATAAACCACACTTGATCCCCTGCCAAATGAATAATGCTATGCTATGAAAATACTAGGACAATGCAATGAAACATAAACCAAGTAAGAAAAGGTTAGGCAAATTTTGGGGTGCAACAATAAGTCAGAAACTACTTCAAACAAAAATGGATGTGCAAGTTGCAAAGTGAACAAAAGTGTTGAAATGATGTTTTGGCAAAACAAGGATAATCGTGATGCAGCATACCTGCCTCAGCTCAAACATCAGATGGAGGGAAGATTGCAGCGGTGGCCGGAGAACAACGTCGGTCGTCTTCTCCGGCGAGACATCATGTGCAGGTCACCAAACCTTACCAAACTTTACATCATCCCACTCCAATTTTCATACTGAATCCAAATATCACCTCCATTTCTCCTAATTCCTTCTAGATTCTCAAACACGAACGCAAACAGAAAATGCTCAATAATTCTGATCATCATCAAAGCTCAATCTAAAGCCATGGATCAACTCCTCATGCTTCATAGATCATCCTAAACTATTTAGATCATGCTAACTCTCAATAATCAGGCCAATTCGCATCCAGACAGAAATCATGTTGCATCCTAATTTGTCTATAAACCTCTAAATATTGATCCAGAACCCATCTAATATCTCTCCTAAACCTTAACCTCATGCTAAAACATGCTAGATCATCATGAATCTACAACAATTTTGAAAGTTGCATACCTGACTTGAAGCTTCAAATTGGAGCAGTTAGAGCACGATCCTTGGCTTCAAACTGTGCAGATTCACTTTATGATTGATGCTGAAGATGATTCAATCCTTAATTTGCCTTGAATCCCTCTCGAATTGAAATCACGATTTGCACTTGGAGCTTGAAAATTCAACTTGTAATCTCTGGCTATGGCACGAAATGAACACCAACCTTGATCTGAACCTTCCTCTGAACTTATATAAAAGTGATTTTGATGAGTTGGAGGCCCAATTAGTGAGATCCAATTTTCACTTTTTCTTGAAATTTCCAACTATGGTGAACACGAATTTGCACTCAAAACTTCTCCAAGAAGCTTCAATTCCCTTGCTTGTTAACTGTGGAGAGCATTGGGATCCAATTAAGCCTTTAATTCCATCATGAGGCCAACCTTTGATGTGTTACTTATTTACGAAGTAACAAGTTGAAATGCCAAGAATTATGCTTCAAAAAATGACTTTCCAATATTGCCAATGTTTTCAAAATTATTTTTCTGATTAAAATGAGCACCCATTTGCATTGGTTTGAACACACATGAATTAATTTTGAATTTTTCACTTAAATGCCTTTAAATTCCCCTTTTGTCAATTTCCTTCAAACCAAGTCTTACCCTAAACCAAATCAATGCATCATGAGCACGTGGTTGACCCAAAAACATCGTTTTGAACAAGTTTTGTGTTGTACAAAACTTCATTTGAAGCTTGCAAGATAGTGAAAATGACCTATAATGCCTAATGACCTATAATCTCACTTTCCCAAAATACCCCTAACTTGTAAACCTCATACCTTGAGTTCTACAAATCAGATGGAAGACTTCTAGTACAAATTGGAGAGCTAAGATCAAGACCTACAACTTTCATGTTGGCCAAAAGTTTAGGAGAAACACCCTTCTAGGTCAAACATTCCATGGAAGTTGGTTGAATTTTGTAGACAAATTTCACATTCATCTGATGACCTGTAACTTGTCTGGATCATAACTTGAGTTCTATAAATCCAATGGAGGACTTCTAGTAATCAAATTAAAGCTATGAACATGCTCTAAATGTTTCATGTTGGCCAAAAGTGGAGATGAAACATGTATCTTGAGATAAGTGGTCTTGAAGTTAGGCACTAAATAAGGGATTTTACCTTGAGAACCCTAGTTTAGCAACTCCTCACACTTTGAATTCTTCTGGGATTGGTCTTGGAATATCACCTCATGTATCTCAACATAACTCTCCATGATCACAAAGACTTGGAAGTAGGTTTTGATCCTCTTCAATTACACAGTTGACTTAAGGTTACTCAGATGAAAACCCTAATTGCAACACCCTCAACTGTGGCTTTTCACCCTTAGCATAAACACTTGACTGAGCTCCACCATGACCCTCAAGGCACTCCATGAGCTTTATCCACACTCTATCCATGACCAAGGCCTCACAATCCATTGATGGTCTTCAATTGGTCCTCAGGTTAGGAGATGAACCCTATACCATCAACTGAACTTCTCAAGAACCCAACCCTCTTCCTGATGACTTTGGTGACCTCTCAAGCTTGAGTAAGACCTCTAGCTAGGGTCCTCTATATATAAACCACACTTGATCCCCTGCCAAATGAATAATGCTATGCTATGCAAATACTAGGACAATAAAATGCTAATGCAATGAAACATAAACCAAGTAAGAAAGGGCTAGGCAAATTTTGGGGTGCAACAATAAGTCAGAAACTACTTCAAACAAAAACTGATGTGCAAGTTGCAAAGTGAACAAAAGTGTTGGAATGATGTTTTGGGAAAACAAGGATAATCATGATGCAGCATACCTGACTTAACTCAAACATCATACACAAAGTGACTTATGCATATTAAATCAAGGATTCAAACATCTTGCAAGAACTTAACAAAAATGATGGCACATGAATTGAAGCAGAAAATAGAAGTTGACAGCAAGTTGTGCTTGTCAAAACAAGACTTTCATGATCTCAACACAAACTATACAAGACATGATTAAAAGATTGAGCATAGATCAAACATCATGACAGCAAGTTGGTCATCATAACAGCATGTATACACATATGTCTCAAAGTACATAACATATCTACAAGTTAATGGCAATTTGGCTTTAGACAGTTCTAGCAGCCAGCATCATATCAAACAAATGTGCATACACAACAGAATAACTTGGCCTTAAGCAAAACAGTCTATCAAACTAAACATGTTGATTGGTTTTGGTACAACAAACATGACAACAGGAGCAGCATTAAACTTTTCAATTAAATCATGCCTTGCAATGGAAGCTACCACACTATAGTAATGAATACAAACTAGTTCCAACAGAAAAAACTTATTTCTAGTATGCTAAACAACATGTTCTGGTTCACAACAAATCAAGACAAGCAAGATTAGCAAAGGTTGAAAACAAAGCATGGCAGCATGGTATGTGGTTCAAATAGGACAGTCATGACAGCAACAGGTGAGGTAATGCTAGCATAGTCAACAGATAATCCTAATGTTATCTGCACATGACAATTAGCAATTCAAACCACTTAGAGCTAAAGCAGTTTGGAATCACAACAGAAAACATGGTATCTTGATGCAAACCATCACAACAATGATCAAAGGATGCTTACAAGCACTTTCAGGACAGAATGCATATAATGCTCCCAAAACAATAAGACAATGCACATAGGTTCAGGCTCAGTTAGCAAATGTAAGAAAGACATGGACAAATCATGATTTCCATATAGCCCTACTATAATTTCAAGTTGAAAACAGTTAGGTTCAAAGAATTTCACACTTTCATGTTAGCAAACATATGACATTGGTCCTCATGAATTAAAAACAGACCTCACACTTACATGACTCATCCGAATGATCCTTGACAAATCCAAAAAAAGCCTATACAGCTCACAAGCATACTCAAAACATGCTATAGATCAAGCTTGAACACAAGAAGAAACCAAAAATAAGCTAGAACGGAAAATGACTTATGAGTTGCAAAATGCACATGATTGAAAAATGCAAGAACAGAATTGCTGCAGAACCAAAACCAAACTAGTTTTCAACAAGAAAACATCATGTAAACACATATATGAGGGTTTCTAATCAACATTCCATCAAACAGACCAAAACCTAGGAAAGTTGTTGCTGCATAAGCAAATCATCCTTTTTCACAAACAGAAACAGGATCAAAACAGTCCCAAACCCTCATAACAGTTGCCAACACCCTTATATGTTCAAGCATGACATGAAAATAGCACTCAAGAGAGTCTCAAAGTTCAAAACATAGCAACACAACATATTGATGATGATCATAAGAGCAACATCCATTAATGAGCAAACAAACAAAATGGGACAGATTCATACATAAACAACATTGTATTCAAAACACATTGTAACCACTAATGCACATCAAACACATTCATGACTGTTTAAAGGAGGATAATGAATACCAACCTCTTGTAGACCTCCAAGCAAGTTTGTGCAGTATGGAAAACCTTGAAGCCTCCAAATAAGATCCAATCCAATGCCTTGATGAAGATGACAACCCTTTCTTGCACTTGAAGTAAACAGGTGAACCCTTAGGACAGAACTTGAAACAAGTGATGATGATGGTTTTTTAGGTTATGGACAGTTGGAACATCATAAACCAAGGGTGTTTGGAGGTTTACAAAGATCAAAGCAGGCCTGGTTAGTGTTTTGGCAGATTTTGAGTATGAAGTCAAACTTTCCTTGGTTGAAAGTTGACTTTTGTGAGAATGACGGTTTTGACTGGTTTAAAGGCTTGGACACCTCCCACACATCATTTGTGGATTGTGTGGATGGATTGTGGTGGTTTTGGTTGAGTGAAAGTGGTCTTGGAAGCTGTTTTGCTCAAGACAAATTTTTGAGGCTTTTGGGATGGTTTTCTTCACTTGTAAGAAATGCAAGATAGTATGAGAGAAAATGAGTTTCTCTTGGGTTGTAGAGTGCTTTGGTGTACCTCTCAACATAGAGAAGACCTCTATTTATAGGCAAGGAGAGGCTTGGGACAGATTTGTCTTTTGCATTTTGGAGGGATTTTTGTAAAGTGCAAATTTGTTCAAGATTGTGGACAGCTCCAAATCCAAGCTTTTGGCTATATTTTATGCATAAATCAAGTGGCATGAATGACAAAGAAGTGACTGAGGTATGGTTAGGAGTAGGAGAACTGCATCTGCAAGACGTTTCTTCCATAAAGTTTCTCTTTCCTCATTTCTTCCATTAAAATAATGCCATTTGCTTCCCACTTGCAAGACTCACCAATCCTCTTGATTTTCTGCATTTCTTCTCATCATACACTCTAAATAAAAGATAGAAACATGATCCAATGGTTGAGAATGGTTTAAGTGATCAAAATGTGAGTTTGTGAAAAAGTGAAAATGTTGAACTCAAGTGTTAAAACCTCAACTTGTTGGATTCATAACTCTCAACTCATAAGGGTTATGGAGGAGTTCTAGTACATTTTGGAAAGCCCTCATGTAGCTCTACAACTTTCATGTTTTCATGATCTTCAGATTCCAAATGGAACTAGGTCAAAAATCCACTCAAAGTTGCTGAAAAACATGCCTAAAAAGTTCAATAACTTAGAATTTTTCTAAGTTATTTTCCCCCCTTGTAATGAATTTGGCCATAACTCCAAATCTATGCTTTTTCTGCTCATGGACCACTGTGGGACTTTTATAGGACTTGTCAAGAGCTTTCCAATGAGCTTTGAACCAACTCAATTGGATGTGTGGTTAGAGAGTTATGGTCTTGCCCCTTTCAAAACCCTAATTTCCCGATTTTTTGATTACTCCTCCATCCTTGATCCAATGGTCATGAAATTTCATGGGTAAGTTCAATATTCCATTAGGAAAATTTTCTATTCACACTTTGAGGTCAAATTCCTTATGGTTGAAGAGTTGACTTTTTGGTCAACCGAACGATCGATCGATGACTACCGAGTCAACTATGGATGTTCTGGGTCTTCTGAGGCCTTGAAACTTCTTGAGTAGACTTAAATAAGCCATATGAACTTCATGGACCATGATCCCACCATTGGAGCACCATTTAAATCAAAATTCAAACTACAGTTGACTTTTCCCCCAAATTTCTTGATTTTCAATTGACTGATCAATTGAAGCTCTTACGATTAAAATTGATGGTCAATATCTCATCCCCAAACACCTTATGACATATGTAGATCCATGGAAACAAGTTTGCTTGAAGAAACAAACTTTATCCTGATTAAAATTGAAACCCTAATTCCAACCTTCACAATTGCAGCCACTTGCACTTCGTATAAACACTTGGGTGAGCTCCACAATGACCCTCAAGGTCTACAATGAGTTTAAATGACAATCTCCCTCCATAACTTTAGACTTGTAATCCTCAGATGACCTTCAAGTGTCCTCCTAAACAGGAGGTGAACCACATACATTTTTCTGCCTGTCCAAAGGGCTTTGACTTGTCTCTGATGATGATAACCACTTGACAACTTGAATACAAACCCTTGATTAGTTTTAGAACCCTTGGCACATCCCTCTTGTTGCACACATATATCTTAATCCCCTGTAAAAATGCAAAATGCTATGCAATGCAATATGCTAGAACAATGAAATGAAACATAAACCAAGTAAAGAAAAGGTTGGGAAAATTTTGGGGTACAACACTATGTCCTTGTTGAGGGTGACGACGACTCGCAACCTGGTATAGTACTTCATCTTTAGGCGGACCATCGATGGCACCACAGTGAGCTCTGCCAGTGTTGTCCTGCCTAAGATGCAGTTGTACAGGGATGAGCAATCAACGAACAGGAAGTGGATGTTTATTTGCTTGGCCATTTCCTATGCCTCGAAGGTGACCTTAAGCTCCATGTATCCCCATGGTCTAGTCATCGTCCCGTCGAACCCCTGTAGGTCGGAGCCGACGTATGGGGTCAGGTTGGTCTCGTCGAGCTGTAGCGTCGAGAATAGGTGGGTATACATTATATCCACCAAGCTCCTTCCGTCGACTAGGATACGGCGAACGTCGAAGTGTGCCATTTGCGCCCGGATTAATAGGGGAATAGTGGAGTTGGGGGCTCCTCCGGGAAGCTCTTCGAGGTAGTATGTAATCGGGTTGGACCGACCGAGGAATTTGTCGAGCGTGCTCATTTTGCCAGAGCTGATGTTCATCAGCTCGTCGAACTTCCTCTTTATCGACTCTACGAAGATCTTGTTCTGGGCCCCGCCCGAGATAATCGTCGCTGTGGGAAGTATTCCCATGGGCTGATGGGACGTATTGGTTCCTCGAGCAGCTGATGCCCGGTAGGGAGACTGTGTTCTCTTAGGGAGATCTAGTCTTCAGGCCGACTGACGCTGAGGGCCACCTGCAGCCCGGATTCGTTAAAGGGATGAGGGATGTCCTCGACTCTTTTGGTTTCGTGAGCCTCTTGTCGAGGGGCATCTCCTCCTCTAGTGTAACGCCCGTTTCATTTCGATTAAATTTAATTATGATTCTTTCAGTATCTCATTGTGTCGTAGTCGTACAAGGATGTCGGGAAAATTCTGGTTTTGTCGGAAAACTTCGAAAAATCATATCTCTTGATCCGTAAGTCGGATTTGATCCCCGTTCGAAGCGTTGGAAAGCTAAAGAGATGTTCTATCTAGAAAAAAATTGAAAAAATTGAAAAAAATTGAATTATTCTGATATGACGATCATCATGGACTTGCCACGACCGTCACGACCGTGACGCTCGTCATGGACTTGCCATGACTGTCATAGTAACAAAATTCAGTTAAATGCAGAATTTGGACGTGGCTGAGAGTGGGTAGCAAAAATACATTCCCATAGACTCTTTTACCCTCAATTACACCATTTAGGGAAAGGAAAGACTAAAAAGAGAAGTTACGCGTTGAGGAAAGTTGAGAGCAAAGAATCAACCACCGGCAAATTTGGAGGATTTCTGCAGAAAAGTCACCGTAGAGCGGAAGCGGAACCGGAGAGCGTGGAATTGACCTTAGTTCTAAGGTAAGGGTGGGGTTCAATTCTATAACCGGGAGTATGATCGAATTCATGTAGGAATCGAGTCATAGGTATAGTTTTCGTTAATCGATAAATGTTAAGGAAAAAGGTTTCCCTAATGGGACAGAATTTCTATGTAGGAATAAATGTGTTATGTAGTTATTAGTGCGATGCTCAAAGGTTTTCCTTATGGGAAAATACGTAGAACGAATATGCTATACGGTTATTTGTACAACGCTCTAATGGTTTTCCCTAATGGGCCAAAAAGGACAGTTACCTGGTTGTGATTGATTTGTAATTAATTATGTGAGAAAATGTCGTAATGTTGTTATTACGATAAGATGCTAAATCCTTAATTGTTGAATGCCGCATGTTAAAGATTAATTGTTGAACTGATGTTGATGTTATACCTGTATAGGAATAGCCGTTTTGTATGAACACTTTGAGTTCCTATTTGTTGGTACGATGTTGTAATGTTCCTTTACATGAACAGTCGTAAATGTTGAAATTATGTTGTTATTGTTCCCGTATGTGAACGGGTAGAAAGTGATGGTTGTATGAGTGGTATGATGTTATGATGCTATGTTATGGACATTCTGGTTGTAGGCATAATGCCTTGTTATATGGTTGCTATGGTTGTGTTGTAGTCCATAATAGATGCATTTCATGGCATAGCATTTGGCCTGGATTGGCGACGGTTGTGCCTGTATTGGCGTTATTTGGAGTGTTGGCTCCTAGATGGGTTCGGGGTGTTGGCCCTGTCCCGAGTTTTGGAGTGTTGGCTCCTAGATGGGTTCGGGGTGTTGGCCCTGTCCCGAGTTTTGGAGTGTTGGCTCCTAGATGGGTTCAGGGTGTTGGCCCTGTCCCGAGTTTTAGGGTGTTGGCTCCTAAATGGTACCACATGCATGTGCACAGTTGAGTCGCATTGTTGAGTCGCATGAAGTCGCATAATCACGCTAGTTGTATGTTAATGTTGTTTATGTGAGATATGGATTACTCGCAGTTGTTGTCCATGATGTTTATGATTTCGAAACCTATAATGCTGTGATGAGTTTTCGGCATGTTTTCTATCATGCTTTATGTTATATTATTGATATCTCACCCTTTTCCGTTGTATGTTACCTCCTATGGTGGTACTTTGCAGGTAGTTCGAAATGAAGTTCCGCTATGTCGATTAAGTTACCGTTGGTCGCTCTGATACGTAGCACTCTTGGGGGGATGAACGATTGTAGTCATTGTTTGATTTATCTTCTTGTTGCTGCATTTTACTAAATGTTTTCATTGCATTGGGTTCCTTTGTTAATGCGCCCAATGTTGGTTGTACGCACTAAGCCGGAGAATCGGTAGTGCTGAATTTTGATGGAAAACTAGTTGTTTTAATGAATATATGCAAGCTGAAGTACTTGCTGAATTTTAATGGAGTTTTGTTTGTAATTTATGGTATTACGTTGATTATCATAAATGTGGAAAGTGCATGATGTCCCGCTGCAAATGAATATGTTGCTATGTGATTAAGATGTTATATGAGTTGTTATTAGATGTTCATCCAAAATTATGTGATATGTATCATCACTAAATGCACGTTGTCCAATTAAATGGTAAAATGTATATTTTGTAAGTTGAATATGTGACACCTCTGTTGCGTCTCAGTTCTTGTACGTGTGACGGTCGTAACGACTCCATGACGGTCGTCATGCCTGCAAAATTCGTGCATTTTGATTTTGATTTATTTTAAATATCCGTCGGGTTAGATTGGGGTGTTACATCTGGTGTATCTCTTCAAGTGCCCATCCTTGATGAGAATTTCAATTGCATATTTCAGGTGGATGCAATCCTCCATAACATGCCCGTGCCTCGGTGGAAGAGGCAGTATTTGGACTTGTCCATGTTGGCCTTGGGGGTGCCGGTTTGGGAAAACACACACCTCCTCGGACGAACTCCGAGTTAGCGCACCCAGTCAGTATGCGCTCGCGGGAGGTGACTGTCGCTACTGCGAAAAAAGGTGTCGGCAATGACAGAAGATTCGCCACCGTTCGTTATTTATCCCAACACGAGGGAAAGGAAACAAGCATAGAAAATCTGACGAAAAGGGATAAGATTGGTCATCGCAACCAAATCTCGGGTTCGGAAGTCGGTTACGCAAGGGGAAGGTATGAGCACCCCTCACGTCCGTCGTACTCAACGGGATCCACGCTTTGCTGTCTAGTCTATGGGTGAAAAACAATCTATCTACGGCTGCTAAAGCTAAACGGAAAGAAACTGACTCGATAGAGCATCGCCGCTCTATACCTACATATTCCCTCGTGCAATAGGAAAGTTAGAGTCAACGTAGTTCGGGAAACTACGGGGGGAATTGCTCGCCAAGACGTCGCGTCTAGTGCCTACGCATTCTTATTTGGCATGAGAAATCAGAGCAAAACGTAGTTCAGGCTAACTACGGGGCGAAAGGGTATTCTCGATCCCACGAGGGTGAGAGAAGAGATTGACGATACTAGCGTACGCATTCTAGCAGTTAGGTGTATTGTTGCTCGACCGTTGGTTTAAAGGTACTGGGACCTACGGGAACTAGAACTACAGTTTGGTCTCAATTGCGTTAGGGCAAGAGAAATGGGGATTAGTCGTCATCGGGAAAGTCTCGATCATACGAAAGCGAGAGAAAAGAGAAGTTAGTTGTTAGTGTGCTCGCCAAGACATCGCGTCTTGTGCCTACATATTCTTGTCTGGTACGAGAAATTAGAGCAGCTGTAGTTCAGCCAACTACAGGAAAACAGGAAAAGTGCTCGCTAGGATCATCGCAATCTTATGTCTACGTACTCTCAACAGGTATGAGAGATCAGAGCAGTCGTAGTTCGACCTAACTACGGAAAAACGGTCTCGATTGCACGAGAGCAAGAGAAGGAAACTCAATCGCCAGAATACGAGAGAAAAGGGAAGTCTCAATCGCCAGGATGCGAGGGAAAAGGTTCGGAACGGGACGCACACGCCAAGTCCTAAGACATAGGAGCGAATGCATCGCATATCATCCAAAGGGTGTACACTAAACACTCTAGACGATTGAGAGGAATCCCCCCACTCATCATTTCCCACGTATCTAACGCTACAGCTCATAACACTCGACGATTGAATAAAAGAGATGAAATAAAAACAATGTTACCGAACGGAGTGGTTCCGTTGAAACTTGTTTTTTTGCGTGCAAGCTCCATTTCCAAGCTTTCCTATTTTGATCCTTGATGATGATATTTCGAATCAGAACCAACGTGACGCTGAACCATCGAGGTTCGACTTATAATTGAAGTCAAACTCTAAGAGGTAGCGTATTAATATCCGTGTCAAAGACAAGATAGAGAAATGATATTATAAATCATCTCCAATTGAATCATGTCACACGGACCAAACCAGAAGAAAGTCAAAATAAAATCAGAAGAAGAAGAGAAATGAGGAGAGAAAAAGTGGTCTCGGATCCTACATTATCCATCAACAAGTCGATTAATAACGGTTTACGAAAGTGTCGTCATCGACCTACAAAATGAAAATGAGATAACAAGTCCAATAACAAATGGGAACAAGAAAATAAATTTCTAATAAAAAGCTTTAAAGAAAATTAAAATAAATTGAATAGAAAATAGAATATAAATTCTATACAAAATATGTATATGATATTCTAAGAAAATAATACTATAATCCTAAAAGAAAATAGTAAAAATATACAATATATTCAAATTGAAAAATAATAGCACAGGGGGGTACAACCATCCAGACAGGGGGTACAATCTAGAAAAAATAGTTGGGCTTGGCCCAACTCATACAACAAGAAACCAGCAACCAAGAGGGGGGTGCGTAAGAAAAATGGGGGTATAGACCCAAAAATGAATGGTTGGGCCGCAAAGCCCACTAACCAGCCCAGGAGCTTCACGAGGATATCTCTTCTTCTTAATTTCTGTCACAGAGGAAACCCTAGCCTCCCTCTTCTTCAACGTCACCATCTCTGAAACCTAACTCCGCCGTCGCCAACCAGAATTCCTTCCTTCATACTTCAGATTTGTTCCCTTCACCATCACCTACGTACAACCTACAAAAACAAACGACAACACAAATCCACCAATATCTAGTTTCTGTGGATTGTCGCGATAATAAGTGTGAGTTGGATGTTGCAGGAGGTCGAACACGGTGGCATTGCCGGAATTGTGCTTGTTCAATGAAGGCTTGGTAACAAAGGTGACAATGGCGTGTTTGACGGTCCAGATCGGGGGTTGCGAGGGTGATGTGTCATTGTTTGTTTGGTGAAGATCTATGAAGGTTTGATAGTGATGATTGGCGAGTTTGTTAGTTATTTTGACGGGTGGAATTCAGAGATGAGTGGTGAGAGGTGACGACTTTGATGTTGATTGTGGTTGAATGTTTTGGTGTTTTGGTCGAAGATCTGAAGTTTGGTTGTGGTTGAGTTTAGAGGATTTGTAGGGAAAATCTGTGAAGATTCATGAAGGTTGGATGAATCACATCAAAGATTGCATGAGGTTTGTGATGGATCTTGAGATCTGGACGAAGTAGTTAACGGAAGATGGAAGATCTGTTGCGTTTTGTGATGAAGTTTTCTGGAGATTTGTTGATATTTTCTGGTGGAGATCTGGAGGAAATGAGATGAGTTTGAATTTCTGGGAAAAGAGTTAATGAAGGTTTGAAGGAATCTGGAAAGATTGTTGAAGATCTATGAATGTTGATGAAGAATCCTGGAAAGTAATATGAAGATCTCGTATGAATGTTCATGGAGAAATCTAGAAAAGAGGTTATGAACGTGATGATTGTTCATCCGGTTTCCGTAAAAAGTGATGAACATGATGAGTTTTGTATGAAGATTATGGAAAATCTGAAAAAATGTATGAAGGTGATGGGAAGATCGTATGAAATCTGGAAAATTATGATACGAAGATGATGAATGTTCGAGTGAAGCTGGAAAAAGGTGGTTGAAGCTATGAAGGTTGTATGAAGATGTGAACGTTTCTGGAAAAATCATGATGAACATGATGAACTTGATGAGTTTTTCGGTGGGATGAATGAGTTTTCCGGTGTGGTTGGGCTGCCGTGTGATTTCTCTAGCGAGGGCATCTAGGGTTTATCTTGGGAAACATGTAGCCACCTATGAGAGAGAGTGAACAGGGCTATTTATAGCCCTGACACTTGTCACGTGAATGCTGCATTGGACCTGCAAACTTAATTAAATGACCTAATTAAATGATTAATTAAAAGACACTAGAAAATAAAGTTGAACTAAGAATTAAATGCTTAAACTAAACAAAATTGAATAAAGACAAATCTGACAATTAATAAAAAGCTGACTAATTAAAAACCTAATGTTAACTAACTAAAATTAAAACAAAGTTAATTAAAAACAAGAGATGACAATTAATAAAAAGCTGATTAATTAAAAACCTAATGTTAACTAACTAAAATTAAAACAAAGTTAATTAAAAACAAGAGATGCAACGTGGATTCTCCAAGATCAGCTAATTAGACCCAAATTCAATAAAACTCTAATACCCTAATTAAAATCAATCTAAACTTCTAACCAAAATTAATCTAGATTAATAAACTCTAACCAAAAATCTAAAAGAATTAATAACCTAAAACATTCTACAAACAATTAATTTCTACAAAAACTCAATTAAAATCTATTACAAAAAAACTAAAAATATTCTAAAATAGAAAATAAAAGATAAAAAAACTATTAAAAATCTAATGAAATAAGTCCTAGAAAAACAAGATAATCCCAATGCAAAGCTATTAAATCAGAGAATAAAAATGCGAGAAAGCAACGAAATAAACGGTAAAAATGGCAGACAACGAAATATCCCCAAAAATAACAGCGTAAATTGAAAACACCGGGAAGAGCGCAAATTCCACAATAAAACTCCTTATCCGAAACGGTTGAATCGTATGAAACACGATATAAAGGGTTGTAATCCTGATACAATCAATCCAGCTGAAAAAAGCACAGTATGCGATATGCAGATGCGAATGCAAAATGAGACGAAACATAAGCCAAATTACGAGAAACGGTTGGTCAAATTTTAGTGTGCAACAGTGACTATGGACGTGTATTCAGTGAAGCGGCCTGCAGAGCCCTTCTGCTCTCGGGGACGATCGTCTCGTCGTCGGTCTCCCTCATGCCGAGGGGGTTGGCACTCCTTCTTCTCGGGACCCGCGGGGGGTTTCGTGGTTGCGAGATTCCCAAGCAGAATTAGCAGCCTCGGTTTCCTCGTATCGGATGTAGTGGAGGGCTTTCTCGAGGAAGCCTTGCAAGGTGGTTGGTCGGTGGATCGCCACAGCTACATAGAATTTGGAGTCGTGACGTAGGCCTTGTTCCAAGAGGTAACGCTTCATGTCGTCTAAAGTCGTCACCTGGACTGCCTCCCTCGTGAATATCTCAATGTAGTTTCTGAGAGGCTCGTCCGGGGCTTGGATGATCGTGCCCAGCGCAGTCTCCGTCTTCGGATTTCGTCGGGACGCTGTGAAATGTTGCGAGAAGAGATCCTTCAGGATCCTCCATGACGTGACGGACTCAGGCTCCAGGCTTTTATACCTAGCCATGGCTCCCTTCCTTAGCGTCGTTGGGAAGAGTCTACACTTGATGACTCCTCGGATGTTCCTGTAGTCAAGCATGGCCTCGATGTCTTCCAGGTGGTTATCCAGGTCCGAGGTACCATCGTACGTAGAGAGTACAGGCGGCTTCTCCATCCCGTGAGGGATGGGGGTTGCCGTGATTTCCCTTGATAGAGGGGTCCTGTAGTCGTCCTCGTCACTGCGGACGGGGGAGCGCGAGGGTGATGGATTGCGCCGAAGGGGTTGATTACGTCCTCTCAACCTCTTGCCCGGGGATTTCGGTCTGTTTGCTCTTGGGACCGAGGAACACCTCTCCTTTTGGGGAGGTGACCGGACACGCTTCTTGGAGGCCACAGGTTAGGGCCTCTCTAGTTGTAGTCGGCGCCCTCGTGGACAGGGAGAGGGGCTCCGAGAGTTTTCACGTTGATTTCTCCACAGGGGAGAGCGAGACGAGGTATCTTGCTCCAGCATGCCAATGCGCTCATTTTGCTGGAACAACATTAGATTGGTTTGGTTGATGACTGCGAAGAGGGCAGTCATCATTGGGTCCGCTCCAACTGGCGTAGGAACAAGCTGGAAAACAGTCGGGCTCTTTGCTCGAGGTGCGACGAGATGTGTCGCGTCCTGGGACGAAGGAGAGGCAGTCTGGCCATCCCTGGCGTCGCCCTCACGGGCGCGGAATGTCCCCGCCTGGTCGTCACCGTTGGTGATTGGGGAGAAGGCAGAATTGTTGATAGCATCATTGTGACGTGGGCTAGTCGTGATTTTGAAAGTTGATATTGGAAGCTTTGGTTCTTCTGCTTGGAGGAACGGGGAAGCTTTAGGTTCCTATAGACGGCGCCATTAGTCGTACCTGATCAGAGAGATCGGTAGGCTGCCACGTATCTGAGTTGTCAAACGATTGACTTGACGAACAAAGGGGGGTGTACCTGAAACACACTCTGATGCCAAAGTAAGCGATGAGCAGAGTGATAACAAGTACAGAGAAAAGGAGTGAGAATTCGATTATCTGACCCTCTAGTGGAAGAGGTCATTTATAATGATCCCCCAGCGCAGGGCCAACGGTTACTATGCATTGGGATGGGCTGCCAGGCCCAACGTTGGTAACTGCTAGGGCTGACGTGGCATCGTGAAGACTAGCACGTGGTCTTCGTCCTAGTAGAACTGTTTCGTGTTATCCGGGAGGTGGAGGACCAAATCATCAGGACACTGATGGTTACTTGATGACGTGTCTCCGCGTAAGGGACACGTAGAGGACCTGGGGGAGGTCTGAGGAGCTTCCCGGGCTGGATAGGCTCTGCCCGACCGTGGGGCAGGAGAAGGCTAGTTGGACAGCTATGAAGGTCCTGCCTGACGGGTGTTGGTCTGTGTCCAACGGGGGAAGATGTTTTGCCCGACTAATCTTCTTCCTGTCGATAAGGTCTTATTGGTCCTTCCCACAAACGGCGCTACTGATCGTACCTGATCAGAGAGATCGTTAGGCTGCCACGTATCTGAGTTGTCGAACGGTTGACTTGACAGACAGAGGGGGGTGTACATGAGACACACTCTGATGCCAAAGTAAGCGACGAGCAGAGTGATAACAAGTACAAAGAAAAGGAGTGAGAATTAGTTTACTTGACCGTCTAGTGGAAGAGAGTATTTATAATAAGCCCCCAACGTAGGGCCAACGTTTACTATGCGTTAGGCTGGGCTGCCAGGCCCAACGTTGGTAATTGCTAGGGCTGACATGGCATCGTGAAGACCAACACGTGGTCTTCTCCCTAGTGTAACTGTTCTATTCTATCAGGGAGGTAGAGGACCGAATCATCAGGACATGGATGGTTACTTGATGACGTGTCTCCGTGTAGGGGACACGTAGAGGACGTAGGGGAGGTCTGAGGAGCTTCTCGGGCTTAATAGGCTCTGCCCAACCGTGGGGCAGGAGAAGGCTAGCCGGACAGCTATGAAGGTTCTGCCCGACAGCTGTTGGTCTGTGTCTGACGGGAGAAGATGTTCTACCCGTCGATGAGGTCTTATTGGGCCTTCCAACCCGGTGGGATTTGGGCCTACTCGACTATGGGCCAGACGTCGGCCCAATCCAGAACAGTAACACTTAAATATCATAGAGATCACATAAGCAAACACTTGTAGCAACTTCTTCAAATCATGCTGAAGTAACTGCCCTTCATGAAGTAAGCAAAGAATCTATATGGCTACAATTGATAACTCAACATATCCAAGGAGCGTTTGGTTTACCAGTTGACAATAATCCAACAGATTTGTATGAAGACAATGCTGCATGTGTTATCCATATGAAAGAAGGTTACATCAAAAGTGATAGAACCAAGCATTCCCTCAAAGTTATTTTCATTCACACAAGAACTCGAAAGAAATAAAGAGGTTAATATTCAATATATTCGTTCAAGTGATAATATGACAGATCTCTTCATAATTCCTACATCAGTTTTCAAGAAGCATGTACAAAATATTTGAATGCGTCAACTTCGAGATCTTTAAAGAAGAACTAAACATGTTTTGTTGAGGGGGAGCATCATATTGTACTCTTTTTCTCTTATTAAGGTTTTATCCAAATAGGTTTTTTCTAATAAGGTTTTTAACGAGGCAATATATGTTCCCATAAGTTTATCCTTGATAAGACTTCGATGGAGCACCGTAATAGATATTTCAAAGGAGGAGTGTTATAATATTATTATTATTATTATTATTATTATTATTATTATTATTATTATTATTATTATTATTATTATCATTATTATACTATCATTAGTTAGAGATATATATCTTAATAGTAATGATCAATTATTATAGAAACATAATTTGTCAGAATTAAATTAGTAAGTCCAATTACTACATTAGTGTAATAGTTGTATTTCTAGTAGTATAAATACTCTCTTTTGGTTAATGTAAAACTACACCAATTTTACTTTGAAAATAATAAGTAAAGTATTATACTCTCTTCAATCTTTTCCATTTAGTTTGATATTTATGTAATACCCTAAATTTTGCCCTAAGATTTGTCGTTTCGTCTCGCATTCCATTGCATTTTTTGCATTGCATTTAACCAGTCACTAACAAATTTGTGTAGTTGGTTGATTTTTGCAGAAAATAATCATGTGGCGCGCTCTCTAACATATGAAGGGTAAAATGGTCATTTGTTTGCATTCGGTTGTCAGTTTGTGAATATGAGTTGTAGTCAGAGAATTTGAGCCGTTGGATATTGTTGATGTGAATTGGAGCCGAGGTGTAGTTGGATGGTTTGATTGTGGAAGATTTGAGTTGTTCAAATTAAATCGATTCAAGTTATTAGTTTGAAGTTAACCGGAGAATATGATCATTTGAGTTTAATCCGACAGGTTAGATTATTCAGATAAGTTTGTTTATGTGAATTGCCGGAAGGTTTAATCGGAACTTATATCAGGAATGAGATTAATCGGATAAATCAGATGAATTTTGAATTAATAAAGAAAAATAGAATTTTTGTTGGCGTTTTCATCTCATTTTAAAATAAAAAATAACAAAAATAATTATATTTCATTTTTTAGTTTTGGTTTTCATTTCATTTTCAAAAATAATTCTATTTCATTTTTAATTTTTATTCTCATTTCATTTTTAAATAATTTTATTTCATTATTGTTCTCATCTCAAATTTAAGTTAATTTTATTTCGTTTTATTGTTTTCATTTTATTTTAAAACAAAGGCATACAATGTTCATAATGGTTTTTCATTTTTATTTGCATAATAAAAATAATAATAATAATAATAATAATGTTTTTTTATGATATCTTAAAATGAAGACTTTTATTAGAAATAATAATTATTCTTTACAAAAAAAATATAAATAACCAAAATTACAAAAAAATATAATTTTCTTTTTTCCTAAAATGCCTAAAAAATTGCTATTTTGTCCAAAGAGTTTTCTTCTTGATTCTCCGACTTTTTCTGATTAGCTCCGAACCTGCAAATCAAAACAAACGACATTTTAATCGGTTAGTTTTCCGACACGCTCAGAGCATTTTCATCATCGGGTGCGTCGGGAGGGTAACAGATTGCTCTGAAACAAACTCCCGACTTTATTTCCGACCAAAGGCTAAACCGGTAATATCCATTCTTATTTCGAGGCAACCAGGGAGAGAGAGAGAGAGAGGAAAAGTGTTTATCCAGAAAAGTGCTTTTTGAAAAAGTACTTATTCAAAAAGTGATTTTCTGCCAAACAAGCCTTAACACTTTTTTCAGAAATTTCTCAGTTTCAACGGATCAACTCAGCCGAAAACATGAAATCCGCGAGCCACCTGGGAAAGTTCAACCAAGCGATAACCAAGTCAAACAAACAAAGCCCAGCTGTGAAACCAACAATTTCCAGAATCAGCCACAAACAAATCGCGGAAAAATCACAATCAACAAGACCAACGTAGAGCGATGATTTTTTCGAAAGGGACACCATCAAATTCTCTAACAAAATCTCCGCCCAGAATGCACCGGATCCGTAAACAATC
Source organism: Lathyrus sativus (assembly GCA_963859935.3). Classification (NCBI taxonomy): domain Eukaryota; kingdom Viridiplantae; phylum Streptophyta; class Magnoliopsida; order Fabales; family Fabaceae; genus Lathyrus; species Lathyrus sativus. Next base: position 469,333,084 of record OZ012741.1, on the reverse strand, counting down.
CAGCCCACATAAACAAATCATATAAAAGGCTTCAGATCGAGAACCCTAAGGGGGGATCCGAAAACCAAAAGTGAGAAAGCGGCGGCGCAATCGAGGGAGGTTCAGAGAAACTCTTTGAGTTTCATCATCATCACTGTCGGGAAAGAAGAAGAGGAGTTGTTCGCAAAAGCCAAAGCTTGCGAGATTGAAGAGAGGGGGAAGAGAGTTTCGGAATCGTCACCCAGCCGACCGGAAGCAGCGGCGAAAGCGTTGACACTTCATCACCGGTCAAGCAACCGTTACAAGTCTCATTTTTAAGCATCACCTCCCAGATTTGCAACCGTGAACCACCCAAATGCTTCAAACCCTCGAAAGGGTGAGCATCTCAGATTGTTAATCGCTTATCTTTTCGTTTCGTTTTTTATTTCAGGTGGAAGGAAGACCCAACGACATGCAGGCAAAAAGAAGAAGAGAAAAAGCTCGGGAGAAAGCTTCAATGGCCGCCGGCGGCGCACCCAAGGAAGGAGAAGAAAAAAAGGGAATAAACATAAGAAAATCCTAATGAGTCATAAGGCCCACAAATCCTGCGCCTCACTTTTATGCTTTTATTTCCTTATTTTTCTTTCTCTTTATTTCTTTATTTTTTTTCTTTTCCTTTATTTAATTATTCATATTTATTTTAAGAACTTATATTACATTATTTTTATAATGTAAAGTTTGTTAATTAAGTCATTTTCAATTAACTAAAATGTTTTAGATTATTGAAACTAAAATCATAGTTTAGGTTTAAAAGCTTTTCTCTAAATTAAATCTTTTTAATAAACGTTTAGAATAAGGAATTTTTCTCAATCAAAACATTAAGAGTAAAACAATTTTCTTTAATTAAAATTAAAACAAATTTTCTTATAATCTCTTCTTTGATACACAAAATAATTTCTCTTTTTCCTTTAAATAAAAAATGCAAAAAAATAAAACTCCTAACGCAGCTGTTTCAATTTCTGTCTAACCCTATTTATCTTGTTCATTTTAGCTTATTAATTCTTCATTTTGTTCATATTGTCGTTGTTACAGTTGTAATTAATGCGAGGTCATCGTCGCAGTTATTTATTCTTATTTTTATTTTTGGGATTTGTAATTTATGCGAGTGATCGTCGTGATGCTTTTTCCTTTGCCGCTTTCTTTATTTTCGTACTTTAGCTCTGCCATGTGATAATTCATCATCTGCATAATTTACCGTTAGTGTCCTTTCGAAGGATTAGGTCTAAACAGTTTGACCGCCGAGTCAATAGTCCTAACCTTGACCGTTTCAAAATCCTAATAGTCTAGGTGTCCCGCCGTGGATGAAAATGCCCTTTACCCTAGCATTAGGTCAAAGAGTCGTCGTACTCTGTTTTAGGGTTTCCTGTCGTGGAACATTTAGTCAACCCTAATTTCAATTAATTATTTCAACATAGAAATAGGAGTTTCAAGACTCCACGTAAGCGTTTCCATAAGAAATGCTTACTCCCCATTGGAACCTTGACTACAGTCAAGATGTTTCAAATCTCTCTTTCGAGGGGAACTATGATTACTCTGATTCCATTCCCTATCCAGGATACGTAGGCACAAGATGCGAATCTTGCCGAGTAAACTTAGGACTAACCCTTAGGTCTTTCTGTCACTCTTAACCATTAGCGCAGTATATACCTTAAGCAAATAATTAAAGCAAATAGCAAAAATAAACAAAAGGTTCCTGTAGAGTACTACAGAAGTTTAGGGCGCTAGTACCTTCCCTAAGTTTAACCAACCCCTTACATAGGTCTCTCCCCGCATTGTTTACAATGCTAAAATAAGCTTTCCTTCTTTTGACATTTTGCTTTAGATAAATCAAAGTCGATTGTGAATCAAAGATTTACGATTCAAGCTAATTAATAGTTTAATATCCTATTCTAACCGCAACAAAAAATGGCGACTTCATTGGGGAGATTGTCATAATTTTTAAGGGTTACCCCTACTTTGTTTATTGCATGTTATTTACTTTATTATTTGTTTGCTTATATATAATATATGTTGTACCTTGCTTGGGGTATCTACTTTGTTGTGAGATAATTCCTACACCCGGACTTGAGTGAACTTATTATAAGAGGTGATATATTCGACGAGGCTTATAGGGAGTGATTTCCGACCAAGCTGACTTAAGAATCACCGCTCAGTTGAGACCCTTTCGAAAATGGTTCGGTTGAACGAGTATTCGTGAAAACTTTTACTATTGTCGATTGGAGTCCGTGATACTGGGGACCGTAGTACCTTAACACCACCTTGGCCTTATCTAGGATGTAGTGCAGAGACTATTAAGGAGTATTCCCAAAATAGTTGCTTCGCGATACTACACTCAGAAGAGGTTCTCTTGAGAATATTATTAACCACCGAGTCAGTCGGGAAATTGATAATATCCGAAAGATGGACTGATGACTTTGGGCACCTCTTTAGAACCCTTGTTCTGCAGGTACAATTAACCTTAGTACATACCTTATGGGGATGGGTAGACCTTGACTCTGCTCATATACCTTTAACCTAGGACCTTGTGTATATTTGTGCATTGCATCCATAAAGCATCACATTGCATTCAGTTTCATGGAATTCAAACTTTATTTATGAATATTGAAGGATACCATGGATTACAATAAGAAAAATACTTTAAAATATTCTTTTAAGAGTCTTGAGTCGAATGACCTAAGGAAGTTAGGAGCTTTGGTTCAAGATCAAGAAGGATTCAAAAACAAGTATGGAAGGTCGTTATCTTTGTTGAAGCTTCAAGTAGACAAAGGACTTCTCTCTACTTTGTTACAGTCCTAGGATCTGGATTATCTTTGCTTTACATTCCCCGAGTATCAGCTCTTGCCTACCCTAGAAGAGTACTCTTAGTTGGTGGGGTTACCTATGTTGGATGGATCTCCTTTCCCTTTTCTTGGAGGTGAACCCTAAAGAACAAGACATTGTTAGAGTCATATTTTCGAAGTTATCTGACATCAAGGACGTCAATCACCAACAGTTGCAGAGACTTTTCCAACGTACCCTTGCTCGGTGTTAATGGAGGATTTTTTTTCCCTGACCCTCAATCTACCTTTTGAAGATAGGCTCATCCTCAAAAAGGCCCAGCTAGAAGAGCAGGTCAAGGAGCAGAATATGAAGCTTCCTTAGGGCTTTACTAGCTTTTATTTAGCTACTTTTGTTAAGACTTTCTTTAAAGAATATTTAATTGTAATCTATTTTCAAATAAATAAATATATATATATATATATATATATATATATATATATATATATATATATATATATATATATATATATATATATATATATATATATATATATATATATATATATATATATATATATATATATATATATATATATATATATATATATATATATATATATATATATATATATATATATATATATATATATATATATATATATATATATATATATATATATATATATATATATATATCATAAATAAAATTTCTTTGGTATTCTGCGATATTCGTAAATATTTGAATTCCATGAAGTCTTTCATTCGCATTTTGCATTTTAGCATCATATTTTTGCATTACATGTGTCTCCCGGTTTCTCATTCTCGGCTCTCTCGCCTTCTAGTTTCGTCACCCTGTGTCCTCCGCATCAGTACAACACTAGAGCCTAAGCTCAAAAAAGGATGGAAGAACAAATTCAAGAGATAGACCGTGTCAGCCATGAACTCGAAGATCTTCGAGGGAGTGTGGGGCAGATTATGGAGATGCTACAAGCTCTTAATGCAAAGATGGATACTCAGCCTACTGTTGTTTCTGAGATTACCAATACCGTTGCAGATCCTCAACCAGCTATTACTGTTGAGAATATACATCCTCATGGTCTTCAATCTAGTTTGGTGCCTCCTTCTATTGCTCAACCAGTTCAGCAAGGTGGTCCTCCAAAGTTCAAAACTTTGAGCTCTGACCATCATGAAAGTGTTACACGTCTAAGGAGTCCCTCGAGCAGGTATAACCACAAAATGGCTGCTCATCAACAGTGGCGATGTCCGCCTAAGTACGTTCAAGATTATCCGGTTCAGTATGTTCCACAACCTTATGTAGCTATTGTTGCACCTCCCTTCAATCCTCAGTTTCCTACCTATCAGCCTGTGCAACCGGCTCTGGTCTATCAGCATCCGGTTTATCAACAGCCTCCTGTTTATCAGCCTGCACAAGCTCCTATCAACTGTCAACGAGTGCCTAACACTCCTGTATACCAACCATCAGAGGAGCGAGCACCTCGTCAGAATGGTCCAAATAGGAGAAAGTACAAGCCTTGTCCTCCGATTCCGATGACTCTCACCGAGTTGTATCCTTTCTTAGCACAACATGGTCTGATTACTACTCGAGTTTTGGGTCCACCTCCCAATCCTTTGCCTGCTAACCACAACGTCGCCGCTCATTGTTTATTTCATGAGGGTGCGCCTGGTCACGATTTGGAAGGTTGTTGCGCGCTCAAGAGCATTGTCAAAGATTTGTTGGAACAGAAGATATTGTCTTTCGATGATCCTCAGCTAAAGATCAAGACTCCTCTCAAGGTTTTCAACATATCTCAGCCAGTTACTTCTCCGGTGAATCAGCCGAAGCCGGTATTTATTCAGAGGCCTAGTCCACATCATTCTAGTGATCCTCTAGACAACGTGACCGTGATCAACCAAGAATCCGGGAAAGTTATTTTGAAGGAAGATTTGAAGACTGATAATGAAACAGCGACAGATGTAGTTAGGGCAAGTAAGATGATTCACAGTGATCATATTTCCCATTTCAACGAGGCTCCGCCAGAGGAAACTACTACTACTATGTCGGTCTTGGATACGAAGACTTCATAAACTCCTTCAGACAGTTCATTTTGTTTATTTATATGTATTTTGTTTCTTTGATTAAGCATAATTAACATGTACGGACTTGGTTATTTTGAATAAGTAATGCATAATATTTTTCTTGAATAAATCCATTCGTATTCACTCACAAAAGTATGTTTTCATGATTTATAATGCCAACTTTACTTGATCTCTTGTTTTGATAGAGCATTAGGAGGAGGAGGATGAACCAAAACATCAGATCTCTTGTCGTATACTTTCGATTGAAACCTGCGGATGATGTAAGGCATTGTTTCAAATCTCAAAAATAATGGAGATATAAGGATGATAATCCCTCTTTAACCCTTTTGAGCCTTGAAGTAGGAGTTTTCTTCTTTTCCAAATTAAAACCCTCATTTTAACCTGGGGCGGGGTAGTTTTTCAGTTAAACTGATCGAGCGCTCAGACTGTCAAAAAGGAGGAGCGAACCTTCGAGAATCTATCCCTAACATCTTAGGAAGTTAGAAGTCAATCCCTCTACTACCTAAAGAGTGGGACAGTCACAAGCCTTTCAAAAGAGTCACACGACTCGTTCAAAACATATAGCCCGCTAAGTCAAAACCTATGAAGGAGACTTAGGCAAAACTGGGGCATCCCGCTGGACTCCAATGTTAAATCAAAAAATGCTATCCAGGAAAAAGTTAGGCAATAAAAGCAAAATATAATAAACAAGGGATTACAATAAAGAATCCCCAATAAAGAACAGAGTCGTGAGATTAAAAAAAACAAAGGACAATAGGTGAGTGACTGCCATGTCCAACGCCTTGATGAGTTCTCGACCCTATCAAATCCGATTGAGGAATGAGTGCAAGTATCCAGTTAACTAAATTAGGATTGAAGAACATTACGAAGAATGGGTGGGTACAAATAACTTTGAGACTTTATCCCTTTGCTTCTTAAAACCGTGAACTAAGCCACGATACAACCATTAAAAGACCTAATTGAAGTAGGACTTCGTTTGAAAGCATACTCGACGAGATAATATTTCCTTACTCCTATGAGCTATGCTCAATTTAACGTTAGCATTATAAATTAAAATCATATCCTAACTAAGGTCACCAATTGTTGCGATATCTTTTTCAAAAAAAAAAACTTTAAGACAAATATACATGTTGCATTGACAATTTCAGGATTAGTAGTTCATGCGTGTTGATTTTTGCTTGATATCTTAGAAACTTACATGCAGACATAATCAATGGAGCTTGAGGATCCTGCTAAACAGGGGCAGGAGGTTTCCAATTCACTTACTGATGCAAGCCTGGCGTTCTTAAGAGCTATTCTTATAGACTCAGTCGTAACACGGTTGATCCGTGCCAGTTACGTCGAGATCTGGCAGATCTCTCTAAGAGTTTGAAAACAGTGGGGCACTTGGACTCCATGTTCTCTGTAAAATCCTCTCGAGATGACTTTCTCACAACGCAGGTACTCTAGGCATGATATTTTTCAAAATGGCAACTATCCCAAAGTCCATTAAAATCAATACTACTATGTTTTCACAAAATTCTTCATATACCCGACGAATTTTTACTCCCGGAGGTCTTCATTCCCCAGTAAATCTCATAATTGCAGACGTTCTTTAAACCATCGCCTCAGGAAATAGTCCCCAGAGTGACTTTAAGCCGACACAATCCCTAGAGAGACTTTAAGCTGACACAGTCCCCAGCGAGACTTTAAGCTGACAACATTTTGGACCGAGCCGGTAATCTCCAGTAACTTTCAAGACTACAGAGATCATACCAGCATCTTCCAAGTGATACTGTCTTTTCCTCACCAAAGCTGCCATGCTTTCCTCAGGAAATAGTCCCCAGCGAGACTTTAAACTGACAACACTTTTGGGATCCATCCGATAAATCCCCAGTGACTCTCAAGACTGCAGAGATATCCCCGGTATCCTCCAAGGGATATATGTTCTGGCAGACCCATTCTCAGTGGAATTTTCTGTTCCTCAATGAAATTGCCTTACCTTCCTCAGGAATATTCCCTAGGAGATTTCCATATTCTCCCTCAAGAAGTTAAGATACTTTCCCTAGGGATGTCTGTTGATTTCTCCCCAGTAAGTTTTATGAACTCTCCTCAGGAAAGTTTGATATATTTTATCCCCAATTGGATGTACCGTTCTCCCAGGAAGCTGATGTATTATTCCCAGGAAGTTGCTACATTATATCCGTGAAGCTGCCTAGCTCCACATCTTCCCTATGCAGCGGATATTTATTTTATCCCTGGAAGTCTCTGATCCTAAGATTCTTTTTGGCTGATTATGGTTCATGATAGCAATCCCTCTAGTGAAGTCATGACATCATACTCTCCGGTTGAGTCGCATCGTATCCCTATAAGGAAGTCATGATGCCGTATCCCCCAAGTGGATTATTTTCTTCCCAGGGAAGTTAGAACTTTGAAGCCAGATTCGGTTCTACCATTAACTTTTCCTATTTCCCGATAGATGTACTATTGCAAAGATCGTTGGGTATTCCTGTCGAGATGTTTATTTCATCTCATGTCTCCTCTCACCTGTTTTGTCAGCATGTGCATAAGCCAAAGCATTGCATGCTCATTGCATGACATTTTCATACACCTTAACATACACATTACTATACACTTTGGCATACACATTAGCATCTACATTGTTTTGCCATCCGTGTCATCCTTTGTCGTTACCGACGAGTAACTGGGTTTGTCCGCTCTCTCCAAGTAGATCGTCAGCCCTAAGCATAACATACTATTTGTTTCCAGTTTCCCCACAGAGCTCGAACCTCGTGGACGATGGTTATTTCAGTTATCTTTCTGCGTTAGGATAAGATAATCCCCATTTGAGTTCATTTCCTCAATGGAGTCTTGTTTGGCAGTTCTTTCTAACTCGGCTCGAGATCGAACTTCAGTCTTATCGATCGTCGAACCTACCTGGATATGCATTTATTTTGCACTATCTTTCAAGAAAGCCTTTACAATCCTTTGCAGATATGTGATAGTTCTCGCCTGAGAAGCTTATCACTATAATTGTCATTACAGTACATCTTACAACAATCGGTATGCGATAGTTCTCATACAAGACGCTTATCATTACACATTACCTTACACTTTACAATCTTCATTACACTCTACCATCGATCTTCTCGTACAAGAAGTTCATCCTTACACTCAGTGATCTCGATGTTACCATGATCACAACTTTCTTACATTACACTCTGTGATCTCGATGTTACCATCATCACAACTTTCTTGACAATTTACATTACATGTTACCTCTCAGTGATCTCGATATTATCATCATCACAACTCTCTTTACAATTTACATTACATGTTACCACCTCTACAAGCAATGCTCATCCGAGAAGTTTATCCTTGTTACCTTTGCATATGAGCCGTATTTCTCGCCTGAGAAGCTTATCCTATCTTCGTCATGAGGAGCAGCAAGTGGCCATCTCCATCGAGAAGCTGGTTCCATTTCCTTTATCATAGTGAAGAAAGGGGAGGTTTGAACTGAATCATATTCAAGAGAGCACAAAATCTTGAAGTATGAGGAAGTTCATTTTTATCCTTTAGTAAAAGGAGCTGAATCATATTCAGGAGTGCACAAAATTTTGAAGTATGAGGAAGTTCATTTTATCCTTTAGTAAAAGAAGGAGCTGAATCATATTCAGGAGAGCACAAATTCTTGAAGTATGAGGAAGTTCATTTTATCCTTTAATAAAAAGAAGATCATGTTCTGATCATGGAAGCTTATTTCATCAGATGAGCGACAGTCCCTCCAGCGGAGCTTATCAATCGATCCATTATCATAGATAAGCAACAGTCTCCTTATTTGAGAGCTTATCCAATTTGGCATATAAGTCCCTTCCAACGATAAGTAACAGTTCTCTCTCGAGAAGCTTATCAGGGCGTTTCCCATTAAAGTCCATTTATTTTGGCATACAGCCGGTTTTACCCTGTATATTTTCTATAGATTCCCGAAAATTCCATTCGATCCCGTCACGAGGAAAGGTTTCCAGAAGCTCGGATGTTATTCTTTGCTCAATGCTCCAGCATTCTGTTAATTGATCCTACAGTCGTGCAGATCTAGTTTTACTTTTTACCCTAGAGTATCAGCCGGTCACACCTGAACCTGTTGAACAATTACTCTTGGATATTCCCCCAGTGGAGGCCGTCTCATTGGTGCCATCTCCATTGAGGATCCCGTTCTTACTATTCCCTTTCTAAACATGACAATTGGTCATGTTCGCACCAGTTGGCCATCACTTTAGGTTTCCCCGTGTAATGTTGTTTCCCCAGTGCGTCATATTCCCCAGTGTGGTTTGTTCGTCGCATCTGTCCCCTATGTCGTCGTGTCGTCTGCATTCTTGCATTTATCATTTCCAGCATATGCATCATGCTAAATTCATAGTGTTTACTACCTTATAGCTCGTTTTATCCATAGCATTGCATCTCACTACATCTAAGGGCAAAATTTTCGGTTATCTGTATTTAAATCCCTCCACCATGATTTCTCAAGCCTTCGTTGCTCAAATCATCTGGTGAAGTTATTTAAATAGGGGCAACTGTAATACTCCAAATTTTGCCCTAAGATTTGTCGTTTCATCTCGCATTCCATTGCATTTAACCAGTCACTAACAAGTTTGTGTAGTTGGTTGATTTTTGCAGGAAATAATCATGTGGCGCGCTCTCTAGCGTATTTGTTCGCAGTCGGCTGTCAGTTTGTGAATATGAGTTGTAGTCAGAGAATTTGAGTCGTTGGATATTGTTTATGTGAATCAGAGTCGAGGTGTAGTTGGATGGTTTGATTGTGGAGGATTTGAGTTGTTCAAATTAAATTGATTCAAGTTATTAGTTTGAAGTTAGCCGGAGAATATGATCATTTGAGTTTAATCTGACAGGTTGGATTACTCGGATAAGTTTGTTCATGTGAATTTTCGGAAGGTTTAATCGGAAGTTATGTCGGGAACGAGATTAATCGGATAAATCAGATGAATTTTGAATTAATAAAGAAAAATAGAATTTTTGTTGGCGTTTTCATCTCATTTTAAAATAAAAAATGACAAAAATAATTATATTTCATTTTTTAGTTTTGGTTTTCATTTCATTTTCAAAAATAATTCTATTTCACTTTTAATTTTTATTCTCATTTCACTTTTAAATAATTTTATTTCATTATTGTTCTCATCTCAAATCTAAGTTAATTTTATTTTGTTTTATTGTTTTCATTTTATTTTAAAACAAAGGCATACATTGTTCATAATGGTTTTTCATTTTTATTTGCATAACAAAAAAATAATAATAATAATAATGTTTTTTTATGATATCTTAAAATGAAGATTTTTATTAGAAATAATAATTATTCTTTACAAAAAAAAATATAAATAACCAAAATTACAAAAAATATAATTTTCTTTTTTCCGAAAGGGACGCCATCAAAGTCTCCAGCAAAATCTCCGCCCAGAACGCACCGGATCCGTAAACAATCCAGCCCACATAAACAAATTATATAAAAGGCTTCAGATCGAGAACCCTAAGGGGGGGATCCGAAAACCAAAAGTGAGAAAGCGGCGGCGCAATCGAGGGAGGTTCAGAGAAACTCTTTGAGTTTCATCATCATCACCGTCGGGAAAGAAGAAGAGGAGTTGTTCACAAAAGCCAAAGCTCGCGAGATCGAAGAGAGGGGGAAGAGGATTTCAGAATCATCACTCAGCCGACCGGAAGCGGCGGCGGAAGCGTCGACACTTCATCGCCGACCAAGCAACCGTTACAAGCCTCAGTTTCGAGCATCACCGGCCGGATTTGCAAGCGTAAACCACCCAAATGCTCCAAACCTTCGAAAGGGTGAGCATCTCAGATTGTTAATCGCTTATCTTTTCATTTCGTTTTGTATTTCAAGTGGAAGGAAGAACCAACGACATGCAGGCGAAAAGAAGAAGAGAAAAAGCTTGGGAGAGAGCTTCAATGGCCGTCGGCGGCGCACCCAAGGAAGGAGAAGAAGAAAAGGGAATAAACATAAGAAAACCCTAATGAGTCATAAGGCCCACAAATCATGCGCCTCACTTTTATGCTTTTATTTCCTTATTTTTATTTCTCTTTATTTCTTTATTTTTTCTTTTCCTTTATTTAATTATTCATATTTATTTTAAGAACTTATATTACATTATTTTTATGATGTAAAGTTTGTTAATTAAGTCATTTTCAATTAATTCAAATTGTTTTAGATTATTAAAACTAAAATCATAGGTTAGGTTTAAAAGCTTTTCTCTAAATTAAATCTTTTTAATAAACGTTTAGAATAAGGAATTTTTCTCAATCAAAACATTAAGAGTAAAACAATTTTCTTTAATTAAAATTAAAACAAATTTTCTTATAATCTCTTCTTTGATACACAAAATAATTTCTCTTTTTCCTTTAAATAAAAAATGCAAAAAAATAAAACTCCTAATGTAGCCGTTTCAATTTCTGTCTAACCATATTTATCTTGTTCATTTTAGCTTATTAATTCTTCATTTTGTTCATATTGTCGTTGTTACAATTGTAATTAATGTGAGGTCATCGTCGCAGTTATTTATTCTTATTTTTATTTTTGGGATTTGTAATTTACGCGAGTGATCGTCGTGATGCTTTTTGCTTTACCGCTTTCTTTATTTTCGTACTTTAACTCTGCCATGTGATAATTCATCATCTGCAAAATTTACCATTAGCGTCCTTCCGAAGGATTAGGTCTAAACAGTTTGACCGCCGAATCAATAGTCCTAACCTTGACCGTTTCAAAACCCTAATAGTCTAGGTGTCCCGCCATGGACGAAAATGCCCTTTACCCTAGCATTAGGTCAAAGAGTCGCCGTTCTCTGTTTTAGGGTTTTCCGTCGTGGAACATTTAGTCAACCCTAATTTCAATTAATTATTTCAATATAGAAATAGGATTTTCAAGACTCCACGTAAGCGTTTCCATAAGAAATGCTTACTCCCCATTGGAACCTTGACTACAGTCAAGACGTTTCTAACCTCCCTTTCAAGGGGAACTACGATTACTTTGATTCCATTCCCTATCCAAGATAGGTAGGTACAAGATGCGAATCTTGCCGAGTAAACTTAGGACTAACCCTTAGCTCTTTCTGTCACTCTTAACCCTTAGCTCAGTATATACCTCAAGCAAATAATTAAAGCAAATAGCAAAAATAAACAAAAGGTTCTTATCGAATACTACAGAAGTTTAGGGTGCTAGTACCTTACCTAAGCTTAACCAACCCCTTACCTAGGTCTCTCCCCGCATTGTTTATGATGCTAAAATAGGTTTTCCTGCTTTTTACCTTTTCCTTCAGATAAATCAAAGTTGGTTGTGAATCAAAGATTTTCGATTCAAGCTAATTAATAGTTTGATATCCTATTCTGACCGCAACAATTTACAACTAGATTAGACCATCTTCAACGGTCGTAATATTTGGAGAGTGTTGCCAGCTGTATACTAAAAGTAATTTTTGAGTGGTGCCAACTAATTGAAAGTTGCATTACTGTCATACCTCAAATTTTACCCTTAGATTATTAGGGTCATTTCTCATTTCATTTTATTTTGCATTGTGTTTTAACTAACTGCTAACCAGTTTGTTCAGCCTGTTGCTGTTGCGGGAAATAACGCTGGGTGCGCTTTAATTTACGAAGGGCAGAAGGGTCGTTATCAAAAACTCCTACTCCAAAACAGAACTTAGGGTCATCTAAAAAATGTAAGAAAAATCCTACAATATACTACAATGTGTCAACATTCATCATGTAAAAAATCAGAAACTAAATCCAAGCATTGATATGGAAACAAAATTCTAGAAACTAACACGGCATTATTTCTATTCATGGAACAACACATAAAAATGAATTAAAATTACAATTAAAAAATGTGACAATTATCTAGACATATTAAACTAGCTACAGAATTTTTTTCATGATTTTATGACAACATTTTATATTTTTTTGGAATTAAAATGAAACGAGCATCAAAACAGAAAAATAATAGAAAAAGAAATTTAAAAGAATAAAGGGAGGTGCATCTAGTAACTTCCTACGTTATAATCCATTTGCGCTTTGCGCGTGGGGTGCTAACAGCGAACGGCACAAGCCCAGAATTTCTCTCAAAGGGAACTGGCCAGGGGGGGTGCTGGTAGTGATGTTTTAGTGTGTAATTCTGTGTTGGGCCTCGCGTGAGTGGGTGTGAATAGCAAACTGTGAACAAAGCCCAGTTGAGTTCAAAAACTCAGCTCTTCATGTGTGAGGAAAACGCAGCGCTTTGTTGCTTAAAAGAGGACCATTCGCGAACGAATCCTAGCCGCTAGATGCGTGGAACGAGTCAAGGCTAGGGCGTGATCAGACGCTCACGATCGCGTCTGGGAATTTAAATTGGAAAGCGGAGGGAGTTTCAGGCGCGGTGAGGGGGGCGATGGTCCGGTGGCCGGAGGTAAGCTCCGGTCATCTTCAACCTCTAGCCAACAATGGAACTTTCTCATTTATCCACCAAAATTCGATTTTCTTTAACCAAAACTGCATGATTTTTTGTGTAGATTCCAAATATACAACTTATTTCTACTTTCCTCCATTAAATCTTAGAATCCATGGACGTCCAAGAATCACTCAAGAAAAACAATTTTCTCAAAACTCCAAATTGAAATCACTAATCTCTTCCTCTCACTTCCTACATCAACAATCTATGTTTATTTTCCATTTTCATCCACTAACAAGAGAGATATTCGAACTACAACCTAGGGTGTCAATTTCTAAAGTTTCAAGAAACCTAACCAAACTTATCCTAAAAGCTTCTATACATCCTAAGGATTATAATTATGTGAAAATGGCGCCTAAATTCAACACAAACAGAGAGCATGGATGAAAAATTAGAATCTTGTTTGGAGCTTCAATGGTGGCTTGAGAGGTTGTTGAAGCTTCACAAAAAGTGTCCAGAATCATTCCATAATCATCATAGAAGCTTCTCCAATGCTCAATCTTGCTTGAAAATGTGCCAAATTCCAAATTCTAAAATCAATTTTTTCACCACTTTTTCTCCATGAATTTTTGTTGTAACTACCTCCAAAATCAGTTATTTTCTGTTAGGAATCATTGAAATGTCATATACAATGGATCTTGAATGATTTTCATCCCAATGGGAGCCCATAAGAGTCCAATCCAAAATTCACATTTTTGAGTTTGAAGCTTTATGGAAATGGTGAAAAACAGAGCAAACCAGCTTGTACATTTATTCATATCAGTTCCTTATGATGCAAGGATCATGTAGGGCTGAGATTAATGCCTTGGAAATGAATAGATGGTGGATTTCCATTATGTGACTTAAAGTTCAAGAAACCATGAATATGGCCAAGTAAATGACTTCAAATTTGATTTCTGATTTTTCCATTGTTCTTAAAACATTGTTTGCACTCAAAAAATGTACCAACATGACATAATTTGACTTAATTGGCATTAAATCCAAACTAGGCCTTTTCAAACTTCTTTTCATGAAATTTTCTCCATACATTCTCATTTCCAAGCTATTTAAATGATCCCTTGAGGTTTGGTTGACCAAATAATCCCATTTGGAGCAACTTTCAAGTTGGCAAGATTTTCATTTAAGGTATGCAAAGTGGTGAACTTGACCTGTAATGAAAATGACCTGTAATCTCACTTTCCCAAAATACCCCTGACTTGTAACCCTCATAACTTGAGTTCTACAAATCATATGAAAGACTTATAGTACAATTTGGAAAGCTAAGACCAAGACCTACAACTTTCATATTGGCCAAAAGTTCAGGAGAAACATCCTTTTAGGTCAAAAGTTCCTGGGAAGTTGGTTGACTTTTGCAGACAAATTTCACATTCATCTGATGACCTGTAACTTGTCTGGATCATAACTTGAGTTTTATAAATCCAATCAAGGACTTCTAGTACTAAAATTAAAGCTAAGAACATGCTCTACAAGTTCCATGTTGGTCAAAAGTTGGGATGAAACTTGTATCTTGAGATACGTGGTCTTGAAGTTAGGCACTAAACAGGGGATTTTACCCTAAGAACCCTAGTTTAGCAAGTCCTCACACTTGGAATTCTTCTTGAATTATTCTTGGAATAACACATCATGTATCTCAACACAACTTTCCATGATCTCAAAGACTTAGAATTGATTCCTAATCCCCTCCAATTGCACAGTTGACTCAAGGTTGACCAGACAAAAACCCTAATTGCAACACCCTTAACTGTGGCTCTTCACACTTAGCATAATGACTTGACTGAGCTCTACCATGACCCTCAAGGCACTCTATGAGCTCTATCCACATATCCTATCCATGATCAAGGCTTCACAACCCACTGATGGTCTTCAATTGGCTCCCAAGTTAGGAGATGAACCACATACAAGCATCCAAACTTCTCAAGAACACAACCCACTTTCTGATGATTTTGGTGACCTCTCAAGCTTGAATAAGACCTCTAGATAAGCTCCTCTTGATATAAACCACACTTGATCCCCTGCTAAATGAATAATGCTATGTTATGCAAATGCTAGAACAATGCAATGCTAATGCAATGAAACATAAACCAAGTACGAAAAAGGTTAGGCAAATTTTAGGGTGCAACAGCTGCCCCTATTCAAGTGGCTTGGACCTGACTGGATGAAAAGCGAACGACTTTCATCCAATCAGGGTAAAAGACGGTTGAATACCAAAGAACCCGGAAATTTGCTAACCGAAGAAATAATCTGTGAACACTTCCTGGGGGAAAAATATCCAGAAAATTGAATCTGGTTGTCACAGCAACAAGCTGACCAATCATCTGATACAAAACCTGATTTCAACGTCAACCACCTGTGTGACGCCACAGGCATTGAATCCACATACTGGATCAACAACAATCACTCTTCGAATATACACTACAATAATCAGGCACCGAGCCACAGGACCATATCAAAATATTATCCTTGACCTTCCATCTCCGAAGAAATGGGCATGCACTAAATAGAAGTGTGAACTGTCAATATCTCTGACCTTCCATTTCTGCAGAAATGAGCATACACTAAATAAAAGTGTGAACTATCAATATCTCTGACCTTTCACTTCCGCAGAAATGGGCATACACTAAATAACAGTGTGAACTGTCAATATTCCTGACCTTCCATTTCCGCAAAAACGGGCATACACTAAATAACAGTGCGAACTATCAATATCTTTGACCTTCCATTTCCGCAGAAACGGGCATACACTAAATAAAAGTGCGAACTATCAATATCTCTGACCTTCCATCTCTATAGAAACGGGCATACACTAAATAAAAGTGCAAACTGTCAATATCTCTGATCTTCCATTTCCGCAGAAACGGGCATACACTAAATAAAAGTGTGAACTGTCAATATCTCTGACCTTCCATTTCCACAGAAATAGGCATACACTAAATAAAAGTGCGAACTGTCAATATCTCTGACTTTCCATTTCCACAGAAATGGGCATACACTAAATAAAAGTGTGAACTGTCAATATCTCGGACCTTCCATTTCCGCAGAAACGGGCATACACTAAATAAAAGTGCGAACTGTCAATATCTCTGACCTTCCATTTTCGTAGAAACGGGCATACATTAAATAAAAGTGCGAACTATCAATATCTCTGACCTTCCATTTCTGCAGAAACGGGCATACACTAAATAAAAGTGTGAACTGTCAATATCTCTGACCTTCCCTTTCCGCAGAAACGGGCATACACTAAATAAAAGTGCGAACTGTCAATATCTCTGACCTTCCATTTCCGCAGAAACGGGCATACACTTAATAAAAGTGTGAACTGTCAATATCTATGACCTTCCCTTTCTGTAGAAACGGGAATACACTAAATAAAAGTGCGAACTGTCAATATCTCTGACCTTCCATTTCCGTATAAACGGGCATACACTAAATAAAAGTGTGAACTGTCAATATCTCTGACCTTCCATTTCCGTAGAAACGGGCATACACTAAATAAAAGTGCATACTGTCAATATCTCTGACCTTCCATTTCCGCAGAAACGGGAATACACTCAATAAAAGTGCGAATCGAGCATCCGAAGACTTGAACAAGCAACTCCGCGGGGAATTTCTGACATCAGCTGCCAGACATCCATCTTGAACAAAAATGGGTAACAACTTCGAAGGTATAATCATGAAATCTTTCCTTTTAAAACGCTGACGTAACAGCAATCTGAGGAAAACTCCACTGGGGAAGAAGAGAAACTCAACCAAGCAACTCTGATGAGGGAACACATGATAGGAAGAATACATATCTCATGCCAAAAAATTGACTATTCGGAAACCATCCTAAACAAGAATTCCAATCGCCTGCAGGGAAAAAACACCTGAAAACAAAGATGTAACCAACCTGGCTTATGTTTCAAAATGCATATGTTTGAAAAATGGCGTAATGCTCCATATTGCATGGAAATGCTACACGTTTGGGGTAGGTGCTATGCACGATGCAAATGCAAAGAGGCGTTCCAGCAAAATATATGTCGGAGGAACGAAGCCAAACTTCCGCTGGGGGAAGAAACAATCCTGCTGGGGATATCTCGAAGTATCCGGAGTTACAAACTCTGCAGATGATGATCAACCTATTGGGAGAAAGACAACTTGCTGGAGAAAAGAAAGAACAATCTTGCGCGGGGATGATCCTTACAAACCACTGACAACCTGATTACACTCTGCGAGGACTTCACTGGGGATTAAATGTGCACACGACCAACTGCTGGGAATGCACCTCACTGCCTGACCGCTTGCTAGCTCGCATCCAACTCTTCTAGGGATAAAAAATGTGACTTTCATCTGCTGGAGAAGAATAAGGTCACCTAGAGCCTACTCCTACGTTAAGGGACTCTAACTGGGGAAACACGATCCCTGCCTAGGATGCATCTGGTCAGGGGGAATCTATCTTCGTTCGGGGAAACACATCAATGCTCATAGCCTCATGTTCAGACTCCATGGGGAAACACGACCGAACCAGTTGAGGAAGAAGGAGTCATCCTGCTTGGAAAAACATGCCATGAAACGAACTCGAAATGGCTTGCCCCAAAATCTATAACAAATTTTGACAAACTCTGCAGACATGGAGAGGAACGGATCTTTCGCTTTCAGCTTTTGCCCCAGCCTGCGGGATCTTCGTTATATCCTTTCAAAAGGAAACCTGAGATCTTTGTACTCTGGTGGTTTGATACGAACGGCTTCAGCACTTCTAACCTCACGGAGGCGCTTCAAGTTAATCGCCTTCAGGATAAGGATAGCTTTGACGCTCTCAGGGTGACCTGCCCTAGTCTTGCCATGACTTTGCCCCTCATGGGCTGATCTGTAGGGAGTAGTACCCTCGGCTGCGAGAGATTCATCAAATCTCGACCTGATTGCCCCGGATTACCTGCTCTCTGGATGGCTGACTCCCATGCCGTGATCATTTGACATAACTTGCCCCGGTTCACCGGGATATTCTGGCGTCCTACATTCTGTCCTGATCATTCTTTCCATCGTGGAAATTTTCCCGCTGTTAAGCGCTCACTCGCTAGTAAAACAAACTGTTATGCATAAAAGACATATCAAATGCAATGCATATGGCAGTTTTCAAAATCCAATATGTTCACTGGAAAAAAATTTATGACATAAAATGTATGAATCATTCATCAATATGTCAAAATCAATACAATGTTGTAAGAAGAATCCTTTCAGGAGTCAGTTCCAATGCGATCTTTACCGAAGTATACTCTCAAAACAAACCTATCTCAATTAGGACTTTTAAAGGTTGTAACGTGGTCAGGTTCACGGTTTATGAAAGAAAAGATAAAGGCTCAAAATTCGTTTTAACCCACCCATTCTCCGTGATGTTCTCCGATCCTACATTCAGCTAATTCGACCTTAGCGTTCTCCTTTCAAAGGTTGAGTGACAATTCAAGGAATTACACTTTTCGAAGTGACAGTCGCTCCCTTTTCGTCTTTTGGCGTCCGGAGCCACACGATTTTGTTCTTGTTTGAGGATTTTTCTTTTGTAATCCTTTTCGTTTTTTGTTTTCCCCTAACTTTTTCCTGGACTGACTCTTTAGAGTTTCTTCAATTTTGAAGTTCAGCGGGGTACCCTAATTTTTGCCTAAGTCGCTTGCTTTCGAGATTCGACTTAGCGGGATTTTCTTTTCGATTCTTTCTTTCTTTTTTTTTGGAACAAATCGTATGACATCGGCTCGTATGACTTGTTAAAGAGATTGTGACTGTTTCACTCCTGATCGACCAGGCTTAACCATTATGGTTTATTAGGTACGACCTATATAGGTGTGGTCTATCCTCGAACGGACACTCCTTTTGTAATTTGAACGCTTGGTCAAATTAACTGACACCTACCCTGCCCCAGGTTAAGATTGAGGGTTTTTTCGTTTTCTGGAAGAAACTCCTACTACTCGGCTCAAAGGGGTTAACAAGGGATTATCTTCCTTATATCTCCAGTGTTTGTGAATTGAAACAATGCTTGTACATCATCAACAGGTTTTTATTCAAAAGCATACATTCGGAAGCTTGCGCTTCGTTGGATTTCGTCATCCTCCCCGGATTCCACTTAAACAAGTGTTTGAAATAAAAGAAAGCAATAGAGTGAACACGAATGGATTAATTCAAAACATGCATATTTATTTCATTATCAATATCAATTGAAAACAACAAGCTTTACAAACGAAATTTGCAATTAAACAGGAAAGAAACTACAAATGTAAAGAAATGACATGAAAAATTCAGATTGCCAGCTTCTAGGAACTGGGTTTTCACACTTATTTGCTGCGGAAACAACCATCTGCAAAGTTGCTTATTGAAACCACTATGCTCAAAACGGCAAACGGGTGAACTGCCTCTCTGATTTCTTTGGGTTTTGCCTGGCACGTAGGTTTGACCGATAACGGTAAGGCTGCTGATTCTGGAGAGGAGCTGATGTCTGTTGCAAAGACTGGACGCATTGTTGACCTTGAACAGTTGAACCACTTGGAAGTTGAGTCTGAATTGACAGGGACTCCTTTTGTTCAGGTGCTTTCATCCTCAATCTTGGTCTAGACACAGGCAACAACTGAGGACAGAGGGATTCTGACACCATTGATTGCAGGATATACTCCTGGACCTACTGCAGCTTCGGGAACATCCATCATCTCGGCAACATATGGAATAGGACCATCAGGTACAGTTACGCCGCTCGACATGAATTCAATAGCTTTTGAGTCAATCAGATCTTGAACCTTATGCTTAAAAGCATGACAGTTCTCAATTCTATGCCCCAGTGCCCTAGAGTGGAAGTCGCAACGGGCGTTCATATCAAAACCTGACTGTAGCTTACCCTAAGGTGGGTCCAAAATCTGAAGTTCGACCAACCGAAGATGAAGCAAAACTTGCAACAACTGAGCATATGTCAAAGGGATCGGATCGAAAGTTCTGTCCGCTGATCTTACCTTCTGAGCGTACCCCCTCCTAGTCATATGATTATCCCGAGAAGCAATGCGTTGAAGAGAAAAATTCAAGGCTCTTTGTCGTCCATTAGACATCCGAGGCTTATCAACCATTGGCACAGGTTCCACAGGCACAAGTGGAACAAGCATCTTTGTTGCGGCTTCAGGTGGCTGATCCTCTTCTTTCCTAAGCACATTCTTGATTATTTCCATGATCAATCCCACCTGGGTCTTCAGCTGATTGTTTTCCTCTTTGAGTGTCTTCTGATCCAGACGTAACTCTTGCATTTCCATCATAATCTACCTCATCTGGCCTCGGACCCCATTCAGCCCTGCTCGTACCTGTTCCATAGCCTTGTAGAGGTTTCTGTAATCTTCCTGATCGGATATCCTGCAACAAACTGGTTAGCACAGCGAATAAGATCAATGGTTATGCGGTACCTGTTATGCAAAATGATATGCATATGCAAATGCAAACATGTAGCAAGGGATCAAGAGTGCGTTGTTGAGGAGACCAAGGCTCTGTTTCAACATCATCACAGCACTGCCCTGACAATAAAACCCTGATGAGGACCAATAATTATGCACTGTCGAGAACAACCACATCTCTGATGATAAGAACCCTCTGATCCCAACAAAATTGATTCACTGTCAAGAAAACCAGGTAGTTTGAAGGTTAAGGTTTCCTGCAATAACCCGACCCCGCTCACAAGTATGAACCTAATCACAGACAAGGTATGGCATCCTATGTGTTTCCCAGCGTCACAGACTTTCAAGAAACGATGATACGATACCCAAGAGGTGTGGCATCATCATCTCTTGAAGTGGCCTCACTCAGCTGAGTCACAAATGATCGGTCCCCAGAGTCGACAATCCTCCAAACCAACAACCCCTCAAGCCTAAAGGGCCGGAAAAGAAGTCAACCGGGAGAATCTCGTCTGAGCATGGATTTCGTGAGACACTAGTACATGCAAAGCATGCACGCGCCCACTACTTTCCACAACTAATGCTAGGTATACCCTCAAGTCTGGGTCTGGCTTATCACTCATCAGAGCCCCTCCCACAACAGCACAATAATGATATCATACTGAAAATAAAATGCGGAAAGTAAAGTGTAATAAATAAAACCCAACAGGTAAACACACAAGCGCTAGGATTGACTCGCATAGGGGATGGGAAACGGTCCCAGCATAGGGGATGGGAAAAGAAGTCCCCAGCAGCTATAAGTCCCCAGCAGAGTCGCCAGCTGTCGCTACCGCGAAAATAAGGTGTCGGCAAAACAGAAGAGTCACCACCTTTCGTTATTTATCCCACAGAAAGGGAAAGGAAACGATCGGAAATACCTGACGAATAGGTATAAGACAAGGTCATCGCAACCATGTTTGGATTCGGGAGTCGGTTATGCAAGGGGAAGGTATTAGCACCCCTCACGTCCATCGTACTCGATGGGGTCCATGCTTGTTGTGTTTATCTGACGGGTTAATTTTATCTATCTACGCTAAAAATCTGGTCTGAAAAGAAAAGAAAGTGACTCGGCAGAACACAGCAGTTCTATGCCTACGTATTCCCGTCTGGAACGAGAAATCAGAGTCAACGTAGTTCGCCTAACTACGGGTTACAGGGGAATGTTGCTCGCCAAGATATTGCATCTCGTGCCTACGTACTTTCACACGGCGTGAAAGATCAAAGCAAACGTAGTTCAGGACAACAAGAGACACAAGTTTGTCTTTTTTATCCGAGTAGGGTTAACAGACGGTTCCAGCAGTTGGTGTATGCAGCTCGCTCGACGGAGACTTAGGCGTTTACTGTTTGCGGTAGAACCGGGAGTTAACAGAACTCTCCTTATGAAAAGGGTTTCCAAGGATTAAAGGTCCCATAGGACAAAAAGAGTTTGATCTTTGTTTTCTGTCTTTTAGAAGTATCTTTTATGGATGTCTGCAACTAATATCACACTAGAGACTATGACCTAAGAGTGAATGCATCGCATGTCACCCAAAGGGTGCCATACTAAACATCCAAGCTATTGAAAAGAAACTCTCCAACAACCCTTCCTCAAGTAGCTTAAGGCTCGTAGCGTACGACAACAATTTTAACCTTTATTACTGTATTTTGATTTGTTTGAAGATGAGAAGAGAAAAGACGCACTAAAGGGGAGCTGATCCAATCCTAAAGTTGTCATGCAAAGTTGATCCTATTATTGAGGTTATGAGGGAGCTACCTAATGTTATCATGCATGATTAGAACCCTAATGTCTGTCATAACTTCTCTTGAACAAGAGAAGTCAGAGTTCCTAGGGGAACATGGCACAGGAAAGCAACAACAAAAGAAATACTATAAAGAATAAAACTGTAAGTAAAATGCATGCAATGCAACAATACAAGGAGAAAGAGACAAGCTCAACTTCTAAAGCAAACAAGCCAGAGGCAACACAAAACACATGTAAGGGAGACTACACTTAACCTTAAGCCAGCAAGCAAATCCAATCAGTAACAGACAAGCAGAGGGAGACAGACTTAACCTCTAATGTAGACAAGCAAAGGGAGCTCAGCTCAACCTTTAGGATGCTCTTAGGCATAAAATCATCTACATGAGGCCTAGTCTAATGAAACACACCAAGCAGTCACACAAGCACAACAAAGCAATCAGAAAATACAACAAACAAAACAGCAGACAAGCAGCTCAACAACAAAGCAGTCTGACAGCAAAGCAAATCCACAGTCTGTAAGAAACTTCAAGTCTAAGCCATCTTCAAGAGAAGGAAATGAATGCTCCATCTTCAAGCTTCAAAGGATCCACCAAAAGAGAAGAGAGTTAACATCAATATTATTGCATGATGATGGGAAGCATGATGGAAACCAAGGGAATCCATCATGACACTCAACCATACATCTAAGATAGACATCCTCAAAGGTTCTACCTCTTGTGATATGCCACGCATCCTTCCAAAGGAAGGATGAGGCTTCCACATAGGAACCTTGAATCATTGGATGAGGATGGAAAGCAATCAAGGAAATCCATGTTTATTTGAAGAAAGAGAAACCAAAACTAAAGCTCTTCCTAAACCCTAATTGATTAAGCTACAAGAAAGCTACTAAAAGGAGGTCTAAACACCAAAACTAAACACCACAATCAATCAAACAGAAGCCTCTATATGTCTAAAGCACTATCCAAAAGGAATGGGAAATTTATTTCATGCTATGGGTCACCATTGAAGGCATTCTAGAGGAGAAGTCATGTTAGAAGCATATTAAAACTAGCCTAAGTTTTAAATCTATTTAAAATACCAAAACTACTTATAAAATCCTATAAAATTTTCTAAGGCAACCTACATGTGTTAGGTACCTAGGGTAAAAGGATCAGGGCCTAAATCAATGCTCAAGGTCACCTAAGAAAATCTAAACCAAGAGGCACCAAATAAAGGTTCAAGATGGGAAACCTCTAAAAACCTAATCCAAATTAGAACTTAGAGTCATATAAAAAATGTAAGAAAAATCCTACAATATACTACAATGTGTCAACTTTCATCATGTAAAAAATTAGAAATTAAATCCAAGCATTGATATGGAAACAAAATTCTAGAAACTAACACGACATTATTTCTATTCATGGAACAACACATAAAAGAAAATACAAAATTAATTGAAAAATGAATTAAAATTGCAATTAAAAAATGTGACAATTATCTAGATATATTAAACTAGCTACAAAATTTTTTTCATGATTTTATGACAACATTTTATATTTTTTTGGAATTAAAATGAAACGAGCATCAAAACAGAAAAATAATAGAAAAAGAAATTTAAAAGAATAAAGGGGAGGTGCATCTAGTAACTTCCTACGTTATAATCCATTTGGGCTTTGCACGTGGGGTACTAACAGCGAACAACACAAGCCCAGAATTCCTCTCAAAGGGAACTGGCCAGGGGGGTGCTGGTAGTGATGTTTTAGTGTGTAATTCCGTGTTGGGCCTCGCGCGAGTGGGTGTGAATAGCGAACTGTGAACAAAGCCCAGCTGAGTTCAAAAACTCAGCTCTTCATGTGTGAGGAAAACGCAGTGTTTTGCTACTTACAAGAGGACCATTCGCGAACGAATCCTAGCCGCTAGATGCGTGGAACGAGTCAAGGCTGGGGGCGGTCGGACGCTCACGATCGCGTCTGGGAATTTAAATTGGAAAACGGAGGGAGTTTCAGGCGCGGTGAGGGGGACGGTGGTCCGGTGGCCGGAGGTAAGCTCAGGTATCTTCAACCTCTAGCCAACAATGGAACTTTCTCATTTATCCACCAAAATTCAATTTTCTTTAACCAAAACTGCATGATTTTTCGTGTAGATTCCAAATATGCAACTTATATTTACTTTCCCCCCATTAAATCTTAGAATCCATGGACGTCCAAGAATCACTCAAGAAAAACAATTTTCTCAAAACTCCAAATTGAAACCACTAATCTCTTCCTCTTACTTCCTACATCAACAATCTATATTTATTTTCCATTTTCATCCACTAACAAGAGAGATATTCGAACTACAACCTAGGGTGTCAATTTCTAAAGTTTCAAGAAACCTAACCAAACTAATCCTAAAAGCTTCTATACATCCTAAGGATTATAATTATGTGAAAATGGCGCCTAAATTCAACACAAACAGAGAGCATGGATGAAAAATTAGAACCTTGTTTGGAGCTTCAATGGTGGCTTGAGAGGTTGTTGAAGCTTCACAAAAAGTGTCTAGAAGCATTCCATAATCATCATAGAAGCTTCTCCAATACTCAATCTTGCTTGAAAATATGCCAAATTCCAAATTCGAAAATCAATTTTTTCACCACTTTTTCTCCATGAATTTTTGTTGTAACTACCTCCAAAATCAGTTATTTTCTGTTAGGAATCATTGAAATGTTATATACAATGGATCTTGAATGATTTTCAGCCCAATGGGAGCCCATAAGAGTCCAATCCAAAATTTACATTTTTGAGTTTGAAGCTTTATGGAAATGGTGAAAAACAGAGCAAACCAGCTTGTACATTGATTCATATCAGTTCCTTATGATGCAAGGATCATGTAGGGCGGAGATTAATGCCTTGGAAATGAATGGATGGTGGATTTCCATTATGTGACTTAAAGTTCAAGACACCATGAATATGGCCAAGTAAATAACTTCAAATTTGATTTATGATTTTTCCATTGTTCTTAAAACATTGTTTGCACTCAAAAAATGTACCAACATGACATGATTTGACTTAATTGGCATTAAATCCAAACTAGGCCTTTTCAAACTTCTTTTCATGAAATTTTCTCCATACATTCTCATTTCCAAGCTATTTCAATGATCCTTTGAGGTTTGGTTGACCAAATAATCCCATTTGGAGCAACTTTCAAGTTGGCAAGATTTTCATTTGAGGTATGCAAAGTGGTGAACTTGACCTGTAATGAAAATGACCTGTAATCTCACTTTCCAAAATACCCCTGACTTGTAACCCTCATAACTTGCGTTCTACAAATCATATGAAAGATTTATAGTACAATTTGGAAAGCTAAGACCAAGACCTACAACTTTTATGTTGGCCAAAAGTTCAGGAGAAACATCCTTCTAGGTCAAAAGTGTCTGAGGATTATTATTGTGACATGTGCATCATACATTCATGTGCATCTGGACTTCGGTTCAAGACCTCGATTACTTTGGCTTCAATCCTACTATGTGGATGTGAAGTGTTTTGATGTGCTCCGATTCTCTAGTAGAATCGATCCTATTGATGAGGATCTATGGAGGGTTGATGGCCCAGTGTCCATCGAGCTGTGATGATTGGTACCACATGCATTGAGTAGTGTCGCATTGCATTTATGAGTCTTTTTGTATAAATTATGACGTTGTAGCCTTTGAGCATATTTGAGGAATATGAATGTATTGAATATAATTATGATGTCGTTTATGCATTAACTGTTATACATTGATTATTATGAACTGTTTTACTCACCCTGCCTGTTTGAATGTTACCTCCACGTGGGTAACATGCAGATGACTCAGTTTAGCCGTGGACGCTGTCGAGAAGTATTTTTGAAGTCTTTGAGTGTTTTAGCCTTTTGGTTAGCTTAGAGGGTCTTTCTCTGATATGTAACATCGGGTTGGGTTCTTTGAGTGAAACTACATATCAGTGGGTTATTTTACTTATTTTTCCCTTTTGAGGAAACCTTGACTTTATGCTTTGAGTTCCACTGTTTTATGATGTTTTGATGTATTTTGGGGAAAACCCGTAGTTATGGAGTATGAACCTATTTTGATGACATTGAGAAATCTACGCCCTTTTAGTGGCTTTTTATTGAGATTTATTTATTTACTCTAACATCTGTGTAATTTTGCCATGATAATTGTGGGGTAGAAAATGGTGTTACAGTTCAAGCTATTGACATCTACACCCTATTATGCTTGATAACACGAAATCGTATATATATTGATGCATAATTCAACTGATGTTTAACTGTTTTCGATCCGATTTCGGGTTATTTCCGTGTTATTTGTCTGATACTTTGCAGGTATTTGATGATCGTGCCTAAACAAGGCAATATGAAGAAAAGAAGCAATCACAGATGAAATATGGACGAAAACCAGATGAAAACAACATGAAAAACGCAGAATGCATATTTTGCTGCTGTGACGACCGTCACAGCTCCATGACGACCGTCATGCAGGCAAAAACGCCCCACTTCAAATGCACGTGCAAGAAGCAGTTCCAAGTCCCAAATAGTGGACCACTACTCCCTGATAATTCTGCCTCAAAGTCCACCTTCTTCAAGTTATAACTGTTAGAATTCTATTTCTATAAATAGGGAAGGAGGGGAGCTGAGAAAGGGAGCCGCATTCAGACAACGAAGTGCTGCCAATTTATCTTCAGAGCAACTGTCGCTTGCGCGAAAATAAGGTGCCGGCATGACAGAAGAGTCGCCACCTTTCGTTATTTATCCCTCAGAGCGGGAAAGGAAACGATCGGAAAAACCTGACGAAAAAGGGTAAGACAAGGTCATCGCAACCATTGTCTGGGTTCGGGAGTCGGTTACGCAAGGGGAAGGTATTAGCACCCCTCACGTCCGTCGTACTCGACGGGATCCTCGCTTGTTTGTTTACTTGGACGGGTTAGTTATAATCTATCTACCTATCAAGGCTGGCTGAAAAAAGAAAAGAAAAATGACTCGGCAAAGCGTCGCGCTTTATGCCTACGTATTCCCGTCTGGAACGAGAAATCAGAGTCAACGTAGTTCGGCTAACTACGGGGAGGAAGATGGGGAAGGTTGCTCGCTAGGATATCGCATCCTATGCCTACGTACTTTCATCTGGTATGAAAGATCAGAGCAAACGTAGTTCGGGAAACTACTGAAAATATGGCTCAACTAGGAGGGAGACTATCAAGTCCTACTGTTATCATGCCATGGATTCGTCCTATGGTTGAGGTTTGAACAGGGAACTCCTAGATGTTGTCATGCATAGGTTTCAACCTAAAAGTCTATCATCAGATCCTTATCAAAGGAAATGAGAGTCCTAAGGGATCATGTCAATGATACACAGAAACAGACAAAAGCATCAGCTTTAACAGTAAAATGCATGCAATGCAAGTGAGGGAGGCAATGTGTGTGGGGTTTCAGCCTCCACAAGCTCATCTCAACCTCAAGCCAGTCATGAAATAACAGCAATCATACTGAAAATAATCAACATGCTATCAAGCAATAAACAGATAAAGGAAATGAAGTGCTATCAGGCAAACAAAACTCACATGAGAAAGAATCATCTATTCTCTAACCCTAACCCTAATCACAGGATCTAAACAAACCTAAGCAAAACTCTCAAGCAGAACCCTAAGCAGGAGAAATCATTCCCAGTCTTCAAGCTTCAGAATAAGCTTACCAAAGAAAGGGAGCTAAGCAAGCAAGCTCATAGTGTCTTCCTCAGGAGAACACTAGGAGGTGTATACTCAGGAGTCATACCCTATGTGGCTCAACCACTGTGATCAGTTTACATCCCTCCTCAGGAGAGATTAAACTCACAAGCAGGCTCCAACATCACTGGACATTTAGGAAATCCTATCTGAACTAGTGGAACTAAGTGAATAGACCCATAGGACCTTCCTCAGGAAAGTACTAGGAGGCTTCCACTTAGGAGTTGTATCCCATGTGGCTCAACAACATGTGATCAGTTTACATTCCTCCTCAGGAGAAATTAAACTCACAAGTTGGCTCCTACATCATTGGATACTTGAGAAATCCTAGATCAACTAGTGGAACTAAATGAATAGACTCATAGGACCTTCCTCAGGAAAGTACTAGAAGGCTTCCACTTAGGAGTTGCATCCCATGTGGCTCAACAACAAGTGATCAGTTTACATTCCTCCTCAGGAGAAATTAAACTCACAAGTTGGCTCCAACATCATTGGATACTTAAGAAAGAGGTGAGAAGGAAGGATGAAAGTCATTCATAGTGCCTTCCTCAGGAAAGTACCATGAACTTCCTTCAAACTTCAGGCTCTCAAACCTCACCAACAGGGCATCAGCCAAGCTCTGGGTCTCTGCATCTTGATCTACAAGCTTCCCCTTCATGATGCTCCCCATCAATATCCTCAAGGCAACCCAAGCCCTTCATCAAATTCCTCAGAAAGAACCCCACAGATGAACAGATAACCCACTGAACAGGCCAAATCATCAGGCAACTTCAGAAAATGCCTAAAAATACTAAACTAATGGGGAAAAAATTTAACAAATAATCACAAGGGTCCTCAACACCTACTCCTAACATCTACAAAGGTTTCTACCTAAAAATCAAGATAAGACTCAATCAAAGAAAGGGAATCATCACCTATGCACAATTCTAAACCCTAATTAGACTATCCTAAGTCTACCCTAATCAAACTAATCAAGATTAATTCTAAAAAATCTAGAAAAAATCCTATGGGGAAGGTTGACTAATCACCTAATTGCACCAAAAAGAATGGGTAAAAAAGATTAATGGAAAGTACTAAAACAATTCCTACAAAATCAAATATCAAAATGAAACAATTAAAAAGCTATTGAATTGGAAAATCTACTAAAAATATTAAACCTAAAAATAAAATCTCAATTTTATTCTTATAATTTTCTACTCATTTTAATCTACTCATGAAAAAAAAGAAGCATTTAAAAATCATTTTCTATCATTTTCTAATGAATTAAACAAAACAGAAATATTAAAAAAGAAAATTAAAACAAATTAAATGAATAAAGGGAGGGGGGGTCAGAATAGCACTCCTCGCTAGTTATATGGATTGGGCCAACAAATAAGGGGGGTGGGGATAGAAGTCTGGGCCCAGCGCCCTCTAAATGAAACGCGGCGTTTTAGTTAATTCAAACTTTCCCTCTCTTTCTCAGGCGCGATCACAGCCGTCGGATTGAGTGAATTGGTCAATCCCTGGAACGAATCCAACGTCTCACCTTCATCGTCCCCAATGCAAACCCTAGGTTCTCAGAATTCTCCCTCCATGCCATCAACTTCGAGCCCTTCTAACTCCCTCTACACGCCACGGCTTGCCACGATATAAAAAAGAAAAATCATCTACTTCTCAAGGGGAACACAACCCTACGTTCACTTTTCCACATCTCGCCCTAAATTGTTCTAACAGAAGGATTGAAGATCCGGGTACAACCACATTCAACTGCTATCAAACTTTCACCAAACTTCAACCTAATGATTTACAGATACACTACACATTACCCTAACTAATGCACACTAATTCTTGATGATTGAAATGCCCTAAACTAATAGTTCTTGAAAATCAAAGTTTCAAACACCTGCCATGGAACCTCATGGAACAGGCTGTAACTCATGGGGAAGAATCATCTAGCCTAGTACATCATGTCTATGCCTAAGAAACTAATTGAAGCTGCATAATTAAGGAGGTATAAAGTGAAGAAGAAACCTGTCAAAGGGTTATGGTGCAGTGGTGTAGAGGTGGTTCCCAGCCTTGGAATTGCTTGCAGATGGTCCTTGAATGATTCTCAGTATTCTGTTTGCAATGGTGATGAAGGAGATGGCTGGTAGTGCAAGATATCTCAACTTGCTTCAACTTGAAGAAATCTCTCCAATGGCTATGTATCTCTCTCTCTCCTCTGACTTGGCTCAAGTTTCACCAACCTTTCATCACTCTTTGATGCCCTCTTTAAATATTAATCATTGGAAGTTTCTAGATTCATCTAGAAGAGTGTGGAAACTTCATGAAAGTCTCCTTGAATGAGAAGTTGAAAGTCTCATATCCCTTGCTTCATGCATGGTAATTTGGTCTCAAAATGTCCTTATATGAGTTATTGAATGAGGATGGGTGAAAAACAAGTGCATTTGTTGCTTATGTAGGGTTTTTCAACATTGCCTTCTTATGCAAGTAAGAAATTTCCAAAGGAAGTCCATTTTTTAAGCCTCAAATGAAAATTCTATTTAAACCAATCTTCTCAAAATGTTTTTTCCAATCAAAATGATATATTGGATGACTTATTTTGGATTTGTAGATCTTCCAAAACACTTTTCAATTTCAACTTTTCAAAGTTATAAGTCATTTTTAGTTCATTTTTGACCAATCATGGAATCTTGTGCTATGAGCTTTTTCATCAATTTGTGACCTTCTTTCTAGACTTAAAATCACATTTTGAGCAACTTTCATGTTTTGAGTTTTTCCATTTGAGGCTTGGAAATAGGAGTTTTAGGCATTGGATAAAATGACCTATAACTGACAAATGACCAAAATACCCCTGCCTTGTTCAAACCATAAGTTGAGTTCCACAAATCCAATCAAGGACTTCTACCACTCAAATTAAAGCTAAGAAGATCCTCTTCAACATTCATGTTGACCAAGAAACCATAGGAATCATCCTACTAGGGCAAAAGTTGTCTGCAAGTTGGGTGACTTTCAAGGACCCAGATTCACACACCTCTGCTGACCTGTAATTTGTCAAAACCATAACTTGAGCTCTGTAACTCCTATCAAGGACTTCCACCACTCAAATTAAAGCTTAGAACAAGCCCTACAACATTCATGTTGTGGGGAAAATGAGATATCAAACACATCTAGTGCTAAAACTGCCTGGAAGATAGGGATCAAATTAGGGTTTTTTCACTGACAATCCTCAGAAACCCTAACTCAAAACTTCTCAAACTCCTTAATCATGATGAGTTGGTCTAGGAATCATCTTTATATAATCTCTATGCATCATTCCATGATCTCATGGCCCTTGGATTAAGTCTCAACCTTCTCCAAATCTTCAGCTGGTCTAGGGTTGACCCAGTCAAAACCCTAATTCTACCATTCATGGTTGAATCTTCTGAATTCTTACATAATGACTTCTCTGGGCTTCATGAAGGCTATCAAGGCATCTCATAAGCTTTCTCAAGACATCAAGTTCATTCTCAAAGTCTCAGAATCATCTGAGGAGCACCCACAACTTTCAAACTGTGAAGCACACAACCCTGGTTTCAAACCACTTCTCTGGAGATCCCTTGAATTATCTGATGAAGGTATCAACTCTCAAAACACTAGATGGATGAATAATCGTTGGTCAAATTTTGGGGTGCAACAGCTGCCCCTATTCAAACGGCTTGAACCTGATTGGGTGCGAAGCGAACGGCTCTCAACCAATCAAGGTACGAGACGGTTGAATATCGGTAAACCCGAAAATTTGCCAACTGCATAAGCACACGGTACTCTGCGGGGAACAAATCTTTGAACACTGCAACACTAGCTGCTCAACAACTAGCTGGAGAGATACTGATCTGACATCGCCGCCGAAAACAAACATCATTCTGCTGGGGATTTAAGGAGTCTGACACTGCCGCCAAACAAACATCCAACCTCGCTGCCTGAAACAAACATAATCTGACCTGAGGTTCACCCCTGGTAAATGGAACATAAGGTATACTTGCAACTACTTCGCTGGGAAGGAGAGACTTAACCGAGCACACTCTGATCTGGGGTTCACCCTCAGAACCATAACGAACATCGGAATACTGCTGCACACTGCCTGCCGTAGAACTTCAATATTAGAACTATATGAAACCCTGGCCCCTGGCCACTTCCAGCTTCAGCTAGAAAAATCTTCAAGTAACTCTGAATATAGATGGAACCCTGGCCCCTGGCCACTCCAACTTCAGCTAGAGAATCTTCAAGTATTCCTGAAGATAGATGAAACCCTGCCCGTCGGCTATTCCAGCTTCAACTAGAAAAACATCCTTGGCCTTCAAGGATATAAACTTTGCCCGTCGGCAACTCTGCAGGAGGCATCTTTGACTTCAGTCTAAAGAAATGGTCCTTGACCTTCAAGGATACATGGATGTGCCTTCAGGCAACTCCACCTCTGCTATAGAGCATCCGAGACTTCAGTCAGGGATATACTTCGGCCTTCAGCCCGAAAAATGAATCCTAGGTCATTCATAACCTTGGGGATAACCTTGCCCTTAGGCACCTTCGCTTCAGCTTAGGAAATCTGTGACTTCAGTCAGAGAAATGGTATTTTGAGCCATTCATGACTCCACGGGGATTCAAACACTTTGCCTATAGGCAAAACTCCGCTTCAGCTGGAGAAACATCTTCGACTTCAATCAGAAGACGTATCATTCACTTGATCGCAATCAATCATCACCTCAGGACAACTGACGTGGTCTTCAGACTCACACGGATCACTCTGTTGTATCTACAACCCTGGAACCTTGTCTTCAGCCACCCGTTGCTTCATCCACACGGAAATCTGGCTTCACAGGAACCTTCTGATATCGCCTTCTGGCGCTTATGAAATCCATCTTCAGATTAGACATCATTGCTGGGGCAGACATATCACGCTGCTATTCTCTTGACATCTTGTCAAGTCGTTGCTAAATGAGAGCAAACATGCCGGGTCACCGAACATAACCATCACGTTAACAATTCTGTTGAGGAGAGAGGAATGAGGGTTCACCCAAATAATCCTGACGACTCACTGGGGAAAAAGGAAGAAGGGTTCACCCAAACAACCTTGTAGACTTTGCTGCAGAAGGACGAGAGAGTTCACTCAAACGACTTCAACAACTGCTGGGGAATAACGACAGAGCACACTCAGACGATTCCTACCAATTTTACTGAGGGAAAGCTACCTTTCAAGGGAGCTGCATTTTCTGCTGATCTCGACTGGACTTATACTTGAGGATGACGGACTCCTCCGGAGAGCACAGCACATCAGGCTGATCAACACACTATCCTCTGCTATACTCTGCATGGGGAAAGCGATAGATGCCCTGAACGACTTTTTGGGAAATGACCCTTCTGGGGAACATAGCTGTCAGGCTACAAGACACTCATGTCATTAAATCCTCAAACTCACGGGGATAAACAAACTTCAGCTTGCTGGACAATCCTTCGGGATCCGCCTGGGGAAACATTCCATCTGCCAATCATGACTGTGCTCGGCTGGGGACATCAATCTACCTGCCTGCTGCTGGGGAAATGCCAACCACTTGCTGGGGAAAAGACCTCCAGTCTGTTGGGGGTTCCCGAAATCACCTTGAACAAACAACTCCGGCGGGCGCTTCCAAGAATCATCCTGAACTGATAACCTTTCTGGAGACTTTATTCTGCTGGGTACTTCCAGGAATCTTCCTGGGCAACTCTTGCTGCGGACGCTACTGGGGAGTTCAAGAATCATCTTAGGCGAACAACTCGGGAAACTGTACTGAGGTCTTAAGAGTCATCTTAAGCAAACGGCCTTGCTGAGGAATTCAAGCATCATCTTGCACTGAAGACTTCGCTGGGGATCTCAAAAATCATCTTGAGCGAGCGAACTGCGGGGATCACACCGGGGTCTTTTAGAATCATCTAAGAAAACAACCTGGCTGGGGAGAACATCAAGAATCGTCCTGAGCAACCGGTCTTTTGGGATACACCTGTTCAACAAGGATGATAATGACCTAGATCATGTTTATGATGTGTATGCTTCTGCACTATGCCCCACACGGTGGGACTAACATGTATTTATGCTAAATGCCATGCAATCATGCACAATGCTATTGCAACGTTTAAATGCTATGCAGTCATGCACAATGCTATGCAATCATGCACAATGATGCGATCCCGTCAGCAAAATAAATGCCGAAGGGGGAATCCTCCTGTCAAGGAGAAAGAACCACTCAGGTGGAGGAATCATCCTGCTGAGGAGATTGTGAACACGCCAATATCAATCAGGCTCTGTCTAGGGAATTGATCTTCCGCGAATTGCTGCAGGGAAACAACTTCAGCTGACTGTCGCAGGGGATGAAGCTCCACGAGAACTTGGATCTGCTGATATCAATCGCGAGAATGAAATGCGCGGCCGTCTCGGCTACTCTTCTGGGGATGACCACTCTGTGGGGAACCAACTTCAGCTGCTCAACACTCCACTGGGGAAAAACCAATCATGACCTGATCAACTTCCAAGGATTCGGGTCTCTTGGACATTTGCAAACTCGGCTGAGGAAGGAGAAATCATTCTGCTTTGCTGGAGAGAGTGCGACTCAGGGGGAAATACAGCATCGGCTGCTCCACGCTCTGCCGGGGAAAATTGATCATGACCTGATCAACTTCCGAGGATTCTGCTTTTCTGCGGACTCGGCCGGGGATAGAAATCATTCTACTTCACTGAAGAGTACGACCCTGATGGGGAATTTCAATTCTGCTGGGGAAGAAAGAATCATCTGACTTCGGGGGAGAGTACAACTCTGCCGGGGAATACAACATCAGCTGTTCCAACACTCTACTGGGGAAGAAGGAATCGTCCAACTTCAGGAGAGAATACGGCTCTGATGGGGAATCTCAATTCTGCTGGAGACTTCAGTCTGGCACCATCAGTTACTGCATACTTCGGCATACGACTAGCTTCCTGCGAAACCTGCACTTGTGACCCGGTGCGGGGGAAAATCCTGCTTTAGTGACTTTACTGGGGAAACACGAGCTTCAGCTCCCGAACACTTCTATGAACTCTGCACTTGTGACCCGGTGCTGGGGAGAGATGACATTATTCTTCGGTGCTTAACTCAGCTGATGAGGTGACATTCCTTCAGGATGCGTCTGCTTGGGGACGAGAATCCTCTCTACCTGGGGAAGACATATCAATGCTCACTATCTGATTCTGATTCCGCGGAGGAGAGATCACTGAACTCTGCTGAAGAAGGAGGACTCATCCTGCTTCGGGGATACGCACGACACATCTTCTGACGGGTGCTATACCTGCAACGACACAAACAAACAGACAAGATACCCTCCTCAAAGGGGCCTATCAGGGTTATTATCTCGCGACAACGTTCAATTAATTAATTGTTTCAACAATCAATGGGCTTAGGCCCGCAAGTTTATGTATGCGCATTTTATCAAAAAAAACACATCGGCGTTATCATTCGCAAACAAAACAGATAAATGCTAAACAGACAAGTAGAATTGCTGAATAATGTGCATTTTATTGATGGTGAACCCCTGAATGGGCAAAAATCTTTTACAACAGAGGCAAGCTCCTGGAATGAGGAAGCCGCGCAAAAAAGAAAACATAAATATACATCAGTATATACAAATGTCGGCAATCGAGGCGTAGACGAACACCATGAGTTGATCCCTCTAAGACCCACTCGACTTCGATACTTCTCCGACGCTTCAGCTTTGGAAGAGATTGATTCAGATAAACGGCCCTCAGGTCTTCCGAACCACTAAACAATGAAAGTCCATACGCGGAACGCAGTCATTTGCTTATTTAAATCCCTAACTTTTGCGTGAACCGCCCTTTCGGGTTTTCAGTTCACCGGGATACCCTTTTTTGCCGAAGCCGCCCAGTGTAGGTTTTCGACTTCGCGGGTGTACATCTTTTCAATATATCCCTAATTTTTGCCCGAACCTTTTATTCTGTTTTTGGTTCGCCGGGATGCCCCTTTTTTGCCTGGACTCTTTCTTTTTTGTCCAGCGGGTCGCTTTCAAGCAAAGTATTTTTTAACTGCGTCCGCGTTCACCGGGGATGCAAAATCTTCACCATCCATCGTGGATAACAGCAAAGCTCCTCCTGAGAAGACCTTGCTGACGACATACGGCCCTTCGTAATTCGGAGTCCACTTGCCCCGGTGATCGGAGTGTGGTGGAAGAATCTTCTTCAGGACGAGATCACCCGTCTGAAAGCTTCGAGGACGCACCTTCTTATCATAAGCTTTCTTCATTCGGCTTTGGTACAGGCGACCAAATGCAATCGATGCTAGCCTCTTCTCGTCCATCAGGCTGAGCTGGTTCAGGCGATTCGTCACCCATTCTGCCTCATCAAGTTTCACATCAACCAAAACTCGCAAAGAGGGAATCTCCACTTCTAGCGGTAGGACAGCTTCCATACCGTACACCAAGGAGAAAGGAGTTGCCCCGGTCGACGTACGCACCGTCGTACGATAACCGTGCAAGGCAAACGGCAGCATCTCGTGCCAATCTTTATACGTCACAACCATCTTCTGAACAATCTTCTTGATGTTCTTGTTGGCCGCTTCAACAGCGCCATTCATCTTCGGCCGATAAGGAGATGAGTTGTGGTGTTCAATCTTGAAGCTCTGGCACAGCTCCTTCATCATCTTGTTATTCAAATTCGAACCATTATCAGTAATGATCCGCTCGGGAATTCCATAGCGACAGATGATGTCCCTCTTGATGAATTTAGCCACCACCTGCTTGGTCACATTAGCGTACGAGGCTGCCTCCACCCACTTGGTGAAGTAGTCGATAGCTACCAGAATAAAACGATGACCATTGGATGCGGTGGGCTCGATCTTGCCTATCATGTCAATGCCCCACATGGAGAACGGCCAAGGGGAGGACATGACATTCAAGGGGCACGGCGGCACATGAACTCTATCAGCATAAATCTGGCATTTATGACATTTCCTCGCGAATCTGAAGCAATCCGACTCCATAGTCAACCAGTAATATCCTGCCCTCAGGATCTTTCTCGTCATGGCATGCCCGCCGGCGTGCGTACCAAATGTGCCCTCATGGACTTCCTCCATGAGCATACTGGCCTCTTTCTCATCTACACATCTGAGTAGCACGAGATCGTGGTTTCTTCTATACAGCACTCCATCAGGGTTGAGATAAAAGTTTCCAGATAGCCTCCTCAGAGTCTTCTTATCCTGGGTTGACGCACCCGCCGGATACTCCTTAGTCATAAGGAAGGTCTGGATGTCGTGGAACCATGGCTTGCCGTCAGTGGCATCCTCGATTGCGAACACATATGCTGGTCTGTCAAGACGCGAAAGAACAATGCTTGGAGCCTCATTCCAAAGATTGACCTTATACATAGAAGCCAACGTGGCTAAAGCATCAGCCATTTGATTTTCAGCCCGGGGTACATGATGAAGTTCTACTCGGTCGAAGAACGGAAGCAGCCTTCTGGCGTAATTCATGTACGGCACTAGATTCGGTTGACGAGTTTCCCACTCCCCTTTGATCTGATTGATCACAAGCGCTGAGTCACCGTATATGTCTAGATTCTTGATTCTCAAATCAATTGCCTCTTCTAGACCCATAATACATGCTTCGTACTCGGCTTCGTTGTTGGTAACTGGAAACGTCAGTCTCGCAGTAAACGGGATGTGGGATCCGTGAGGAGTCGTGATGATAGCCCCGATACCACTTCCATAGGAATTGACTGCTCCGTCGAATATCAACTTCCACTGAGACTTCCTATCCGGCCCCTCGTCGGGCAATGGCTCTTCGCAATCCTTTGCTTTGAGAAACATAATGTCCTCATCAGGGAACTCGAACTTCATCGGCTGATAGTCTTCGATTGGCTGTTCGGCAAGGTAATCAGACAATACGCTCCCTTTGATGGCTTTCTGAGAGACGTACTGAATATCATATTCTGTTAACACCATTTGCCATCTGGCAATCCTGCCCGAAAGAGCCTGCTTCTCGAAGACGTACTTGATCGGATCCATCTTCGAAATCAGCATAGTGGTGTGATTGAGCATATACTGTCGTAGACGTTTGGCAGCCCAAGCTAATGCACAACACGTCTTCTCCAGCATCGAGTATCGAGATTCACACTCAGTGAACTTTTTACTCAAGTAATAAATGGCATGCTCCTTTCTGCCCGTCTCGTCGTGCTGACCGAGAACACACCCCATGCTATTCTCCAGAACTGTCAAGTACATGATTAATGGCCGTCCAGCCACTGGGGGTATCAAGATCGGAGGTTCTTGAAGATACTGCTTTATCTTATCGAATGCCTTCTGGCAATCCTCATTCCAAGTAATCGCCTGATTTTTCTTTAACAATTTGAACATCGGTTCACAAGTGGCCGTGAGCTGAGAGATAAACCTTGCAATGTAGTTTATTCGGCCCAAGAAACCACGAACTTCTTTTTCCGTTCTCGGCGCTGGCATCTCTTGGATAGCTTTTATCTTTGCAGGATCAACTTCGATACCTCGTTCACTAACGATAAACCCCAATAACTTTCCGGACCGCACCCCGAAAGTGCACTTGTTAGGATTCAGCCTCAGCTTGAACTTCCTAAGCCTTTCAAACAGCTTCAGCAAATTGACCAGATGCTCATCCTCCGTTTGGGACTTTGCAATCATGTCATCAACATAGACCTCGATCTCATGATGAATCATATCATGAAACAAAGTTACCATTGCTCGCTGGTAAGTGGCCCCTGCGTTCTTCAGACCGAAGGGCATTACCTTGTAGCAAAACGTGCCCCAGGGGGTAATAAACGTCGTTTTCTCCATGTCCTCCGGCGCCATCTTAATCTGATTGTAACCGGAGAAGCCATCCATGAATGAAAACACGGAAAACTGGGCTGTATTGTCGACCAACACATCGATATGAGGCAACGGGAAATCATCCTTAGGGCTCGCCCTATTCAAATCCCGATAATCGACGCACATGCGTACCTTACCGTCCTTCTTTGGTACAGGCACTATGTTGGCGACCCACGGAGGGTAGGTGGTGACGGCTAGAAATCCTGAGTCCAACTGCTTCTGGACCTCTTCTTTGATTTTTACAGCCATGTCTGGTCTCGTCCTCCTGAGCTTCTGCTTGACTGGAGGGCAATCTTCACGCAACGGCAAGCGATGAACCACGATATCTGTGTCAAGTCCGGGCATATCCTCATATGACCAAGCAAAGACGTCACTATACTCTCGAAGCATCTCGACCATCCTATGCTTGACATCGTTCTGCAGTGCAGCCCCGACTCTGACATTCCTGATAAGCTCCTCAGAACCCAGATTTATAATCTCAATCTCCTCCTCATGAGGCAGAATAACCTTCTCCTCTTGTTTCAACAAGCGGGCCAATTCTTCCGGAAGGTCTTCGTCTTCATCAATCTCATCCTCGGCTTGATAGATCGGGCAATCAAAGTCGTAGTGAGCCGTAGAGGGTCCAGAGCCGATGTCGTCTGTTACGTGGATCCTGCAATAACAAGGGTTAAGTTTAAAGCAGGAATATGCAGGTTAGCACGAGCCTCGTCGCCCTTTTGCTGTTTTTCAAAACAAGCATAAAATATGAATAACAGAGAACACAATATTTGATTACGAAGAAAACGCCTTTTTATTTATTGATAAAATGTATACACATAATCCAACAAGGCCCTGACAGTAAAACCACTATGCCCCGGGCAGGACATAGGGTTGTACAAAAGATTGTAAAAAGCAAATCATTACTCTTCACTTGTCAGCTCGATAATCTCCTTGATGGTCCAGTTGTGAAGGCGCTCGCCTGGCTTGCTCGGTTGAATCCAGGCATCGAGATCACAGTCACTGTCTCCGCTGTCCTCCGACGCTGCGTTGACACTTTCGAATATTACTCCTCCCTTGGTGAATAGGATCGGCCCCTTCCCACGAGATGAGCTACCAGAAGAAGTTGAAGCTTCAGCTTCAGGAGAATATCCCAATCCAAACCTATCCTGTTTGAGTGGTATATCCAAGACGTGCCCCCAGCCTGGGGTAGAACCGGCTTCGACAACAGCCCTAGCTTCCTTGAACGAGGAGAGGTTCACCTCTTGCTTCTCTGCAACAACGGGAGCTACTTCCTTCACCCTGACGGTCTCAAACGCCTGGCAAAGAGTCTCATGGATCTCGCCATCCATTTCGACATACTTGAAGGACGACAGGTGGCTTACCATG
The DNA here is from genome assembly GCA_963859935.3 of Lathyrus sativus. NCBI lineage: Eukaryota > Viridiplantae > Streptophyta > Magnoliopsida > Fabales > Fabaceae > Lathyrus > Lathyrus sativus. The sequence goes on along the minus strand of OZ012741.1, from coordinate 469,292,630 downwards.
ATGTCCTCCTCTCCGCAAACTGTCACTATGCTGCCCCCAACAGCATATTTAAGCTTCTGATGCAACGTAGACGTTACGGCACCAGCAGAATGAATCCACGGCCGACCCAAGAGGCAACTATAGGCGGGCATGATATCCATAATATAGAACACTGCATTAAACGTCTCTGGACCGACTTGAATTGGCAGGGTCAATTCTCCAAAGACGTGGCGTTTGGTTCCGTCAAAAGCCTTTACGACCAGATCACTGGGCGTGCACAGCAGTCCCCGGGTATCCAACTTCATTAGTGCTTTCTTCGGAAGCACATTCAGCGAGGAGCCCGTATCTACTAGGACATGTGACATAATCGTGCCCCTGCACTCTATCGAGATGTGCAAGGCATGGTTGTGGTCTCTTCCCTTGGGCGTCAGCTCCAAATCTGTAAAACCCAGCCCATTACCAGCGTTGACATGAGCTACCACTTCCTCAAGTTGATTAACGGATATCTCCTGCGGCACGTATGCAGCATTCAATACTTTCAGCAATGCGTTGCGGTGTGCTTCAGAACACAGCAACAGGTTGAGAATTGAGATCTTCGACGGAGTCTGGTGAAGATGATCTACAATCTTGTAGTCACTTTTCCTGATCAGTCGCATGAACTCTTCTGCGTCTTTAACCAACAAGTCTTTTTCTGCCCCCGCAGGAACCTCTTCAACGGCTTTACCTTTGCCTTTGTCAGCAGCATCAGCCCGGACTACCTTCTCTGCTGCACCCTCTGCCGGCGCGAACACTCTGCCACTTCTGGTGATACCACTGGCCTCAGCAAGATTCTGCGCAGTCGATCTGGGCGGCTCAATCTCTACCTTCTGGCCATTACAATACACTTCAGCGCCGTAATGCCATGGCACGGCATTGGTGCTCTCGAACGGGATTGGTCCAGCCCTGGTGATGGTAATAGTAGGAGGACGAGGTGTAGAAATGGTGATAGGGTGGCGAGGAATGGTGATAGTAGCGACTTCGTCCGCCTGCTTCAGCACGACTTCCCCTGACGCATTCTCAACGCTTCGACTAAACTGCAAAATACCCTCGGTCATCAGACTCTGGATACCTTCACTCAACTGCTCACACCCATCAGGACGTGTAGCACATGCCATACAAAATTCCCCACATCCGGGAAAGAAACCTTTCTTCAGCAGCTTAGCTTTAACAAAAACCAACGGCGTCTTCAACTCTCTGACATCAGTCAGCAGGTCTGAATTCTCTTCAGAGATAATAGCATTTACTCCGCCCCCCCTGTGGTGAGGCATCGGATTCTTGGTGACGTTGGGCACGTTGTCCGAAAAATTTATTATCTTGGCGTCAATCATGTCCTGGACTTTGTGCTTAAAAGCTTTGCAATTTTCAATTGTATGGCCAGGTGCCCCAGAATGAAATTCACAAGTAGCATTAGCATCGTACCCGGGTGGTGGTGCCCCTGTCAAGGGAGCTAGCGTCCTTTTCTGAACCAGTTGGAGCTGAAGCAACGTCTGCAGAAGCTGTGCATATGACATGGGAGGAGTTTCCAAATGACGGTTTGCCAGGGGACCCCGATGCTGATATTTCTTATATCCCGGATTATTCTGTTGCTGAGGCTGCTGCTGCGGCTGCGGGGGAGCAACTGGGATGTTTATGCTAGCGATCTGAGACTGAGGGCCCTTGCCCTTTCTCCTAGCATTAGAGACAGCACTGGCATCGCCCTCCCGACGCTTGCCAGTATAAGGTTTCTTGCTGGCCCCTCCAGATGAGGATGATTCGCCTTGAATCTTGCCGATCTTTATACCATTTTCAACATGCTCGCCCAAAGTGATGAGGGCCGAGAATGTCCCGGACATGCCACTAACCAACTTCTCATAATAGACTCCGGGAAGAGTAGCCACGAACATCTGTACCAACTCACGCTCAACCATCGGCGGTTGAACCCGAGCAGCCAATTCACGCCACCGCTGGGCGTACTCCTTGAAGCTTTCATTGCTACGCTGCGAGAGATTCTGAAGCTGAACTCGGTTGGGAGCCAAGTCGCTATTATACTGATAGTGGAGAACAAAGGCTTCAGCGAGATCTTTCCACGTTCGCACAGCAGCGGGTTCCAAACCCATATACCATTCAAGCGATGGGCCAGAAAGACTATCCTGAAAGAAGTGCATCAGCAACTTCTCATCATCAGAGTAAGCAGACATCTTCCTGTAATACGATCGGAGATGAACACGGGGACAAGTAGTGCCTCTATACTTCTCAAAGATAGGCACCTTAAACTTGTGAGGTACTTTAAAGTCAGCAATCAGCCCAAGCTTGGACATGTCAACGCCCAATGTATTCTGATTTTCTATATCTCTCATTTTATCTTCCAGTGCCTTGAACCTGAGTCTAGCTTCAGCAGTCAACTCAGCCTCTACACCTCTCTGAGAGAAAATGTCGTCCTGATGGTCCTCCAGCCACGGTTGAGGCACCACCATATTTCCTGCACCAACATTAACATTGGCTCCCAAACCACCATTGACGGCGCCCGCCGCGTTAAGTCCGAGATTATTCATAAGATTGCCGTTAGCACTACCGTTGCCCCCGGCAGCAGGAACAACGTTCTGAGGAGTATCACCTTGAGGAGGAGGAGTGGGTACGGCCCTGCCGTGAAGAATTCCATTGCTGTCAACCCTGGAGATGAGAGGTTGAACCAAAGTACGAAGTTGCTCTTGCCCGTTCGCAACTACTTGCATCAACTCCATGAAACGATCCATCCTTTCACGAAGCTCCTGAACATCTGATTGTACCTGGTCCATGATTCTCGTTTGATTGGCGCGAGTCGAGTAGCGGTGGATGAATCTTTGATCAATCCTGAAAGCAGCTCGGAACCTGAGTACCTGAAAAACCTGTCAAGATTAAAGGTTAGGAAAAGCAACAGAATGTATGTCATGCAAGAATGCTTCATGCAAATGCATGCGTGAGTCTGTGTGCTTGAGAGATTTCCCCCGATCCTGGCATCTGCTGACAATAATGAAGAGAGGAATCTAGGCCCAATCATGGAGACAGCAACCTCACAGACACACGCTAATGGAATGATTATGCAAGCTAATGCAAAATGCAGGCATGCAACAATATATCCAAGGCTGCTGTGGAGATTCGATGTCAACAGTCACTGCTGAGAAGGAAACCCCGGTGTAAACCCACTGATCTGATCTGTTGTGAATAACCATCTGGTAGGATCAAGATCAAGATTCTGCTTTGACAAGAACGAAGGCCTGATAATGAAAAACCCTGGATGCAAGATCAAGGAATATCTGTTGGAGAAGTCTTCAGACCCCAAATCACAAATCTGCCCTCTCAAGAACAAATACACGGCTGCTGATGAGATCTTCAAACCCCACTCAAAAATCTGCCCTATCAAGAACAAAATAACAACTGCTGGCGAGATCTTCAGACCCCCCTCAAAATCTGCTCCATCCAGAACAAACCTCTGATAATAATACACTGATCAAAGCCTGCTCTATCAAGAACAGACAAATACCCGATGATAAGATCCTCTGATCAAACCCTTGTTCTATCAAAAACATATCTGCCACTGAGAACCCAACATAACTGATTCACTGTCAAGAAAACCAGGTAGTCTGGAGGTCAAAGTTTCCTGCAATATCCCAACCCCACTCACAGGTATGATGGACCTAATCCACGGACAAAGGTACGGCATCCTATGCGGTCGTCAGCGTCACAGACATTCATGAGTGACAATACGATTCCCAGAAGGAGTGGCATCGTCAAGTCATGAAGAGGCCTCTCTTAGCTGACTTCCAAATGATCGGTCCCCAGAGTCGACAATCCTCACGTCTGGACTCCCCTCAGATCCTCAGGACCGGAAAGGAGCACCTCTGCAAGAATCTCGTCTGAGCGCAGATTTTCGTAGGGAACTGTGCCTGTTCAACAGACAGGTTCGTCTACTACTTCTCCACAACTATATCTAGGTGTGTACTCAAGCCCAGGTCCGGCTTTTCACTCACAGTAACATCCCTCTCCCACAGCAGCACAGATAATCATATCAAACTGGAAATAAAATGCGGGAAATAAAATGCGGGAAGTAAAATGCGAGAAGCAAAGATGCGATAAATAAACGCAACCCAACAAGCAAACACACAAACGATAGGATTGACTCTCATAGGGAACCGGAGAACCAGAGATTCTGGGTTCGTTCCCCAGCAGAGTCGCCAGCTGTCGCTTGCGCGAAAATAAGGTGCCGGCATGACAGAAGAGTCGCCACCTTTCGTTATTTATCCCTCAGAGCGGGAAAGGAAACGATCGGAAAAACCTGACGAAAAAGGGTAAGACAAGGTCATCGCAACCATTGTCTGGGTTCGGGAGTCGGTTACGCAAGGGGAAGGTATTAGCACCCCTCACGTCCGTCGTACTCGACGGGATCCTCGCTTGTTTGTTTACTTGGACGGGTTAGTTATAATCTATCTACCTATCAAGGCTGGCTGAAAAAAGAAAAGAAAAATGACTCGGCAAAGCGTCGCGCTTTATGCCTACGTATTCCCGTCTGGAACGAGAAATCAGAGTCAACGTAGTTCGGCTAACTACGGGGAGGAAGATGGGGAAGGTTGCTCGCTAGGATATCGCATCCTATGCCTACGTACTTTCATCTGGTATGAAAGATCAGAGCAAACGTAGTTCGGGAAACTACTGAAAATATGGCTCAACTAGGAGGGAGACTATCAAGTCCTACTGTTATCATGCCATGGATTCGTCCTATGGTTGAGGTTTGAACAGGGAACTCCTAGATGTTGTCATGCATAGGTTTCAACCTAAAAGTCTATCATCAGATCCTTATCAAAGGAAATGAGAGTCCTAAGGGATCATGTCAATGATACACAGAAACAGACAAAAGCATCAGCTTTAACAGTAAAATGCATGCAATGCAAGTGAGGGAGGCAATGTGTGTGGGGTTTCAGCCTCCACAAGCTCATCTCAACCTCAAGCCAGTCATGAAATAACAGCAATCATACTGAAAATAATCAACATGCTATCAAGCAATAAACAGATAAAGGAAATGAAGTGCTATCAGGCAAACAAAACTCACATGAGAAAGAATCATCTATTCTCTAACCCTAACCCTAATCACAGGATCTAAACAAACCTAAGCAAAACTCTCAAGCAGAACCCTAAGCAGGAGAAATCATTCCCAGTCTTCAAGCTTCAGAATAAGCTTACCAAAGAAAGGGAGCTAAGCAAGCAAGCTCATAGTGTCTTCCTCAGGAGAACACTAGGAGGTGTATACTCAGGAGTCATACCCTATGTGGCTCAACCACTGTGATCAGTTTACATCCCTCCTCAGGAGAGATTAAACTCACAAGCAGGCTCCAACATCACTGGACATTTAGGAAATCCTATCTGAACTAGTGGAACTAAGTGAATAGACCCATAGGACCTTCCTCAGGAAAGTACTAGGAGGCTTCCACTTAGGAGTTGTATCCCATGTGGCTCAACAACATGTGATCAGTTTACATTCCTCCTCAGGAGAAATTAAACTCACAAGTTGGCTCCTACATCATTGGATACTTGAGAAATCCTAGATCAACTAGTGGAACTAAATGAATAGACTCATAGGACCTTCCTCAGGAAAGTACTAGAAGGCTTCCACTTAGGAGTTGCATCCCATGTGGCTCAACAACAAGTGATCAGTTTACATTCCTCCTCAGGAGAAATTAAACTCACAAGTTGGCTCCAACATCATTGGATACTTAAGAAAGAGGTGAGAAGGAAGGATGAAAGTCATTCATAGTGCCTTCCTCAGGAAAGTACCATGAACTTCCTTCAAACTTCAGGCTCTCAAACCTCACCAACAGGGCATCAGCCAAGCTCTGGGTCTCTGCATCTTGATCTACAAGCTTCCCCTTCATGATGCTCCCCATCAATATCCTCAAGGCAACCCAAGCCCTTCATCAAATTCCTCAGAAAGAACCCCACAGATGAACAGATAACCCACTGAACAGGCCAAATCATCAGGCAACTTCAGAAAATGCCTAAAAATACTAAACTAATGGGGAAAAAATTTAACAAATAATCACAAGGGTCCTCAACACCTACTCCTAACATCTACAAAGGTTTCTACCTAAAAATCAAGATAAGACTCAATCAAAGAAAGGGAATCATCACCTATGCACAATTCTAAACCCTAATTAGACTATCCTAAGTCTACCCTAATCAAACTAATCAAGATTAATTCTAAAAAATCTAGAAAAAATCCTATGGGGAAGGTTGACTAATCACCTAATTGCACCAAAAAGAATGGGTAAAAAAGATTAATGGAAAGTACTAAAACAATTCCTACAAAATCAAATATCAAAATGAAACAATTAAAAAGCTATTGAATTGGAAAATCTACTAAAAATATTAAACCTAAAAATAAAATCTCAATTTTATTCTTATAATTTTCTACTCATTTTAATCTACTCATGAAAAAAAAGAAGCATTTAAAAATCATTTTCTATCATTTTCTAATGAATTAAACAAAACAGAAATATTAAAAAAGAAAATTAAAACAAATTAAATGAATAAAGGGAGGGGGGGTCAGAATAGCACTCCTCGCTAGTTATATGGATTGGGCCAACAAATAAGGGGGGTGGGGATAGAAGTCTGGGCCCAGCGCCCTCTAAATGAAACGCGGCGTTTTAGTTAATTCAAACTTTCCCTCTCTTTCTCAGGCGCGATCACAGCCGTCGGATTGAGTGAATTGGTCAATCCCTGGAACGAATCCAACGTCTCACCTTCATCGTCCCCAATGCAAACCCTAGGTTCTCAGAATTCTCCCTCCATGCCATCAACTTCGAGCCCTTCTAACTCCCTCTACACGCCACGGCTTGCCACGATATAAAAAAGAAAAATCATCTACTTCTCAAGGGAAACACAACCCTACGTTCACTTTTCCACATCTCGCCCTAAATTGTTCTAACAGAAGGATTGAAGATCCGGGTACAACCACATTCAACTGCTATCAAACTTTCACCAAACTTCAACCTAATGATTTACAGATACACTACACATTACCCTAACTAATGCACACTAATTCTTGATGATTGAAATGCCCTAAACTAATAGTTCTTGAAAATCAAAGTTTCAAACACCTGCCATGGAACCTCATGGAACAGGCTGTAACTCATGGGGAAGAATCATCTAGCCTAGTACATCATGTCTATGCCTAAGAAACTAATTGAAGCTGCATAATTAAGGAGGTATAAAGTGAAGAAGAAACCTGTCAAAGGGTTATGGTGCAGTGGTGTAGAGGTGGTTCCCAGCCTTGGAATTGCTTGCAGATGGTCCTTGAATGATTCTCAGTATTCTGTTTGCAATGGTGATGAAGGAGATGGCTGGTAGTGCAAGATATCTCAACTTGCTTCAACTTGAAGAAATCTCTCCAATGGCTATGTATCTCTCTCTCTCCTCTGACTTGGCTCAAGTTTCACCAACCTTTCATCACTCTTTGATGCCCTCTTTAAATATTAATCATTGGAAGTTTCTAGATTCATCTAGAAGAGTGTGGAAACTTCATGAAAGTCTCCTTGAATGAGAAGTTGAAAGTCTCATATCCCTTGCTTCATGCATGGTAATTTGGTCTCAAAATGTCCTTATATGAGTTATTGAATGAGGATGGGTGAAAAACAAGTGCATTTGTTGCTTATGTAGGGTTTTTCAACATTGCCTTCTTATGCAAGTAAGAAATTTCCAAAGGAAGTCCATTTTTTAAGCCTCAAATGAAAATTCTATTTAAACCAATCTTCTCAAAATGTTTTTTCCAATCAAAATGATATATTGGATGACTTATTTTGGATTTGTAGATCTTCCAAAACACTTTTCAATTTCAACTTTTCAAAGTTATAAGTCATTTTTAGTTCATTTTTGACCAATCATGGAATCTTGTGCTATGAGCTTTTTCATCAATTTGTGACCTTCTTTCTAGACTTAAAATCACATTTTGAGCAACTTTCATGTTTTGAGTTTTTCCATTTGAGGCTTGGAAATAGGAGTTTTAGGCATTGGATAAAATGACCTATAACTGACAAATGACCAAAATACCCCTGCCTTGTTCAAACCATAAGTTGAGTTCCACAAATCCAATCAAGGACTTCTACCACTCAAATTAAAGCTAAGAAGATCCTCTTCAACATTCATGTTGACCAAGAAACCATAGGAATCATCCTACTAGGGCAAAAGTTGTCTGCAAGTTGGGTGACTTTCAAGGACCCAGATTCACACACCTCTGCTGACCTGTAATTTGTCAAAACCATAACTTGAGCTCTGTAACTCCTATCAAGGACTTCCACCACTCAAATTAAAGCTTAGAACAAGCCCTACAACATTCATGTTGTGGGGAAAATGAGATATCAAACACATCTAGTGCTAAAACTGCCTGGAAGATAGGGATCAAATTAGGGTTTTTTCACTGACAATCCTCAGAAACCCTAACTCAAAACTTCTCAAACTCCTTAATCATGATGAGTTGGTCTAGGAATCATCTTTATATAATCTCTATGCATCATTCCATGATCTCATGGCCCTTGGATTAAGTCTCAACCTTCTCCAAATCTTCAGCTGGTCTAGGGTTGACCCAGTCAAAACCCTAATTCTACCATTCATGGTTGAATCTTCTGAATTCTTACATAATGACTTCTCTGGGCTTCATGAAGGCTATCAAGGCATCTCATAAGCTTTCTCAAGACATCAAGTTCATTCTCAAAGTCTCAGAATCATCTGAGGAGCACCCACAACTTTCAAACTGTGAAGCACACAACCCTGGTTTCAAACCACTTCTCTGGAGATCCCTTGAATTATCTGATGAAGGTATCAACTCTCAAAACACTAGATGGATGAATAATCGTTGGTCAAATTTTGGGGTGCAACAGCAACCTTTCCAGTTTTTTTCTATTCTTATTTGTTTCTCTTTTCTTTTTTTCTGCATTCCTTTGATATTCTGTAATTCTTATTTCCCTTGTACGATCAATTGGCATAAAGACCAGAATCCTGCCAACATTTGTGGAGGATCTGCCCAAAGGTCAATTGGAATATTTACAGGTTTCTCATTTTAATCGTAATTCCAGTTTTCATTATGATGCATGTTATTATTTATTATTTTTATTTATGTTTTACCTTTCCCAAATCCATGTCTAGCTAAATCTAAGTAATCGGTATGTAATAATAATTCGGGAGGGATTTGATAATAACCGGTTGAAAACTTTCCTTTTCAAAAGTTGTTTACGGTCTGAGTGTTTAAATTTATTTACTGAATAAACTTCGTCGCGAAAGCGAGAACTTATTTAAAAGTAGTTTTGCCACGAAAGTGGGAAATTAATTAAGGTACGAACCAACAAGCGAAAGCTGCGGCAAGACCAGATAGTAAACACTAGTCATTTGTTTTAATAACAGCGAAAGCACTTTAAAATGAATTAGAACTTAGAGATTTCCAAAAAATAGTTTTAACCCCGAATGGGACACGAAAGCGTACGTTTGGCCCTTAGAATTATGATTAGCGTCAATAACCATCGTGAGACAAGAGGCTTCAGATCACTATTTTCTGCTTAAATAAACTCTGAAAAATATTTCATATACCGGTAACTTGTCAAATCCCCGAAGAACATAATTACTGCATATCGATTCACGTAATTATAATTTAAATAACATTTTTAGTTCCCTTTAGTGACAATCTTATTCCCTTAAGCATTATCTACCTAGCTAAACATAGTAACTCCCGAGAACACTAGTTTGATTACGAGTCCCTGTGGGATCGATATCTATTATTACTACGCGATAGACTGTGCACTTGCAGTTAAGTTGTATTAGACATAGAAAGTCGCGATCAAGTTTTTGGCGCCGTTGCCGGGGACCCGTTTAGTCAATAGTGTAACCTTTTGTTACGCCGTATAGACTAGGTTAACAATTTCATTTTTCCTTTACTAGTGTTGTCGATTGTATGCCAAGTAATCGCCCACAAGGCGATATCTTAAAACCTTTAGTCGCAGAACTAGAACGCTTCTTACATCTAAGAAGCCGAATCATTGAGTACCAACTCAAACATAACATTCCCGATCCTCTCACTCCCATTCCCAAATCCGAAGAAGAATCAAACATGGCTGAAGGACCTCCAAACAAACCGCTGAAGGCATACGCTACACCCTCTCAGATGGAGCCTAGAAGTAGCATTGCTGCCCCAGCTATTACTCGAAACGATTTTGAGCTGAAACCCTCATTACTGTCAGCTGTACAACAAAACCAATTCTCAGGAAACGCAACTGAGGATCCAAACGAACACTTAACGAAGTTTGTACAATACGCAGACACAGTAAAAGCAAATGGAGTAACTCTAGACGCGATAAGACTTTGTCTTTTCCCATTCTCTCTTAGAGACAGAGCGTGGACATGGTTACAATCTTTACCATCCAACTCCGTTACGACGTGGGAACAATTGAAGAACGTCTTCTTAGCGAGATATTTTCCGCCAAGCAAAACTGCTATGCTTAGAGCTCAAACTAACGGATTTCGACAAAAAGATACTGAATCTCTTTACGAAGCATGGGAACGATTCAAAGATATGATGAGAGCATGTCCTCACCACGGTCTAGAAGACTGGGTGACAATCCATACTTTCTATAATGGGCTTTTATACAATACCAGATTGACAATAGACGCTGCCGCGGGCGGTGCACTTATGGATAAGCCATACGACGAAGCCTATCAACTAATTGAAAACATGTCTCAGAACCACTGCCAATGGGGAGGTGAACGCACTCCAACAAAGAAAACCACAGCGAAAGGTGGGATGTATGAGATCAGCAGCCTTGAAAAGTTCAACGCTAAAGTATATGCTCTAGCACAGAAGATTGACAGTCTGACCGTTAACCCCACTGCAACCGTCGCTGCCGTAACTCCAAACTGCGAGTTATGCGGAAGCGCCACTCATAATGCACCCGAATGCCCATTGCTAGCCGGAATCCCACCAGACCAAGTAAATTATGCTCAAGGAAATCCTTACGCAAATACTTACAACCCAGGTTGGCGAAATCATCCAAACTTTTCTTACAAAAGCGATAATGCATTGCAAATGCCTACTGCTCCTCCAGGATATCAGAAACCAGCTGCTGCTCAGACTGCACCCAGGAAATCAAACCTCGAGTTGATGATGGAAAAATTCATAGCTACTCAAGCTCAAACAAACAAAGAATTCCTGAATCAAAACATACACACTAGCGAGCAAATCAAACAGTTGACCGGAAAAGTAGACGCTTTAGCCACCCACAACAAAATGTTAGAAACACAGATATCACAAGTGGCTCAACAACAAGCCTCTGCTGCCGCACCCGCTGGCACATTTCCTGGACAACCCGAACAAAATCCAAAAGGCCAAGCAAATGTTGTAATACTAAGAAGTGGAAAAGAATTGGACGAACCGATCGATCCGAGGACCGAAAACTCAGCAATGCAACAAAAACAAACTGAACAAGCAGAAAAGGAATCTGAGTTAGAGAAGAAGGAAGACAACGAGAAGGAGGATACCGCAAGTGAAAAAACTCAAGCACCTCCAGCGCCATATAAACCACCTATCCCTTATTCTCAAAGACTAATAAACTCCAAAACTTCAGGACAGTTTAAGAAATTTGTAGAGCTCCTTAAACAGTTGAATATCACTATTCCTTTTACAGAAGCGATAACTCAAATGCCGTCATACGCTAAATTTCTCAAAGAAATCCTGTCAAATAAGAGAAATATCGAGGATAACGAGACAGTTACACTTACTGCAGAGTGTAGCGCTATTATTCAAAACCGCATGCCTCCTAAATTAAAAGACCCAGGTAGTTTCTCCATACCCTGCGTCATAGAAAAGTTCGTGATAGACAAAGCTCTATGCGATTTAGGAGCCAGTATCAGTGTTATGCCTTTATCTATATGCAAAAAGCTGAATATGGGAGACCTAAGACCAACCAAAATGTCCGTACAATTAGCTGACCGATCAGTAAAATATCCCGTCGGAATACTGGAAAACATTCTAGTACGCATAGGACAATTCTACATCCCAACCGACTTCATAATCATGGACATTAAAGAGGACTCTGTTGCCCCGATTATCCTAGGAAGACCGTTCCTAGCTACAGCCGGAGCTATTATAGACGTGAAGAAAGGAAGGCTAACATTCGAAGTAGGAGAAGAAAAAATAGAGTTCATTCTCACCAAGTTCTTACAAGCACCAGCCATAGACGATACCTGCTATTTAGTAGACGAAATTAACGAATGCATAAGAGAACTTGAAAATGAAGAGACCACGTATTCATAAATAATAAAGATTCAAATACTCGATATTTCTAAAGACGATGATTGGCGTAAACCGTATAAAGACGACAGCCTAAGCGAAAGCTTAGCACTGACCCCAAACCATATGCCAGGTCCGAAGAACTCATCTTTAGAACTTAAAACACTACCCAAAAACCTTAGATATGAATTCCTAGACGATGAACTGAAAAGACCAGTGATAGTCAATGCCGACTTAGGACAACCAGAAACCGTAAAGCTATTAGAAGTCCTAAAGAAGTACCCCACCGTGTTAGGCTATAACATAAGCGATCTAAAAGGTATAAGCCCTTTGATCTGTATGTATCAAATTACAATAGAGGAAGACTCTAAAACCTCTAGAGAGCATCAGAGAAGACTGAACCCCATCCTAAGCACTGTAGTCAGAGATGAAGTAAAGAAATTGCTAGATACATGAATCATCTATCCAATCTCCGATAGTGAATGGGTTAGCCCAGTTCATGTCGTACCAAAGAAAGGAGGAGTCACAGTAGTTAAAAACGAAAAAGGCAAATCAATAACAAAAAGAGTCGTGACTGGAAGCAGGATGTGTATTAATTATAGGAAGCTTAACAAGGCCACACGAAAAGATCACTTCCCGTTACCCTTCATAGACCAAATGTTGGAAAGATTAGCCAAACATTCATACTTCTGCTATCTAGATGGTTATTCAGAATTTTTCCAAATTCCCATTCATCCTGATGACCAAGAAAAGACTACATTCACATGTCCTTATGGTACTTTTGCTTACCGCCGAATGCCGTTCGGGCTCTGTAATGCTCCAGCAACCTTCCAAAGATGCATGATGGCAATCTTCGCAGATTTCATAGACGACATCATGGAAGTATTTATGGACAATTTCTCGGTATGTGGACAAAGTTTCGAAGGATGCCTACAAAACTTAGAAATGGTATTAGAACGTTGTGTAAAAGTGAACCTCGCCCTAAATTGGGAAAAATGCCATTTTATGGTCCGACAAGGAATAGTTCTAGGACATGTCATATCGAATAAAGGAATTGAGGTCGACAAAGCTAAAATAGTAAAAGATCTCCAACCTCCAAAATCCGTACGAGAAATACGGAGTTTTCTAGGACATGCCGGTTTCTACAAAAGATTTATAAAAGATTTTTCAAAAATCACAAAACCTTTGACCGGCCTGTTGATGAAAGATGTTGAGTTCGTCTTCGACGACGACTGTCTAAAAGCATTCGAAACATTAAAATCAGCCCTTATCACCGCACCGATTATGCAACCACCCGATTGGCGACTACCGTTCGAAATCATGTGCGATGCGAGTGATTATGTCGTAGGCGCAGTTCTAGGACAAAGGAAGGACAAGAAACTCCATGTCATCTACTATGCCAGTAGAACCTTAGATCCTGCCCAAATGAACTACGCTACAACAGAAAAGGAACTTCTAGCAGTTATATTTGCGCTTGACAAATTTCGTTCTTATCTAGTAGGAGCAAAAATTATCATATACACAGACCACGCTGCCATTAGGTACCTAATAAGAAAAAAGGATGCCAAACCAAGATTATTGAGATGGATCCTGTTATTACAAGAGTTTGACTTAGAAATCAAAGATAAGAAAGGAACCGAGAACATTGTTGCAGATCACTTATCCCGAATAGAAGGCATCAAACATGAACCAATACCGATAAATGACGATTTCCCATACGAACGTCTGATAGCCAAATTAGAAAGTGACATGCCCAACTCAATCTCGGAAGATCCCGAATTCGAAAAAGCCGTAGAAGCCGTCTATGCCCAAGTCACATTACCTTGGTATGCTGACATCGTTAATTACCTCGCTGCAGGCGTGCTTCCACCGAATCTCACTTATCAGCAAAAGAAGAAATTCTTCCACGATCTGAAACACTATTATTGGGACGAACCTCTACTCTTCAAGAGAGGGGCCGACAACATATACCGTCATTGTGTCCCAGAGGAAGAAATAGAAAATATCATTTCCCAATGCCATTCAGCACCATATGGTGGTCATGCTAGTACATCCAAGACGTGCACTAAGATTCTCCAAGCCGGCTTATTCTGGCCTAACCTCTGGAAAGACGTTCACATCGTTGTGCTAAAATGTGATCGATGCCAACGAACTGGAAACATCTCACGACGCGATGAAATGCCTCAGAAAGGAATCTTAGAGGTAGAAATCTTTGACGTATGGGGAATAGATTTCATGGGACCATTCCCACCTTCTTTTGGTAATAACTACATACTCGTCGTTGTAGACTATGTGTCTAAATGGATAGAAGCCATTGCTGCTCCAACAAATGACGCACGAGTAGTAATCAAACTCTTCAAAAACACAATCTTTCCTAGATTCGGTGTACCCAGACTCGTCATTAGTGATGGCGGATCTCACTTCATATCGTGAATATTTGATAAACTTCTTTCTAAATATGGAGTCCGACACCGAGTGGCTACACCCTATCATCCGCAAACTAGCGGACAGGTAGAGGTCTCGAATAGGGAAATAAAACAGATATTGGAAAAGACTGTCGCTACCTCAAGGAAAGATTGGTCATCAAAGCTACATGAAGCTTTATGGGCTTATAGGACCGCTTTTAAGACACCAATAGGTACTACACCCTACAAATTAGTTTACGGTAAATCCTGTCACCTCCCTGTAGAATTAGAGCATAAGGCCTTCTGGGCCATTAAAACACTTAATTTCAACTACACCGAGGCAGGAGAAAAGCGAATCTTGAACTTACACGAATTGGAAGAACTTCGATTAGACGCTTACGAAAATGCCCGTATCTACAAAGAACGAACTAAAAAGTGGCATGATAAACGTTCAGTCAAGAAACAATTCAGTGTGGGAGACATCGTATTGCTATTTAATTCAAGATTAAAACTCTTCCCAGATAAACTAAAATCTAGATGGTCCGGACCTTATGAAGTGACTAAAGTACTTCAGAGTGGAACTGTTGAAATTACCGATAAGACGAATGCACCATTTATCATAAACGGACAACGTCTAAAACATTATAATAAGAACGAAAATAGCCCTCAAGTCTGCAGTATAGCATTGCTTGAGCTTCCAGCGCAAACACCTGAATAGCTTGTCACCAAGCTATCGTCAGGCTTTAGACGTTAAAAACAGCGCTTACTGGGAGGCAACCCAATTTTCCCGCATTTTTCCTCGTTACTGTATTTCATTTTTTATTTAAAAATTCTACTTTGAAATTTTAACAAAAATTCTAAACTAAAAATTGTCACTATCTTTACTTTCTTTTATTTTCATATTTTTATTTTATATTCTTCTTTTATCTTTTGTTTTTACCGCCTTTCACTTTTCTTAAAATCCTGACTTCAAATTTCTGTTTTAAACTTTTCAGGATTTTAAAAGTCTTCAAACCTTCCTCCTGTTTTTCTCCGACTTACCTGCGAGTATGGCCGCGTACGACTTCACAAAGGTTCATTTTCGAGGACTAGCTCAAAAGGCAAGATTTGAAGCATTGGCTGAGAGAGAACTAGCCTTAACGTTGTACTATGATAAGTCTACCATGGAGAAACTAGGGATCACGGATAGCATCCAATACCTATTCAATCAACTGGGTTGTGAGAACACTGATTTGAAAACCCGTTTTGCTACCTATAAGGACCTCACCTACGAATTCCTTAGTTCCTTCAGGTACCTACCCAACTATGATTTTGGATCCAACACAGAGCTGATCACCTTTAGGATGTTTGGAATGGACCAGACCCATAGCCGGATGTCATTAGCTAACCTCCTAGGATTTCCTAGCGGACCGCATGTGTTCATCAGTGCAGAAGATGATGATCTTGATTTTGAACTAAACCAATTATGGGGTAGAATCACGGGCGACTATCACCCTGAACCAGACAGAATGTATAATGATGAGATTCATAACCCAGCTTTCAGATACTTTCATAAGATACTAGCTCACACCCTTTTCGGGAAAGAAGAAAATATTACTACAGTATCTAAAGAAGAGTTATTTATCATGTTCTGTGTTTCTCAGGGCCGTACAGTGAATGCAATACCTTTCATGATGAGATCTTTCCGACGCCTCACTCAGGACCCACAATCACCTATCCTAATAGGAGGCCTCGTGACAATGATTGTCCACGAGCTTGGGCTTAGATTCCACTTAAATGCAAGCACTAGTTTTGGCACCATCCGACCCATGAATATCCAGTTCTGCTTTAACAGGCGCATTTTAAGAACTATGGGACCTGGACCTTACGAGTACCTCATAAATGATAAACTTGTCCAGCTATTCACATTGCCTAATCATCAGATGACAAGTATCCACAACAAGGACAACTGGCTTTATGAATTGGATGAGCCTATGGGACCTCCTTCACCTCAATCAACACCACAGAACTACATGTACGACAGTGATCACATCTCTGAAGCACACGATTATATGTACTATGAGGATGTTGTATCAGAAGCTGAAGTAGACCCTATGACTCCTCCGTATTACAACACCTATCCTGAGCCCATTCCTGAGGAGACCACTGACAAAATGGATATTGTTCTGCTCCGATTGGACAACGTTGACGCAGCTCTGACTACTGTAAAAGACGACATCGCAGGCATACACAGCGAACTCGTAGTCTTCATGGACTTAGTCTGTGACCAGCTCGACTACTACGCACGGAAGTTTGATGAGTTGAAGGCACGAAAAGATTAGACATTAGCTTTAGTTTAGTTTAGTTTAGTTTTTCTACTTTCCGTCCGTTTTCAATTATTTTGATTTTTGCATTGTTAATTTCTTTATGTATTACATTACAATCATTCTAATTAATTGTTATTTCAATTATAGTCTTTATTCATTTATACTGTTTTTACGCTATTCTTTGTTTATTGGCCGATATACTACATTGCCATATCATTTATAGGCCTAAAAATCACTACAAGAACACCCTCAAAGCAAAATTCTGCGTTCTGCAGATTTTGTTGGTGTGACGACCGTCACAGGAGCCTGACGACCGTCACAGATACGTGACGACCGTCACGAGCCTAAAACTGTTATCTGATATAACAGGGGTTGCGTTTCCTCTCCCACTCATCTCCTTTCAACTTCCAATCATCAGAAACTCACACCCCACTCCCAAATTTCGTTTTCCCCACCTTGCACCATATATTCTAACTCCCATCTTAACTTCCTACTATACTTCTGTCACATTTTTCCCACTCCACAGAACCACCCCAATCCGCATTTCCTCCGTATCCCCCAACAATGGCGAGAAACAACGAAACCCCAGACCTTAGCAACATTGTGTTCAGCGACGGTGACTCCGGAGAGAGACAGCGAGCCAACTTTATCGCCTTCCACCAACGGTCGCTACAGCCGACCCACTACCCGCATATCCCATCGCTCACGGAGCTCGGACTCCTTGACGGCGTCACTTGGATGCTTCAAAGAGCCGGCATCTGGAACCTCTGCACCAATCCACTGCCGACGTACGAACAACTCACCCTCGAGTTCCTAAGTTTGTTCACCTACGTCACTTCCAGCGGCGACCTCAGCCAACACTCCGGTGCCGCATGCTTCCGGATGTTCGGCACAAACTATCAAGTGAACCAGAACCAGATTGCCGCCATCTTACAATTCCCTCATGGCGACAATGCTCACCGCCGCCTCACCGATCAGTTCCAGCACGAAGCCTTCGCGCTCTGGTACCAGTTAACCGGCATCAATGCCGATGGTTGGGATTCTCTGCACGCAACGCATATCCACAACCCGACCATCCGATATTTCCACCGAGCATTGAACAACACCATCTTCGCCCGGGATAGCAACCATAAGGTGAACTCGAAAGAGCTCTTCTTTCTCCGTTGTGTCTTCAACAACGAGCCTATCAACGCCGCTCCGTTCCTCCTGGCCCACATTTAGGCCAACTGTAACCGTGGCTCCAAGCCATTTTACTTTGGCGGGATTGTCACTGCCATTGCACTTGGGCTGAACCTCGGTGACCGCCTCCAGCACCTCCATGCCATTCCCTCGGTGTTCCTTGATACCGACCACTGCAGAGCCTCTCACCTCATTCGTTCCAGAGCCGATGGCAAGTACCACCCGGTAGTGCATGGTAAAACCGTCTGAAGCATCATCCTTCCATCACGCACCCGGATGCACCCAGAGGATCGTACCAACTGGCTATTTGACCTCACTGCCCCTCCTACTGCCGCTGCTCCAACTCAGGACCACACCCAAGGTTCTGATGACGAAATCCAAGCTGAGTTGGACAGACCAGAGCAACCGGAGGCATCGCAGCCTCTTCCTTCCGAAGGTACATCCTACCGTCGCCGCCATCGTCCAGAGCCCGACTACTCAGAAGAAGACCTCCGCCGCTCTCTCGACCAGCAGGCCCAGATACTCGCTATGATGCAGCAGTAGAATCAGCGAGCAGAGCAGTTCGAAGCTTGGCATCGGACCCAAATGCAACAACTACAAACCGGCCAAGAAACTATTACTGAGAACTTGGTGAATCTGACCTTGCAGTTCGAAGGACTCCGCGACTATGTCTATCATACCGGAGCTATGAGTTTTAAGGACCGAGTTGACCAAGTCAGAGCCAGAGGACGCGAGCGAGGACGTGAACGAGGCAGAGGCCGTGATTAGTTATCATTTTCCTTATTTGTTTACTATATTTTCAGTTTCTTTGTACTTTCATTTCCGTTGTATCTCCCTCTCGCATTCTTTCAAATCAGTGGGGACACTGATTGAGATAGTGTGGGAGCGGAGCATTTATTTCCCATTCCTGTGTACCTTTATTTTCGTAATTTCTATTCAAACATTTTCACGTTTTAGCAAATAAAGCTCGTTTATATATTCTTTTTCCGTTACGCAAACATCCCCACGTTATTCGACGTAAACAAAATTTTTTCGTTCGTTCCTCAAAAGCAAAAGCATCACGAGAATGATCCCAAGTTCAAACCAAGTTTTGAAACTCCGAGGAGACGATAATTCTAACAAAACCAGTACCGTCTTGACACCTTAGATCTCCGGTTTATGCGAGTCGGTTTCACTACCTACGTGTACCAAAGTTTCAAGTGTCTATGCAAACTCAGCCCCAAGTAGTTTATACTAGCAGTCAGCACCATCCTAAAACACTTCTAAGCGAGCGACCAATGCAAATAAGTGTATGATCTCCAAAAAGATGAAAAATCATGAAAAGAAAGCCATTTAGCCAAAATATAAAGACGCGTTTCCCTCTAAGTTAGGTGCTTCTCACCCGAGCATTTAGCCCAGCGGCACGAAAACTCATTGAAAAATCAATGATATAAGCTTATGATCAATGAAAAAGATCAAAACAGAAATGAGATCATATTCACTAACAGGTCGACTTGCCATGAAAATGTATGGACAACGGGCTTAATATGATTGCGCTAGAACAAACAGGGTGAACTTGCCGCGAGAACCTTGACTCCAAGCTACAGTAGCATGACTGGGACCGATTTGCATAAGAAGAAGACCTCTGAAGACTTATAGTCCAGTGTCGTCACCGTACTCATTTTGTTCTTACTAAGAATCCCGGTTTTTCCCAACTTTGCGAACGAAGAAGCTGCCTCGTGCCTGCCGACTTTTTCCTGTTTTACTTGAGGACAAGCAAAGATTTGAGCTTAGGGGAGTTTGATAACACGAAATCATATATATATATTGATGCATAATTCAACTGATGTTTAACTGTTTTCGATCCGATTTCGGGTTATTTCTGTGTTATTTGTCTGATACTTTGCAGGTATTTGATGATCATGCCTAAACAAGGCAATATGAAGAAAAGAAGCAATCACAAATGAAATATGGACGAAAACCGGATGAAAACAACATGAAACACGCAGAATGCATATTTTGTTGCTGTGACAACCGTCACAGCTCCATGACGACCATCACACGGGTGACGACCGTCACACTCCGTGACGACCGTCATGCAGGCAAAAACGCCCCACTTCAAATGCACGTACAAGAAGCAGTTCCAAGTCCCAAATAGTGGACCCCTACTCCCTGATAATTCTGCCTTAAAGTCCACCTTCTTCAAGTTATAACCGTTAGAATTCTATTTCTATAAATAGGGAAGGAGGGGAGCTGAGAAAGGGAGCCGCATTCAGACAACGAAGTGCTGCCAATTTATCTTCAGAGCAACCTTTCCAGTTTTTTTCTATTCTTATTTGTTTCTCTTTTATTTTTTTCTGCATTCCTTTGATATTCTGTAATTCTTATTTCCCTTGTACGATCAATTGGCATAAAGACCAGAATCCTGCCAACATTTGTGGAGGATCTGCCCAAAGGTCAATTGGAATATTTACAGGTTTCTCATTTTAATAGTAATTCCAGTTTTCATTATGATGCATGTTATTATTTATTGTTTTTATTTATGTTTTACATTTCCCAAATCCATGTCTAGCTAAATCTAAGTAATCGGTATGTAATAATAATTCGGAAGGGATTTGATAATAACCGGTTGAAAACTTTCCTTTTCAAAATTTGTTTACGGTCTGAGTGTTTAAATTTATTTACTGAATAAACTTCGTCGCGAAAGCGAGAACTTATTTAAAAGTAGTTTTGCCACGAAAGTGGGAAATTAATTAAGGTACGAACCAACAAGCGAAAGCTGCGGCAAGACCAGATAGTAAACACTAGTCATTTGTTTTAATAGCAGCGAAAGCACTTTAAAATGAATTAGAACTTAGAGATTTCCAAAAACAATAGTTTTAACCCCGAATGGGACACAAAAGCGTACGTTTGGCCCTTAGAATTATGATTAGCGTCAATAACCATCGTGAGACGAGAGTCTTCAGATCACTATTTTCTGCTTAAATAAACTCTGAAAAATATTTCATATACCGGTAACTTGTCAAATCCCCGAAGAACATAATTACTGCATATCGATTCACGTAATTATAATTTAAATAACATTTTTAGTTCCCTTTAGTGACAATCTTATTCCCTTAAGCATTATCTACCTAGCTAAACATAGTAACTCCCGAGAACACTAGTTTGATTACGAGTCCCTGTGGGATCGATATCTATTATTACTACGCGATAGACTGTGCACTTGCAGTTAAGTTGTATTAGACATAGAAAGTCGCGATCAATGCTCAAGCAAATGGTCAAGTCGAAGCAGAAAATAAGGTGGTAATTGGCCTAATCAAGAAACATGTGGGGAAAAAGCCAAGGAATTGGCATAAGACATTGGAACAAATTCTATGGCCATGTCAAACCTCCCCTAAAGAGGCTACAAACACTACACCTTTTCAATTGACATATGGCCACGATGCAGTTTTACCAGTCGAAATATACCTACAATCAACTATATTTCAAAGACAACGTGAGATCCCATATGAGTCTTATTGGAACATGATGTTGTATGGATTAGTTGATCTAGATGAAGAAATATTAAATGCCTTATAATTATTAAAGAGGTATAAAAGAAGAGTATAGAAATCATACAATAAATAGGTCAAGGTTAAATTGTTTCGATTGGAGACCTAGTGTGGAAGGTGATTCTACCCATGGATCGAAAGGATAAGGCATTGGGTAAATGGTCCCCTAAGTAGGAAGGACCTTTTCAATTTATCCATGTTTTTTCTAATGGTGCGTATGAAATCGAATAATTAGCTGAGGATCGAATAGTCTTGAGAGTGAACGGAAAATATTTGAAAAAATATATGCCAACACTTCAAGAAATAAAAAAAGCAAAAGAGTAATTTATACATAATAATCAAAGCCAAAATGGTAAGTCTAAATGCATAAGTTTCCAAAATGGCTAAGTCATTACATAAACGTCACAAAGGGCTTAAGGTCATTACATCAAAAGAACCAAAATTTTAGTAGTTACAACCAAGTTAAAAGGGAAAAGGAAACTTTCATCTTTTGATACTTCGACTGTTGAAGTCTCAAGCGCTGTTCACAAACATATTTGTTTGTAGCAAGGCCATCAATTTCCTTCCCCAATTTCTGAGCCCTTTCGACATGATGCATCCCAACTTGTATTTCCTTCACTAGTTCGTCTTGATCAAGCTTTAGGGGTTCACCTTTGCGCTCATTGACTTTGGTAATTTTGACTTGCAATTCCTTTATTTGTTGTTCCTAAGCTTTGATGTTCTTATCACACGCTTCGACTTCATTCTTGTTATGTTTATAGCCCTTCTCAAATTTTGAAACTCTTGTAGTAGATTCAGTAACTGCGTCACATTCAGCTCCTTGAATCTCTAATTTGTTCTTAATTTTGTTCAAAGCTTCCCTTATATGGTTAAGATCAGCGACAACTTGATAAACAAACAATCCCAAATCCATGATGACATCTGCAAAATTTGGAGAAATGGTCAAAACATCAACTTGTTTTAGGAGATCTTTGATCCCAAAGCAGGCAAAAGTGTCGTTTTTTAAGAGTTGGAACAAATCAGTGTCAAAGGCTTTTTCTTTGATTTTAGCAAGCAAGTCATCACTAGGTACACCTGTAGATTGGCCACCGGACACGGTCGAAGTGCTAGGGCTCTTCTCAGTCAAACTACCCCTTGCACTAATCATGGCCTTCAGATACTCCACTGGTCTGCTTTGCTTCAGCATTTCTAACTCTTATGAGGAGAGGGTTGCGACAGTACCAGTCGAAGATGCTGAAGTCTCTTTGATAACATAAATATTTAAGTTAGATTTGGGTTTGTGAGTTGACCGCTCATTGTCCTCTTCTTCATTATCATCATTATCCTCTTGTTCTTCATCTTCTTCCTCTTCGTCATCTGGGCCACCAATGCCTTATTTTGCATTAGTTAGGGAGCCATCCTCGGAAACATCTTCGACAATTCCTTCAGCATGTGGTATCTTCGTATCACCTTCCACGTCAATAAATGCATCATTCTCTTGTGGGTCCTTTTCACGTTCAGAATCACTTGTTTGAGAATGTTCGGTGGTAACCTTTGGTGGAGAATCTTTTTCTTCAGCAGGTTTACTTATCTCATTTGTAGACTCTTTGTTGGAATCTTTGGGAGATGTTAAATGACAAGAAGGAGTCCTTGTTGAATGATAAGAAGGGTCACTACTGCTTATAGGGATAGTTTGTTCGATAGTTGGTTACTTTATGCCCTCTGTGGCACCCTGGAAAATCAAATATGGGTAAGCAGAAAGTCAATAGAAAGAAATTAGAAACTCAAGAAATTCAGGTAGAATTTTTACCTTAGGACCTTCAGCCCCAGGGCTAGAATTGTCGCTTTCAACCCCGTTAGGATTTGTCTTAGCAGTCTGACCTTTAATGGTTAGATTAGGACCAACTTCAAGTATTTTGGGAGTAAGGGGTTTCTTCGCTTAAGTTTTGGCAGATTTGGATTTTGGTTGAGAGCTAGCATCAGAAACTTTTGCTTGCTTGCTTCTTCTTCTTGGGCTATTTAGAGGTGTCTAGAGATAGATCTTCATCATATGATTTGATCACTTGGACTTGAGTTTCTTTATGCTTTTTTTTCTTGGGTGTTGGTGGTGGTTTCAATTAGCCTGAAAAGAAAGAAACCTCAAATATTAAATATGAGGACAATATATAAGAGGAATAGTAATAACAAGCGAAGTTTACCTTTTCTATTCCTTTAATGGACTTTTCCTCATCCTTTTCTTTGACGACACCTTTGTTTGTAGTAGCCTTCTTAGCAGGAATCCTCACAGCTGAAATAAAATCAATATAATTATCGCAAGTAAAAAAAGAAATAAGGAATTGATGAAAAAAGTAAGTCGAAAAACCTCTCATTCAACACCTTCATAGATTGGAGACTCTACACGAATGTGTTCTATGCCAATACAAAGATGTCCTTTGAAACTGTCTAGAGTGTGCTTAGTCGGAACCACCCACTTGACACATTTTTGAGATTCTTGTCGAAGGATTTTTACAAATTCCCCATAGACGAACCGGTCTGGAAATAGGGGACTAAAAGCCACACCAAATTCAGTACTTGACAGTCGAGGAAATTTTGGGGGATAAAAGTTAAAAGCTAGTTCGTACCGTTGTTCAGATTTAACGTACGAAGGTAGTTTTAAACCCTCTAGTTTCTTTGTAAATTTTTCTTTCAAAGTAATTGTTGCTTCATGAATGGTTCGACTAAGATCATCAGGTCTATAGGTAGTTTCAAAGTATTTTTGGAATTCTTGGATTTCTTTGATGTGAGTCGAAATACCTTTCTTGACTTTTTCTTGCACAGAAGAGTAAAGGCAGGAATATTGAAAATTTCTCTGGTATAATAATCCTTCCTCCAAGTTTCAAACTCTTGGGTGCAAAGGAGTGATGTTTTAAAGGAAACAGGAGAAAGATGTGTGATTCCAGTGTATCAAGCCATTTCTTTTTTACATTAAGCTTCTGTATGGATCATATTGTATATAATCAATGTGTTCTTTTTGGTAAAAAGTTGTCGTGGCATAATTTGAATAAGACCAAACTGTCGAGTGACCAGATTGGGTTGATAATTGAGGAGAGTGATTTGAAGTCTTGAGGGTCTAAGCCTTGTGGCCAATAGTATAAGGGTGATAAATGCTTCCCATATGGCAAGGGATTCTGCTTCTTGGTCCTTCGACGGGGCAGGAAATTTCCTTGTAAACCATTCCGGGTCATGATCCCTGTCAGCAAATGGGGCAATATTTGGTGTGAAGTTGTAACGCTTGGTGAACATCATCACATACCCGGTGAAGGTTTGTTGGAGATTTAATCCTTCGTCACTTGGGGTCAGCAAAGCAAGTCACATTCCTTCGACCCTCCCGTTCTTTATTTCACCAATCTCTGCATTTATGGGATTATGAACTGGTAAAGATGATTCAAAGGCAGCATCACCCATAATTGCAGCAACCAGAAAGGTGCAGAGAGTAGCAAGTTTTCTTTGGACTGAATGGTTTTAAGAGCTATGACGCCTTCGCTTAAGGTCTCGTAGAGGTTGGCCAATATCATTTTGCTGAGACAAAGGTTATGTCCAGGATGTAGTTGGTTCGACATGGTTAGATACCTCTTTGCCACTTGAAGGGATATCGAGCAAAATACACAGCGAGATAGCTATAGAGCAAGGAAAGCAATGTTCTTTTGATCAGACACTTTGACAAAGTCTTTATCATGGTAATATGCAATGTAAGCGGTGAAAGCAACTTTGGTGGTGTCGAAACCAATGGAATCTTCCGCCATGAAGTTTGGGTGATAAGTTCCCCCAATTGGTTTAAGTCCAGTAATGGCAGCAATGTCAAAGAGGGTAGGTGTCATCATTTCACAGGGAAGATGAGAGGTATTGTAGATGCTATCCCAAAAGTACAGAGAGGCTAGCATGGATTGAAAATAGCCAGGTCCAACTTTCAACAGCTGAATCATGTCGAAAATACCTATTTCTTTCCAGATTTGAGATTTTTTCTTTTCTATCTTCTCTAGCCAGGATAAGTAGTCTGAGGGATCCTTAAATAAAGGGCATCGAAACACCCTAAAACTATTGTTCATATAGTCTAGATTGATGGATTTTTCAGGAGCCCCTGTCGAAGGCGAGTCTTGGTTATCAATTTTGAATTTTTCATCAGCTTCAATATCTTCACTAGCCCTAGGTTTTCTCCCATTGACTATGGGTTTGTAGCGATGGTATGTTAGAAAAAATTCCTTAAGTCTATTAGGGTTAGCAGAATGATTCGGTGGGAGACCTAACATGGCATGCGTTTTACCCATAACAGAAATAGGACTCAATACCCGAGATTGGTAGATTCTTCTTTTTTCTTCTTCAAGTGGAGGATCTGGTATGTACTGTTGGTTACCCATAGCTCTTGGGCACAAAATCTTGTGAACTAGAGAAAGTTCAGTTGATTTCTTGGATTCTTTGATAATCTTGTTTGAATCTTTGAAAGCTTTAGTAGAAGACGCCATTGATGCATCAAAGATTGAAGAAAAATGGGTTGTATTTGCAAAAGAAGAAAAGTTCAGAGAAAGTTTGTTCTTACTAAGAAAGATTCAGAAGATGGGAAAAGTTGAAGAAATGGTGTTCTTCACTATTTATAGGTTGATGAAATGAAGCGGTTCATTTCAAGCATTGATGGTTAAAAAAGATAGTGGGACACATGCCAATCGGAGAACAAGCGATGGGACGATGGCAGTTGAACTGACCCACGATCTCCTAGGAACTAGGTGCATGATGATTGCAATAAAGATTATGCATGGTTGAGAGGAGACGTTTGAGAAAAGGTGTCATGATGATTATGACGACATAACAGACAAAAGTTTATGGCGTCGAAAGAGGCTTTCAAAAAATATTTTTTTCTCCATTTTAGTCGAAAATGACATCTTTGAGGGGAAATTTGTTAGCTAGAGATTTTGACGCTAAAGTTTTATTGAGTATGATAAGCAAAATAAATATTTTGGAATTGGACAGGAGTATCATTGAAGATTTATAGTCGAAGTGATCCTTTGTAAGAGGAGTCGAAGTGATCCTTTTTAAGAGAAATATGATGGGTTAAGACTTAGAAATATTTCTAAGTTTAAATGACAATTTGACGGAGGTAATATTGAGGTTACATTTGATGGAGGTTTTGAATTTTGAATAAGGATGATAATTGTATTTTGGCCTTATCCATTTCTTAGAGGCGACGCGTGTAAAGTTGTGGCGAATTGAAGACATGCAATCAAAACATGTCATTTTCTGGAGAAAAGACCGTCGATAGCGGTTATTTTCGACGTAGTATAAATAAGAGTCTTATTGTGTAGGATTTCCGTGTGTTCATACATTGTACAAATACTCACAAATTATTCCAAGTATCTAAGTGTGTTGAGAAACGAGTTCGTTGAGAATGTACGCCTGAAGCATTATATTTTCATTTTAATTGAATTTATTTTCAGTTTTATCAATTACTTTTTCATTGCAATTTATTGCAATTCTTTTATTATTACTATTATTAAACGATTTAGATCTAGCAAGATTAAATATGTGTTTAATGGTGATGCATTGACAGTGTAAAAAAGTTTTACACTGTCATCCAATAGAAATATATCATTCAGTCATATTATATAATTAGTTAAAAAATTTCAGTTAGATTTGGCGAAATAAATGATTGTCATTCGTTGACAATATAAAATTTTTTACATGGTCAGTGCATCTCCTATTTGTTATAATGTTTAGGGAAAAGTGTGTATATATATATATATATATATATATATATATATATATATATATATATATATATATATATATATATATATATATATATATATATATATATATATATATATATATATATATATATATATATATATATATATATATATATATATATATATATATATATATATATATATATATATATATATATATATATATTATTTCTTTTTATTTTACACTAGCGTCCAGACGGCCACTCGTCTGTCCGTTTTTTAATGTTCAGACGTTTAAAAATATAAACGTATTTTTTGTGTGTTTATTTTTTTAAAATTTAAATTTTATAAAAAAATTGAATAAAATAGTTGTAAAAACTACCATATAACAGTTAATAAAAAAGTTGGTAGAAGAAAAGTCAAAATTTAAAATAAAAAAACAAAAGAGTATAATTGAAATAAAAATAGATTACACCAAATCTAAAATTTATATATATATATATATTATAGATTATAGATTACGTCATTATTATATGTTTATATATATATTTTTACTTAGACAAAAAAAATCCACACTGTGGTTTACAGAAATACCCCTTGTTCAAGGGTGTTCCGCCTTCAATTCTTCAAACGGAAAATAAAGACTCGCGCTGATATCGTAATTTCTTTAAAAACCAAAAAATTAAAATCGAAAATTCTAATTTAGAGCAGCACCAAAATTCTCTTTTTCGAGCGACACGAATTTAGGGTTCGCTAAGATTCAATTTTGCTTCTATCTGCCCAAATCCAAACAGTGAAAGTTCGTAGATTTGCATTTGGATTTCTATAGCTTCGCTCAATTTCATTCCGCTTCACCCAATTTCCATTCCTTAGTTTCAACCCCTTCCCCTAAGGTACTCTCTTTAATCACGTATAAATTGAAGAATTTGTCTCTTAATCTGAGTTGTATGGAAGAACCGTGTTATTAGCTAGTAGAAGTGTATATTAAACCCTATCTCAATGCATGTTTGTAAATTTGTATGGCAGGAGAGGTTGCAGAGTTTGGTACATTCTGTTTGGAAACAGCTATTATTTTATTTTTTTTGACTGAGATTTTCCACACTCCTTTTTGTTCTTTATTCCTTTTAATACCTAATTCACAACTTAATTTGTATCTCTGTTTGCATTTGACTGAAAAGTTTTCATTTTTGCATTTTGATGCTTGTGCAATTCTACATTTTTATTGGACCCCGTTTGATTTTATGTTATTCAAGAGCTTCTGCTCACTAACATGCTTCTTGGACTCTCCTTTTGACCATCTTCGTTTCAATTCGTTTCATTTTGCTTTTTGTTTTCTTGGACTTGTCTTTCAATGCTGCTGTTTTGTAAAAAGTCGTTCATAATGTGGCACTCTATAAGTCTTATCTCGTTGCATAGTTCCACTGAGATTCACTCGATGCAACGACTCCAATTTTGGCCTTTCTTTTTGTTTCTTCCCATGAATTCTTCTGGCCGATGTGCCTTCTTCATAGTTGCCTCACAAGCTTGTTTAATTAGTTTCGTAAGATGCCAATGGGGAAGCCAAGTTCTTCAGCAGTTATTGGTAAGCATTCTGAGCCTGAAAAGCCAGTTGAATCTGACGAGAAGGTCAATCTTGAAGAAGAAAATGATCCTGAGGAAGAAATGGAAGAAGAGATTGAATATGAAGAAGTAGAAGAAGAGGAGGAAGTGGAAGAAATAGAAGAGGAGGTGGAAGAAGAAGAGGAGGACCCAGAGGAGGTAGAGGAAGAGGAAGAAGAGGAAGAGGAAGAGGAGGAGGAGGAGGAGCAAGTGGAAGAAGACACTGTGCCAAACCAAAACATTGATGATGATGAGAAAAAGAAACATGCTGAACTTCTTTCTCTTCCTCCTCACAAGTCTGAAGTTTACATAGGTGGCATTCCTCTTGATGCCGCAACGGAAGATTTGAAAGATTTTTGTGAGCGTATTGGGGAAGTTGTACAGGTATGCCTGTGCCATTTTTTTTATTGTTCTGTTTATGTTCATGTTTATACAGAATGTCACCTATTGACTTGAAGATTGATGAGAACAGGTTCGAATAATGAAAGGAAAAGATTCTTCGGAGAATAAGGGTTTCGCTTTTGTGCTTTTTAAAAATGAAGAACTGGCTTCTAAAGCCATTGAGGAGCTGAATAATACTGAATTTAAGGTAATGTAATAATGTCAGTTGTTAACACTATAGATCCTTCTCTTTTGTAGTTGGTAGCTACTTGGCTTCAATTGAACTCTAATATTTAAAAAACTTCAGACGAGTAATGCAAACATTTAATATAATTTGGTATGATGTATTCAATACCTGACTGTATCAACGATCAATTGTGTCAGGGTAAAAAAATAAGATGTTCTACATCTCAAGCAAAAAATCGTCTTTTTATTGGCAATATTCCTAGAAGCTGGGGCGATAACGATCTAAAAAAGGTTGTCAGTGAGATAGGACCTGGTGTTACCGCTGTTGAACTAGTCAAGGTATGCATTAAGATGTTGTGCATTTCTGTTCCATTTTTAATTGAAAGTTTCTAGTGTTTATTTTTTATGATCAGATTGTTTTTTTTTTTTTTTTTTTGAAACTATTGTTATGGAATTCCATTGACATCATGCACAACTGCAAGTACTTTACTTTAAGTCAGGATATGCATTTTCTTAATTAACTGTACTTTGTTTGATCCCTTGACTCAGGATATGAAGAACATTATCAATAACCGCGGTTTTGCTTTTATTGACTATTATAATAATGCATGTGCTGAATATTCAAGGCAAAAGATGATGAATCCAACATTTAAGCTTGGTGACAACTCCCCAACAGTGAGCTGGGCTGACCCGAAAAATGCTGATTCCTCTGCTTCATCTCAGGTTTCAATTCACATCTCTTCCTTATTTTAAGATGTGTTGATAGTAATGGTTAATATGAAAATAATTTTTTTATTATAATAAAACATTTTCAAGTATGACGGAGACATGAACTCATCATTTAATACATCGGTCTGAATGTGCAAGTGCTGCTTTCTAGGTTTTTAGTTATTAAAGTATAATTTATAACAATAATCCTGATAAAATGTAAAGCATGGGATTGTTTGCGAGATATTTGATCTTTTGGGATTTGTTTGGTTTGGAAAATAACCCCTACATTCTTTTTCACATTTTATATTCTATAATTCTTAAATACTCTAATGGTTAAATGGAAAATGTATCTCCTCCAGTGAGAAAGGAACTGTTTCCACTTTCCAGCATAATATTAACTTGAACATAACCTACTTGCTGTTATTACCATAAGAGTACAACAACAGTGTTCATTCATTAGTTGGTGTTTTTTTATACAAGAAATAACAAATCAATATTAGTAAGACAAAATAATACAACAACAGAGCAGTGTTATCAAATATCGCTGCCATGGCCGCTATGGTGGTTATACATGGTGGTTTCTGGGCTCACCGCAATGGTAAATATCTGCCATAGACCATAATAGTAAATTAGGAGTTTTTCTTAGTCACATCTCTTGCAGTGTTTTCGATGGCGGATGGCAGTCTATGGTGGAGAGCCAAAATCCCGCCATATTGGCCCACTTTGCGGTGCCATTATAGCGGATTATGGCGGAAAATTAGGGGTTTTTCTCAAAAAAAAATAAAAAAATAAATAAAGGAGCGCCGCTGCACCTCAGAACTCAAAACAAGTTTACTTCACAACTCGGGAGAGTTACCGTTTTTGTTACCTATGATCCCACCTGAAACGAAGCACGCCGGCATGACAATGGCACGTTGGTGCTACTGAAAGGAATACACAAATAAGAAAGGGAACACTGATAACATTAATACTGCAAAGCCACCCTTATCCAAATTAAACTTCAATTAGTAACCTTCGGAGACAGCTACAGTTTAAAATGAACATTTCCAAAGATGGTATAATGTGGCGGACTGGCTCAGCCTCACACTAGAAACTAAGGTCGGTGACTAACAAGTAAACTTAAAGTCATACAATTTGTGGTGGTCTTGTATGCAGGGGATGTCTGTTGTGCCTTCACATGCAGTCATGTGGCTAGTTCTTTTCCAATACTTGGGCCTCTACAGATGAGCACTTCTTATTCCAATGGTAGGTTCTAGTATTTTAAGACTAGGTCGGGCTATTGACTCGGTCAGGCTACTAAAGTCACGAGTAGTACCCCATGAACTTATATACTAAATTCATATGCTAAAGCAAATATTTAGTGTAGCCGCTCTAGTACCTTTACGAGTCCTTGTACGATGGATCAATGTTGTCAACCACGCATTGCATAAAATAGAGGTTTATTAAAATTTCGCTCTGCAACAGTGCTATAGTGCTGCTATTTGACAACATTTTTATACAAAATAGTGTAAAGCGTATCGCAGAACAATAGTGTTTTGTTCAAATTAGAACCACTATTTAACAGCATTGCTTTGGATTGATCCTAGCGCCTGCCTTCTTTCCCACTTTTCATTTATTGTAGCAATACACACTTATACAGCTGGAAAGAGCTTTTTGTTTTTTAAATTCTTTCATTTTATACATTTAATTTCTTAGGTCCATAACCGTACATGTTAACTCAATAATACAATATTGTATTATTATTGTAAGGTCCATAACCGTACATGTTAACTCAGGAGTTAACAAGTATGCATACATCACTATCCCCTCTTTTTTGGCCTCTTGTTATATACAAAACTGAAGCGCCACATTTCTTCTTCCCTGCATTGTGTTTTTTTCACTCATTCTTTCTCCCAGCGCTCATTTTCTTGAAAGGATTTTCTCTCAGCATTTATGTTTTCTTCCTCCATTATCATTTCTTCTTTCGTGCATCATTTTGTCTTTACCTTTTTCATTTCTTGCACACTCTTTTATCTTGAAAAGGGATCTGCACGTCTTTTTTTTCTTTTTTTCATGGACTTGTTTTTTTGGATAAACTAAATAAATGAGACCCAGTTGGCGGTTTTGTTGAACTGCACTGCCAAGTTTCCATTTTGTCCTATAACATATCCGATCCCACAAACAGCTCAAGTTGGTCATAGCACCTGACACCTGTTTCCGGTTAGCCTGGCTGGTCTGAGCCAATTTTGAAACACTTGTAGGTTCATTTTGTTGATCAAAGACTGGGATGGTCAAGAATTGGATATTGCGGCTGTAGCTCAGAGGAGACACAACCACTAATATTGGATTGGGTTATAGCCTTAGGGGGTGGAAAACCTGCTTGAAATTGTAGCCAGAGGTTGAGAAATTAGGATTCCTGTGGCCATAGTCAATGTACAGACAACAGGAAGAGTCACTAGACAGAGACACCATAGGAGAGGAGTTACATGCATTTGAAACTTGTTAGCAGAATGGTGGCTGGATATGGTTACAGAGAATGGCACTGCTCTTAGTCATGATAACTTGTTAAAGAGCCCGAAGGAGAGAGATTTGCATGTGGGAGAAAGTGCTTTTAGCTTTGATTGCAGTCCATCTCAAGGCCTTGAGTGCATTAGCAAGCCAACAACTAACTAATCAAAGATTAGTTGTAGAAACTAATTAACAGCTACGGATTACATTGCTACAATTATTATATGGATTACTAATATTATAACATGCACTTAACTATGCTACTGAATCTTGATTCTAGACTACTGGTACTAGCTATTGAATTTGTATCTGACCGTTTCTATCCTAGATGCATTCCTTTGTACACATTGAATATAGTGAATTCTTAAACATGCATGAACAGGTGAAGGCAGTATATGTGAAGAACCTTCCTAAGAATGTAACTCAAGAGCAGTTGAAGCAGCTTTTTGAACACCATGGGAAGATCACAAAGGTGGTTCTTCCACCACCAAAATCTGGTCAGGAAAAGAACAGAATCGGCTTTGTTCATTTTGCAGAGCGATCAAATGCTATGAAAGCACTAAAGAATACTGAAATATATGAATTAGATGGTAACATTATTATTTGTTAAATATCCGCATTTTAAAAGTTATGCAACTGTTGCAATTATTGATTAGGTTTATTCTAAGTTTCAGGTCGAATGTTAGAGTGTTCTCTAGCAAAGCCACAGGCTGATCAGAAGGCTGTAGTAACAAATACACTGAATCAGGGATTGCTTCCAAGCTATCCACCACATATTGGTTATGGTTTGGTTGGTAATCCCTATGGCGCACTTGGTGCTGGATATGGTGCTCCTGGTCTTGCACAGGTGATCCGTGCTTTTTTTATTAGATATTCTTTAATTGTTGAGACACGAAGCTACTCTTATGTGGTTTTCATTGTGTTACTGGTGACATTAAACATTACTCTCCAAATGGATCAATGACATTATAGTCTTACTGCATGCATACCTCTTTTACATATTCGACACTCCCTCCCGTCCTTGTTATAAGAGAATACAACAAAATCAGACAGACCAAAAATACTAAGAACCAAAAATACTCATAAGTATCATGCTACATACATGAAGTGTTTTTACACGGAAAGTGATAAATGCAATATATGCCATTGATTTATTCTCACATTCACCATATATTAGTCTGAGATTCTGATGATTGGAGTCGGATCTGTTGCAGCCTTTAATGTATGGACCCGGTCAAACTCCCGCTGGAATGGCCATGATGCCGATGCTTCTGGCTGATGGACGCATTGGATATGTCTTGTAAGTAGAACTGCAAATGACTGCTCTGTGAATTACACTTATAGCGTGTCATATCACGACATTTAGCATATTGGTAGATATTGTTGCAATAATGGTTTGCAAGTGAAAAAAGATCTGATGGATACCTAGTTTCTTGAATCTAGACCCTAAGAATGTATTTTCTTCCGCAGGCAACAGCCAGGATTGCCTCCGCAAACCCCGCCTTCACATCAAAGAGGTGGCAGGAGTAGCGGCGGCGGCAATAGTGGTGGAAGTGGCAGCAGGAATACGGGCAGTTCAAGTAAGGGAAGGCACAACAATGATAATGGTCATGGGCGAAGATACCACCCTTATTAGCCTGTCTTTGACTTTTTAAAATTTATTTTATCATTTGTGTGATACACTATTGTTTTTCATAAAATAGTTACTATTTATCTGCAAGTTCAGTCTTGATTACATTCATGATTGCGGGCAACCAAGCAGGGTGTAGAAAAAGTTAAACATTCACTGAACGTCTGGGAGTAGAATCAAATGTTTTTATATTGGAATTCGCATTGATCCAGTCGCTATAGGAGACTAATCATATGTATGCAACCCTGCATGATTAAGGGCCAGTTTGGATTTTGTGTCACTCTTGGGGAGAAATTATCAAAAATAACTTGTGACTTTTTTCTTCATATTTTTAGTTTATTTTTATAAATTTTCGTAGATAGTATGTAAGAACAACTTATAGCATAAATAGTTCATGCGAGTTTATTTATAAATGCTTTTTGATAAACACGTGCTATAAGCTGTTTATCTAAATAAGCCCAAAATCAAATATGCCAGCTTTTGAGAATAAATCTAGTACATGGTTGGATTCACTATTAGGAGAGTCGTGATTATGAAAATTTAAAATTGATTGATATGTTTCAAATGTATTTGACTGTCTGGATTTAACAATAAACTAGTATGTAACTCGTGCTTATGCAGGGTATCAATATTAATTTAGTATAAAAGTCGAAGCTAATAGTTTGTGTAATTAATGTTAGAATTAATAATTATTATATTAATGAATTTCGTTTAAAATAATCGTTTAAAAATCTCTCTGTTTTATAAAAAGTATTTTTTTTATTTGTTTTAAATTATTTGTTTTTTAATATTTATTATTATTTTTATTAATTTATTCTTATTTATTGTATTTAAATCATATAATTACTTCCTTGTCTATTAATAACTGTATTTAAATCATATAATTACTTCATTGTCTATTATTAATGAAATTATTTTAATAAATAACACTTATTTTATTATTGAAATCAACATAATTAGTTATTATTTTAAAAATTGTGAAATTTTTAAAGAGGACACTTGGCTGAAGGGAGTAAACTTTAGTGATAGAACTTAAATAATGGTTTCTCAAATTACTAAAATATTGATTACCGAAAAACGAAGTGACAATTAAATTTATGAATGGACTTTATATACATAACATATTTATTGTTTGTTGAATGAACATCATTTTTGAAACGAATTTTGTCTCATGTTATGCACTTTGCTAGAATTTGATTTAACTATAATTGAGTTTTATATTTAGAGACATTTATATAAAAATGAGTTAAACAACAAATTTTAGGATAAAAATCATATTTAAATTCAGAAATTACAAAATTTAGATTCAAGTAGAATCAATTTTAGAGGAAAAATTAATTCTACTTTAAAAGAGGTAAACATCTTAAAATCACTCAAGAATTAATTCTACACATAAAAAATTACTTTTGCCTCCTCTTCCAAAAGATCAACCAACATGCTTTAAAAATATTATGAAAAGTAGAATGTAAAAAATAAAAAGGAATTAGAGTTTGATTAAAAAAATAATAATTAAAAAAAAGAATTGAAGTTGAGAAGCAAAAAGAATGGGAAAATCAAAAGTCATATAACACTTGAGAAGCAAGTTTCTGATTTCATTATATATTTAAAGGTACTACAAAGGATTGAAGTTGACATAGAAAACTATAAATATAAGACTCAAAAAGACATACATTGAAACAGAATAAACAGGATAAATTTTGCAACTGATCTTGAAGATGCTAGAAAAACAGAATAAATTTATAAATAGTAAATTCTTTTGTTAGATTGTTAAAAACATAGCAAATTAAAATAAAAATAAAATTTACCAAAACTTTTTTTCCACCATGCATTTAGTAACATGAATGAACCAAGTATCCCCTCAAAATCTAATTCGTGATATGTTTGTGTTTCCCTATAAGCAAAATTAAAAATTTTGAATACACATTTTTTATTCATTTAAACATGTAGATCTTTAATCATTTTAATGAAGAAATTTTATAAATGGTACTATAGTAGAAGTAGATCTTCAGCCATTTTCTGACGGAACATCCACATATGATTTTTTGAACAGCTAAGACCCTGGTCACCACAGGTTGCAAGTGTGTTGGAATGACATTCTTCATACAACGACCTATTGATAATTGCAAAGCTTTAAAAATCTGGTTCACTTTGTCTTTCATCACATCCACGTCTTGTCTTAAGACAACTTGATTTTATTCCAATTGATTCATTCCTCTTTGATATTTGTTACGTGTCTCATTAGAGTGTCGGGGAGTCAGCTTGTACGACTAGCTGTTTGATATTTTTGAGGATGAAGAGGAAAGTATGAAATGAGTTTTTTGATTGAGCATGGGATGCATGTTGGTGGATGTGGATGCATGCCGATGAAAATAATTTATTTATTGTTTTTATTTTAAGGGAATCTCAAACCTTGTGATGACCGTGAGCATCTAAAAGCGTGAGAACATTGAAAGACCAGATTGATATTGATGCAAAAAGCAACCGATTCATTCATTCAATGAGAAAGACAAGTACAAAGTTTGAGCAAATTACAACTAAAGGCTCAACTTGCAAGCTACATCCAAATTAGCCTTAAATCCTTCAAACATAACCTTACAAGATTCCATAAAGTTAAAAATGGCTAGAGAGGAGTATTATTGGGGAGCATCACTACATAGGTTTTTCTATGTATCCTTGGGATGTTTTGGACCATGCAATTTGCATATGTCTTGGAAATGTTTATCTTTCCAGTTATTACACTATTGTTGGGTCTTTTCAGAGATAACCTCATTATCTTCTACAACCTTGGCCAAGGCTTTCAATTTTTGCTCCTAACAAATGCTCTCACTTTTCAAAGTTTCATATGCCTCATTTTGGCGACGACTATGCTCCTTGAGCGTTTTTAGCTCTTCAAGGGAGTTTCTCCACTCCGCTGGGCCTTAAGAGCAACGATTCAACTTCTTCTTTCTGGCGACGTTCATTCAATACATGACATTGGTACTCTTTGAGAGTTGCAGTGAGATCTTGGATTAACGCTCCAAACTTTTCTCATTTTCTTTTGAGATTCCATGGTTCTTGTCCCCACATCCACCCACTCTTTATTTTTTCACCAAGTTGCATCTGACTCTTGATAGCACACATTGACCTCATCACTAGCTCTTGCTAGGCCTTCCTTTACTCGTTCCTCATATATTTTTCTATCTTGATCCCCTTCCTACTTTCATTTAGTTATTCCCCTTTATTGTAAGGTTCCACTTCAACTCATTTCTTTCATGAGAAACTCGTGAAGGAATATCGCGATTCAAAACGCAACGAAAATTAAAATTTTTCCTTTAATGATCCTTACGAATGAGTATGATCAGTGATAGAAACGATTACCTCTTCTGGTGATTAATAATTTTGATGCAGATCCGGATGAATGATCACGAGCATTGAATGAAGAACAACGACTCTACTCAGTCCATACGAACAAAGTGCCTTCAATCTCAGTAATAGCTGATACGAATGAAGATTTTGAGTGAGAGAGAAAATGAGAGAAAAACAGTCCGGGTTTCACCAACTAAATCTCATCAAATTCTAAAACTTCTACACAAGAGTTGTATTTATAAAACCATTTATGTTGCTGCAAGTAGGGCTGGCAATGAACCAAACCAACTCGAAGATAGTTCGGAATTCGACTCGACAATTAAATCGTTGAGCTAGGTTCATGAACCAAATGAGTTGAGTATGAGCGAAAAATTAAGTTCGTTAACTAAATGAGCTGAACTTGAACTATACATAGTTCGACTCGTTAGGTTCATGAGTCAACTCGATTACATATGAAAAGAATTATACTGTCTTTAAGATTAAGTTTAAATATTTACTTCAAATCTTAGACAAATTTAATCTTCAATTTAGTAGTTTTTGAATTAGACTCTCAAATGTATCTCTTGAAAGTTGTGTAGGTTTTGAATTAGTAGATTTCGAAGATAAAGTTAAATTTCAATATGATAACTTTTATTTTATTTTAATATTTTATTTAAAAATATATATATTTATTTAAAATGTCAAATATACTAAAAAAATATATATATTTAAAAAAATAGTTTTTAAGTTCGTGAACCATGTGAGCTGAACCTAATGAGATGAACCTAACGAGTCGAACCGAACTGTTCGTGAACTTATAACGAGTCGAGTTTGAGCTTAAAAAAAAGTTCGTGTCGAACTCGAACTCGAACTCGAACTCGAATTCGAATAATTCTTAACGAGTCGAGCCGAGCTGAGGTGAGTTCGACTCGACTCGACTCATTTCCAGCCCTAGCTGCAAGTTAAAAAGTCCAACTTAAGTGCACCATATAACTAGCGTCCAACCGTGCCCGTTTGTCCGTTTTTTTTAATTGACACACGTATTAAAATATAAACAGATTTTTTTAATCTAATTTTGTTTTTAATATAAATTATTTTTAATATAAACTTTGTGATATATTTTCTTCATGTGTATTTATATATATTTTTAAAAGCGTACGTGCAATAAATTATAAAATATCTTTTTTTTCTTCTTAATTTTTGTTTTAAATTATATAAACTGACAACTTAAATCTCAAATTAGTAAATATGACCTCTCTTAAAAAAAATTAGTACGTAAGAATTATTAAAAACTATTTAGAATAACTAATCCACATAACACAAAATAAAATAAAAATAAATCACAAATATTTTATTTGATGGGAATGTAAGTGGTTGAATAAAGCTTCAATTTTCTATTTTACAAATAACTAAAATTATCTCAATTGACAACTGCTATGTTTGAGAAAGTTATACGAAAAAAAATAAAATTTCATTGATTAAAAAACAAACAATCAAGAGATTGATTGAGAACCTAATTAAACATAAATTTAACTAATTGATTTAAATTAGAAAAATGTGAGATATGTAAAAATTAAGAAAAATAATT
The DNA here is from genome assembly GCA_963859935.3 of Lathyrus sativus. Taxonomy (NCBI): domain Eukaryota; kingdom Viridiplantae; phylum Streptophyta; class Magnoliopsida; order Fabales; family Fabaceae; genus Lathyrus; species Lathyrus sativus. The sequence continues at coordinate 469,253,313 of OZ012741.1, read as the reverse complement.
TAAAAATCTTTTAAAATTTATATTTTTGTTTTAATTTAATTAAAAGACGTGAGAGGATATTTTAGAAAGAAGATAATTAAAATAATAAGTGGTTCAAGTTTTAAGAGTATTTATTACAAAAATAACTCCCCATTTTCATATTTTTCTCAATGTATTTGTTTATAATTGGAGAAATAATATTACAAAAAAATAGACTACACCAAACCATTGTTTTCCCTTTATATATTGTTATAGATAAAGAGAAATAATTTGTTTTTTTGTTATGTTGAATGACATAAAATATATTAAAAACAAAAATAACAAATGAATAACATAATTAGGATTACAAACAAATAGTTAAAAACTAAAAGGAGAAAAAATTCTGATTTTGAACAAAGATGCTGAAATTATTATTATAAAATAATATAAATTATATTTTATACTCAGAATCATGATCACAATCTATATACATCAAAAGTGCATTAATGCACATGTTAACTATAGAATGAATACAAAGAGGCAAATAATAGTATGAAATCATTTTTAATAAAATGGTTGTACATGATAAAGGAAAAATGATAAAACATAATAAGTAAGAAATTACATTCAAAAAAATAAAACTAAAATAAGGATATACTTTAATTGTAAAGGCAAATTTCAAGATAGATAATGGTATGAAGAATACATATTAATTATATATAGTGTGAATGAGTACAAATGTTTCCTGTCTATAATCCATCCATTCAACATGACTCTATATTCCACCCATTCAACACGACAATTAATAAAATGAAAGCTATAGTTTAATACGTACACATTCACTGTTGTTTCAAATGAATGAGTATACCAGAGAGAATCTGCAAAAATTATAATATAATTGATGGTTGACAGTCTCATAATTAAAAACAACAGTTAGGAGAAACTGATAATAAATAAAAAAATTAACAACACATAAAATACACACAGATAAATCTGAATTTTTTATTTGGATGTCTCATAATTCTTTATTTCTACTGAAAAAATCTAATGTTTATACTACTTGATTTATCCATGAAGATAATGATAGTCACACACACATAAACACAACTCAAAGATTCAATAGTGAAAAGAGAGACAACTTACAATCTAAAGATTCAAAGTTGATGTGAAAGAGAAATTTGTAGTAATTAACAGAGAGAGAGTGAAGGTGAGAAAATACTTAAGGTCTGTTTGATTGGGGGGTTTTGGAGGGGAGGGGAGGGAATATTTTAAAATAGATGTGTTTGGTTTAATTTTTTATAAGGGGAGGGGAGGGGATTGGAGATAATCAAAATCCCTTTTAGAGTAATTTTTCGTTCCCCCGAATCGGGGGTTTTCGGAGGGGAGGGGAGGGAGAGGAGTTATGATAACATGTATTTTTATTATATTGACAAAATTATCCTCACTTTTATTTAATAAATTTTTTAATTGTCTTTATTAATATTATACCTTAATTTTTGTCACCTTATTATAATTCCTTCATTTGTTTAATGGCAACTCCATTATTTTTATTATTATGATTCAACTTTTTTGTTTCCATGTGTTTTATTCTATTCATTTTTATTTAATATTTTGCTTGTAATAACTTAATTATTTTATAATTTGCTGTATTATATTACATATCAATATATAATTGTAGTATGAGTTATATATTATGTAGAATTTAATCTTATAAATATGTTATAGGATTAAATGGAGCATTGATCATCAAGATATTTTAGAGTATTTTAAATGTTAAATATTTTGTGTTTAACTATCTACGTTTTTTAAAAAATTTATTTAGCATGATTGTTATAATATTTTTAGGGTAAAAAGGTAAATTAGTTTTAAAACTCATCCCCTCCCCCTGGGAACCAAACATATATTTGAATAAAACTTCTCCCTCCCCTCCCCCCCCCCCCCCCCTCTTATGAACCAAACATACGTTTAATTAAAATGCATCCCCTCACCTCCCCTTTATTAAAATCCATCCCCTCCCCTCCCCTCCATTGAACCAAACGGACCCTTAGAAAAGGGGGGGGGGGGTTGAATAAGGATTTAGAAAATATTATGGCAATAAAAACACAATGATTTTTATCCTGGTTCGTTGAACTCAACTAATCCAGTCCACCCTATCAAGAGTGATTTGCCTTTCTCCACAAGGACTTAATCCACTATAATCAACTAATTACAATATCAACCACTAAGAACAACTGTCTTAGTCTTCTCAAGAACTACTGACCACAACTTGGTCTTCTCAAGGAACTTTTACAATCAAATGTAAACTAAACAAGTGTTTGAAATGCTTCTAAGAAAGTTATATCATAACTGTTATTTACACTTAAGTTTAAGAACGAATGAAACTATTCAACAAAGGAATATAATTTGTATGAGAGCTTTGAGAGAGTTTTCAATAGTTTTTGATTAATTTTCGTCAACTGAAGAAAGTTGTTGAAGGCTTGCTTTTATAGACTTAGAAGTCCAAGACGTTGCAAGCTTGAAGACCGTGTACTGCAAAGTAGCTGTAACCTTTTGTCTTCATATGACTTGACCTTTCCCAGAATTAGAATGTTCAGAGAAATCCTTTTTGCCTGTGTTCTTGTGTCTAGCATAAATGAGGAAAGAGTCGTTTGGCATAACCAACAGATATAACTTTGAATAATCTTCTTCAACAAGTTTCTATCTCAGATCAATTAATCATCAGAGCCTTGAGTGATCAGAGTCTTGATGTTCTCAGAGTTTGTTGTATCAGAGTGTTACAGCAAGAGTGTGCTTCAGCGTGAGTAATGGTCAGAGCAGAATTTGGAGATCAGATCCTCAGTACTTGCAGCGAACAGTACTATCAGAGTCTTCTGAAAAACAGTGCTTGAAACTCTTCATACAAAGTCTTCAGTCTATGCTTCAGATGTTTCTGTAACTTCTGCTTCAGAGTCTTCTGTAGGCAGTGCTCAGAGTATTCTGTAGACAGCGCTCAAAGTCTTCTGTAGAGATGCTTCTGACGCTCAGATTCTTGCGTAGTTCAATGTTCAGAATCATTTTTGCTTTCAAAAGGATATTAAATTTAATATCTGCAACAAAAATACTTGAACAAATTTAGAGTATATAATTTTTTAATACAAAATTTCATTAGTGTTATCATCAAAACATAGAGATATAACTAAGAACCAATCTGTGTTCTAACAATCTCCCCCTTTTTGATCATGACAAAAACATAGGAAGTTTTGTTCAATAAAGAGATAAATATGACTCCCCCTGAGATTATGAATCTCCCCCTGAATTGAATACTAAGAAAGAATAGAAACTTCCCTTTTTGCATGAGTATTCTTTTTAGAATCAGAGCCTGAATGTTCCAAGTTAGAGCTTGATTTGGACGAACGTTTCAGAATCAGAGCCTGATTGGTTAAAACTTGATCTAGGGATCTCAGGGTTTCTTTAAAGAATTTTGTCAGATTTATCATTATTGTTCTGAAGGACTAAAAATTCATGTTAGTTATGATTTAATATGTCTGAATTCCATTCAGGTAAAGTTTATTTGAACAGTCAGAATTTCATTTTCTCCCCCTTTTTGTCATAATCAAAAAGAAAATTTTTAAATACAAGTAAAAGGAAACTGAGAGATAAGATATAATCATATAGAGAAAACATTCATATTCATTCATTCAAATATTCAGATAATAAAGACATCAGAAAAGAAATTCAAAACAAGTGCTCAAACATCAGATAAAAACATAAATCTAAGATTGTTTGGAGAGAAGCATCTTCAGAAGGTGGGTGATCTCAGAAGAATATTCTTCTTGCTTGGACATCCATTTCTCAATGTTGTCAGTCTTCTGATCTTGCCTTGCCATCCAGGACTTTATCTCAGGTTGACCAGCTTCCAGCACAACAATCTTATCTTCTAAGTCTGGATTCTCTTTCTTGATCTCAGAAGAAGTAGACGGAGCATATTTTGATGCAGGAGTAGGAGCAGAGTCAATATCCATTGCAGTTGCAGATTCTGGAGTCACAGATGCAGATGGTTGGTCAACAATCATCAGAGCTAAAGGATTTTCTTCCAGAATGACTTCAGAAGCAGATCCTTCAAAAGTAGCAAACACTCCAGAAGATGAAGGCACATCCTCAAGAAGCAGTGTATGGGATCTGGTAACATTCCCAAAGCATTATTCTGGTAAGCTCAGCGAATCTGATCTTCGCATCATCAGAGCAGACACTCTTCAGATTTGAAGCAACAATGTTGAATCTGGAAATAAACTTATCCCAGCATTCTTCAGAGGCTTCTGCATTAATGCTTGAGAGACATTCCTCTTGAACAGAATTCAAACTCATCCTTATTTCCTTCTTGAAACTAGCAAATAAGGCATCAACATCTAATCTGGATTTGGGTTTAAGGTAGGTTTCCACAGGTGTTGGTTTGGATTGTTCAGGTGGAGGTGGTATGGTGAAGGTTGGAATGATGAACAGAGGACGAGGATAAGAGGGAAGAGGGGAATGTTCAGATGATGAGGTGACAGTTTTGAATCTGGATGATGATGAAGTGGGAAACATATATGGTTTGAAACTTGATGCAGAGGGAATGACATCAAAAGGTGTGGAAGTGTATGGGGGTAAAAACAGAGTTATGAGAAAGCAGAGGTTCTGAAGGAAAGATATCTAGTTGTTGTGTAAGATAGGTTTGAAGAACAGATGGTAGGATAGTTGAAGAGATGGGTTTAAATGGAGTGGTAGGGTCAAATGCTTCTATTCTGGTGTAAAAGTTTTTAAGTTTTAGACCAGAGGGAAGGGGATTAGATGGATAAGGTTTGAAAGAAGTAACAGGTACAAACTCAGAAGTTCTGGGTTCATAGCCTCGGAGAGAGGGTGGTGAATAAACTTCTGGTGGTAGGTCAGATTCAGATGAATCAGATGATGGAGATGAATGGCAGGATGTGGAAGAGAGTTCAACCAAAGTAGTTAAGGGTTGAATGTCTAGGACTACAGAATCAGGTATAAAGGGTCCAGATGGTTGGATAGATTCTGGTTGTGGTTGTTGTTGTTCAGGTTCTTGTGGAGTTGGTTTTGGTTGTTTTGGTTCTGCTGGTGTTGGTTCTTGTGGATTAGAAGTTTGTGGTTCTGGTGGGGGAATTTCAGGTGATTGTGGTAGAGGTGTTTGTTTGTCAGATGGGGGAATATCAGATGGTTTAGAAGGTGTTGGTTCAGATGTATACTTTTCAGATGGAGTTGTTATAGGTTGGGTTACAGAGGAAGTTGTAACAGAAGGTTTCCTAGGTTTAGAAACACGAGGAGGAGAAGGTGAAGGTGATGGTATAGGTTCATAAAGAGTTTGATCATATGTTAATACCTCTTTTACAGTTTCCAGAATCTCGTCTAGACTTGCCTCTGGAGGATTGATCTCTTGCCTCTTGACTTTCTTAGGCTTGACAACAACAGCTTCACCAGTAGTCTTCCTCTTGGGTTTAGAAGGTTCTTCTACATCAACCTTTCTCTTCTTCTTATGTCTGGCCTCATAAAGATCTGGAGCAGGCTCTCCTGCCTTCTGAACCAGATTTGCTGGTAGAGGAATTCCTTCATTCAGACACAATGTGATGTAATCCAGAACAATCTCCCTTGGTTCATTAGCAAAGAACATAGGAAAATTTACAACTGGAACTCTTCTTTGAGTGACCTCTTCAGAGTTGAATTTCTTTGGAGCAGAAGTAACTTCTTCTACAACTTTCATCCTCTGAAGACTCTTTCTGTTCAGAGGTTTTCCAACTGCAGAAGCTAACTCTTCCTTCATTCCAGCTTCAACCAGATGACCAACAAGACCATTCTCAGTCAGAATGTCTGAGATAAGTCTCCCCATTGGAATCCAGTTCCTCAGCTTTTGATGCTTGTTTCTGACCTCTTCCCTTGATTGTTTAACATGTATCCACAGATGATTAAACAGAAGATATGACAGATCCACCTTGGTGCTCTGACTTACACAATACATAAAGTATAGCTGATCAGTGTTAACATAATCTAGAGAATTAGAGGATTTTCTATGATGAATGCAACTCATGAAAATCTTAGCCCAAATCCTGTAAACTGGCTTCAGATCCTTAACCTTGTTAGAATTTACTCCATATGAGCAAACTTCTTTATACACTTTAGTCATATCCACACGCCCAGATGGTAGATTAGTGACTCCATCAGTTTCCTCATATCCTATAAGTTTCCTAATCAAGTCTTCAGTAATGATAATTTCTTTTCCCAGAACAAACGAAACTATGAACTTAGGACAATAAGAAGCATGTATCCAGAATTCCTGTACCAGACGAGGGTAAATAGGTCCCATCAACCTGTCAAAAAACATGGTCCAACATTGTGCATCAACAATGGACGGAGATCATACCCATTTTCTGCAAACGATTCAAAGTTGACAATGGACTCACACAAAACTTCCAACTTGTCAACATGTGTGAGTAGTGTTCAGATAGGTTCCTTAAAAGGGACAACACCCATGTTTGATGAAGAAACAACAACCATTGAAGATTGGAACTGAGCTGAGGTTGAAGATGAAGTAGCCATTGTTGAAGATTGTGAAGAAATAGGTTTACGAACAGATTTGGATTTTGGGTTTAGATGAAGGCAAAAAAACAAGCAAAAATGCATATAAGTGTTTGTGAGAGTGAAAAGTGTGAAATGATGAGATTTGTGGAATTTATAGAAGAAATTTAGGGCACACAAAAGGTCACACGTTCAGCACGTACACAACTAGCATTTAATGACATTTAATAAAAAGAAATTAATCATTTCAAACCATTAATGATTCTGACAATTGGGGGGGGGGGGGGGGGGGAAACGAGAAACCAAATATTCAAACAGTACCTCACACGTCTCTTCAGTATTGTGCACTCTACCTTTTCAGATCTAGAGTGACACGTGTTTGCTTGCATGTGCTTCTGAAACCTCTTTGAGAAATGAAACGTTAGCCAACGTTCAGATCCTCTGAGACTTGTTAGTTCAGATACACATAGAAATAATAATTCAAGAAATTAAAATAAATGACAGATGAAATACTTCAAAGTTTAAACATTTTGCATCTGAGAAAGTTGCTTCTGATAAATATTATTCTGGAAAAAATTCCATACCAATATTTTTCAGAATAAACTTAAACCTATCTTCAGCAAGGGGTTTTGTGAAAATATCAGCCCATTGATGATCTGTATCAACAAAGTCTAAGTTTATAATACCCTTCTGAACATAGTCTCTGATGAAGTGATGTTTAATTTATATATGCTTAGCCTTAGAGTGTAAAATTGGGTTTTTAGACAAGCATATAGCAGAAGTATTATCATAGAATATAGAAATATTACTCTCAAAGATCTGATAGTCTTCTAACTGACTTTTCATCCAGAGCATCTGTGTGCTACATCCAGCAGCAGCAATATATTCTGCTTTTGTAGTTGATAGAGCAATTGTAGGTTGTTTCTTGTTGTACCAGGAGATTAAATTTCTTCCCAGAAATTGACAACTTCCAGAAGTACTTTTTCTTTCAACTCTGTCTCCAGCGTAATCAGCATCACAGAATCCAACTAATTTAAATTCATCAGATTTTCTGTAACACAAACTCACATTAGAAGTACCTTTCAGATACCTTAGAATCCTCTTAACAACTGTTAAGTGTGATTCTCTAGTATCTGATTGAAATCGTGCGCACAAGCATACACTGAATAAAATATCAGGTCTAGAAGCAGTTAAGTAGAGAAGAGATCCAATCATACCTCTGTAGAGTTTCTGATCTACTTTCTTACTTACCTCTTCCTTACCAAGAGTGCTTGTTGGATGCATAGGAGTCTTTGCCATCTTACTATCAGTCATGTTGAACTTCTTCAGAAGCTCTTTTACATATTTAATCTGATGAATGTAAGTGCAATCTGGAGTTTGGTTGACTTGAATTCCCAGAAAGAATCTCAATTCTCTCATCATGCTCATCTCAAATTCAGCCTGCATACATTGAGCAAACTCCTTTCCCAACGTAACATTTATAGATCCAAATATAATATCATCCATATATATTTGACAAATTAACAGATCTTTATTAAATGTTTTACAGAAGAGAGTTGTGTGCATTTTGCCTCTGATAAAATTTTTCTCCAGAAGAAAATTACTTAATCTCTCATACCAAGCTCTGGGAGCTTGTTTTAAACCATAATGAGATTTCTTAAGTTTAAAAACATGTTCTGGAAACTTATCACTTTCAAAACCAGGAGGTTGGTAAACATAGACTTCATCTTCTATAATTCCATTTAAGAAGGCACTCTTAACATCCAACTGATACAGAGTGATGTTATTTTGTGCAGTAAAAGAAATGAGTAAACGAATAGACTCTAACCTGGCCACAGGAGCATAAGTCTTTGTGTAATCAATTCCTTCTTGCTAGCTATAACCTTGAGCAACAAGCCTTGCTTTGTTTCTTTCAACTTCACCTTTTTCATTCAACTTGTTTCTGAAGACCCATTTAGTTCTAATAATGTTGAATCCTTTTGGTCTTGGAACCAAATCCCAAACGTCATTTCTTGTGAATTGATTGAGCTCTTCTTGCATGGCAATTATCCAGTCATTGTCTTGCAGAGCTTCATCCATAGAAGTTGGTTCAATAACTGACACCAACCCAAATAATGATGTTTCAGATGATCTGAGGTAGGATCTTGTTCTTATAGGGTCATCCTTCTTTCCAATGATCACATCCTCTGGGTGAGAGGCCTTGATTCTGGAAGATGATCCTCTAACATTTGATTCTTCAGAAATATTCAAGTTGTTCATTTGAGAAGCTAAAGGAGTTGCATCTAGCGTTGCTTCTGGCTCTTTCACTTGAACCTTTTCTGCCTCTGAGCTTTCAGAGTCTGTGAGAATTACTTCTCTATCTGTAGAACTTTCAAACTGCTTTGGCTTTTGAATGCCAAGATTATCATCAAATCTAACATGTATAGATTCCTCCACAATATGTGTTTCAGTATTGTATACTCTGTAGCCTTTAGAGCGTTCAGAATACCCAAGCATGAAACACTTCTGTACTTTAGAATCAAACTTGTTTAGATTCTCTTTAGAGTTCAACATATAACATATACATCCAAAAGGATGAAAATAAGAAATGTTGGGCTTTTGTTCCTCCACAATTCATAGGGAGTCTTTTCCAGAAGAGGTCTTATAGACACTCTGTTCTGAATATAACAAGTTGTGTTTATTGCTTCTGCCCAAAAATGCTTTGCCAGATTAGTCTCGTTGATCATGGTTCTGGCCATTTCTTACAAATTTCTATTTTTCCTCTCTACAACTCCATTCTGTTGTGGAGTTCTAGGGCAGGAGAAATCATGAGCAATGCCATTTTCATTAAAATATTTTTCAAAATATTTTTTTCAAATTCGCCACCATGATCACTTCTGACTTTAACAATTTTAAAATCTTTTTCATTCTGGACTTGTTTGCAGAAGTCAAAGAACACAGAATGTGATTCATCCTTGTGTTTTAGGAATTTCACCCATGTCCATCTGCTATAGTCATCAACAATGACTAATCCATACTTCTTGCCTCTGATGGATGCAGTTTTCACTGGTCCAAACAGATCAATGTGAAATAACTCTAATGGTCTTGAAGTTGAAACAACATTCTTAGTTTTAAAAGAGGATTTTGAAAATTTTCCTTTTTGACATGCTTCACAAAGAGCATCTGAGTTGAACTTCAACTTAGGAAGTCCTCTGACCAGATTGAGTTTATTAATCTGAGATATACGTCTCATATTAATATGCCCCAATCTTTTGTGCCAGACCCATTGCTCATTATTAACAGACATAAGGCATTTTATATTTTGAACCTTAAGTTCTGAAAGATTGATTTTATAAATGTTGTTCTTCCTCTTTCCATTAAATAGGATTGAGCCATCCTTCTGACTAACAGCCTTGCAACATTTTTTATTAAAGATTATGTCATAACCATTGTCACTTAATTGACTTATGGACAATAGATTATGTTTTAATCCTTCTACAAGTAAAACATTAGATATAGAGGGAAGGTTACCATTGCCAATAGTACCAGAGCCAATTATCTTGCACTTTTGGTTCCCTCCAAATTTGACGTCTCCTCCAGATTTAAGCTCCAGGCTTTGGAACATAAAACTTTCTCCTGTCATGTGACGTGAGCAGCCAGAGTCCAGGTACCATGATTGGCGTCTTGACTTTGCTGCTAAATACATCTCTTCTGAGTCAGATTCAGAATCAGATTCAGATCCAGATGATCCTTCATCCTGATCTTCTACACCAACCATCAGTGACATGTTGGCACATTCTTCTTCTGACTCTGATGAAGATTCAGATGCATTTGAATCATCCCATGTAGCCATCAAAACTTTCCTTTTATGCTCAGGCTTCCTTCTTGGCTTCTCCTTCTGAAGCTTTGGGCATTCATTTTTGTAGTGCCCAGGTTCTTTGCATTCATAGCAAACAACCTCCTTCTTTCCAGATCTTTTGTGTCCAGAGGACTCTTTGCATTGATCTGGCTTCTTGAAGTTCTTTAACTTCCTCTGTTTATGCTTCCAGAGTTTGTTGATCCTTCTAGACAGCAGGGACAAATCATCTTCTTCTTCTGAAGACGACTCTTCAGAACTTTCTTCTAACACCTGCAACACTTTAACAAATTTGTTAGATTTTAAAGCAATTGACTTACCTTTCTTTTGAGGCTCGTCTTCTTCAATTTCAATCTCATGGCTCCTCAGAGAGCTGATCAGTTCTTCCAATGTGATCTTGTTCAGATCCTTTGCTAACTTCAGAGCAGTGACCATAGGTTTCCATCTGATTGGCAAGCTTCTGATGATCTTCTTCACATGATCAGCAGTTGAATAGCCTTTGTCCAACACTTTTAATCCAGCTGTGAGGATCTGGAATCTAGAGAACATAGCTTCTATAGATTCAGATTCTTCCATTTTAAAGACTTCATACTTCTGGATCAGCGCTCGAGCCTTGGTCTCTTTAACTTGTGAGTTCCCTTCATGTGTCATCTTCAACGACTCAAACAAATCAAATGCAGTTTCTCTGTTGGTAATCTTCTCATACTCAGTATGAGATATAGCATTTAATAAGATTGTTCTAGCTTTGTGATGATTTCTGACTCCTTCTTCTGGGCTTCAGTCATAGATTTTCTATCAATTTTCATGCCATCCCCATCAGTGGGGTGAGCATAACCATCAATGACTAAGTCCCACAGATCAGCATCATAACCAAGGAAGAAACTCTCTATTCTGTCCTTCCAATAGTCAAACTTCTCCCCATCAAACATAGGGGGTTTTGTGCTGATTCTATCCCTTTCTTCATATCTGTTGTTGTTGAATGTTGAAGCTTCAGCCATAATATCAACCAAAAATATATATCAAGAGTTTTCTCAACTGGATCTTTTCTGTTCACGGTGAAGTGATAGCACACACAGAACCGGAGCTCTGATGCCAACTGAAGGTGAGAAAATACTTAGAAGGGGGGGGGGGGGGTTGAATAAGTATTTAGAAAATATTATGGCAATAAAAACACAATGATTTTTATCCTGGTTCGTTGAACTCAACTAATCCAGTCCACCCTATCAAGAGTGATTTGCCTTTCTCCACAAGGACTTAATCCACTATAATCAACTGATTACAATATCAACCACTAAGAACAACTGTCTTAGTCTTCTCAAGAGCTACTGACCACAACTTGGTCTTCTCAAGGAACTTTTACAATCAAATGTAAACTAAACAAGTGTTTGAAATGCTTCTAAGAAAGCTATATCAAAACTGTGATTTACACTTAAGTTTAAGAACGAATGAAACTATTCAACAAAGGAATATAATTTGTATGAGAGCTTTGAGAGAGTTTTCAATAGTTTTTGATTAATTTTTGTCAACTGAAGAAAGTTGTTGAAGGCTTGCTTTTATAGACTTAGAAGTCCAAGACGCTGCAAGCTTGAAGACCGTGTACTGCAAAGTAGTTGTAACCTTTTGTCTTCATATGACTTGACCTTTCCCAGAATTAGAACGTTCAGAAATCCTTTTTGCCTGTGTTCTTGTGTCTAGCATAAATGAGGAAAGAGTCGTTTGGCATAACCAACAGATATAACTTTGAATAATCTTCTTCAACAAGTTTCTATATCACAACAATTAATCATCAGAGTCTTGAGTGATCAGAGTCTTGATGTTCTCAGAGTTTGTTGTATCAGAGTGTTACAGCAAGAGTGTGCTTCAGCGTGAGTAATGGTCAGAGCAGAGTTTGGAGATCAGATCCTCAATACTTGCAGTGAACAGTACTATCAGAGTCTTCTGAAAAACAGTGCTTGAAACTCTTCATACAAAGTCTTCAGTCTATGCTTCAGATGCTTCTGTAGCTTCTGCTTCAGAGTCTTCTGTAGGCAGCGCTCAGAGTCTTCTGTAGACAGCGTTCAGAGTCTTCTGTAGAGATGCTTCTGACGCTCAGAGTCTTGCATAGTTCAATGTTCAAAATCATTTTTGCTTTCAGAAGGATATTAAATTTAATATCTGCAACAAAAATACTTGAACAAATTTAGAGTATATAATTTCTTAATACAAAATTTCATTAGTGTTATCATCAAAACATAGAGATATAACTAAGAACCAATCTGTGTTCTAACAGAGAGATGATTTGCAAGTGAAAGAGAGAACTTGGCAAGAAGTTAACGATAATTAAGGCAGAAAAATAGAAAACGTAGAAGTTTTAAATTGAGAAACGAGCGATTATTATGTAGAGGTTTTAAATTGAAAAATGAGCGATTATTATTTAATTAGTGTATTTGGTAGTTTTAAAATAACGGTTAAAGGGCATAATAGGTATAAAAAAATAGGCTACACCAAACCATTGTTTTCCCTTTATATATTTTTATAGATAAAGAGAAATAATTTTTTCCCTCTTATGTTGAATGACATAAAATATATTAAAAACAAAAATAACAAATGAATAACATAATTAGGATTACAAACAAGTAGTTAAAAACTAAAAGAAGAAAAAAATTCTGGTTTTGAATAAAGATGCTGAAATTATCATTATAAAATAATATAAATTATACTTTATACTCAGAATCATGATCACAATCTATATACACCAAAAGTGCATTAATGCATATGTTAATTATAGAATGAATACAAAGAGGCAAGTAATAGTATGAAATCATTTTTAATAAAATGGTTATACATGATAAAGGAAAAATGATAAAACATAATAAATATGAAATTACAACCAAAAAAATAAAACTAAAATAAGGATATACTTTGATTGTAAAGACAAACTTCAAGATAGATAATGGTACGAAGAATACATATTAATTATATATAGTATGAATGAGTACAAATGTTTTCTGTCTATAATCCACCCATTCAACATGACACTATATTCCACCCATTCAACACGACAATTAATGAAATAAAAACTATAGTTTAATACGTACACATTCACTGTCGTTCCAAATGAATGAGTATACCAGAGAGAATCTGCAAAAATTACGATATAATTGATGGCTGACAGTCTCATAATTAAAAATAACAGTTAGGAGAAACTGATAATAAATAACAAATTAACAACACATAAAATATACACAAATACATCTGAATTTTTTTATTTGGATGTCTCATAATTCTTGCTTTCCACTGAGCAAATCTGATGTTTATACTACTTGATTTATCCATAAAGATAATGATAGTCACACACACATAAACACAACTCAAAGATTCAATAGTGAAAAGAGAGAAAACTTACAATCTAAAGATTTAAAGTTGATGTGAAAGAATAATTTATAGTAATTATCAAAGAGAGAGAGAGAGAGAGAGATGATTTGCAAGTGAAAGAGAGAATTTGGCAAGAAGTTAACGATAATTAATGAAGAGAAATAGAAAATATAGAAGTTTTAAATTGAGAAATGAGCGATTACTATGTAGAAATTTTAAATTGAGAAATGAGCGGTTATTATTTAATGAGTGTATTTGGTAGTTTTAAAATAACGGTTAAAGGGTATAATAGGTAAAAAAAATAGGCTACACCAAACCGTTGTTTTCCCTTTATATATTGTTATAGATAACCATTATTATAATAAACATATTTTATTATTATTATTATTATTATTATATTATAATAACTATAATAATAATAATAATAATAATAATAATAATAATAATAATAATAATAATAATAATAATAATAATAATAATAATAATAATAATAATAATAATAATAATAATAACTCTTATTATTATATTATACGATGCTCCATATTTCACTTAAGTACACTTTACGTTACGGTGTTCCATAATTTTCTCAAGCACACAGTATCTTACAATGTTCCTTATTTATTCTATCTCTCATCAATCTGTCCTTATGTGTGTAACCATGTAGGTTCTCGTGACGTTGACACTTATATTAAATCATATATTTAATATAATAATTAGTGAGCGGTATCTAGCAACACATCACTGCTACACAAGTCACGGAAATCTCATGTGATCTAACAAAACCTTTTGTGATAGTACTTGTGTGTACAATTACCCTTTTGCCCTTATGACTATATTGAACACAAGGCATATACCGTGTCATCCTTATCCAGTTCAATATTGGGTCCTTAGACATTTATCCTGTTATGCAGGATGAGCAAATTCCATCTGGGTCACTCATGTCCCTCAGCATGCTTTGTGGAGTACCCATCAACTATTTTTATGGTCATCCAGTTACGGACAATGTTAGATCAATAATAAAGTATTCGACTCTACATCTAGGAACCATAGTGGTTTCAGGTCGAAGGGTGGTATATACCACTATTACCATGAGAGTAACTTATGACACTTTGCATAACATTCTATGTAGTACTCTCATAGCGGGTCAATCCAATATAAATATTACTCCTAATATTCATACGTATGTTAAGATTTGATAACTCTTTATCCATGATCCATGAGATGTGATCATCAGTCTATCTACATAATAGTCTTAATGCTTTAAGGTTAGCCCACTTCATAGTAAAACTCGACTACAGATATTTTAAGAATAGTGCCCTTATGTTTAATGAGATCTCATGATTAAGTTACACTTAATATTTTATTAAACAAACTAGCTATTCTAGGGACTTTATTATTTGGGAAAAAACATAATAAAGAAATGTCTTTTATTATTAATAAATAATTCGATACAAGTACCAAAAGTAATGGCCTCTAGGGCTTACACTAACAATCTTCCACTAGCACTAGAGCTAATCAAGCATACCTCTAATACCCTTAGATCTAGTATGGTCATCATACGTTTGCTTCACAAGAGGCTTTGTTAGTGGGTCAACAATATTGTCAAGTGTAGGTACTTTGCATATCTTTACATCTCCCTGATCTATTATCTCTCGAATGAGGTTATAACACCTATGTATGTGTTTGGATTGTTGGTGAGATCTAGGCTATTTAGCTTGTATTATAGCACCATTGTTATCACAATAGAGATCAATGGGATCCACAATGCTAGAGACTATGCCAAGTTCACTAATGAACTTCTTGATCCAAACAACTTTCTTTGCTGCATTTGAGACAACAATGTACTCAGCCTCGATTGTAGAATCAACAACTATTTCTTGCTTTGAACTTTTCTAGCTCACAACACCACCATTTAAGCAGAACACATAACTAGATTGCAATATGAAGTTATCCTTATCTGTTTAGAAGCTAACATCGTTGTATCTAATTACAACAAGCTCGTCTTGACCTCGATATACCATGAATGAGTCCTTAGTACTTCTCAAGTACTTAAGGATATTCTTGACAACTACCCAATGAGCATCATCAAGATCAGATTGGTACCTATTTGTTGCACTTAAAGCATATGAGACATCTAGTCGAGTACATAACATGGCATACATAATAGATCCTATTGCAGATGCATATGGAATCTTATTCATGTGTTTTTGACAGACACATGCCATATTGCATAGGTATGAATCCTTTATTGGAATCATGCATATTAAAGCGTCTCAGCACTTTGTCTATATATGTACTCTGACTTAGGCCAAACAGCTTTTGTGATCTATCTCTATAGATCTTGATTCCTAATATATAAGTTGCTTCCAAGGTCTTTTATAGAAAAGCATTTCCCTAACCAAGTTTTCACTTGTTGCAATGTAGGGACATCATTTCTAATGAGTAATATGTCATCTACATATAATACCAAGAAGATGGTCATGCTCTCACTAACCTTACTATAGACACAAGGCTCATCTTCATTCTTTATGAATCCATATTGTTTTACAGTTTCATCAAAATGAAGATTTCAGTTTCTGGAAGCTTGCTTCAAACCATAGATTGATCGTTGTAACTTGCATATCTTTTGGGATTCTTCTGGTATGTCAAATCCTTCAGTCTGTTCAATGTACATATCCTCAAGAAGATTCTCATTAAGGAAAGAAATCTTGACATCCATCTGCCATATTTCATAATCATGATATGCAACGATAGCAAGTAGAATCCGAATAAATTTAAGCATTGCAACTGGTGAAAAGGTTTCATCATAGTCTATCCAATGAATTTGTTTATAGCCTTTAGCTATCAGTCTTGCCTTATCCAATGAATTTGTTTATAGCCTTTAGCTATCAGTCTTGCCTTATAGGTATGTACCTTACCACCCATGTCAGTCTTCTTTTCAAAGACCCACTTGCATCCTATAGGATTAACTCTTACAGGAGGCTATACCAAGGTCTAAACCTGATTTATGTACATGAAATCCATTTTAGATTTCATGGCTTTTAGCCACTTCTCAGACTCATGACCAGTTATGGCCTCTTGGTAGGTTACAGGCTCATCTTGATCCATGAGTAATACATCACTTTGATTAGTTACGAGATATCCATATCTCTGTGGTTGGTGACGTATCTTGCTCGACCTACGATGGTCTTGTTCTACTTGAGCGGGTTGCTTTCATAAGTACTTGTGATTCATGCTCTAATTCTCCTATAGGTGTATCAATGCTTTGCGATTCTTGAATTTCTTCAAGCTATGCTTTCCTCCCACTGATTCCTTTGAAAATAAAGTCTTTTTCCAAGAAAACCCCAGTTCAAGCGACAAATACTTTTCCCTCAGAAGGATTATAGAAGTAATACCCTCTTGTTTATTTAGGATACCCCACAAATAAGCATTTTTCATATTTGAGCTCAAGCTTAGTTAAAATTTGTCGTTTCACATAAACTTCACAACCCTAAATCTTCATGTAATATATATGTGGTTTCTTACCACTCCATATCTCATATGGTGTCTTCTCAACCTTTTTAGATGGAACACGGTTAAGTGTGTAAGCTGCTGTCAGTAGTGCATATCCCCAAAATGCGTTTGAAACATCGGCGTGACTCATCATGGAACGGAACATGTCTAACAATGTTCAATTTCTTCTCTCAGACACACCATCCCATTGTAGTGTTCCAGGAAGAGTGAGTTGGGATAGAATCCCACACTCTTTGAGATGGTCATCCAACTCTAGGCTTAAATATTCACCGCCTCGATCTAATTGAAGAGTTTTAATATTCTTACTTAGTTGGTTTTGTACTTCATTCTTGAACTCCTTGAACTTTTCAAAGGATTCAGATTTGTGTTTCATTAAATACACATAACCATATCTACTGAAATCATCAATAAATGTGATGAAGTATTGAAAACCTCCTCTGACTAGTATGTTCAGTGGTCCACATACATCAATATGTATAAGGGCCAAAAGATCATTGGCCCTTTCACATTTTCCTGTGAATGGGGACTTTGCCATCTTTCCAATTAAACAAAATCTGCAGATATCATATGATTCGTAATCAAAAGAGTCCAAGAGTCCATATTTATGGAGTTTGGAGATGTGCCTCTCATTTATATGGCCTAAGCAGCAATGGAAAAGGTAACTTGGATTTAACTTGTTAGGTTTCATCCTTTTAGTATTAATTTTATAGTTGGCATTTCAAGATCAAGGACATATAATCCATTGTTCATTTGTGCAGTAGGATATAATATCTCATTCAAATAAATGGAGCAACAATTATTCTTTATTATGAATGAAAAACCAAACTTGTCCAAACAAGAAATGGAAATAATATTCCTGCTAATTACAGGTGCATGATAACAGTTCTCTAACTGAATTATTCAACCACTAGATAAAGTCAATACATAAGTTCCTATAGCTAAAGCAACAACCATTTTCCCATTGCCAACTCGTAGGTCAACTTCACCTTTTTCCAAATCTCTACTCCTTTTTAGCCCCTGCACATTAGTATAAATGTGAGAACCACATCCAGTATCCAATACCCATGAGACAAAAGTAGATAAATTTATTTCTATAACATAAATACCTGAAATTGAAGTCTCTACTCCATTCTTCTTATCTTCCAAGTACTTTAGGCAGTTTCTCTTCCAGTGTCCAGTCTTACCGGAATAAAAGCAAGTGCCTTCCTTTACTATGCCTCTTTTAGGCTTCAAAGCATGAGAAGTAGGTTTGATTCTGGCAACTCCCTTGACCTTTCGTTTACCACCCTGCTTGGTGGGCCTTTTGTTATGCTTCTTTCCATTACTGACCATCAAAATGGACTTCCCTTTTAACTTCAGATTCTGCTCAACAGTTCATAACATGCTTAGCAACTCTGGAAGACTTTTATCCATATCATTCATGTTGACATTAAGGAAAAAATTGAATGAAGCTCTTCGATAACGATTGTAGGATCAAATCAGTCGCTGTAACACCCTTTTCTACCCCACAAATATAATGGAAAATCAATCATATTTATCAAAGTAAAATATTGAACGCAATAAAATTATCTCAAAAGGGTGCACATTTATCAATAGTTCAAATAAAAGTCAATGCGTCGTAAACAACGGGTTTTCCCAAAATTACTCAAAAATTGCTCAAAAGGCAGCGGAACTCAAAAAGGAAAAATCCAAAGTATTCCTTGCGCAGCAAAATAATCAAAATAATAATAATAATCAATAAAACATGGTTTAACTCAAAGACCCCAACCCGATGTTACATTATCAGAGCAAGACCCTCTAAGTTAACCACAATGGCCAACGACTCAAAAACTTCAAAAAGTCCTCCGGCATCCACGGTTAAAATTGGTCATCTACACGTTACCCACGTGGAGGCAACATTCAAACAGGCAGGGTGTGTAAAACGATTCATAATAATCAATATAAGAATCAATGTATAAAAATGGTGTCATTTTCATATTCAACATCATCATAATCATCAAGGAACATCAAATGCCACAACATTATAAATTACACCAAAATATCACATAAATGCAAATGCAACAAGACTCATGCATGTGGTACCAATCAACAAAATTCGATGGACACTAGGCCATCAACCCTCCATAGATCTATAACAGTAGGATTGATTTTACACGAGAACCGGAGCACAATAAAATACCTCACATCCGCACAATGGGACTGAAGCCACAAAAATCAAGGTCCTGAACCAAAGTCCGGATGCATATGAATGCATGATGCACACGTCAACATAATCCTCATAATAAACTCATTAGGTGCATCATCATTCATCAAAATCATCATCAAAAACTCATGGAGTCAACATCATAACTCATAGGAACCATCATACAATCATGTATTATTCTCATAAGAATCATAATTATACTTATGGGTACTCATCATACAGTCACGTATTAATCACATAGGAATCACAACTATACTCATAGTAATTCATCATATATTCATTTAATCACATAGGAATCACAGTTATACTCATAGTAATTCATCAGGAAAATCACAACATCAAAACATCAAGACATCACTGAACCAAAACATAATTCGCGAAACTCTGCTACGTTTGCTAGCAAGTTCGTTGTGCGAGTCTGGGGCGAATGTTCGCCGTGCGAACTCGCGATTACAGCAAATCGCTGTTATGCACCAGCACCAAAACCAGGCTAAAAACCTCTATGATTTCCTTTTCCAATGCTCTAAAAACATCCCCAAATCATTCCTAAGGTATTACGGCGATAAAGACACAAAATCTACGACTTATTAGGTCAATCCCGTATCATATTTACGCCTCCAATTCCCATAGTTTCTTACAACTACACCACCGTCATTAAAGTTCTCACAATCAATTACCCTATACGGTTAGAACCTCATCAATAGATTTTGGCCACGAAGGCCTAATTTCCCCTATTCTCAAATCAGCCTCAAACCTATCAGACCATCAGTTCAAATCCCTCAAACTCATTGAACTCACCATCAGAAAAGCAACAATAATTCAATACTCAAAAATCTCTAAACCCTTAAATCAGCTTTAAACACATTAAATCACATATTGAAAAAAATGAAGGCAATACTCCCCATACCTTAATTTGCCGATTCCAAGTCTTTCTCCTTTGAATTCTTGAAAAACCTCACAAAGCCTTGTCTCAATCATCTTCCTCAGAGCTCTGGCCTCTATTTCTTCTGTTTTCACAGCCTAACAAGAATGAATTATAATTCCCTCAAAATTCCTTTTAGTTAAACCTAACTTTGGGCCTTAAAAAGGGTTTTCCAATTTCACCCTCACTAACTCCTCCTCAAATGTCCATTTTGCCCTTAATTCCCTTATATTTATTTAAATTAATAATAATATCAATATATTCATATTATATACTACTATTTAAATAAATAACCCCAAAATCCATAATTTTCAATACTTCATACCAACCACCGAAATTTAAGGACAATCTCAGGTTTTGGTGTCAATCTAGAAAATTTGTCCCAGACAATTTTTCTTTATCAAGGATTGATCTCAAAATGTTATTAGAGGTGTTTGTTGTTATGGTAATCTACATAAAAAAATGTGAAATTATAAGTATCAATTAAAATGAACATATTCAATTAGGCCTTTGATTAAATATGCTCCCACTATTTTACTCAAACCAAATGACCCTCACTATTTGATTTGGAAAATTCTGTTGAAAGATTTTCTAGTGGATCGAGATTCGTATTTCACTTTGTTTTAAGTCAGCGTTAGGCTGATTACACAAAACTCAATTATTTAAGTAAGAACTCCTTCCAATTCTATCTAATACAATTCTCGAATATTTTCAGTTGGGTGAATAACTCCTTATTCTAATCCATCATATGGATCATTCCCAATTCTTGCTTCTAAACATATATAATCTTATTATAATTTGTTTAGTTAAGTTTGACCCATTGTTTTAGAAATTGGATATTACATTTATCCCATCGCACCTTACTAATATAGAACATGCACCTCGTGTTAGGCGAAACATACATTATTCGATACTAGTCTTGATGAGTTCTAAAACTTGGAAAGCATAAACTTAATATTCAATTTTGAGAGAACTTTTTATTAGTTTGATCTCACCGGGTTATTTATCATATAAATCGTCTCTTACATGCATCAACATACAATCACATGCATTAACATACATATAAAATATGAAACAGTTATGGCCCATAGCGCAATTATTCTCTCAAGCCAATGAGAGAACCTAAGCTAGACTTAATAACGATCTGTGCTTCTCCAAGATTGACCTTCATAGTTGTCCTCCTTTGATATTGTCTTCTTATTTTCTTCATTACATTACATTAAAGAATACTCATTTTACATACGAGGGAGTAATATGAGAAAAGAAGTTACATAAAGAGTGTATAGAGAAAGGCACGACACGCATGTCATATTTAAAAATACCAAAACAAAATAAAAGAAGACTAAGGCCATAATCGTTCACCGCAAGAAAACAATAACAAACTTATTATTATTATTATTATTATTATTATTATTATTATTATTATTATTATTATTATTATTATTATTATTATTGTTGTTGTTGTTGTTGTTGTTGTTGTTGTTATTATTATTATTATTATGACTTTAAATTCTATCAATTAAATAAATTAAATTAAACTTTGACGATTGCTCATGAGTATGTATACCAAATTATTTTAACGTATACCAAATTATTGTAAAATAAATAATAACAATAATTTATTATTATTTAATTAAATAATAATATGATACTTTATCATCTTCTTTTGAAAACTTTTCATTCTACATAGACAGAGTAACCGTGAGGTAACCGTGAATAAGCATTTCAGTACAGGAAATCAGTACACAATATTATATAATACATATTACATACAAATATTGTTATAATAACTTTTGTTATAATTATTGTATGATATAGACAACATCTCGTTACAGTTACCGCAACATGTGTATGTATTTTATAATAACAATAACAATACTTGTTATTAAATTATAAAACAAAATTGAAATACTTATAATAACAATAACAATTATTATTATAATATAAAACTTTATAAATCTTAAAATAACTCTTGACAACACAACTCTTGTGTCGTCAAAAACTCTAATATAACTCATTCATAATATCAAGATTGTAACAATTGATTGATCGAAATATCATTGCTTCAAATACAAACGTCGGATTCCGAAGCAAAAGAACATTGACCAATCACATGAAATACAATCATCATAGAAATCAAATCGATGAAATAAAAGGCATATCAAATATACCTCCATTGCATCTGAATTTTATTCATATCTTATATGAAATTGATGAATCACTTTTGTGTAACTTATGAATGACCGATGTATCGTTGCTTCACCATACAAAAGTAGGATTCTAAAGCATAGTCAACATCAAATCATCCAAACCATACATAACATGATGCCAAAATTAATTTTCTTTATTATTTAATTTATTCTATATTGTAATCGAATTAAATTAGAAAGTACAGAAAATAAACATGTACCAAATTCACGGTTTCATAAAAGGCTCTGATACCAGTGAAGAAAAATTGCGATCCAAAACGCAACATAAATTAAAATTTTTCCTTTAGTGATCCTTACGAATGAGCATGATTAGTGATAGAAACAGTTACCTCTTATGATGATTAACAATTTTGACGCAGATCCGAATGAATGATCATGAGCGTTGAATGAAGAACAACGCCTCTACTCAGTTCACACGAATATAGTCCCTTCAATCTCAATACTAACTGCTACGAATGAAGACTTTGAGTGAGAGAGAAAAGGAGAGAAAATGGTCAGGGTTTCACCAACTGAATCTCATCAAGTTATAAAACTTCTACGCAAGGGTTGTATTTATAGAATCACTTATGTGGGGTGCAAGCTAAAAAGCCCAACTTAAGTGCACCATAATAATAATAATAATAATAATAATAATAATAATAATAATAATAATAATAATAATGATAATAATAAAATTATTATTATTATTATTATTATTATTATTATAATAACCATTATTATAATAAATATATTTTTTATTATATAATAATAATAATAATAATAATAATAATAATAATAATAATAATAACTCTTATTATTATATTATATGATGTTCCATATTTCACTTAAGTACACCGTTCCTTTCGGTGTTCCATAATTCTCTCAAGCACACCGTACCTTACAGTGTTCTTTATTTATTCTATCTCATTAATCTGTCCTCATATGTGTGACCCTATAGGTTCTCGTGACGTTGACAATTATATTAAATCATATATTTAATATAATAAATAATGAGTTGTATCTAGCAACACATCACTGCTACCCAAGTCACGAAAATGTCATGTGATCTAACAAGATCTTTTGTGATAGTACTTGTGTATACAATTACTCTTTTGCCCTTATGTCTAGATTGAGAACAAGGCATATACCGTGTCATCCTTGTCCAGTTCAATATTGGACACTTAGACATTTATCATGTTATGCAGAATGGACAAATTCTATCCAGGTCACTCATGTCTCTTAGCATGCTTTGTAGAGTACCCATCAACTGTCTTTATGGTTATCTAGTTAAGAACAATGTTAGATCAGTAATAAAGTATTTGAATCTACATCTAGGGTACATAGTGGTTTCAGGTCGAGGGTGGTATACACTACTATCACCATGAGAGTAACTTATGACACTATGCATAACATTCTATGTAGTACTCTCATAGTGAGTCAATCCAGTATAAATATTACTCATAATATTCATACTTATGTTAAGACTTGATAACTCCTAATCCATGATCCGTGAGATGTAATCATTAGTCTATCTACATAATAATTTTAATACTTTAAGGTTATCCCACTATACAGTAAAGCTCGACTACAAATATTTTAAGAATAGTGTTCTTATGTTTAATGAGATCTCATGATTAAGTCACACTTAATATTTTATTAAATGAACTAGCTATTCTAGGGACTTTATTATTCAGGAAAAAAAACATAATAAATAAATATCTTTTATTATTAATAAATAATTCGATACAAGTAATAAAAGTAATGGTATCTAGGGCTTACACCAACAACTCGATCAAGATTGGCTTGAATCTCTTCCTTTTCTTTTTCAAGTCTTAAGATAGTTTCTTTGAAATCATCATCTTCTTCTATAGAAATATGTGTCGGCTCGGGTGACTTTAAACGCATTTGGGGTTCAATGGGATAAGGTAGCTTAACTTCAAGAACCCTTTCTCGGACCCATTGAAGATATGGTTCTTTGGCAATGCAATTATTTTTACCAAACTCTTTCCATTTTAGGTTGATCCTACTTCAGGATTGTCTTATCTTATTTGACATACCACGATTTTCTGCCCCTTCGTGCAAGATAAAACTTTCTAACAACTTTTCTTCAGGTTTATCTATGATCGAATAACCAAGTTGTCGTAGAGCTAAAACAAGGTTGTAATTAATGCAACATTAGACTCTATGACTGGTATGTTGGTAAAATCACTTAAGTTGAAGATCATCTCAATACCATCATAGACACGAGAACACCATGAAATGTTGCTTTCACTAAGGGACATTTTCCTCTGGGACCATTTGAGATTAGCTTTATTTTTCACAAAAGGTCCTTTCTTTGGTAGGTGAGATAAGAACCATGTGTATAGTAGAGAATCACAACATATGATCATCCTTTATTTCTTATGCCTCAAGTGGATAAAATAGTAAATATCAGCAAGTAATGTGGGAACAAGATTCTTGACTACAAAGATACATCAGGCTGTCATATCAACGAAAACGTCAATATTTGGCAATAAGACGATCCCATAGACGAGAAGAGCTAATATGCCATTGAAGGAATTCCAATATTTTAATTCAATAAAGATTACAACTTTTTCTTCTAGGAACTTCTTTGAGAACCCTTGAATGTTTCCTTTGGTCTCTAGATTGGGTGTAACATTCATTTTATCAATACACAAGGCCATATCTATAATATGATGAACAATAAATTTCTCTAGACCGATGAAAGGAATTTGATATTTTATATAAAGATCCATGATATGCTCAAACTCCTCCAATGTTATCGCTAACTGGAAGTCTTGAAAGGTAAAATATGTCAATGGAGGATCGTAAAACTGGGTCAAAGCCAAAATTTCCCCTGCATCCACCTAAGTAGTCAGAACATCAAGGAGATTGCCGTAATCTTTTCTGAAGGCATGTTGATGTTTGTGGAACAAGAACTCAGATCCTTCAAACTATCTAACTTAGGAAATTTGAACTTGAAGGAATATGTGTTTCTTCTATCTGGACCTATATCTTCTTAGATGCTCATAATGCGCTAACAACCTTTAAATTTCCTGAAAACAATAATGCTCATGCTAAAAAAAATTATGATGGAAAAAATGCAACGCAATACTATGCATGATGTGGGTTTATGGTTGGGTTTTAAACAATCCTAGTATAATTTCTCAGAGTAGAAGGATTTTAGGTGTAATCTGACCAGTAATACCCATACAAGTAAGCTCTAGGGTATTTTAGAAGGCTCATAGAGTCATGGATCCTATTTTAAAATATTGTCGTCATAACGACTACTCATTAGAAAACAACAACCTCAAAAGGATCTACTCTAAGTGAGGTATTCATATCAACCAAGAAAGATATACATCTCGACGGACAACATTACACAACCATAAACTCCAAGGTTCTAGACAAAAGGTCCTTATAGTCATGGATCCTATTTGAGAATATTATCGCCATAAAGAATACTCATTATATAACAACACCATCCAGATGATCTACTCTATGCGGGTTCTTCATGCCAACCAAGAGAGACATATATCTTGAAGTTTAACACTACATAACCACCAACTTAAACTTAAGGTTTCTCTCCAAGCTTAGGTATAAAGCTTTTCTCAAAGTGCAAGCAACCAAAAAACCATATCCACAACATATAAGAAACATAGAGTAGATAGATAAAAAATAATAATACATAAGAGATGAAAGATTCAAAGGCAAACAAGACTAAGTAGACTAAGGCTAACTAGACTAAGTTTGAGTCTCAGGAATCCTGGAAGAGACGTAAGCTATTGCGGCGCAAAAAAATATCTGAGCGAATAAACACTCGAAATCAATAAGAGTCGCCACTAAACTTTATTTCTAAAAGGTAAAGCGCCTATAAAACCCTAAAAGAACAAAACTATGGTCATCACAACCAAATTCAGACTCGAGAGTTGGTTATACGCGGGGAAGGTATTAACACCCCACACATCTGTTGTATCTAATGAGAATCGTTTAGTCAGCTTTGAGAATAAGCGTGTTAGTGTAATGTGTTTATGATTTCTTCTAATTATTTTGGGATATTTACAAGAGAGAGAAAATGAATAAAAATAAGTTTTTTATTAGGGTGCTTGACGATTCATTGGATCTCACTCCTACGTATCCACATGTGCAATGGGGAACTCAAAGCTATGTATTTTCTTGTAGAAAATGGTTGTTTGTTGGTTATTTTAGTGAACGATGTTTACGTTGCATTCGAGTGGTTAAACATTGCTTGTTTCTCACGTGTATGAGGCGTAAGCATTTATTTGTATATCACATTGGAATGGATAAAACATCGCTCGTTTATGAAAAAAGTTTGTCTTCGTGCTAGGGCGGAAAAAGGTTTGATTGGATTGAGTTGTTTTTAGGTGGATGACAAGTATTTAAAAGGCAAACAATACGACTTGTATGTGAATACTCGGGGAAGAAAGAGGCATGCGCTCAATTAATCATTTTTCATCCTATTTTATGATAAAAATATGTGAGGCGAACTGAGTCACAATTCCTTTACAGAAAGAAAAAATCTGAAATGGCAATCTATATGGTTTGTATCCGAATGAAGTATCGGGGAAAAAGAGGCATACACCTAATTAGTCATTTTTCATCCAATTTTGATTAAGAAGTTTCCAAGTTGATTAAATTTTGAGAGAGTCGCAACTACTCGAAAGGTAAGCATAAGACTTGTATCTAATTACTCAGGGAAGAAAGAGTCCTACACCCTGTCGTACCTCGAAAAATACGATCCTCGCGATGGCCGCGGAAAAATACTGTTCGAAACAGAGTCGCCACCGAACTTTATTCATTCCAATGCAGGAATAGGAAAATATCGATAAAACCTTTAAGGAGATAAGAACATGGTCATCGCAACCAATATTCTAGGTTCGGGAGTCGGTTACGCAGAGGGAAGGTATTAGCACCCTCTACGTCCGTTGTACTCAACGGGAACCTCTTGATCGATTCGAGAGTAAAGTTAGCTATGCTTGATTGTTTTCTTCTAAGGTTTCTCCTATAGGGGGGAAAGGGTGGTTTTATAGATAGGGTGCTCGCCAAGGATTGGGGCCCTTGTGCCTACGTATCTTCACTTGTAAGAAGTGGAAAATCAGAGCATTCGTAGTTCGTGGGACTACGGGTAAAGAGGGGATTGTGCTCGCCAAGATCATCGCAATCTTGTGCCTACGTATCTTACATTCAGAGCAGAATGAAGAATCAGAGCAGCCGTAGTTCGGCTAACTACGGTTTGTGGGTTTGGTAAACGAACGAGTGTTTAGGTCGCATTCTAACTGCTAAACATTGGCTTGTCTGCTCGCTAGGGGAGGCTGAAGCACGAGTTTGTTATGCGCGGAAGAAGGGAATAAACAATGTTCTTGACAAAAGGTGTTTTGGTTGGAAATCGCACGAGGGCGAGGAATCTGTGCTTATCGTATTGGATGTTTTGGTTTGGGAAAGATAATGGATTTGGATAGGTTTAAGGTTTCGATCGCACGGGGGCGAGAAAAGATTTGGAATGACTGAACATGTATTTAGGGTTTTGATCGCGCGGGGGCGAAGAAGATAAGGTCGGTTAGATATTTTGAGGGAGAATGACGACTACTCGATAAACGAGACGTCAGTCTCGCAACCAATTAGTCCGGATATCGTTGGAATGCTAGATCCCAACGACACCTTTTTCATTCAATTAATTAGGAAATTGTATTTGAATGGACAGTGAATACTTGTCCAAATGGTTAAGGCGCGTGTTTTAGACGAAAGGTCGAATGACACGCTACCTAAGGCGTACGCCTCAATAGTTGTCATTCAAGAATTCAAGGAGTGCGAGACTCCAAGAACTCAGTTCTTTCGTAATTTGATTAAGAAAAATGATTTGAATTTGACGTACGGTTTAGAAACATACTAGTGTTTAGACTCGATCACACGTGAGTGAGGAACGAGGTTAGATGGGTTGAAAACTTTAGGAGGAATGACGACTAATCGATAAACGAGACGTCGGCCTCGCAACCAATTAATCGGGATATCATTGGAATGCTAGATCCCAACGACATCTTTTTCATTCCATTAATTATGAAATATGTTTGTTGGACAGTGAAAGTATTGGTCCAAATAATTAAGAAGTGTTTTAGGAACGAAAGTTCGAATGATATACTATTCAAAGTGTACACCTTGATAGTAACCATTCTCGAATTCAAGGAATGCACGACTCCAAGAACTCGATACTTTCGTAATTTTAATTATGAAAATAATTTGAAAAAATTAGCGTACTCGGACTAGGCGCGCTATGTATTCTTGAAAATAAGATCGGAAGAGTCACAACTCGAGGTGTGCACCTCGAGAGCGGTCGCTTAAAAAATTCAAGGAAGGCGAGATCCAAGAATTTAATTGTTTTAAAATTTGTTTGAGAAAATTGTTTAATTTAATTTAACTTAATTAAGAAAAATAGTTTTAATTTTCATTAATTAATCAATTGCCATAAAAAGAGTTTGAGAAAAAGCTAATTATAATTAATTGTTTTGAGAAAAGTTTAATATCTTAAAAAAGATTTTAACTTAATTAATAAAATATAATTTTCTAATATTCAAAATATTATTTGATAATAACTTTAAAAAGAATAATTAGAATTTTTTTATAAAAATATCTAATTAATAAAAATTGTTTAAAAATTTTAATTGAGTGAAAAACGATTTGGAAATCGAAAGACGGAACAACCACAGCTCAAGGCGTGCGCCTCCAGAGCGGTTGTCCAAGAGTCCAAGGAGTGCTAGACTCCAAAAACTCACTACTTTCGTTATTAATTAAGAAAAGAAAAAAAAAAATTTGATGTATGTTTATCATCTCTCAAATTATTAGTAAATCATTAAGAAATCTTAGGAAAATAAGCAATTAACTTAACTCATGTATTCTTAAATTAAGAAATCTTTTCTTAGTGAATTGTGTAGCTTTCACCATTATTTAGCATGATTAATAAAAAAATAATAGTTAAAAATGTTGTAATAAGAAAAGTACTGTATTCGGCAAGAAAGGAAAAACGTGACATTAATTATCCTCTTTCTTCATAGTGTTTCAAAATTTTTTTTCTGAGTAGATAGAATGAAAAATAAAAAAACAAAGAAACTACCTTTCATATAAGCATCCAATAGATAAAACCATGGATAAAAGAACGTGTTACTTTCCTTTAAATTGATTCCCAACAATAATTAAAATAACAGCCATAAACCAAAATATATGAAAAGCAAAAACAGCAGTAGTATCTAAGATAGGTTGATTAACAGTGTTGATATATCAAGACAAACTTATTCAATGTTCCTCAAAACTGAATGAGGTAAAAAAATTGAAATAAAATCTCCAAACACACACCATCAAAAGCAATAAGCAGCAGCAATAAGCAACAACAAAACTTCTTTCAACTAACAGCAGTACAAAGTCATAACAGCTACAACTTAAACTTACTACAAAATCCAGCAATAGCAATACAAAGTTAACCCCACACGGCAGCATACAATTCATCACGGTATTAATCCAGCAGAGTATGATTTCAATTAAAGGTGTAATAAAATACAAAATCAAACTAACAGTAAGTTTGTAAATTAGAGGGTTACCGAAACAGCTTCATTGTTGCTGCAAATCAATGGCGAGTGTCTTGCTGAACTTCGGTTGAAAACAGAAATGAGGGCGAGAATGACTTGAGCCTAGACAAACTGCAGAATTGTTTTGAGTTTGGAGTTGTTGGACTCAGAGACAGAAGCATGGTGCTGCCGAGTTGTGGTTGTAGTGTTCGACTAGAAAATTAACATGACCAGCAGCAGTAACATTTGCAAGCTTACAAATCTCAAAACATTCAACACAAACTATGAACTATACCAAAACCAAAACAAACACACAAAGAAAACAGGCAGTTGGAATAACATAAGCTCAATCATAATATCACAGTCTTATCACAACGAATGAAACCAAAATCGTGACAAATAGATAACAAGCATATATGCGGTGAACTCACCTTTCAAGCTACAAATCACCGTAGCAGCAGTAACCAATTAAACTGAAATGATTAAACTGAAAACTCACAACATTGTGATGAAAATGAACACAACAGAATACACAATCAGCGCTCACAACTTAATAAATATCCGAATAGATCGCAACAAAAAAATGAAATGAACAAAAGCTCTCACGTAGAGCAACTCTGTTTGTTAAGAAACATAAATGTTACCAATAATACTCAAAATTGCATCGATATATCAAAACAATACAGCAAGTAAAATGGGTAAACGAAACCAAATTGAAATTGAATCAGAGCAGTAAACACAATAGAAGAAAATGTTTTGAATCGTTACCGACGTGTGCCTTTCTTTAAGCCGAAAGTGTCGAATGTGATGATGAGCTAGAGTTGTTGAGTTGCTTGTCGTGAACCAACCTTTTGTTGCTCGTCGCATGCCATCCACCAATCTTAGCAAGCAAATCATCGACACCAACACTTTTTCATTCACTCCAACGAATATATCATCTACATAAACTTGCGACGACGAAGAAGTCGAAACTGACTGACTCAAACCACCGAATATCAGATCATCGTCAAGGGTAACACGTTTGCCGGCATTCGATTTGGTGGTTCCATTTCCACCAAGGATCTCGTCAATGCCGTTGTCAAAACCTCCCAAACGCCGCGTTTTGTCACCGCTGCTCCCGAAAACACCGTAATCGAATTCGAAAGATGAATATTGAGGAGGTCCGGACCCGTTTTGCGGCAAACCGGTTTCGAATGAGCGGGAGGGGGGATCGGCGGCGGTTGTTTTCGGAAGAGAAGGGAAAGGAGAAGGTGGTGATTTAAGGTAATGATGATGAAGACAGATGGTTAGGGGTCGAATTGGGGGAATATCGCGGCGGCTAGCTGGGATCGGATTGAGGTGAAGGGTTCGGCGGCGAGGGTTTTGCGTGTCCTCTCTGAACAGTGATTTTTCCTCTCTCTTATAACAAGGAAGCTGAGCCATTCTCAGCATAGGCCCAATGGGCCTCGTCCAATTCCACTTCTAATTCCTTTTTCCTTTATTTTCTGATTCTAATAACTAATAATTAATGAACCTATTTTAATTAACTAGTTCTAACTTTAACTTCAATTTTAATTTTAATTATAATTTAATTAATTACAATTCTAATTAATTCTAATTACAAAATTAATTTAATTTCTTATTAAAAACTAAATTTCCTAATTCTACCCTAATTTTATTTCTTAAATTTCATTCTAATTCAATTATGTCTTGAAATTTGCAAGCTAAATCTAAGTTTGTCACAAACCGATTTAGAATCCGGATATAGCCTAACGCCATAATAAGCAATTTGTAGTGATGCTAAAACAACTGTTAGAGAAGCTTGTAGTCAAGTGGAAATAGGGTTTAAATTTTCTTGAAATCCAACAAGTATGCTGCGAGATGTATCCAATCATGTATTTGATGTCGTTGACCATATCATATATGTCTGATCGTGATAACGAGGACACATATGAGTTTGGGTATAAGGGCTGGAGGCGTGCTCTTCCCATCATAAATTGTTATGGATTATAACCATAATGTGTACACACATGGTCTTTATAAACGAAGCCTTAGGTAGTCATAGTAAAACATTCATTAAATACTGAAGTAGGACAAATTTGGGGTATGACAGATGCCCCTATCTAATTGCCTTAAACCTGAGCGGATGAACTGCCGCATGGCGTTCATTTTAAGGTGGAAGTCAATTAGATACAAGAAGACCCCAAAATTTGTCCGGTAGAGAAGTGAAAAGTGCCATGAACAAGATAACCTGATATTCTCTGGGTGGTCGAAGCAGTCCCTCATTCGTTAAGGTCCTCCGATGATACCAAAGTGGTATAAACGATCCTCCTTGGGTGGTCGAAGCGGCCCCTCATTCGTTAAGGTCCTTCGCGATACCAAAGTGGTATAAACGATCCTCCTTGGGTGGTCGAAGCGGCCCCTCATTCGTTAAGGTCCTCCGATGATACCAAAGCAGTATCTCGAACAAAACTTGAGATCCTTCGGGTGGTCGAAGCAGTACCTTATCCATTAAGGCTCTTCGATGATACCAAAGCAGTATCTCGAACAAAACTGGAGATTCTTCGGGTGGTCGAAGCAGTACCTTATCCATTAAGGCTCTTCGCGATACCAAAGCAGTATCTCGAGTGATGATTTCGCGGAGGAATAGTTGAGCTAAAATTCCTATTAGAGGAACAGCGTTGTCCAAACTCTGCAGGGGAGAAATCTTCCATAAACTCTCTAAGATAACCTCTGCTTGGGGAGCAATAAGAGCAACGACTGTTGGGAATCGTCATTATCAACTGCATGGTTGAAGAATGACTTGATGGGGATGGAGTTCTTTGAACACGTGCGGGGTATCAACTCTGTTTAGAGAAATACTGCCGACTTTGATAGAGGACCGGTCAGGATACTTGTGAACTGATCCTGGGTCCTGTTATGCTATGTCGTTGGGGATAAAATGCAATGCTTTGTATGATGCGCAAATATGCAATTAAAATGCAACTGATGTGGAAATAAGATGCATATGGGAATGAAAATTTAATGCTTGATATGGAATGCACATGAGAATGCAACCGGGTAACCAAATTGGTAAGGCTTTATTTATGGTTTCCCATGAGGGATCTTCTTTTTTGGTATTATATGAAACAAGGTGGAAAATATTTATTGGGTATGCTGGCATATCAACTCGGGGGTTGAAGAAAGGTAAATATCGACTCGGGGGTCAAGGAAAAGTAAATGTCGACTCGGGGGTCGAGAACAAATCAAAATATCAACTGCATGGTTGAAGGGAAAAGGTAAATATCAACTCGGGGGTCGAGAAAATAAAGACATATCAACTCGGGGGTTGAAGAAGAGTAAATATCGACTCGGGGTTCGAGAAAAGAAAAGGCATATCAACGCGGGGGTTGAAGAAAGGTAAATGTCGACTCGGGGGTCGAAGGTAAAGGAAAAAATATCGACTCGGGGGTCGAGAAAAGAAAAGACATATCAACGCGGGGGTTGAAGAAAAGTAAATATCGACTCGGGGGTCGAGGGAAATAAAAGGCATGTCAACTCGGGGGTTAAAAAAGGAAATGATCATGCTATGTATGCGTATGATACATGTCAATTATATGATGCATATGTGAATGCAAGTTGGAGATTGGTTTTATTAAGGTGCCAACAAGGGTGGACTTTGGTAGTTGCCAATAAAGGATTGGACTTTAAGAAATGCCAAGCGGGGTTGGACTTTTAATGGTTGCCAATACAAATTGGACTTTAAGAGATACCAAGCGGGGTTGGACTTTTAAGGGTTGCCAATACAAATGGACTTTTTGAGTTTTAAGGGATGCCAACAGAAGTGGACTTTATTTGGTGAAAGTATTTGACTTCCCGACACACGGTATTTGATAATGATATGCTCAGAAGACAGATGTGGATGCTCTTGGTGCCCCAAGTTTGATCCTTTGCAAAAATTGCACGCTTGTTCCTGGGAGAACCTTAACTTCTAGCCAATGTGCCCTGACGGCCTACAAATGTTGAGCTTAGCGACATAACCAAAGCATGCTGAATATGTGAGCGTTGCGACTTAACCAATGCATGTTGATCGTACGAGCGTAGCGACTTAACCAATGCTTGTTGGTCATGCTTTTGCTCTGCTCCAAGGCTTTTGACGCTTGTTGACGTCAACAATTGCATGGTTAGTTTGACCAACTTGAAAATAAGGAGGGAAATTGCCCCTGTTCAACCCTGGTTCAACTAGCCTGCCCCAGTCTGTAGGGTGTTCGAAGGATTTTTTTTCTTGGCATGTGATCTCGCCATGACATAGTCTGAGATGATTTGCCCCAGCATCTAGATTTTGCAACAATATGCCCCTGCTTGAAACTCAGAAGAACTTGACCCAGTCTGCAGGGTTATGAGAAATTCTTAATTCAAGTCAACACCAATGAGTGATCAAGTTCCTCTTTGATTGCACTCTGTTGGAATTTCCATTATGCCAATTACTAATTTGCAATTAAAACCGTTCATTCAAAAAAATGGTAATTTTAATGCGACATTCATGCAAGTTATGAAAATATCATTTATTGGGAATGATGTGAAAATGTGTGACGAGTGGACTGTTAATCCAAACGCAATGCTGATTTAATTGGTGTGAAAGATATAACGAGAATATGACACCAATGCATAAGATTAGCAAACATGTAGGAGTCAGTTTACGCAACCTTGCTGTAGTATGCTTTCAGAATAAACCCCGCCTCAATTAGGTCTTTTGAGGGTTGTATTGTGGTCTGGTTCACGGTTATGAAAACAAAGGATATAAGGCTCAAAGCATGATTTGGTACCCACCCCTTCTTCGTAATGATCTCCATACCCACGTTCAGTTAATTTTGCACCTGCTTGACGGTGTAAACTTGATGGTTCGAAGTTTGTTCGAGATGGCAGTCACCTTATTTTTCTCTTTGATGTCAGTGACCTTTTTTGATTCTGACATAGTGGCCACTAATCTTGCTTTGTTTTTGTTGAGGATTTGAGGACCTCTTTTGTTTTTTCTTTTGATCCCTGACTTTTGCATGGACTGATCTTGTTTTCCGAGTCCATCGGGATTGCCTTGATTTTTGCCTAAATCTCCTTTTGAGGTGTTCGACTTAGCAGGCTTTTGAATTTTTTTGGAAGGATTTGTGACTGCCAAATCATTGGTCATTGATGAACAAATGTCATGTCTTTTGGATGTCGTCTCGTGATCCGAGTGCGTAATCAGGTTAACTGAACACTACCCATTCCCCAGGTTAAATGTAAGGGTTTATAGATCCGAAGGAAACTCCTACTTCTAGGCTCGAAGTGGTTGACTAGGGACTAACTCCTTATCTCTCCAGTGTTTGGGGGTTCGAAACAATGCCTGTACATCATTAGCAAGATTTTATCCAAAAGCATACTATCAGCAATTATGGGTATTTTGTTTTCGTCATCCTCCCTCAAGTCTTTGCTAAACAGCAGTGCGATAAAGGAAGTGGAGTGAAAAAAAAAAAAAAAATTTTTGTGATTTTTTTGCAATAAGTGAGAAAATGTGAGTGAATACGAATGGATTTGATCAAAAACATGCATAATCATCACATTAACAATACCATTAATAAGAAACGATGTCTAAAAGCAAGTAGCATTATAACAGAAAAGAAACTACAAATGTGAAAAAACAATATGGAAATTGCCAGTATACTGGGCTTTTCTCTCTTGCATCACAGTTGAGCTACCCTTCTTGCTCATCGAGACCAGTATGATAACCTTCTTCATATCTACTCTCTGCAGCTTCTTCCATGTCATGGACTGATGAACTCACTTGACCAGATGAAGGTTTGATGTTGATATGAAGTCCTTGAGGTGTGAACGAGATTAGCTTGGACTCGATCAGATCTTGAACCTTATTCTTGAACTGTTTGCAATCTTCGATCGAATGCCCCATGGCATCAGCATGGTAGCCACATCGTGCATTGGTGTCAAAACCTGGTGGATATGGTGGGATCACAGGATCCAAACCCTTTGGCACTATTAGTCCACTACTAATCAAACGTGGTAGCACGTGATTGTATGGCATTGGCAGTGGATCAAAGTGTCTTTTTGGTTTTTGATTATAGTAACGTCGTTGTTGCGGACGTCTATTGACAGGAGGATATTGACCATGTGAAGAGATTGGAGTCACACAGGTAGA
Source organism: Lathyrus sativus (assembly GCA_963859935.3). Taxonomy (NCBI): domain Eukaryota; kingdom Viridiplantae; phylum Streptophyta; class Magnoliopsida; order Fabales; family Fabaceae; genus Lathyrus; species Lathyrus sativus. The sequence goes on along the minus strand of OZ012741.1, from coordinate 469,217,074 downwards.
CCCATAGGATTGCTGACTTTTAACAGTTGAGATGATTGGGTACTGAAGATAAGGCACCGAGGATGGAGCATGGGGAGCGTCCCAAATCGTGTTGATCTCATCCTTTTCTTCCTCTTTGGAGCTGACAACTGATTCACTTTCACTGGCTGAGATGTTCGAGGAGTCGTGAAACTTTCCCTTCTTGAGATGACTCTCGATACGTTCTCCTACTGAAACCAAGTCAGAGAAGTTGGATGTCCCATTGGCTATCATCTTTTCCAAGTATGGTTCTTGCAAAGACTTTATGAACATGTCAACCAATTCCCTGCCTAAGAGCGGTGGTTGAACACAAGTAGCTACCTCTCTCCATCTCTGAGCATACCCTCTGAAAGACCCGTTTTCCTCTTGAGATAAGCCTTGCAACTGCATGCGGTTGGGAGCCACATCAAGATTGTATTGGTATTGTTTCAGAAAGGCGTTGGCTAAGTCCGACCATGACTGGATATGGCTATTCTCTAGCTGCATGTACCAACTCAATGATGCCCCACTCAAACTGTCTTGGAAACAGTGAATCATAAGTTTGTCATTGTGAGCATAGAACGTCATCTTTCTGCAAAACATTACCAAATGTTGCTTCGGACAGCTATCTCCTTTGTACTTTTCGAAATTTGGCATCTTGAACTTTGGAGGTATCACAAGTCCGGGTACCAAACACATATTCAAAGCATTCAGATCAGCAGTATCACGCTCCATCATGGCTTCAACTTTCTCTTCCAACACACGACATTTTTCAGCAAACTCATCATCCTGAGGTCGTTCAACATTCCCCACCAAGCTTGCCACTTGGGAATTCGGTGTAGTGAATGAGAAGCTATGGTATTCAACAGCATCACGAGACGAGGTATGTTCATCCTGAATAATGTGACGCTCTTGTATAACCTGATCTTCAACAGGGACCCGCACAGGCCGAGGTATGTCGTTCTCGGTGACTATAGGTCGTTGAGGATTGTTCTCTCTCCTTGTCAAGGCTAACATAGCTTCCACAAGTTGGTCCAACTGGTTCTTCATTAAGTCAACATCTGCTCTTGATGCAAACTGGTTCTGTTCTTCTGAGCTCATGATTCTTCCCAAAGTTGCTTCAAGTCCGATACGGGTGTCGAGAAATCAACTGCGGATTATGGACAAAGGATGGATGAGCTTTTTGGTTTTGGAAGACGATATGCAATGCAAATGAAATGCGAATGCAATGCAGGCACAAACAAGATCCAGGAAAACATAAGCAGGTCAAAGCGCCCTAACCGGTAGACTATACAAGGCAAGTTCTAGATTCTGTACCCACAGGCCCACTCACGGGATAGCTTCTATGTTGATTGATAAGGTTCCCAGGATCACGGACACCGATCGCATCAACATTACGCAACAGGCTAGCTGTATTATAACGAGAGTACGATAGGGTCTCTCCTGAGCGGAGTCCTCATGCCAGGCACACGAGGAGCGGGTCCTCGGAGACTAACACTACACGACTACTAATATAGAAATTGGTTCTAAGAGTGGTTCCCAGAGTCACGGACCCTTCATGAATCAAATCGTGCAACAGGCTAGCTGCGTTACGATAGGATCTACGAAAAGATCTATTCTGGAGGAGCTTTCATGCTAGGCCCACAAGGAGCGAGTCCTTGGGGACTAACACTAATTACTACCAATTCTAAACTATGTTTTCTCTCTTCTTTTTCCAAAGCTCGGGTGTAGAGCTTTACTTATGATATTTTCCCAGAATCCGACAAGTAAATATAATACAGAGCATATAATAGAAAGAGAAAGCAATAAATAAACAATAAGAGAAAATAAACATAAGAAAACAATTAAGAAAAGATTAGTATTCTCGAATCGAGTCAAGTTAGGCTTGACTCTCTCTTGCATAGGGCAATGCGGTCTCCCCAGCAGAGTCGCCATCTGTCGTACCTCGAAAAATACGATCCTCGCGATGGCCGCGGAAAAATACTGTTCGAAACAGAGTCGCCACCGAACTTTATTCATTCCAATGCAGGAATAGGAAAATATCGATAAAACCTTTAAGGAGATAAGAACATGGTCATCGCAACCAATATTCTAGGTTCGGGAGTCGGTTACGCAGAGGGAAGGTATTAGCACCCTCTACGTCCGTTGTACTCAACGGGAACCTCTTGATCGATTCGAGAGTAAAGTTAGCTATGCTTGATTGTTTTCTTCTAAGGTTTCTCCTATAGGGGGAAAGGGTGGTTTTATAGATAGGGTGCTCGCCAAGGATTGGGGCCCTTGTGCCTACGTATCTTCACTTGTAAGAAGTGGAAAATCAGAGCATTCGTAGTTCGTGGGACTACGGGTAAAGAGGGGATTGTGCTCGCCAAGATCATCGCAATCTTGTGCCTACGTATCTTACATTCAGAGCAGAATGAAGAATCAGAGCAGCCGTAGTTCGGCTAACTACGGTTTGTGGGTTTGGTAAACGAACGAGTGTTTAGGTCGCATTCTAACTGCTAAACATTGGCTTGTCTGCTCGCTAGGGGAGGCTGAAGCACGAGTTTGTTATGCGCGGAAGAAGGGAATAAACAATGTTCTTGACAAAAGGTGTTTTGGTTGGAAATCGCACGAGGGCGAGGAATCTGTGCTTATCGTATTGGATGTTTTGGTTTGGGAAAGATAATGGATTTGGATAGGTTTAAGGTTTCGATCGCACGGGGGCGAGAAAAGAGTTGGAATGACTGAACATGTATTTAGGGTTTTGATCGCGCGGGGGCGAAGAAGATAAGGTCGGTTAGATATTTTGAGGGAGAATGACGACTACTCGATAAACGAGACGTCAGTCTCGCAACCAATTAGTCCGGATATCGTTGGAATGCTAGATCCCAACGACACCTTTTTCATTCAATTAATTAGGAAATTGTATTTGAATGGACAGTGAATACTTGTCCAAATGGTTAAGGCGCGTGTTTTAGACGAAAGGTCGAATGACACGCTACCTAAGGCGTACGCCTCAATAGTTGTCATTCAAGAATTCAAGGAGTGCGAGACTCCAAGAACTCAGTTCTTTCGTAATTTGATTAAGAAAAATGATTTGAATTTGACGTACGGTTTAGAAACATACTAGTGTTTAGACTCGATCACACGTGAGTGAGGAACGAGGTTAGATGGGTTGAAAACTTTAGGAGGAATGACGACTAATCGATAAACGAGACGTCGGCCTCGCAACCAATTAATCGGGATATCATTGGAATGCTAGATCCCAACGACATCTTTTTCATTCCATTAATTATGAAATATGTTTGTTGGACAGTGAAAGTATTGGTCCAAATAATTAAGAAGTGTTTTAGGAACGAAAGTTCGAATGATATACTATTCAAAGTGTACACCTTGATAGTAACCATTCTCGAATTCAAGGAATGCACGACTCCAAGAACTCGATACTTTCGTAATTTTAATTATGAAAATAATTTGAAAAAATTAGCGTACTCGGACTAGGCGCGCTATGTATTCTTGAAAATAAGATCGGAAGAGTCACAACTCGAGGTGTGCACCTCGAGAGCGGTCGCTTAAAAAATTCAAGGAAGGCGAGATCCAAGAATTTAATTGTTTTAAAATTTGTTTGAGAAAATTGTTTAATTTAATTTAACTTAATTAAGAAAAATAGTTTTAATTTTCATTAATTAATCAATTGCCATAAAAAGAGTTTGAGAAAAAGCTAATTATAATTAATTGTTTTGAGAAAAGTTTAATATCTTAAAAAAGATTTTAACTTAATTAATAAAATATAATTTTCTAATATTCAAAATATTATTTGATAATAACTTTAAAAAGAATAATTAGAATTTTTTTATAAAAATATCTAATTAATAAAAATTGTTTAAAAATTTTAATTGAGTGAAAAACGATTTGGAAATCGAAAGACGGAACAACCACAGCTCAAGGCGTGCGCCTCCAGAGCGGTTGTCCAAGAGTCCAAGGAGTGCTAGACTCCAAAAACTCACTACTTTCGTTATTAATTAAGAAAAGAAAAAAAAAAAATTTGATGTATGTTTATCATCTCTCAAATTATTAGTAAATCATTAAGAAATCTTAGGAAAATAAGCAATTAACTTAACTCATGTATTCTTAAATTAAGAAATCTTTTCTTAGTGAATTGTGTAGCTTTCACCATTATTTAGCATGATTAATAAAAAAATAATAGTTAAAAATGTTGTAATAAGAAAAGTACTGTATTCGGCAAGAAAGGAAAAACGTGACATTAATTATCCTCTTTCTTCATAGTGTTTCAAAATTTTTTTTCTGAGTAGATAGAATGAAAAATAAAAAAACAAAGAAACTACCTTTCATATAAGCATCCAATAGATAAAACCATGGATAAAAGAACGTGTTACTTTCCTTTAAATTGATTCCCAACAATAATTAAAATAACAGCCATAAACCAAAATATATGAAAAGCAAAAACAGCAGTAGTATCTAAGATAGGTTGATTAACAGTGTTGATATATCAAGACAAACTTATTCAATGTTCCTCAAAACTGAATGAGGTAAAAAAATTGAAATAAAATCTCCAAACACACACCATCAAAAGCAATAAGCAGCAGCAATAAGCAACAACAAAACTTCTTTCAACTAACAGCAGTACAAAGTCATAACAGCTACAACTTAAACTTACTACAAAATCCAGCAATAGCAATACAAAGTTAACCCCACACGGCAGCATACAATTCATCACGGTATTAATCCAGCAGAGTATGATTTCAATTAAAGGTGTAATAAAATACAAAATCAAACTAACAGTAAGTTTGTAAATTAGAGGGTTACCGAAACAGCTTCATTGTTGCTGCAAATCAATGGCGAGTGTCTTGCTGAACTTCGGTTGAAAACAGAAATGAGGGCGAGAATGACTTGAGCCTAGACAAACTGCAGAATTGTTTTGAGTTTGGAGTTGTTGGACTCAGAGACAGAAGCATGGTGCTGCCGAGTTGTGGTTGTAGTGTTCGACTAGAAAATTAACATGACCAGCAGCAGTAACATTTGCAAGCTTACAAATCTCAAAACATTCAACACAAACTATGAACTATACCAAAACCAAAACAAACACACAAAGAAAACAGGCAGTTGGAATAACATAAGCTCAATCATAATATCACAGTCTTATCACAACGAATGAAACCAAAATCGTGACAAATAGATAACAAGCATATATGCGGTGAACTCACCTTTCAAGCTACAAATCACCGTAGCAGCAGTAACCAATTAAACTGAAATGATTAAACTGAAAACTCACAACATTGTGATGAAAATGAACACAACAGAATACACAATCAGCGCTCACAACTTAATAAATATCCGAATAGATCGCAACAAAAAAATGAAATGAACAAAAGCTCTCACGTAGAGCAACTCTGTTTGTTAAGAAACATAAATGTTACCAATAATACTCAAAATTGCATCGATATATCAAAACAATACAGCAAGTAAAATGGGTAAACGAAACCAAATTGAAATTGAATCAGAGCAGTAAACACAATAGAAGAAAATGTTTTGAATCGTTACCGACGTGTGCCTTTCTTTAAGCCGAAAGTGTCGAATGTGATGATGAGCTAGAGTTGTTGAGTTGCTTGTCGTGAACCAACCTTTTGTTGCTCGTCGCATGCCATCCACCAATCTTAGCAAGCAAATCATCGACACCAACACTTTTTCATTCACTCCAACGAATATATCATCTACATAAACTTGCGACGACGAAGAAGTCGAAACTGACTGACTCAAACCACCGAATATCAGATCATCGTCAAGGGTAACACGTTTGCCGGCATTCGATTTGGTGGTTCCATTTCCACCAAGGATCTCGTCAATGCCGTTGTCAAAACCTCCCAAACGCCGCGTTTTGTCACCGCTGCTCCCGAAAACACCGTAATCGAATTCGAAAGATGAATATTGAGGAGGTCCGGACCCGTTTTGCGGCAAACCGGTTTCGAATGAGCGGGAGGGGGGATCGGCGGCGGTTGTTTTCGGAAGAGAAGGGAAAGGAGAAGGTGGTGATTTAAGGTAATGATGATGAAGACAGATGGTTAGGGGTCGAATTGGGGGAATATCGCGGCGGCTAGCTGGGATCGGATTGAGGTGAAGGGTTCGGCGGCGAGGGTTTTGCGTGTCCTCTCTGAACAGTGATTTTTCCTCTCTCTTATAACAAGGAAGCTGAGCCATTCTCAGCATAGGCCCAATGGGCCTCGTCCAATTCCACTTCTAATTCCTTTTTCCTTTATTTTCTGATTCTAATAACTAATAATTAATGAACCTATTTTAATTAACTAGTTCTAACTTTAACTTCAATTTTAATTTTAATTATAATTTAATTAATTATAATTCTAATTAATTCTAATTACAAAATTAATTTAATTTCTTATTAAAAACTAAATTTCCTAATTCTACCCTAATTTTATTTCTTAAATTTCATTCTAATTCAATTATGTCTTGAAATTTGCAAGCTAAATCTAAGTTTGTCACAAACCGATTTAGAATCCGGATATAGCCTAACGCCATAATAAGCAATTTGTAGTGATGCTAAAACAACTGTTAGAGAAGCTTGTAGTCAAGTGGAAATAGGGTTTAAATTTTCTTGAAATCCAACAAGTATGCTGCGAGATGTATCCAATCATGTATTTGATGTCGTTGACCATATCATATATGTCTGATCGTGATAACGAGGACACATATGAGTTTGGGTATAAGGGCTGGAGGCGTGCTCTTCCCATCATAAATTGTTATGGATTATAACCATAATGTGTACACACATGGTCTTTATAAACGAAGCCTTAGGTAGTCATAGTAAAACATTCATTAAATACTGAAGTAGGACAAATTTGGGGTATGACACACCCAATTAATCCTTTTCACCCGATTTAATTGTGAAAAGGTTTTCCAAGTTGTTAGATTTTGAGAGTGTGACAATACTCGAAAGACAAGCTATACGACTTGTATCCAAATACTCGGGAAAGAAATAGGCATACGCCCAATTATTCATTTTCACCCGATTTAGTTGAGAAAAGAAAGTTTCTAAGTTAAATAAATGTTGAGAGAGTGACAAGTACTCGAAAGACAATCTATGCGGCTTGTACCCAAATTCTCGGGGAAGAAAAAAAACCTACGCCCAAGTAATCATTTTTCACCCGATTTAATTGCGAAAGATTTTCCAAGTTGATTAAATTAAAAATGATTTAGTTTTAATTTGATAAAGCATATTTAATTTTTATACTAAAAAGACCTATTAATTTTCATATTATTTTTGTTAATATTAGTAAAGTTAGTCAATTTAAATCAAACAATTAAAAGAATCAGAAATTAAAAATAAACAAAGGGGTGGGCTACAACACCCATGGGCCGAATGGCTCAAACCTCGACAACACGATATTAGGGAGTGCGAAGAGAAGATAAAGGAAGATGTGTTAATGATATTGGGCATGAAGTCCCAATTTGCATCACCAAGGGAAGTTGGGAGTGAGAGGAGTAAATGAAGGGCGATAATAGGACTAGAAGGCCCAAAGGGAGTCAAACCCTAGTTATGAATGAGAGAGGTAGATGGGGATGAAGGTGGCTGCCCCTTCGTTTTGTTTTTCCTTCTCTCATTCAAATTCCTTCAAACTCTCTTTTCTCTCATGGCAATGCTTCAACAGAAATCAACAAAACCCAAACAAGACAAACAAATCAACTTAACTCCCTCATGAAATCAAAACTCTCTCTCTCACACACAACAACATATACAACAACAACAACAAAAATCAAACAATAACAAGCAATTGAAAAAAATCAAGAACAAAAAACCTAGGATTCTAAATTACATCTGTTCACATCAATTAACATGGAATACTACACAGTTTCATGGGGATAATGCAAGCAAACAACACACAAGAATGAATCGGCCAGGAAAACGCAAGAAAAATGAAGAAAATTACCAAATCAAAATTCTGAATTTTTTTAAGAATCCAATGAACTTTTCGGGGGTCTGAATATTCTTGACTGTTAGTTTGAATTTTTCGACGACTTTGCCCAGTTTTTTGAGGTCTGAATGAAAGCTTATGAAGGTGAAGGCAGTTGAAGGTGGAACTAGTGGTTTAAGGCATGAAGCTCAAAGGCAGAGGTATGGATGAAATGAGGATGGGAGCTTGGTCAGAGTTGAAGGTTAAGTACCTCAGGTCAATTCATTAATGGTGAGATTTGTTCAGAGTTTCTGCTAGGTTTGAGTGTTTTTTTTTTAGTTTTTGGTATATCGTGTATTCAACTGTGATTGTTGTTTAATGTAGAGTTATTTAACATTTATAGGATAAAATTAGGTTAAACTTGTGAATGTGTGAGTGTACCATCTGACATATTTTGATATAATTGAAAAGCAAAACTTATTGAGAATTTATTAATGCACCCTATATCTTTCTAGTACACCACGTGAAAATACTTAAATGCCCTTAGATTCCAGATATGCATCTCCAGACGCACCTTAAAACATTAAATGGTTCGGAGGTGCATCTCCGTGATTTTTTAAAAGTCATACACCATGCCTTAACGCTGAAAGGATTTTGACACGCATATTGTACCAGAGATGCATCTCCATTTATTTTACGAAGATACATCTCCATAACATATCGGAACAACACACAATACATCTTATGTTTATTTTATTCACGTGTATATTTCTAAAATTTATGTCCCATGTTATGTGATGAGATTCAAACCATACAATTGATATGCAAAAAATGACGTATATAGATCCAGATGGTTCAAAAATTTCATATATAAGTAAAGTCAAAAAACACGATAAAGTAGCATGAGGTGAAAATAAAATACAATCCATAACGAATCCAAAGTACAATTACCATATACTTCTTCACTACTGTATATGTTGGACTACATATTTTCTGGTTCCACTAGCTCCTCGTGCTCCTCGGCCTCCACTACCCCCCGCCCTCTAACATTGTCTCTGGTACATCAATGCACCTCGTACCTCACTCAGGATGGCATCTACGACCTACCTCACATTAGACCCATCAGGGAAGATACCTCTGTAAATATTTGTCTGCACAATCTCCACTATGTGACAACATCTTGGCAAGACATCCTCAGGATGATCTAACTGTGCATGCTCCTCCTCTAGTATCTCTAGATGAGTTGGCCTCGGCAGATCTCCTGGAGCAACCTTCACCATATACAAGTGTGACACCTTGAATAACCACCTGATTTACCCATAGACGTAGCTTTAGCCGCTCTCAGCTATGGTACTCTATGACTCCTGATGTACCTGATTACTCTCATAATCATCAAACATCTTACCCACCTGTCTATGTTTCAAATTAGGAGGAGTAGGGACATCTTAAGTATAACACTATATCGTCAAACGGTCACGTCTCACGGTGATCCACATAGTTGTTGAAGTGTGTGTCCTCGGCAACCAAGCGTCCAAGATACACTCTGAACGATTCTATAGCCTGGTTCCCTCTGAGCAGGGCAAATGCAGTAGCATGCGACATATCCTTAGTGTAAGTTGGTATACCTGCCCAGCCGGAGATGAGCGGGAATTGTTGGAGGATCCAAGCCTGAAAATTTTGGAACACATGAATCATCAGTAATGACGTTGCAAAGATGAAATGAAAATTACACAAAAACATTAAAAAACCAATAAATATTACTGTCACTAGTGTGATGCTGCTGATGACCTGCTTCGTCTTACACCTACAACCCTCCGATAGCTTCGAGTACAAGTAGACCAAATAAGCAGCCCCCCAATTGTTCTCATGGATATGCTTGAAGTCCTCGAAGAACTGAAGGTAGACGACATTTGTATTAGTGGCACTCTTGTCCATAAAAATTGCATTCCCAACAAATATAACATGTATGCTCTCAGACCATACGTTCTATGGAGCCTCACCTGCTCGTCATCCTCTACACCCTGGTGTGCTTTATTGAGCCCCCTGGTTTTATCCATATCCGCCATCGCAACCTCTGGGTCAACTCCCAGATAGTCTACCATCAATTCGAGTGCCTCATATTTACTACTCCTCCTATGATCTAGAAGTTTCCCTTGATCAAAAGGTGTAGCAAACATGACACATCGTCAAGTGTGATAGACATCTCATTAAGCGGGAGATGAAATGAAAAGGTATTGGTGTGTCACCTCTCCACGAATGTATTAAGCATCTTGTGGTCGACCATAATATAACTAGTCATGCACAAGTCCTTTATCCCAGATAGGGATAAATATGTCTGAAACTACTCTTCATTTGGATGAGGCAAGGCAGTGATCTTCTGCTCGTGGTCAGTAATCTTCAGTGGATAACAATCCTGTAGAACAATAAATCAATTTCAGAAAATTATAAATTAAAATAAGCGTTAATTAAAAGAATGAATTAAACTAATGTTACCTTTTTGTCCCATATATATCTGGCAGTATGGTCTGGGTACATAGGCGGTAGTGATAACTCTACAGGGCCTCCTCCAAATGCCTCTAGCTCAACATCTTCAACAGTCTCACTATCTGGAGGCGGCACTCGCTCAGCAGCATCAGTAGTAGTAGGAGGTAGTACTGACTCAGAAGCACCATCTGTCGGAGGTGGAACTGGTGCCTCCGGCACCCCCAGTGACTCAGGTACCTTTTGCGCGAAATAAGTGAAATGTGGCGCCTGCGAGAGGATGGAGGGAGTGATGTGTTGACAGGTGACACCCGTTTTCTATGGGAAGAATATGATGGAGAAGTTGAGCCCCAAAAGTAGTGTCTCTACAGGGCCAGAGTGAACAGGAGCCTTCGAAACCTGGCTTTTCTCCCGCCGCACTGATGCATGTTGTGCAACCTATCGTGTCTATCAGCCATAATGCCTGTAATTAAAAGTAAATCAGATGATTAGAGCAAGCTATCAACACTACACGAAAGAAATGTAAAAAATAAAACACTATTAAATTTCGAAAAAGCATCTTTGGTTACTGGGAAACTTAAACGTTGAAAGTTTTTGGAGATGCATCTTTAGAATTTTCTACAACACCTCAGGTGTGTAAATGGTAGCAACACAGACATGTAAACATAAAAAAATAATGGTTTGATCATCATTTTCAGCCAATAAACATGGTTTACACTATGTCTAAACTACCATTCATGCAATTTCTGCTCACTTCTTTCCTTAATCATTGATTTCTACTCATTTATACAAAACCTAAAAGTTTTCAAAACATAAAAAAAACTTACAAACTTATATTCTACCTCACACTTTGATGATGTATGTGATGCACTTGATATTGATTTAAGAACCTCTGAGCTTTGTTGTTTAATTTAGGAGTTGGTTGATTGAAAAAAAATTGAGAGAGTTTTTGATAAAGTTTTGAGTTTTTTTAGAAATGAGGAAGGAGAAGGGTTCTGGCGTGATTTAAGCTCCAATGCCTTTCGGAGATGCATCTCCGAAATAAGTTTGAAGATACATATTTTAAATAATTTAACGTTAAGTCATGATTGTGTGTGTTTGGAGATGCATCTCCATAATCTGGAGGTATTTAAGTATTTTCACATGGTACATAAGTAATATATAGGATGCATTAAAAAATCCTCAATTTATTTTAGTCTTTGTGGAAGCCCTTCACAGTTTTGTCTTTTAAAAAAGACATCTTGTTGGACTAAGAAATATAAATGTGGAACTTCTCTTAACTATAACTTTTCAAACCATGATAGACTTCCTTAGTGTACAAACATTTCATTACTTGCACACGTTCACTTAGAAAGCACAGAGATTGCATAGGGTCACAAATTATCTATATATTATCACCAAGAGCAATATCCCTTCAATAATGATTTTGTTAATTTTTTAACGCATGCTATATATTTATACTGTATCACACAAATTTCCACAAATGTCCTCTATTTTCGGAGATGCATCTCTGGACGCACCAAAATGTCAGTTAACGTTAAAATATTCCAGAGATGCATCTCCAAAATAATTTAGAGGTTAAGTCGTGCCAGAATCTTCTCTTTCCTCATTTTTCCTTTATACTCAAATTCAACTCAATCTCATTCAAACTACACCAAGTCAAATTTCATTCAACAAGGCTCAAGGGAACTTAAGAGAACATCAATATTCATCTATAACATCACCCAACTTCATCCAAAACATTAATTTTTTATAAACTTTTCGAGTTTTCGATAAATGTTTGAATTTTGGTATAAATGGGTAGAAATCAATTATTAGGGTTAGAAATAAGTAGAAATCACATTTAAGATAGTTTAGCCATGATGTATTAGTTGTTTTTTGGTTGAAAATGATGATCAAAACAATTTTTCATGAGCTTACATGTGGTACATTACGCCATTGATGCAACTTCTGAGTTGCATAAAATTTCGGAGATGCATCTCTGAAAATTTTTAACGTTTAATTTTCTGTAGGAAATTCCAGTGATGCATCTTCGAAATTTTTCAACATTTTAGTTTCCCCCAAATCCGGAGATACATCTCCAGAGTTTCCTACGGTATATCTTTTTCTTTCATGTGTGTTGTTCGTATGTACTAATGGCCTGCCTTACTTTAACTTACAGGCATAAGGGCTGATATACATGACAGACTGAGGCATGGCAAGGTTGCTCAACACCCATCCGTTCGACGGGAGAAGAGTCAGTAGATTCCAGAGGCTCTAAGTCCCTCTGGTTAGGCAGAGCCATCTACTTTTGGGGTTTGTACTTCTCATCAGGCCACTCCATCTTCTTTTTCCCATAGGAGACGAGATTCACCATTTGACGCATCACTTCCCCTACCCTCCCGCATGCGTCACGTTTCACCAGTGCCACCTCCAACGAATGATGTTGCTGATTTAGTCCCACCTCCTGTCCCACTTCCTAATGAAGATGTTGATCCAATGTCAGCTCCAGAGGGTGAGGCTACTGCGAAAGATGAGCCAGAGGCTTTTGAAGGAGTTCCAGTTGATTTGTCCTTATTGTTCTGTATTCAGACCATAGTACCAGTCGGTTCTGTCCTTATCTGACCTGAAGAACTTGGGCATGACCGGTTACACGACGGTCAACCACAGGATACATAATGCATTCGCAGAGAGATGTCACTAGGAGACCTCGTTGTTTCATATCCGGCATGGTGAGATGTCTATCACACTCAAAGATGTCTCGTATTTACTACATCTTCCAATCAGGGGGAGATTCCTATATCATGGAAGGATTATCAAAGATGAGGCACTCGAGATGATGGTAGAGTATCTTCGGGCTGATCCAGGGGAGGCAGAGAAGGAGATGAATAAAACCAGGGTTGCTTATGCTAGATTTGAATTCCTGAAGACGATATATGATGATGAGATCCTTAGAGCACAGGAGGCAGATGGTGATGATGAGTAAGTGGCACTCCACAAATCTCATGCATTGAGAGCATACTTGCTTTATTTGGTTGGCACTGTGATTTTTGCGAACAAGAGTGCCACTTATACAAACATCGTCTACTTATGGTACTACTAGGGGCAGCTTGCTTGGTCTACCTGTATTTGAAGTTGAGAGAGGGTTGTATGTGGAAGACGAAACATATCACAGGCAGCGTGACACTACTGAAGGTGATAATTATTGGTCTTTGAATATTTTTTATTTCATTTCATATTTGCAAAGTAATTACCGATGATTCGTGTGTTCCAAACTTTTTTATTTCAGGCTTGGATTCTCGAGCACTTCCCACGCATCTCTGACTGGGTGAGTGTGCCCGAGTACACTAAGGATTTGTCGCGTGCTACTGTTTTTTATCCTGATTAGAGGGAACTAGGAGGTCGAGCCTTTCAGAGTCTATCTTGATCGTTTGGTTGCTGAGGACATGCACTTCAACAGCTATTTTGATCACCATTAGACGCGACCATATGACGAGATAATGCTATACTTTGGATAGTTGACCTGCGGATCGCGTCTCAATGCTCCTCATCTTCCTGAGCGCGTCATGCGGCAGTTCGCCTACATTCAGATCATTCCCAGATACCATGTTCTCTCTGCTACTCTTGCCTTGACACGTAGGCAGATAGAGGACATGTTTGATGATTGTGAGAGTCATCTGGTACTGGAGGAGGAACAGACTACCATAGCTAAGAGTGATTAGAGCTACGTCGAATGATACATCAGATGGTTCTTCAGGGTGTCACATCCGTACATGGAGCGTGCTGCTCCAAGAGATCCGCTGAGACCTACTCATCAGGAGATACTAGAGGACGGACATGCACAACTAGATCATACTGATGTTGTCTTGCCTAGGTATCGTCACATAATGGAGATTGCGTAGGCAGACATTGACATAAGTATCTTTCCTGATGGGTCTGATGTAAGACGGGTCTTAAATGTCATCATGACAGAGGCGCATGGGGGATTATTGTACCAGAGACATCGCGGGAGGACAAGGGGATTGATAGACGAGGAGGTAGACGAGGCAGAGGAGAGGTAGTTAGACACACACAATAGTCTCTAATTATATACGTATAGTACTATGGTTAGTACTTTATTTTGACGGTCTTTCTACTTTATTGATCTCAATTGTACGACATTTTTGACATTTATTGGTATTTTATTTTTGTACGACATTTTTGGTCCATTTGAAATTATGTATGTCTACTTTTTATTTATTTTAATCTTCAATTGTACGGTATACTTCATCTGAACACAGATAAACAACATATAACATGAAATGCCTGTTCTGATACGTTTTAGAAATGTATCTCCAAAATATTCACAGAGATACATCTTCAATACAATTGAAATGTAAATGACTTCTAAGTGAGATGTATTGAATGTATTGAATTGTTTCGAAGATGAATCTCCAAAATATTTTTATATTTATTCAGAAATAAGTACGTCCTGAGATACATCTCTAAAAAATAGAGACATTTAAATAATTTCGAGTGGTGGCTAAGAAGTATTAAGAGTAAGAAATTCTCATGATTTTCCTTTGAAGATAAAATTAAATTGATGCTTCCAATTCGTTTCTACACATTACAATTATTTGAAATTATTTGGACGAAAGGTTTTCCTTAAAAAGATTATTTTGTTTGGATATAATATAATGATCTTTTTCATCTTTTCCTCCAAAAGTCCTCATTCAAAAATATATACAGAAATTACACTAAATGAACTTATAGCACAACCAAATATCATTTGAATGTAGGAAATGGACAATCAATGGGCTAAACTTAAATTTGTAATGGCAGTGTGTGAAAATAGAACTGCTCATGTTCAACCCTCTACATTCCAACGCATGTAACGAAAGAAAGAAATCATCAAGATTTAGGATGGAATATTCTTTTCTAAAAGCTTCCTTCCATCAGGGTAAGTGGAGGCTAGCATTTTACAAACAAAACTTGGCTGAAAGCTATATCTGTGACATTCATACATAGTTGACAGGTAAGCAGCATCCAAGCCGCAAGGAATCATAAATAAGTTTTACATTTTGACTCAGTTGTGACTAGTGACTAATGACATTGCCGTCATTCCTTTTATTTCATTGATCATCATTACCTTGATCGCCATTCTCAGCTGGCTCACCTTGATTGCCTTTCTCAGCTGGCTCCCCTTGATCGGCTTTATCAGCTGGCTCGCCTTGATCGCCTTTATCAGACTGCTCGCCTTCCAACTTTCTTTTCTTTCCCTTCTCATCTCCCTTTCCCTTTGACACCGTCGCTTTCTTCCCAGCATTCTTCTTCCTAAACTCTGATAAGCAATAAAGAAAATGTTAACGTCTGCCAAATACCGCAAACACAACAAATGAATCCTTCCATATGACAAATTAGGCCAGACATTAGTCAAATCAAAACAATCACATATTTTTTCATATAAAATGCAAGGGTTCTCTGATATAACATAAATTTCTTTTAAAATCTAAAAAAGTAGTGTCACATGTGACTCAAAAACGCACTCCAAGAAATCGTCTCAGTCCTCTTTGTAGCTATGAACCAAATATTACTCACTAGCTGATCACACTTGTTAGTGCAGCATAACACTGAATAACAAGCCAGTTCATATCTTTTCCCATGCTTAGAGTTGGTGCAACACAGCATAGAACAAGCTCAGTTTTAGGCTTTTAGCTAGCGATTACAAACTTCAGAGTAACCATCTGGGCTAGGTTAAACACTTCATAGACACTTTGAATACTCCTAATTATCAACAACAATCCAACCCTTTCCCTACCAAGCAGGGATTAGTCCTAATTACATCCTAATTATTAACATTCAACATCAACAATAGACAACCCAGCGAGGTTAGTCCTAACCATACTTTACAATTATTTGAACTTCTACTGCAGTGAAAATAAGATTAGCATGATAACTGAATAAATGATAATACTTTACCATGTTGTAAGCCTTAAAACATCAACTGATTCATAGCTTCACTTAACTGGAAGTTAACAAATTAATACTCATAGAAAACGAAAATATAGGCAAGCGGCAAGCGAAAGTGACCTTCAAGAGAATCTTTTAGAGGGTTAACAAATTCAGTAAACTCAGTTTCTTCAAGAGCTTTGAAAACATCTTCAGCATTGATAATTTGCCTCTTTGACTCCTTACATATATCATTAGCCCTGCACATACAAACAACACCCATCATTGTTCATTTTTTTCTAACTCAAAAAGTTCCCCTTTTTAAAAATCACCAACGAATCAATCGCCAAATCCCTTGCTAAATTTCCCCGATTGCCTTCAAAATGTAAACCCTACTTAAATTCAGTCCTCAAATTCAGCAAATTAGGGTTTCAGAGATAATGAGAGAAAGGTTACTTACGTAGCGGAAAGGTAGTGGATGAAAATTTTGGCACTTTCGGAGAATGCGAGAAGAGCGTCTTTGTGAACGGCAATGTCTCCGTCGTCGGAGCAAGTGGATAGCTTTTCCTTTACCACGCGGCGTACGATAGTTTTGGGAAGTTCTTCCGCCTCTGCCATTGTCAACTTCTCTTCTTCGATTCCTGGAATTAGGGTTAGAATTAGGGTCTCTATGTTGTGGCTAATAACTAGGCTTGGTTTCCCGCCATATCATCACTTTCAGCTTCATCATAATATAAAGATGGAAATTTTCTCTCTCTCTTTTGAAAGAAATAAAATATACAAATTTTGTAGTGTATAATTTTCAAAAAAGAAACTTTTCAAAAAAAATGAATGTAAAAAAAAACATTTTATTTGAATATATAGACTTAAAAATGGTGATTTTTAAAAGACTTTTAAGATTAAAAATGTGATTTTTTGTAAATGAATACAACAAACAAATTATATAATAATAATAATAATAATAATAATAATAATAATAATAATAATAATAATAATAATAATAATAATAATAATAATAATAATAATAATAATAGTAGTAGAAGTGCTAGAAATAAATTTTTAATATTAGACAGTAGGTGCAAATGTGTTTGAGTGGTCGGAAATATTAGTGCCTGAACTTTATCGGGAGAATTATTTTGAATAAATTAGTGTTAAGTTCAATCCCTTACTTTCATATGTAGTGTGCTAAAATTCTTATAACTATTTGTAATGAGTTAGAAAAACTTTAACAAAAAAAAGTTGTTTTGGGGAGACACACATAGACGGCACACGAGTCTAATTTGATCTGTTAGGAGATTTGTTGTATGTTTAAGGACATTGGTGATTTATGCATCAAACAAACTCAGTTAATGAATAATGTCTTTCTGTTAATTTATTTTTTTGGAAATTATCAACTAACTCTAATGATTTGTGGTGTCATTTGCTCATTAATAAGTATGGTAGGAACTAAAACTTGATGGAGAATGTTATTTACAATACAAATGATTCCCCTGTTTTGGAAATCATTAGCAAAGGTGTGGGACAAGTTCTAGAATAATATTAAGTGGAAATTTGGGGATGACATGATGACAGTCATCATTACATGATTTTTATGTGTAAATTTGAATGAATTCGGAAGAATATTGACCAAAAACAAAGCCAAAGTGTGAGGAAATAAGCAAAAATCTAAGACATGGTAGAAATAAACACTTAGTGACAGTTCTGAAGAAAAAGAAAGATAAGAGTGTGATTTGCCACTAGAATTCCCGCGCCTGCGATGCATCTCATTGCGGCGCGATGAGGCTTGCATCTTAGTGCAATACTAACTTGTCGCGGCGTGATGAGTACTTTTTAGCTGACATGATTTCTCCTATTTAAAGGTTTTCTAGCTACTTTTTCAAGAGTTCTGAATTTTAGAGATAATGTGACGACTAAGTAGTTTCAAGGGGAGATTTTGTAGCACATTGGAGTCATTGGACAACAAGTCTTCCATAGATATTGATGATGAAAACTTCTTCACTCATGATATTCGTTAATCTATCAATGAGTGGCTAAGTTTATCTAAATTAGGGCTTTTGAGATGATCCTTGTTTTTACTCTATTGGATCATATGTTTGTGTTGAGATTTATTTAGTACTTTTAATGTTATCATCTTATTTAAATTGTTCTTGTGATTAATGTTTTTTATCGCTTACAGGCACACGAATTGATCTAGATAATTAGAGATTTCTTACTGTTAGTTTAATTATCTGAACTAGGCAATTTATTCAACTTTGTAACGAACTAGGAATAGGAATTTAGAAGTTGTTACTTATGAATTAACGCATTTAAAACACCTAACTTAACCTTGAAGTGGCCTAAGGAATTAGGGAATTATCATATAAATTAGTGATTTACACACGAAGGAATTGCACGTAGTGGTTTTGTTAATTCACAATGAGATAATAACTTAATTGAAACCCAATAGATGCACCGCTCATCAACAGGTAAAAATAAGGGTATTCAATAATAAAGTCCTAATAGCCTTTCGCGCATTGAATTCCACCTTATAGTTTCTCGTTTTAGAACTACTTTTCAAACAAACCCCCCTTTAATTACTTACAATCGCACATGATTTTCTTGTTAAA
The DNA here is from genome assembly GCA_963859935.3 of Lathyrus sativus. NCBI lineage: Eukaryota > Viridiplantae > Streptophyta > Magnoliopsida > Fabales > Fabaceae > Lathyrus > Lathyrus sativus. Next base: position 469,198,179 of record OZ012741.1, on the reverse strand, counting down.
TTATACTCTTTGTGGAGAAGAATTTATTTTATTACTTCGACATTATCGATACACTTGTCAGAGGTCGTCATGACACGATGGTCAATTTTTTACTTGACCTTTGGACTTTCTTTTTTAATTTGACCCAAGCATATATGATTGTGGACATTGCCAATGGATACGTAAGTTTGAAGCTTGAGTTATTTCATAGTTGGTTCATTGAAGAGATGATTAATTATATTATGCCTCTTCTTAAGGATTGCGAGGATGATTTAGGGTGGCGTGATAATAAGGATCATGAGTTTTTCTTCAGGCAATGCTTATAAATTTCTTGCTTCTTATCTAGCTAGTATTGATTTGGATATTGACTGAAATATCATTTGGAAGTGGAAAGACCCCATTTGAGTCCAAACGTTCACATGGATAATAACGCATGAGATGATTTTGAAAAATTCAAGAAAACACAAGTGAAACCCAACAACCATCACTAATTGCAAATGGTGTAAAGAAACTAAAGAGAATTTGATTCACGAGCTCCATGACTACCCTTATGCAACACAGGTATGGACTAAACTTATTTCTTAGAACAAAATGACTCAGTTTCATACTTTTCTTATAGGGAGTGGATCAAATATAATCTTAGAGAAAATATGGAGGTTGTTCACGGAGGACACTAGAAGTCTATTTTTATGATACCATGTTAGTACTTGTGTAAGTGCGTGAACAAATCTTTATTTTCATATGGTTTTCTACGACCATATAACCTAACAAATACAACTATGTATATAGTGAATGAGATCGTAAATGGAAACAGTGTGCTGATGAGAGCTAAATTGTTGTGATTTTGAGTGTGAATAATTAGTACTCATCGACTTAATTCATTCATTTTATACCAATAAACCTCAACTTTTGTGTATATTTTATATAGTTTTTGTTATAGTGTATATATTATGTTATCGTGTAAATATTATTGAGTTAAATTGTTTTTATCTCATATTTGTAGGTATTTAAGCAATGATATTTATTCATTGTCTTATAGAGCAATCAATAAGTTTTCTAACACTTTCAACTGTGCGTAAATCAGAGTTACAGTTCTCATGTTATGGTCAAAACAAGAGCTGAGTTTTCTGTCATGGTCGCTAGGCAAACTGAAAGCAAGCTTAGACGAGCTGAAAGCGACCCATAGGCAAGGAAAAAGCACTGTAGGGGCAGAAAAAAGTCTCATTATGCTCGTCTAGCAAGCTGGAGCCCATAGCAACGACTAGTTATGGGCACCTCTGCCCGTTCCAACGGCTAGTTCTAGAAGTTACCTATTCTTCAGAAAACAGTTATCTCACCCCGAAAATAGGGACCAATGGCCAAGCGTTGAGGGCACTATAAGAACCCTCTCATTCGAGAGGGTCAGGTATTCAATATTCATCCTAATACACACATATTTTGTACTTGTCTTCTTTCTCCTGATTCTTACTTTAGCATCAGAGTGCCTTGCAGATACACTTCCTTCTCCTCTCTCATACCCAGTATCATAGGCGATTGCCTCTGGCCCACTTCAAGTTCTAATCAGCCGTCAAGATCAGTGGTGCGGTCTGTGGGAAACTTGTTCTCCCCGTCTTTTCTCCCCTCATAGATTCGAGACCAAAAAAGTTCTTCCAAATTCTGATCATGGTCAGCCGTGACAACACTCATGATGCTTGCAACTCTGCTTTCATCCCCGTCAGCAACACTGATACTAACAAAGGGACGGAGCCATCGCTTCTCCATCCCCTGTTCGTGCAGATCACAACGAGTCTCACTCGTTCCTTAGCACCTGTCAGTTCTAGTTTTGCCCAGCGCCGACCCGACCATGGCTGCCCTCCTCGAGGTTCTCAACAAGGCCAACCTCCTAATCCTCAATCAGAGTGTGAGGATTTGAGCCTTAGAAGAATCCAGTCATCCAAGATCTACTCCTCCGAGGAAAGAACTTCAAAGACCATGGAGTTCTCCTCCCCGACGCAAAAGAAACCATCAGACACCTCTGGAGCCAGAGACCCGGACTGCCAGAAAGCACGACCACATCTTTCCTCAGAACCATCATTCCCCGCAACCCAAGAGGACCAGAAGAGATCACCGAGCAGAGTCCCAGCGTTCTCCTCCGCCCAGATCCAAGGGTCGAGCACGAACCCTATCTCCTCGTCGAAATTGCCATCTTATCTACAGACGGAACACCCACTCCCCATCTTGGTCCAGCAGCAGTAGTGACGACGAGCCTCACAGCCCGTTATCCTAGGAGATTATGGTTATGCGCCTGCCGAAGGGATTGGAGAAACTCCTTTCTCTAGGCACCTACGACGGTACTACATATCTCGACGAACACATCAAAAATATTGATGCGCTACTCGATTATCGCAGCATCCGAGGCGCCATCAAATGTAGGTTGTTCCTGACCACACTCAGGAAAGGGGCAATGACCTGGTACAAAATACTCCCTGGCGATTCCATCACTTCATGGAGGCAGCTGGGGTGAATGTTCTCCAGACACTTCACGGCCTCTCGCCAATTGCTTTTGTTTCTTTATGTTGATTGGTTATTGTTTAAGGAAAAACAAGTCTAAGTTGGGGAGAGTTTGATGAGTTCTAAATTGTTGTGATTTTGAGTGTGAATAATTATCATTCATCGGCTTAATTTATTCATGTTATAACAATAAACCTCAACTTTTGTGTATATTTTGTATAGTTTATGTTATAGTGTATATATTGTGTTATTGTGTAAATATCATCAAGTTTAATTGTTTTTATATTATTTTTATAGGTATTCAAGCAATGATATTGAGTCATTATCTTACAGATCATTGAATAAGCTTTCCAATGCTTCTGACCATGCGTAAATCAGAGTTACGGTTCTCAACTTATGGTCGAAACAAGAGCTGTGTTTTCTGTAATGGTCGCTAGGTGAACTGAAAGCTCACTCGCAAAGCGAGCTCGCACTGTGAGTTTAGGCGAGGTGAAAGCGACCCAGAGGCATGAAAAAAGCACTGTAGGGGCGGAAACAAGTCTCTTATGCTCGCCTAGCGAGCTGGAGCTCAAAAAGCGACGACACAAAGTCATTTTTTCTTATAAAGTCACTTTTTCAGCATTTTTTAGGTTATATTTTTTGGGATTTTTGCTCTCAACTTCATCACCAACATTCTTTGTGGAAATAATCTAGAAACAACATTAGAGTGTATATCTTGACGATTCGGAATTAGATTTGCTTCAATCGGCGTTGACAAACTGAGAGATTTTTGTTCATCTTCTTTCTTCTCTTTGTACCCTTTATTTGTTGGCGTGTTGTATGTAATTTCATCTTGATTGCATGTTTATATATTGATCATTGTATAAGATCTCTTTTACCAATCTTTATCGATGTTATCTTTGATTTTAATATTTATCTTAATGAGTTTGGATTGTTATAGACATATACGGTTCAAACTCGATCTAAGATGAACATTTGTTAGATTATAAACTCTAGACATAGATTTAGGTCTAATATTCACAATGGGTGTCAATTCTTAATGCTCTGTGTTGTTGAGTTGCGTGAGACATCATTGATGAGACAATATGGTTGTTCTCTCAACTTTGTGTTAGATATTACCTCTATTATGGTGATACATGAGGATATTGATGAGTGATTTAGGTTGTGTACAATTGATTGATAGTTTTTTAGCACTTGATGGGTAAAATAAAATACAATTCTTGAAGAATTATTTCCTGTACATTATTTACTTCTTCATGTGTTTTACTTTCCTCACTTTACTCTTTAAAACCATTCAAACCAGACTTAGAAACTTAGAGATCGTTAAACGACATTCTTTCCCTCTCTCTGATCCCTGTGGAGACGATAAATCTCAATATTCTTCCAAACTTAAATTTTTTCTTGCCGCTTTACTGCTTTAACACATGCAGAACAATCTTAGGTCCCGAAATCCAGAGTTCAAACAAATTATTTGGTATCGTCTGTGTAGTACCTCAAATTTGTCCTACCTTTACAGGGTTTCTAGTGAGTTCGAATCCCCGACTTATCAGAAGAGGGGAGATTTTTGAAAAAAAACCTTCAAAGCTTTATCATCAAATAACACAGTAGCAACGCCCCTCTTTATCTTCTATCTCTTTTTTTTTTTCTTTTCTTATTTTGTAGTATTTATTATTACTTTTTATTTTAGCGCTTTATTATTTTTATTATCTTATTGTAATAACTAAAAAATTTAGCTTTCTAACTTTTATTAATTCATTTTTGTTAAAGTAAAAATTTAAAACTCATTCTTTCCCTTTTTTTAAAAACACTGAAAACTCGTTCTTTCATTTTTTTTTAAAACTGAAAAAACCTTTTTACTAAAAACTGAAAAACCTTTTTACTAAAAACTGAAGAAAAAAAATTTATAAAACTTAAATTTTTTTTTATAAAACTTAAATTTTTTTTCTTTTATATACAAGTTAAAACTTAACATTCTTTTTATAATTTAAACTTAAATTTTTTTTTAAAAAAAAGAAAAAAATTAAAATTTACATTAACCAAATAATTCCATTTTAAAATTAAAACTATTTTTATAATTAAAATATTAGAATTGAAACCAATTGTCATAATTAAAACATAAAAATTAAAACCTTTTCGTAAGGAACTCCTGATGTATGTCACTGTTATTTTCAGCCAACCATCGTTACTTCTTATTCATTTCAGCTTATTTATCCTTCATTTTTTTGTACTGTCTTTGTTTCAATTGTAATTATGCGAGGCTATTATCGTAGTTATTTTCTTGCATTTTTTTGGAGATTTGTAATTTACGCGAGTGATCGTCGTGATGATTTCTTTTACCGCTTTCATTACTTTCCGTACTTTAATTCCTCCATGTAATAATTTGTCATGTTTGCATCATTTACCGTTTAAATTCCTTCCGAAGGATTAGGTCTAGTCGTTTGACCGCCGAGTCAATAACCCTAACCTTTGACGTTTTCAAAACCCTAAGTAGTCTAGGCGTCCCGCCGTGGACAAGAACGCCCTTTACCCTAGCTTTAGATTAAGAGTCGTCGTACTCTATTTTAGGGTTTCCCGCCGTGGAATCCCTAATTTAACCCTAATTTAATGAACAATTTTAACATAGAAATTGGAGTCTCCGCACTCCACGTAGGCGTATCCTTAAGGTACGTTTATTCCCATTGAAATCTTAACCATAGTCAAGAAGTTTCTAACCTCCCTTTCAAGGGGAACTACAATTACTCTGATTCCATTCCCGTCAGGATATCTAGGCACAAGATGAGTAAATTTAGAATTAACCCCTTAGGTTTTTCTTTAACTTTTAACCCTTTGTATATACCTTAAGCAAATGTAATAAAGCAAAATAGTAAAAAAATGAACAAAAGGTTCCTGTAGAGTACTACAGAAGTTTAGGATGCTAATACCTTCCCTAAGCTTAGCCAACCCCCGAACCCTAGATCTTTCCTCGCATTGTGTTTACACGCAAAAATAGGTTTTTCCTCTTTTGACTTTTTCCTTCGGATAAATCAAAGAGTGGTTGTGAACTAAGTTGTGATTCAAATTAATTAATAGTTTGATATCCTATTTCCACCGCAACAGAAAATGGCGACTTCACTGGGTAATTTTTTCTGAGTTTTGAGGGTTATCTAGGGCTGGCAATGAACCGAACCAACTCGAAAATAGTTCGAAATTCGATTCGACAATTAGATCGTTGAACTAGGTTCATGAACCTAATGAGTTGAGTATGAGCGAAAAATTAAGTTCGTTAACTAAATGAGCTGAACTTGAACTCTACATAGTTCGACTCGTTAGGTTCATGAGTTAACTCGATTACATATGAGAATAATTATACTGTCTTTAAGATTAGGTTTAAATATTTAATCTAAATCTTAGACAAATTTAATCTTCAACTTAGTAGTTTTTTAATTAGACTCTCAAATGTATCTCTTGAAAGTTGTGTAAGTTTTGAATTAGTAGATTTCGAAGATAAAGTTAAATTTCAATATGATAATTTTTATTTTATTTTAATATTTTATTTTAAAAAAAATATATTTATTTAAAATGTCAAATATACTAAAATATATATATATATATTAAAAAAAATAGTTTTTAAGCCCGTGAATCATGTGAGCTGATCCTAATGAGTTGAACCAAACTGTTCGTGAACTTATAACAAGTCGAGTTTGAACTTAAAAAAAAGTTCGTGTTGAACTCGAACTCGAAACAATTCATAACGAGTCGAGTTTGAGCTTAAAAAAAAGTTCGTGTTGAACTCGAACTCGAACTCGAACTCGAAAAATTCTTAATGAGTCGAGCCGAGCTGAGGTGAGTTCGACTCGACTCGACTCATTTCCAGCCCTAGGGTTATCCCTAATTTGTTCATATTTAATATTTTGCTTTATTATTTAACTATATATATATATATATATATATATATATATATATATATATATATATATATATATATATATATATATATATATATATATATATATATATATATATATATATATATATATATATATATATATATATATATATATATATATATATATATATATATATATATATATATATAGTACCTTGATTGGGGTTTGGTTTCATGTGTTGTGAGATAAGTCCTACACCCGGACTTGAGTGACATTATTATAAGATGGTGATATATTCGACGAGGCTTATAGGGGGTGAGTCCCGACCAAGCTGACTTGAGAATCACCACTCAGTTGAGACCTTTTCGAAAATGGTTCGGTTGAACGAGTGTAGTCGTGAAAACTTTTACTATTTTCGATTGGTGTCTATGATATTGAGGACCGTAGTACCTTTACACCATCTTGGCCTTATTTAGGACGTAGTGCGAGAACTGTGTAGGAATAGTCCTACAATGGTTGCTACGCGATACTACACTCAAAAGAGGTTCTCTTGAGAATATTATCGGCCCCCGAGTCAGTCGGAAGGTTGATAATATCCGAAGGATGGACTGATGACTTTGGGCACTTTTTTTTAGAACCTTGTTCTGCAGGTACAACTATCCTATAGTACATACCTTTTGGGAAGGGTAGACCTTAACTCCATTCATTGCTCCTCAAACCTAGGATCTTTGTGTGTATTTATGCTTTGCATCCATAAAACATCATTCCCAGTTTCAAGGAATTCAACAGTCCTTTGCAAATTCAAAAGTCTTACATTTTAAAGTCTAAAACATTTTTCAGCTTTTCCTAAAAATATTTGCAATCGACCATTGAAATTCTTGAAACCATTGCATGGCATTAGCATCACATTTTTGCATTGCATTCCCCCCCCCCCCCCCCGATCAAGCTGACTTGAGAATCACCACTCAGTTGAGACCTTTTCGAAAATGGTTCGGTTGAACGAGTGTAGTCGTGAAAACTTTTACTATTTTCGATTGGTGTCTATGATATTGAGGACCGTAGTACCTTTACACCATCTTGGCCTTATTTAGGACGTAGTGCGAGAACTGTGTAGGAATAGTCCTACAATGGTTGCTACGCGATACTACACTCAAAAGAGGTTCTCTTGAGAATATTATCGGCCCCCGAGTCAGTCGGAAGGTTGATAATATCCGAAGGATGGACTGATGACTTTGGGCACTTTTTTTTAGAACCTTGTTCTGCAGGTACAACTATCCTATAGTACATACCTTTTGGGAAGGGTAGACCTTAACTCCATTCATTGCTCCTCAAACCTAGGATCTTTGTGTGTATTTATGCTTTGCATCCATAAAACATCATTCCCAGTTTCAAGGAATTCAACAGTCCTTTGCAAATTCAAAAGTCTTACATTTTAAAGTCTAAAACATTTTTCAGCTTTTCCTAAAAATATTTGCAATCGACCATTGAAATTCTTGAAACCATTGCATGGCATTAGCATCACATTTTTGCATTGCATTTCCCCCCCCCCCCCCCCGATTTCTCATTCTTGGTTCTCTCGTCTTCCAGTGTTCCTTTGAGTCGTCAAGCTGATTCCTCGACACAGATATCAGACTAGAGCTAACTATAGACGCAAGATGTCAGAACAAGAAGCATATAATGCAGAAATCCGAATGGAGATCGATGAGTTGAAATCAGGCATGACCAAGCTCACCGAGATGCTTTAGGTACTGATTGCTAGAGGAGAGCCACCTCAGAGGTTAGAAGAAGGTTCGAAAAATGGTAGGGTATCCAAAGTTGCCAAGTCTTCTAAGGGTGCAAAGAAATCCTATGGGAATTTCCGTAAGAAGAAAGAGGAGCAGACCAATGTTGTTATGTCTGAATCAAGAAAGCCTCGCCATGGAATTCGTCCTGTTAATAATCATGTTGTCGCTCCACGGTCGGCTCAGACTCCTCAACGTCCAGTTATTAGACTAGGCCAGTCTCGAAATAGGAACCAATTTGATCTTATTCCCATGACTTACACAGAACTTTATCCTTACCTGGTTCAAAAAGGGTTGATCACTACAAAGGCTTTGCCACCTGCTCCTAATCCTCCGCCAATTGGAGTCAGGACCGATTTCCAGTGCGCTTTTCATGAGGGTGCCCTAGGCCACGACTTGGAGCATTGTTTTGCACTAAAAGCTAAAGTACGCGAGTTGGTCAGAGAAGGAATACTTAATTTTCCAGATAATTCTCCCAATGTTCAGAAGAATCCTTTGCCAGCACATCAGAAGTGAAGTTTCGGGCGATTTTGATGTAGTCACTAGGCTTTTGTTTCTCGTTATTTGTACTTTCCTTATTTTAATAGTTGTTTGCTTTCAAACTATGTTTGTACTTTTACATCAATGAACGAAGCATTGCAACTTTTGATTTAATTCATTTTATCTATTATTTGCATCTTTATACTTTATCTTTCAAATATTTACTTCTTGTCTAATTTCTTGATATGCGAAGATTGGAGGGAGGATGACGAAAATGTTATACCCATAACTGTTGTCAGTATGCTTTCAATCAGACCTTGTTGACGATGTAAGGCATTGTTTCAATCCCCAAACATTGGAGAAATAAGGAAATTAATCCCTTGTCACCCCCTTCGAGCCTAGAAGTTGAAGTTCCTTTCTTTACAAAAAACCTGCAATCTTAACCTGGGGCATGGGTAGTTCTCAGTTAACTTGGTTGTGTGTTTCTTGCATTACACCTTTCATATAAAGGTCACATTCGCAATTTCCTTCGCACACAGCAAGTAAGTGTCGAAGATGTTTTCCCAAATCAAAAGCCGATGATGGTTCACCGTGATCATTAAAGCTAGGCAGTCACTTTCTTTCAAATATATATATATATATATATATATATATATATATATATATATATATATATATATATATATATATATATATATATATATATATATATATATATATATATATATATATATATATATATATATATATATATATATATATATATATATATATATATATATATATATATATATATATATATATATATATATATATATATATATATATCAAAAGAAAAAGCCCGCTAAGTCAAAACCTATGAAGGAGACTTAGGCAAAAAAAATTGGGGCATCTTGCTGACTGTAAACTTTAAAAGAAACAGTTCAGGCAAAATTTAGGGATAATAAAAAGAGGAGATTTTTAAATCCTTATCCTGAAAATCCTCCATGTCAAATAACCAAATGTTCTAAGAAAGTAGTGGCTGCCTTTTCATAGGTCCTTGATGAAGGTGAGAAAATACTTAGAAGGGGGGTTGAATAAGTATGAAGAAAAACTTAGAAATAAAAACTCAAGTATTTTTATCCTGTTTCGTTGAACTCAACTACTCCAGTCCACCCTATCAAGAGTGATTTGCCTTTCTCAAACAAGGACTTAATCCACTATTAAATTAACTGATTACAATAGTAAGCACTAAAAACAACTATTCAAATTCTTCTCAAGAACTACTGATCCTAACTGATCTTCTTAAGGTTCTTTACAATCAAATGTAATAATAATAATACAAGTTTTTAATTTGCTTCTAATAAAGCTTTATCACAACTGTGATTTTTCACTTAAGATGAAGAACAATGAAATAAATTCAGCAAATGAGTATAAGTTGTATGAGAGCTTTTTAATGAATTCTTTCAAGTATTTCGTCAACTGAAGAAGATGAATGGAGTCTTGCTTTTATAGGCACAGTGGTCCATGAAGTCTTTCACGTTGAGAGCTGTGTACCAAAAAGGTCTGAGCCTTTTTGTCTTCATATCACATGACCTTTCCTAGAAGAAGAATGCACAGAAAAATCCTTTTTGTCTGTGTTCTTGTGTCTAGCATAAATAAGGAAAGAGTCGTTTGGTTATTCCAACAGACATATCTTTGAATTCTTCTTCAATAAGTTTCAGCAAAGTATTAGAGCCTTGACTGATCAGAGCCTTCTAATATTGATCAGAGTTTGCTGAATCAGAGTCTTTGCAGTAAGTGTGCTTTCAGCGTGTAAATGTTCAGAGAAGAGTCTGGGTTCAGATCATCAGTACTGGCAGCGTTAGTACTATCAGAGTCTTCTGAAGTAACTGTGCTTGAAACTCTTCATACAGAATTTCTCAATGCTTCAGATGCTTCTGGCTTCTGCTTCAGATTCTTCTGTAGCTTCTGCTTCAGATCCTTCTGTAGACAGAACTCAGAATCTTCTGGAGGCAGCATTCAGAATCTTCTAACAGATGCTTCTGACGCTTCAGAGCCTTGCATAATTTTCATGTTCAGATCTAATTTGCTTCCAGAATGATATTCACTTTAATATCTGCAGCAAACATTCTTAAACATATTTTTAGAGTATATATTTCTTGAATACAAAATTTCATAATAGTTATCATCAAAACATAGAGATATTATTAAGAACCAATCTGTGTTCTAACAATCTCCCCCTTTTTGATGATGACAAAAACATAAGAAATTTTGTTCAATAAACAATATAATTATAACTCCCCCTGAGATGATGAATCTCCCCCTGAATTGAATACTTAGAAGAAATAGAAACTTCCCTTTTTGCATGAGTATTCTTTTCAGAATCAGAGCCTGATTGTTCCAAAAATTAGATCTTGACTTTGGATGCATGTTTTCGAATCAGAGTCTGATAGGTTAAAACTAGATATGGGGATCTCAGAGTTATTCTTAAATAACTTGTCAGAGTTTTCAAATGTTCTGAAATACTAAGAGTTCACGTTAGTTAAAAAAAATTATATAAATTTATATGTCTGAATTTTCATTTAGGTAGAGTTTATTTGAACAGTCATATTCATTTTCTCCCCCTTTTTTGTCATAATCAAAAAGTAAAACGTTTAAAAGACAAATAAAAGGAAATACAGAAAAGATAAATCATGTATAGAAAACACTGAGTCATTCATTCATTCAGAGTAAAAGATACACAATATCAGATAAAAAACAAGTACATGTGCACAAACATCAGATGTAGAAAAAAAAATATAAACTAGGTTTGTTTGGATAGAATCATCTTCAACAGGTTAGTGATCTCAGATGAAGACTCTTCTTGCTTTGTCATCCACTTAGCCATGTGTTCATTCTTCTGATCTTGTTTGGACATCCATTGAGCCATGTCTTCAGATTTCTGGTCTTGCTTGGCCATCCATAACTTAATCTCAGATTGTCCAGCTTCCAGAACTGCAATCTTATCTTCAAGATCTGGATTCTCTTTCTTGATCTCAGATGAAGAAGATGGGGCAAAGTCTGAAGCAGGAACATAGTCAATTTCCATTTGAGATGCAGAGTCATGAGCACCAGATCCAGAGGTATGTTCCACAATAGTCATAGCCAGAGGATTTTCATCAGAAGCAGATTCAGCAGTTACTTCTGTTTCAAATACTGCAGAAGATGAAGGAACATCTTCAAGAAGCAATGAGGCAGATCTTTTTACAGTCCAGATCAAACTTCTAGTAATCTCAGCAAATCTGAGCTTCGCATCATCAGAACATACATTCTTTAGATTTGAGGCTACAATATTGAATCTGTTGATGAAGTTATTCCAGATAGCATCAGATTCATTTGCATCCATTGTGGACAAACATCTCTTTTGAACAGATTCTAAATGCATCTTTATTTTTTTCCAGAAAACTTGTAAATAAATTATCAACATTCAGCCTAAATTTTGGTTTCAGAAGGGTTTCCAAGGTGAATGGCTTTGGTTGAGATGGAAGTGAAATGGTAAATTCTGGAATAATGAACAGAGAGCGAGGGTAGAAAGGAATGGATGGATGGTCAGATGAAGTCATAGGTTTTGATTTGATTAAAACATTAATCAGAAATGGTTTTGCATTTGATGCATAGGAAACAACATCAAATGATGTGGAAGTGTAAGGAATGAAAGCAGATTTATCAGACAAGAGGGGTTTTGATGAAATCATTTCTGGCAGTTCTTTTATATAGGTTTGAAGAATAGATGGTAGAATGATGGATAGCTTAGGTTTAAAAGGGGTGATAGAGTCAGATGGTTCAATTCTGTCATAGAAAATTTTAAACTTAAAGACAGAAGGACGTGGATCAGAGGGGAATGGTTTAAAAGAAGCAAAGGATACAAACTCAGATCTCCTTGGCTTAGGTTTTGTAGTGGTCTTGGGAATGAGAATTTTAGAAGAAATAGGTAGTTCTGGTTGGTTATATTCAAATACTCTGAGAGAGGGAGGTGAAATGAAATCTGGATGGATATCAGATTCAGATGAATTTGAGGATGTGGTTGGGGTACAAGACGTGGAAGACACTTCAAATACCGTCTTGAGAGGTGTAACGTTCAGAATCTCAGTCTCAGGTATATTTGTTTCAGGAGGATTTACTGATTCTGGTTGAATCTCAGAAGTTTTAGGTGGAGGTGGTTCAGACACAAGTGGTTCAGAAACAGGTGGTTCAGAAACAACTTATTCAGGTGCAACAGGATCAGATGCAACTGGATCAGATTGTATGGGTTCAGATGTATCTGGTTGTTGTATTTCTGGTAGTTGTTGTGGTGTAGGTTGTTCTGTTGGTTTTGTTTGAGGGATTGGAATTTGGTCTGCAGGAGTTGTTATTGTTGTTGGTTCAGATGGTGGAGTAACAGAAGTTTTTAGTGGAGTAGTGGAAATAGGATCAAATGATTTTTGTGGGGAAGGAATTTTGATGGTTCAGATTTTTGAGATGGAGCAGGAATAAATTGTTTTTGAGTGGGAGGAGGTTTAGGAATAGAACTAAATGTTGATTCATTTATAAACATTTTAGAGAAAGAAGATACAGATGATTTAGTACCTTTAGTCTTGATACGCTTGGTGGGAATAAATGGAACTTCTCCAGAAGCTTTTCTCTTGATCTGCTTCTGTGGCTTGTCAGCAACTTTTGGCTTCTTCTGAGCAGTAGCTTCTTCTACCTCTGATTAACTTCTTTTCCTCGTGTTCTCATTATATACATTTGGCATAGGTTCTCTTGCTCTTATCAAAATATCTGCAGGAATAGGCGTTCCATCTACTTTGTATGAATCGATATACCTAACAATGATATCCCTTGGTTCTTCAGCACCAAAAAGTGGAAAATTGTCAACATGAATTCTCTTCTGACTGATTTCAGAAATATTCAACTTCTTGGGTGCAGCTGTGAGTTCATCTACAATCTTTAGTCTTTGTAGACTCTTTGCATTTAGTGGTTTTCCAACAATGGATTCAAGTTCATCCTTAACTCCAGCTTCATACAGAGCAGTTACAAGACCATTCTCTGTCAGAATGTCTGAAATCAATCTTCCAAAGGGAATCCATGTCCTGATCTTCTGTCCCTTATCCTTTACAGATTCTCTTGATGCATTGATATGATTCCACATATGCATGAAGAGAATGTGTGAAGATATACCTTTGTACTCTGACTCAAACAGTACATAAAGTAGAGTTGTTCATTGTTCACGTAATCTGGAGAATTTGTGGATTTTCTATGATGGATGCATCCCAGAAAAATCTTTGCCCAGATCTTATAGTCAGGCTTCAGATCCTTAAATTTGTTTGAGGCCTGTCCAAATGTAATGACTTCCTCATAGACATCTTCCATATCCACACGCCCAGCTGGCAGATGACATACACCATCAGTCTCCTTTCCCAGAACAGAAGAAAGTATAAACTTTGGATAAACAATAGCATGGATCCAAAATTCCTTTACCAGATGAGGGTATACTGGTCCAAACAACCTGTCAAAATACTTAACCCATCCTTGTGCATCAATTATAGAACGAAACACAAACCCATTTTTAGCTAAAGAGTCAAATTCCACCATGGATTCACAGAGAACTTCAAGTTTCTCCACAGGGGTTAACAATGTCCTCTTAGGTACCCTAAATGGAGTCACTCCCATATTTGCTGACGTAACTGCAGCCATAGTTGATTGAAATTGAGCTGCTGTAGAGGATGAGGTTGCCATTGAAGAAGATGAAGATGATTTGGACGAAGGTTTAGGGTTTTTGTGAAGAGAGAAGAGAAAGCAGAAATGCATAAAATGGTTTGTGAAGTGAAAAGTGTGAATTTGGTGTGAAGTGTGATATATATAGAGGAAGCAATTTGGGCAATCAAACAGACACAAAAGCACGTTTTCACGTAGCATTAAATGACAATTAATGAAAGAGAATAAAAGTCATTTCAAACATTAATTAATTCTGACAAATTGGGGGGAAAATTAAGATTTCCACTATTCAAACCATACCTCAAATGTCTCTTCAGTAGTGTACACGCTATTTTTTCAGATTCAGAGTGACACGTGTTTGCTTGCATGTGCTTCTGAATTCTCTTGAGAAATGAAACGTTAGCCAATGTTCAGATCCTCTAAGATTGGTTAGTTCAGATACACACAAATAATAATAACTAAATAAATCAAATAAATAACAGATGAAATACTTCAGAGTTTTAAACATTTTGCATCTGAGAAATTTGCTTCTGGTAAATATCATTCTGGACAAAAATCCATACCAATATTTTTCAGAATAAATTTGAACCTATCTTCAGCAAGGGGTTTTGTGAAAATATCTTGCCATTGATGATCTGTATTAACAAAGGCTAAATTTATAATACCCTTCTGAACATAGTCTCTGATAAAATGATGTTTAATATCTATATGTTTTGCCTTAGAGTGTAAAATAGGGTTTTTAGACAAACATATAGCAGAAGTATTATCACAGAATATAGAAATATTACTTTCAAAAATATGATAGTCTTCTAGCTGACTTTTCATCCAGAGCATCTGCGTGCTACATCCAGCAACAGCAATATATTCTGCCTCTGTAGTTGATAGTGCAATTGTGGGTTGCTTCTTGCTGTACCAAGAGATTAGATTTCTTCCTAGAAATTGACAACTTCCAGAAGTACTTTTTCTTTCCACTCTGTCTCCAGCGTAATCAGCATCACAGAATCCAACTAATTTGAAATCATCAGATTTTCTGTAACACAAACCCACATTAGAAGTACCTTTCAGATACCTTAGAATCCTCTTAACAGCTGTTAAGTGTGATTCTCTAGGATCTGATTGGAATCTTGCACACAAGCATACACTGAACAAAATGTCAGGTCTAGAAGCAGTTAAGTAGAGAAGAGATCCTATCATACCTCTGTAGAGTTTCTAATCTACTTTCTTACTTACCTCTTCCTTACCAAGTGTACTTGTTGGATGCATGGGAGTCTTTGCCATCTTACTATCAGTCATGTTAAACTTCTTCAGAAGCTCTTTAACATATTTGGTCTGATGAATGTAAGTGCACTCTGGAGTTTGGTTGACTTGAATTCCCAAAAAGAATCTTAATTCTCCCATCATGCTCATCTCAAATTCTGCCTGCATACATTGAGCAAACTCCTTTCCCAGCATAACATTGGTAGATCCAAATATAATATTGTCGCTACTGCGAAAAAACGAGGCCGGCAAGACAGAAGAGTCGCCACCTCTCGTTATTTATCCCTCAGAACGGGAAAGGAAACGATCGGAAAAACCTGACGAAGAGGTATAAGACAAGGTCATCACAACCATTGTTTGGATTCAGGAGTCGGTTACGCAAGGGAAAGGTATTAACACCCCTCACGTCCATCGTACTCGATGGGATCCACGCTTATGGTGTTTATCTGACGGGTTTATTACATCTATCTACACTAAAGGTTTGGTCTAAAAAGAAAAGAAAATGACTCGGCAAAGCGTCGCACTTTATGCCTACGTATTCCCGTCTAAAACGAGAAATCAGAGTCAACGTAGTTCGCCTAACTACGGGGGAAGGTTTCTCCCATAGATATCGCATCTTGTGCCTGAAGGTGAGAAAATACTTAGAAGGGGGGGTTGAATAAGTATGACAAATAATCAAAGATTCAAACACATTTATTTTTATCCTGGTTCGTTGAACTCAACTACTCCAGTCCACCTTCTCAAGAGTGATTTGCCTTTCTCAGTCAAGGACTTAATCCACTATTTAATCAAACAGATTACAATAGTAACACCTAAGAACAACTGTTCTTAGTCTTCTCAAGAGCTACTGATCCCAACTGGATCCTCTTAAGGAAACCTTTTACAATCAATGTAAAACTATTACAAGAGTAAGAATGCTTCTAAAAAGCTATTATCACAACTGTGATATTTCTCTTAAGTTTAAGAACAAAGTTACAGCAAATAGAATATAAGAGCTTTTGAGAGATTTGCTTTTATGAGTGATTTTGCAAGTAGTTCATTACTGAAGAAGATGGAGTGGACTTCTTTATATAGGCACTTAGATCCATGAAGTCTTCTCAACGTTGGAGGTTGTGCTGAAAAAGCCTGATGCCTTTTGTCTTACGTTGGAGGTTGTGCTGAAAAAGCCTGGTGCCTTTTGTCTTCACGTCGCAGAAACTTTCCTTAGAATGGAATGCACAGATAAAACCTTTTTGTTCTGTGTTCTTATGTCTAGCACAAAAGAGGAAAGAGTTGTTGAGATATGCCAACGGACATATTCAAATCTTCTCCATTAAGTAAGTTCAGCTATCAACATCAGAGTCTGGATCTTCAGAATCTCTAGAGTAGAGATCTTCTAGATCTTCAAAGTCTTGGGATGTTCTTCAGATTATGCTGAATCAGAGTATATGCAGCTTGTGTGCTTGAGCGTGTAGTTATGTTAGAGCAGAGTCTTCTATATCAAATTCTCAATACTATGCAGCGCAGTATCTTCAGAGTCTTCTGATGACTAAGCTTCTGAACTCTCAGAGTCTTCTATTCTTTAGAGGCTTCTGCTTCAGAATCTTCAGTAGACAGCATTCAGATTCTTCTGGAGACAGCGTTCAGATCTTCATTTAAGATGCTCTTGAACCTTTGAAGCCTTTCATAATATCATTGTTCAGATCCAAATTTGCTCTTTAAGAATATTTTCTTTAGTACCTGTAGCAAACAGTCTAGAACAAATTTAGAGTATATAATTCTTGAATACAAAATTCATAAGTGTTATCATCAAAACATAGAGATATTACTAAGAAACAATATGTGTTCTTACAATCTCCCCCTTTTTTATGATGACAAAACATGAGAAGTTTTGTTCAATAAAAAGTATGAATTATAACTCCCCCTGAGATTAACAATCTCCCCCTGAAATGAATACTCTAATAAAAGAAAACACTTCCCTTTTTGATTGAGTATATTTCAGATTCAGAGCCTGATGCAAGAGGTTTGACTTTCAGAATCAAATCTTGATGCCAGATAATTATGACTTCCTTCAGTCAGAGTGCCTGGTTATCATCTTGCTTGAGTTATCTTTCAGAGTAAAGGTATCAGATTAAGATATCAGAGTTGATTGGATACTCAGATTTGCTTTGGAAGATCAGGTTCTAGTTGGAAAATTCTCAGGGTAACTTCAATGAATTATGTTAGATATATCAATGTAATCTGAAAGACTTAAATTCAAAGTAAGTTAATAAAATGTCTGAATTTCAGTTTTAGTAATTGCTTATAGGTTGAACAATCAGATTCTCTTTTTCTCCCCCTTTTTGTCATAATCAAAAAGATTTTTAAAGACATAAAGATACAGAAGAAAAGAAGCATATAGAAGCAAAAAAACATCAACTTTCATTCAACCATATCAAAGTTCACAATCAAACAGATAGATGCTAAAAAGCATAACACAAAAATAAGAAAATAACAGAAGCAATAACATGTGCAAAAACATCAAATAAAA
Organism: Lathyrus sativus; assembly: GCA_963859935.3. NCBI lineage: Eukaryota > Viridiplantae > Streptophyta > Magnoliopsida > Fabales > Fabaceae > Lathyrus > Lathyrus sativus. The sequence continues at coordinate 469,180,102 of OZ012741.1, read as the reverse complement.
CTAAGTCTGGCGTGAGGCAATAAGGGTCAGAAGCTCTGTCATTTTGGTTGTTGACTCTTCTTGCTTAGACATCCAGGTCTTGATTTCATCAGTTGTCTTCTCTTGCTTTACCATCCAATTTTTTATTTCCTTGACATTATTCACAATCTCTGTGACCATAGATGAAGAAGGAGCAGATGCAGTAGCAGCAGTGTTCTCTTCAGACTGGTTCTCTTCAGAAGCTTGTTCAACCATTTTAGATTCAGGAGCCTCTGGAGGAGCAGCTTCCAAAAGCAACACAGGAGGAGGAGGAGGCATGTTCATCAGAGTTATCTTGATTAACTCTGCAAACTGAGTCTTTGCAAGCTTAGAACATTTAGCTCTAACTTTTAAAGCAGCTTTGTTGAACATCCAGATGAAACGTTTCCAAGCAGCATTTGAAACAGCCAGATCCAAACTTGACAAGCACACTTCCTTAACACGAGCATACTCAGAATCTATCTCCTTCTTGAATATTTCAAACATAATATTAACACATGATCCTAGATCTGTCTGTTCAGAGGGTTCAGGATTGGGAGTGTTAACAGGAGTAGGTTCAGATGGTGTAGGTTCAGATGGTTGTTGTTGAGGTGGTGTTGGTTGAGATGTTTGGGTGTCAGACTGAGGGGGTTCAAATGGTTGAGGAATGGTTTGTGTTTCAGATAGATGGGTTTCATATGGTTGAGGGATGGTTTGGGTTTCAGATAGGTGAGTTTCAGATGGTTGAGGGATGGTTACCTAAGGTGGGGAGTTGGGTGGAGTATGAAACATAGAAATGTTAACATGTTCCTTCATAGCAATGTCAGAACGAGCTTGTTTGAGAGACTCTGGTTCAAAATCAGATGAATCAGATGATTCACAATCAGAAGATTCTTCTGAGTGAACAGATGTTGAAGAAATATTAATGGATTGATTCAGGGGTTGGATATCCAGAATATCTTCAGAAAGATTTGGATCTTCTGGTGGTGCTGGTTGTTCAGAGTGTTCAGTTTGAACAGTCTCTGGTTGGTTTGGTTCTGAGATGATTATATCTGGTTGGGGAATTTCTGGTTGGGGAATTTCTGGTTGTGGAATTTCTGTTTGTGGAATTTCTGTTTGTGGAATTTCTGGTGAAGTAGGTTGAGGGGGTTCAGATGTAGTATGAGGTTGGGGGTCAGAGATTGTTGGTACAGAAGATGGTTGTGATTATACTGGGGGAGATGAAGGTGGTTCAGATGAAAGGTTTGCAGATGGTTGGGGTTTAGAAGTTCTATGTCTAAGGGTTGGAGAGAGTTGAGGTGATGAAAGGGGTGAATGAACAGCAGGGGTAGGATCAGATGTTAATACCTGATGAATAGTGTCTCTTATCTCTTCCAGAGTAGCATCCCTAGAATTGATTCTGGCTTTCTTTACTCCTTTCTTCTTCTTCCTTGGAACTTCAGATTCTTTCCTTTTCTTCTGAACAGAGCCTTCTTCAGCTTTTCTCTTACTACGCCTTTCCTTCATCAGATTGGCCAATTCTTCTCCTTGTTTCTGAACAAGGTTAGCAGGTAGAGGAATTCCATTCTTCAGACAATCTGCAATGTAAGCCCAGACAATACCTTTTGGTTCATCTGTGCTAAACATTGGAAAATCTTCTATTGGTATCCTTCTGCCATTTACTTCCTCAGAGTTTATTTTCCTTAGTTTACCATTCAGCTCTGACATGATCTTCATTCTTTTTAGAGTGAGTCCGTTTATCTCAGATCCAATGATGTAGGACAGATCCTCTGTTGTTTTTGCATCTGTCAGATGCTTTACCAACTGATTCTCTGTAAGGATGTCTGAAATCAGTCTTCCCAGAGGTATCCAAGTTCTGACTTTCCCAGCTTTAGCGCTGACTTCTTCTCTAATCTCTTTGACATGAGTCAGAAGATGACTGAAAATCAGATAGGGCAGATCCACCTTAATGTTCTTGCTGATGCAGTACATGAAGTACAGATGCTCTGTACTCACATAGTCTGGTGAGTTGGTTGACTTTCTGTGAAAGATTGTACTCATAAATATCTTTGCCCAGATCCTATAGATAGGTTTCAGATCTTTAACCTTACTTGTTGGTGTTCCAGATATAGTAATCTCTTCACATACCTTATCCATATCAATACGTGAAGAGGCTAGGTTTGTAACAACATTAGATTCTTTATAATTGAACAATTGCCTGATCAGTTTCTCAGTGATCACGATCTCCTTCCCAAGGACAGATGAGTGAATGAACTTAGGACCAGCATGAGCGTGAATCCAGAATTCCTTCACAAGAGTTGGGTACACAGGACCCATCAGTCTCTCAAAATACTTCTCCCAGCCTTGAGCTTTAATGGCAGTTGTTAGGTCAAACCCATTTTCTTCTATTGATTCAAGATCAACGAAACTCTCACACAGAACCTCAAGATCCACAACTGGAGTAAATAGAGTACGTACTGGTTTCTTGTACATTATGTTTTTGTTGGAGATTTCAGCAGCATTTGATGGAGAAGCCATTGATGAAGATGAAGATTTTGATTTGGGTTTAGGGTTTTGGTAGAGGTTGAAGAGTAAGCAAAAACGCATAAGTGTAGTGAGTGTGAAAAGTGTGAAAATGTTGTGATAGGTGGTATTTATAGAAAACAAAAAAAATCAAACATTGGGCACATCAATAGACACATACACACGTTTACACATAGCATTTAATGAAAATAATCATTTCAATTTAAAGATATGAGAAATGTGGGGAAATCCAAGAAAAATGAGATTTTCAAAGCAGTACCTCACACGTCAATTCAGTAGAGCACTCCATCTTTTCGGATTCTGAGTGACACGTGTTTGCTTTGTATGTGCATCTGATGTCTCTCAAGAAATGAAACGTTTCCAACATTCAGATCTTCTTAGTTTGTTAGTTCAGAGTTTCACACAAATAAATCAATCAAAGATAAATGAATCAAATAATCAGATGAAATACTTCAGATCTTTAAACATTTTGCATCTGATAAGTTGCCTCTGATGAATATTACTCTGGACAAAAATCCATACAAATATTTTTCAGAATGAACTTAAACCTATCTTCAGCAAGGGGTTTTGTGAAAATATCAGCCCATTGATAATTTGTATCAACAAAAGCTAGATTTATTACACCCTTCTGAACATAGTCTCTGATGAAGTGATGTTTAATTTCTATATGTTTAGCCTTAGAGTGTAAGATTGGATTTTTTGACAAACATATAGTAGAAGTATTATCACAGAAGATAGAAAGATTACTCTCATAGATCTGATAATCTTCTAACTGACTTTTCATCCAGAGCATCTGCGTACAACATTCAGCAGCAATGTATTCTACCTCTGTAGTTGATAGTGCAATAGTGGGTTGCTTCTTGCTGTACCATGAGATCAGATGACTTCCAAGAAACTGACAGCTTCCAGAAGTGCTTTTACGTTCAACTCTGTCTCCAGCATAATCAGCATCACATAATCCAACTAATGAAAATTCATCAGATCTTCTGTAACACAGACCCATGTTAGTAGTACCTTTCAGATACCTTAGAATCCTCTTAACAGCTGTTAAGTGTGATTCTCTAGGATCTGATTGGAATCTTGCACATAAGCAGACACTAAACAGAATATCAGGTCTAGAAGCAGTCAAGTATAGAAGAGATCCTATCATACCTCTGTAGATTTTCTGATCTACCTTCTTACTTACCTCTTCCTTACCTAGAGTGCTTGTAGGGTGCATTAGAGTCTTTGCCATCTTACTATCAACCATGTTGAACTTCTTCAGAAGCTCTTTAACATATTTGGTCTGATGTATGTAGGTGCACTTTGGAGTCTGGTTGACTTGGATTCCCAAAAAGAATCTCAATTCTTCCATCATGCTCATCTCAAACTCTGCCTGCATACATTTAGCAAACTCCTTTCCAAGCGTAATATTTGTTGATCCAAAAATAATATCATCTACATATATTTGACAAATCAACAGATCTTTCTTAAGAGTTTTACAGAGTAAAGTTGTGTCCACTTTTCCTCTGATAAAATTTTTCTTCAGAAGGAAATTGCTCAACCTTTCATACCAAGCTCTGGGAGCTTGTTTTAAACCATAAAGAGATTTTTTTTAGTTTAAAAACATGATCTGGAAAGTTTTCACTTTCAAATCCAGGAGGCTGGTGGACATATACTTCCTATTCTATAATACCATTAAGAAAGGCACTTTTAACATCCATCTGATATAGAGTGATGTTATTCTGTGCAGCAAATGAAATAAGAAGGCGTATAGATTCTAACCTTGCCACTGAAGCATAAGTTTCAGTGTAATCAATACCTTCTTGTTGACTATAACCTTGAGCAACGAGCCTTGCCTTATTCCTTTCAACTTCTCCCTTTTCATTCAACTTATTCCTGAAGACCCATTTTGTTCCAATAACCTTGAATCCTTTAGGTCTAGGAACCAGATCCCAAACTTCATTTCTGGTGAATTGATTTAGCTCTTCTTGCATGACAATAATCCATTCATTATCTTTCAGAGCCTCACCCACAGATGTTGGTTCAATTATTGACACTAAGCCAAACAATGAAGATTCAGATGTTCTGAGATAGGATCTTGTCCTGATTGGATCATCTTTCTTTCTAATAATCACATCTTCTGGATGAAATGCCTTGATTCTGGAAGAAGATCCTCTGACATTTGATCTTTCAGAAATGTGTAAGTTGTCCAATTGAGAAGATAAGGGAATAGCATCTGGAGTTGCTTCAGATTCCTTCTCTTTAGCCTTTTTTGCCTCTGAGCCTTCAGAGTCTGTGAGAATCACTTCTCTATCTGCAGAATTTTCAAACTGCTTTGGCTTTTTAAAGCCAAGCTTACCATCAAATCTTACATGAATAGATTCTTCCACAATCTGTGTTTCAGTATTAAATACTCTGTAGCCTTTAGAGCGTTCAGAATAACCAAGCATGAAACACTTCTGTGCTTTGGAATCAAACTTGTTAAGATTCTCTTTAGTGTTAAGTATATAGCAAGTACATCCAAAAGGATGAAAATATGAAATGTTGGGCTTTCTGTTCCTCCACAATTCATAGGGAGTCTTTTTCAGAAGAGGTCTTACAGACACTTCTGAATGTAACAAGTTGTGTAAATTGCTTCTGCCCAAAAGTGTTTTGCTAGATTTGTCTCATTGATCATGGTTCTGGCCATTTCTTGCAGAGTTCTGTTTTTCCTCTCTACAAATCCATTTTGTTGTGGAGTTCTAGGACAGGAAAAATCATGAGCAATGCCATTTTCAGAAAAATATTTTTCAAAATGTTTATTTTCAAATTCACCACCATTTCTTGCAGAGTTCTGTTTTTCCTCTCTACAACTCCATTTTGTTGTGGAGTTCTAGGACAGGAAAAATCATGAGCAATGCCATTTTCAGAAAAATATTTTTCAAAATGTTTATTTTCAACATTTTTTGATTTAAAAGATGATTTTGAAAACTTCCCTTTTTGGCATGCTTCACAAAGAGCATCTGAGGTGAACTTCAGATTAGGAAGTCCTCTGACAAGATTAAGTTTATTAATCTGAGATATACGTCTCATATTAATATGACCCAATCTTCTGTGCCAAACCCATTGCTCTTCATTAACAGACAAGAGGCATTTAACATTCTGATCTTTAAGTTCTGAAAGATTTATTTTATAAATGTTGTTTTTCCTGTTACCACTAAATAGGATAGAGCCATCCTTTTGACTAATAGCTTTACAACATTTTTGATTAAAGGTAATATCATAACCATTGTCACTTAATTGACTTATGGACAATAAGTTATGCTTTAAGCCTTCAACAAGTAAAACATTAGTTATATAGGGAAGTTTACCATTTCCAATAGTGCCAGATCCAATGATCTTGCCTTTCTGGTTCCCTCCAAACTTCACGTCACCTCCAGATCTAAGTTTCAGGCTTTGGAACATAGACTTTTCTCCTGTCATGTGTCGTGAGCATCCAGAGTCCAAGTACCATGACTGGCATCCTGACCTTGCTGCTAAGAACATCTGCAACAGGGATTATTTTGCTCTTAGGTACCCAGATCTTCTTGGGTTCTTTAGGGTTAGTTGGTTTGTAGGTTTGTCTAAACTTCTGTTTTTCAACATAATGTTTATTCTGACTTGCCTTGGGTTTAAACACGTAAGTATTCTTCTCAGAGCTTGTGTGTTTAATGTCATTTAGGTGACCAAACTTAAATTGAGAGTACAGAGGTGTCTTCTTGATGAAGAGTTTGTCAATAGATTTTGGATTACTTCCAGAGGAAGATTCATATCCAATACCTTTTCTGTTGTTCCCATTAACACCATAGATCATAGAAGCCATCTTGCTTCTGTCTATGCTCTTAGTAAGGAATCTCTGAAAGCTAGAGTCATATTTTTCTAAAATGTTTCACATGACTTAGTCTCAGATTCAGATTCTTGTTGAGCTATTTCAAAGTCATTTTTGATTTTCAGATTAATTTCTTTTTGCTCAACAAGTTCTGTCTTCAGAAGATCAATCTCAGATTCAAGATTGCTTTTCAGCTTCTTGTATTTGAGTTTGATATTGTTATAGCTTTTCAGAACTTCTAATAACACCTTGATAAGTTCTTCTTTAGTAAGTTTAGCCATTACCTCTTCAGCGTCATCGTCAGATTCAGAATCAGATTCAGATCCTGAAGTTCCTTCCTTCTGATCTTCTATGTCTGCCATCAGTGCAACATTAGCACATTCTTCTTCTGATTCAGAAGATGATTCAGATTCATCTGAGTCATCCCATGTTACCATCAGAACCTTCTTCTTTTTGTCAAACTTCTTCTTGGGTTTTTCTCTTTGAAGTTTGGGGCAATCATTCTTGTAATGCCCAGGTTCTTTACACTCATAGCATACAACTTCTTTCTTGCTAGATCTTCTATGCCCAGAAGATTCCTTTCTATGATCAGATTTTCTGAAGTTGTTGAACTTCTTTCCCTTATGCTTCCAGAGTCTGTTGATCCTTCTGGACAGCATGGATAATTCATCTTCTTCTTCAGAAGAAGATCCTTCAGAGCTTTCTTCAATAACCTGCAAAGCTTTAGCAAATTTATTAGATTTTAAAGTAATAGTTTTACCTTTCTCTTTCTTTTGAGGTTCATCTTCCTCAAGCTCAATCTCATGGCTCCTCAGTGAGCTGATGAGTTCTTCTAAAGAGATCTTGTTCAGATCTTTAGCCATCTTCAAGGCAGTCACCATTGGTCTCCATCTAGTAGGTAGACTTCTGATGATTTTCTTTACATGATCTGATGTGGAGTATCCCTTGTCCAGAACTTTTAGACCAGCTGTGAGAATCTGAAATCTAGAAAACATAGTTTCTATATTTTCAGAATCTTCCATTTTGAATGCTTCATACTTCTGTATAAGCGCCAGAGCCTTGGTCTCCTTCACTTGAGAATTTCCCTCATGAGTCATTTTAAGTGACTCAAACATTCCATGAGCTGTTTCTCTGTTAGTAATCTTTTCATACTCAATATGAGAGATTGCATTAAGCAATATTGTCCTAGCCTTATGGTGATTTTTGAAATCCTTCTTCTGGGCTTCTGTCATTGATTTTCTATCAATTTTCTTGCCATCCTCATTTGTAGGATTTTCATAGCCATCAATGACCAAGTCCCACAAATCAGCATCATAACCCAGGAAGAAACTTTCTATCCTGTTCTTCCAGTAATCAAATTTATCTCCATCAAACATAGGAGGCTTTGTGCTGATTCTATCCCCTTCATATTTGTTACAATTGGCTGTATTGGATGTAGAAACATCACCCATAATGACAAACAAATATATATCAAAGTAACTTTTCTCACTGGATCATTACTGACACGGTTAAGTGGTAGCACACGCAGAACCGGAGCTCTAATGCCAACTGAAGGTGAGAAAATACTTAGAATGGGGGTTGAATAAGTATGACAAATAATCAAAGATTCAAACACAGTTATTTTTATCTTGGTTCGTTGAACTCAACTACTCCAGTCCACCCTCTCAAGAGTGATTTGTCTTTCTCAGTCAAGGACTTAATCCACTATTTAATCAAACAGATTACAATAGTAACACCTAAGAACAACTGTTCTTAGTCTTCTCAAGAGCTACTGATCCCAACTGGATCCTATTAAGGAAACCTTTTACAATCAATGTAAAACTATTACAAGAGTAAGAATGCTTCTAAAAAGCTATTATCACAACTGTGATATTTCTCTTAAGTTTAAGAACAAAGTTACAGCAAATAGAATATAAGAGCTTTTGAGAGATTTGCTTTTATGAGTGATTTTGCAAGTAGTTCATTACTGAAGAAGATGGAGTGAACTTCTTTATATAGGCACTTAGATCCATGAAGTCTTCTCAACGTTGAAGGCTGTGCTGAAAAAGCCTGATGCCTTTTGTCTTACGTTGGAGGCTGTGCTGAAAAAGCCTGGTGCCTTTTGTCTTCACGTTGCAGAAACTTTCCTTAGAATGGAATGCACAGATAAAACCTTTTTGTTCTGTGTTCTTATGTCTAGCACAAAAGAGGAAAGAGTTGTTGAGATATGCCAACTGACATATTCAAATCTTCTCTATTAAGTAAGTTCAGCTATCAACATCAGAGTCTGGATCTTCAGAATCTCCATAGTAGAGATCTTCTGGATCTTCAGAGTCTTGGGATGTTCTTCAGATTGTGTTGAATCAGAGTATATGCAGCTTGTGTGCTTGAGCGTGTAGTTCTGTCAGAGCAGAGTCTTCTATATCAGATTCTCAATACTATGCAGCGCAGTATCTTCAGAGTCTTCTGATGACTAAGCTTCTGAACTCTCAGAGTCTTCTATTCTTTAGAGGCTTCTGCTTCAGAATCTTCAGTAGACAGCATTCAGATTCTTCTGGAGACAGCGTTCAGATCTTCATTTAAGATGCTCTTGAACCTTTGAAGCCTTTCATAATATCATTGTTCAGATCCAAATTTGCTCTTTAAGAATATTTTCTTTAGTACCTGTAGCAAACAGTCTAGAACAAATTTAGAGTATATAATTCTTGAATACAAAATTCATAAGTGTTATCATCAAAACATAGAGATATTACTAAGAAACAATATGTGTTCTTACAGTGCCTATGTACTTTCACACGGCGCGAAAGATCAGAGCAAACGTAGTTCGGGATACGATGGAACACAAGTCTGTTCAACTGCTTTTTATCCAAGTAAAGTTAACAGACAGTTCCAGCAGTTGGTGTTTGCAGCTCGACCATTGGAGACTTAGGCGTTTACCGTTTGCGGTAGAACCGGGAGTTAACAGAACTCTCCTCCTGAAAAAGGTTTTCCTGATTAACGGTCCAAGAGGACAAAAAGAGTTTGATCTTTGTTTTCTGTTTTTTAGAGAAGTATCTTTTATGGATGTTAGCAATTGATATCACACTAGAGACTATGACCTGAGAGTGAATGTCTCGCATGTCACCTAAAGGGTGTCATACTAAACATACAGACTGTTGAAAAGAAACTCTCCAACAATCCTTTCTCAGATAGCTTAAGGCTCGTAACGTACGACATCAATTAACCTTTATTACTGTATTTTGATTTTGTTTGCAGATGAGAAGAGAAACAGACTCTCTACAAGGGAACTGACTTGATCCTACAGTTATCATACAATATTCGTCCTACGGTTGAGGTTAAAAGGGAAACTAACTAATGTTATCATGCATGGTTAGAACCCTAATGTTTATCATAACTTCTCTTGAATGAGAGAAGTCAGAGTTCCTAGGGGAACATGGCAATGGAAACAACAGTAAATAGAAAAACTATACAAGAAATTACTGTAAAGATGCATGCAATGCAAGTGAGAGAGGAAATACGTGTGGGGCAGAAGCCTCCACAAGCTCATCTCAACCTCAAGCCAGATATGAATAGCTGCAAACATAATAGAAGAAAGTAAATACAATCAAACAGACTACAAACCACACAGGCAAGGGAGCTGAGCTCTACCAAATACCAGCAAGCAAAGCCACATAGTAAAAATACAAGCAGAGGGAGAAACTCAACCTCTAATGCAATACAAGCATGAGGAGAAGCTCAACCTTTAGGATGCTCTTAGGCCTATGATCATCTACATGAAACCTAAATCTAATGCAACACTCCAAGCAAATCACATCAATACAGTTGAACAAAAAGAAAACAGACAAACAGGGAAAACAAGCCAGCAATCTCCACAGCAGAGCAATCTTCTGGAAGCAATCCACTCCAAAGTCTGTAACTGTTCTTCAAGTCCACACCAGCTTCAAGAGAAGGAAAGGAATTTATGATAAGCAATCAAACAAGCTTCTATCATATGGAAGGAAATTGGGTGTTGGGAGACTAGGGTAAGTTCCACAGGAACTTATCCCAGGCACTCAACCAACAAAAAGATTTTTGGGGAAACCTAAAGGTTTGGCTCCTTCAAGAGGTGTGCCATATTCCCCCCCCCCCCCCCCACAGGAGGGACTGTGCTACCTCAATAAGGTTCCTAAAGAGGAAAGAATGAGGGAATTTTAGGATAATGGAGATGAGAAGCAAGGTAAGTTCCACAGGAACCTACCACAGACCCTCAACCAAATCCATTTCCTTTAGAGAGCTTGCTTAGGCTCAACTCCAATGTGAAAGGCAGGGAATATTTGAAAGGGAACTAATCCTAAGGAAAGATTATCCACCTACTTGAATCTCTAAAGAAACTCAAATGTTATCTCCTAATGATCACCTATACTAAGGCCAATTTGCAAAACGGGGAACTAATGGGAAATTGCTCCTAAAAATTCTAAGGAAAATACTACACCATCCTATATGTATCAACATGCTATGGTAGAAAAATCAGAGGTTAAACCTAAGTCAAAAGGCTCAAACTAAATCCTAAAGCTTCAAGGGAGCACTAAAGGAATTCACTAAAGAACACTCCTAAACAACTACCCTAAAGTCCTATTCAAAATGATCTAAAAATCCCAACAAAAATCACATAGCAACATCAACATGCCTATAACCAGCATACCAAATTTCAAGATCAAACTCAGAAGTATGGATGAGAAATAAAATGAACAAATTCAGCATACCATTATAACATTATTAAAAATACACTAAAAGAGAAAATATGAAATAAATGGAAAATGCATGGAAAATTAAAATAAAAAGCGTGATAAAATCCTAAACATCTCAATCTATATCCACAAATTTTTCCAGAATTTATTACCAACATTTACTATTTTTAATGAATTAAATCTAACAAGCATTAAAACAACAAAAATAAAGAAAAAGAAAGTAAAAAGAAATAACTGGGGAAGGGTGTAATCAGCAAGAAGCACAAGTGTTAATTCTCGCCTGGGCCCATGAATGGGGTGCGAATAGCACATGGGCGCTAGGCCCAGTCTGAGTGTTAACTCAACAAAAAAATCTAATGAAAATAAGCCAGGGGGTGCATTAAGCAAGGACTCTACGCACATTGCGTTTGGGCCTATTGGAGGGGGGCGCGGATAGTAGCAAGCCCAGCTGAATGAAATAACTAAACTAGCTTTCACAATTAAATGGAAAGACCACATGAGGGATTGAACGCACGCCCCTTAGGTACATACAGCGCGCTGAATGAGCTTGTGGTTTCACTAATTGAAACGACTGTGTTTTAGAAGGGGTTGACGTGGCGCGCCCATGGCTGTAGGATACGGTGACTTGGTCTTCCTTCTTCCTCATGCTTGAACGGTGGAGATTATCTCTTCTTCATTTCAAATTTCCTGCAAGTAACAAACTCGTGCGCAGACCAGCCGGCGACGACATCCTTCCGGCAACCTTCCGACAACCCTATCTCTCTCAATACTCAACCAAACACCATGGTTCTTGAACGAAAGTTGAGGGAAATTCCATGAGGATTACAAATATCCTATTCAATCACGCTAAAACCTCAAGACCAGAGAAATCTACATCCAAACCGAAAATGGATCCAAACCTAATTTGTCACTAAACCTCAATTTTACTATCCATAATCCATCTATACCTTAATTACAACCTAGCCACATGAATCTAAGATGCTAAAAACGCGTGAATTAAGAGAAAGTTTGAGAAATAGAAACCTGAGTTTGAGCTTCGAGTATGGTGGTTTCAGACCTCAATTCTCCTCCAACAAGTGCAAATAGCTTCAGTGATTAATGATAAACGTTTCTTGATAACCAATTCTTGATGAAACTCTCTGAATCTCCAAAACCGAAAATCCAATTTCAAGCTCTTTCACCAACTTGATCCAATGGATTCTCTCTCTGTTCATCTCCAATGAATCACCAACCTCTATCCAATTTCGTTTTTGAACATTTATAGAACACAAAGGAACCTTCTAGAGGCCCAGTCCAAGCCCAATCCAAAAAATCCAAAAATCCAATTTCTCCAAAAATTTTGAACATGCCATGCATGAATTTGGCTCAACAACATGCATTTGAGGCTTCTAGAATCATACACAAAACACCTTGAATGAATTCAGCTTAGCTAGAGCCTTGAATTTGGCCTTATGAATGATTTGGGGAATGTAACTTATTTATGAAGAAACCTCATGAAATGCCATGAACCAAGTTTCAAAATGGAATTCTAAAAATGTCAATCTTCTCAAAATATCATTTCTGATCAAAATGAGCCCTCATTTGACTTGTTTTGGACACTTACCAAATATTTTGGATTTTTCATCAAAAATGCCTTTGAATTTCTTCCTTTACAAACCACTTCAAGCCAATCTTTGATATGAGCCAAACCAATTCACCATGAGCTCTTGGTTGACCTGAAAACCATGTTTTGAGCGAGTTCCATGTTTAACAAAATTGCATTTGAGATGTGCAAGTTGGAGATTTTGACCTATAATTGAAAATGGCCTATAATCTCACTTTCCCAAAATACCCCTAACTTGTAAACCTCACAACTTGAGTTCTACAAATCAGATGGAAGAATTCTAATACAATTTGGAAAGATAAGATCATTAGGAACAACTTTCATATTTACCAAAAGGTCAGATGAAACCTCCTTCTAGGTCAAAAATAGCTTGGAAGTCAGATGATTTTCACAGACAAATTTCAGATCCATCTGAAGACCTGTAACTTGTCTGGCTCATAACTTGAGTTCTATAAATCAGATGAATGACTTCTAGTACTAAAATTAAAGCTATGAACATTCTCTACAACATTCATGTGGAGGCCAAAGTCATATGAGGCTTTTATCTTGACTTACATGGCTTGGAAGTTTGCCACTAAATAGGGGATTTTACCCTAGGAACCCTGACTTAGCAACTCCAACCACTCTTGATTCTTCTCAACTTGATCTTGAAACAACCTCTCATATGCCTCAACATATCATTTCATGATCTCAATGACCTAGAAGTAGGCTTTGATCTTCTTTAATTGCTCATTTTGGCCTAAGATTAACCAGATGAAACCCTAGTGACACCAACTTCCGTTGTGACTTTTGTACTTGCTACAAAAATTTGACTGAGCTCTGTCTTGATCCTCTAGGAACTCCATGAGCTCTATCCATATACTCTATACATTATCAAAGCTTTACAACCCTCTGATGATCTTCAAATGGCTCCAAGTTAGGAGATGAGCCTCATACAAGCACTCAAACTTCTCAAGAACTCAACCCTCTATCTGATGACCTTAGTAATTTCTTAAGCTTGAATAAAAACTCTAGCTAGGCTTCTCTTGACACGTATCACACTTGATCCCCTGCTAAATGAAGGATGTTATGCTATGCAAATGTTAGAACAATGCTAGAACAATGCTATGCTATGCAGTGAAACATAAGCCAAGTGATAAAAAGGTTGGGCAAATTTTGGGGTGCAACAGATGCCCCTATTCAAGCGGCTTGGACCCGACTGGGTGAGAAGTGAACGACTTTAAAACAATCGAGGTAGAAGATGGTTGAATACCAAAAAACCCGGAAATTTGCCAACCGCAGAAATAAACTGCACAACAAAAACTGCTTGGGAGGCAATATCCAGAAAAATCGAGTTCGGTTGTCACAGCGACAACCGATTGATCATCTTGACAAAGAACATCTGATTCCACCATCGTGACGCCACAGGAACTGAATCAACAAACTAGATTAACACCATCAATGCTCCCGAAATATATCATAATAAGCGGCACCGCTCAAAGACCATATCTAAATATCATTCTCGGCCTTCCATTTCCAAAGGAGCGGGAAAAGCACTGAATTAAAGCGCGAGTTGTCGAACCATCACGTCGACCGTTGAACCATCATGTCTACCTTCCATTTCCGAAGAAGCGGGCAAAGCACTAAATAGAAGCGCGAGCTGTCGAACCATCACGTCGACCTTCCATTTCCGAAGAAACGGGAAAAGCACTAAATAGAAGCGCGAGCTGTCGAACCATCACGTCGACCGTTGAACCATCACGTCAACCTTCCATTTCCGAAGAAGTGGGCAAAGCACTAAATAGAAGCGCGAGCTGTCGAACCATCACGTTGACCGTTGAACCACCATGTCAACTAAAGCACGAACTCAAAGTGCGAATTATCGAACCATCACGTCGACCGTTGAACCATCACGTCAACCAAAGTGCGAACTGTCGAACCATCACGTCGACCTTCCATTTTTGAAGAAGCGAGCAAAACACTAAATAAAAGCGCGAGTTGTCGAACCATCACGTCGACCGGTGAACCATCACGTCAACCTTCCATTTTCGAAGAAGTGGGTAAAGCACTAAATAGAAGCGCGAGCTGTCGAACCATCACGTCGACCGTTGAACCATCACGTCAACTAAAGCACGAACTCAAAGTGCGAACTGTCGAACCATCACGCCGACCGTTGAACCATCACATCAACCAAAGCGCGAACTGTCGAACCATCACATCGACCTTCCATTTCTGAAGAAGCGGGAAAAGCACTAAATAAAAGCGCGAGCTGTCGAACCATCACATCGACCGTTGAACCATCACGTCAATCTTCCATTTCTGAAGAAGTGGGCAAAGCACTAAATAGAAGCGCGAGCTGTCGAACCATCACGTCAACCGTTGAACCATCACATCAACCAAAGCACGAACTCAAAGTGCGAACTATCGAACCATCACGTCGACCGTTGAACCATCACGTCAACCTTCCATTTCCGAAGAAGCGGGAAAAGCACTAAATAAAAGTGCGAACTCGAAGACTTGAACCAACAACTCTGCGGGGAAATTATGACGACGACCATCAGACACCTATTTCGACAACAGGTAGCAACTTCAAGATTTTCAAAACTGGTGTGACATCAATCTGAAGAAAACCCCACTGGGGAAGAAGAGAAACTTAACCAAGCAACTCTGATAAGGAAAAACTCTACTGGGGAAATCACGGGTGATAACTCCAAAAGTCTGAACCACGAAATATTTTAATGTTGATGTGACAGCAACCTGAGAAGAACTCCGCTGGGGGAGAAGAGAAACTTAACCAAGCACCTCTGCTAGGGGAGCATATAATAAATTTGAACATCTGGACACCTTCCTGAACAAGAACTTCAATTACCTGCAGGGAAAAACACTTGAAAACAAAGAGGTAAACAACTTGGCTTATGTTTCAAAATGCATATGTTTGACAATGGCGTAATGCTTCATACAGCATGGAAATGCTACGCATTTAAGTAGATGCAAATATGATGATATATGCAGATGCAAAGGGGTGCTCCAGCAAAATAAATGCTGAAGACAAAGCCAAATCCGCTGGGGATAACCGGATATCACGGGCATATCCCAGCAAAATAAATGCTGGAAAGGTGAAACCAACTCTGCCGAGGATAACCATCCTGCTGGGGAATAGCTCACAAGCCCTGAGTTGTGAACTCTGCTGAGGATGATCATCCTGTCGGAGGAAAAACAACCTGCTGGAAAACAGAAAGGTCAGTCTTGCGCGGAGATGCTCCTTTCAAACCACTAACAACTTGATTGTGCTCTGTGGGGATTAACCATGCTGGGGATCGATTTGTGTACTCTGGTTGTACTTCGCGGGAACTCTCTGGGGAGTAAACATATTCATAACCAAACATCATGAATGCATCCTTTGTTGGGTATATCAATCTCGACCCTCTGGGGATGACTTTATCCTACCGATTAAGCCAAGCTTGAATTGCTGAGGATACTCTGACCCTGCTCGGATTCAATCCCAACTCTTCTGGGGATAAAAACTTCAACCTCCATCTGCCGGGGAGGAAAAGCAAATTTCGTTTGCTAGGGAGGAATAAGTTTCACATAGAGCCTGCTCCTGTGTTAAAGGACTCTGGCTGGGGAACATGATCCCTTGGATATCTGCTGCAAGGGTGACAACCCTGCAAAACACGAACGAACACAAGACATTCTACACAAAAGGAATTATCCTGGTTAGTATCTGGGACAACTATTCAATTAATTCAAAGTTTTAACAATCATTGGTCGAGGCCTGCAAGCTTATGCACATGTAAGTTTATCAAAACATCGGTGTTTTCCACAAACAAAACAGTAAAAGTTAAAACAAGGATTAAACATCAATTATTGAATAGTATGTTTTATTGATAACGGCCTGTGAATAGGCAAAGTTTTATACATCGGATGCAACTCCTGAAAAGAGGAAGTCACCCATAAGCAAATGCAAATATGTACAACGATACAACAGAGATTTGCATACATGTTGGCAACATGGTACAGACGAACACCGTGAGCTGATCCTCCTATGACTCGCCTGACTCCGACACTTTCCCGACACACTGTCCTCGGAAGAGATTGACTTGGATAATCGACCCTCAGGTACTCCCAAACCACTAAGCAATGCAGGATCAAACTCGGACCGCAGTCATTTGCTTTTCAATCCCTAACTTTTGCCTAAATCGCCCTTTGCGGGTTTTCAATTCACCGGGATACCCATTTTTGCCGAAGTCGCCCTTTTCAGGTTTTCGACTTCGCGGGTGTACATCTTTTCAATTTTATCCCTAACTTTTGCCCGAACCTTTTTCTATTTTCTTGGTTCGCCGGGATGCCCCATTTTTGTCTGGACTCTCTTTTTTCTGTCCAACGGGTCTCTTTAAGCAAAGTATTTTTTAACTGCATCCGAGTTCACAGGGGATGAAGAATCTTCACCATCCATGGTGGACAACAGTAAGACTCCTCCAAAGAAGACCTTTCGCACGATGTATGGACCTTCATAGTTGGGAGTCCATTTGCCCCTGTGATCTGATTATGGTGGGAAAATCTTCTTTAGCACAAGATCGCCCGTCTGAAAGCTTCGAGGGCGCACCTTCTTGTCGTAAGCTTTCTTCATCCGGCTCTGATATAACCGACCATATGCGATAGATGCAAGTCTCTTCTCATCCATCAAACTGAGCTGATTCAACCTATTTCGCACCCATTCTGCCTCATCTAGTTGGACATCGAGCAATACTCTTAAGGAAGGGATCTCAACTTCTAATGGCAGGACAACCTCCATACCATACACCAGTGAGAAAGGTGTTGCCCCGGTTGATGTGCGTACCGTCGTATGATAACCATGCAAAGCGAAGGGCAACATCTCGTGTCAGTCTTTGTATGTCACAACCATCTTCTGAACTATCCTCTTGATGTTCTTATTGGCTGCCTCGATAGCGCCATTCATCTTGGGCCGATAGGGAGATGAATTGTGATGCTCAATCTTGAAATTCTGGCACAATTCCTTCATCATTTTGTTATTCAGGTTCGAACCATTGTCAGTAATGATTCTTTCGGGGATGTCGTACCGACAAATGATATCCTTTTTGATAAACATGGCTACCACTTGCTTGGTGACATTAGCATAAGACGCTGCTTCAACCCATTTGGTGAAGTAATCAATAGCCACCAGGATGAACCTGTGTCCATTGGATGCGGTGGGCTCAATTTTGCCTATCATATCGATGCCCCACATGGAGAAAGGCCATGGGGACGCCATAACGTTCAAAGGGCTCGGCGGCACCTGAATCTTGTCTGCATAAATTTGGCACTTGTGGCATTTCTTTGCAAACTTAAAGAAATCTATTTCCATTGTCAACCAATAATACCCTGCCCGTAATAACTTCCGAGACATAGCATGTCCGCCAGCGTGCGTGCCAAAGGTTCCCTCGTGGACCTCTTCCATGAGTAAATTAGCCTCTTTCTCATCAACACATCGCAAAAGCACCAAATCATGGTTTCTCCTATACAGGACACCATCCGGATTCAAGTAGAAATTGCCAGCCAATCTCCTAAGAGTCTTCTTATCGCGGCTGGTTGCCCCAGTCGGGTACTCTTGGTTCTTTAGGAAATTCTGGATATCAAAATACCACGGCTTGCCATCGGAAGCTTCCTCAATGGCATATGAAGGCGGGCCTGTCAAGGCGAGAGATAACTATTCTAGGAGCCTCATTCCAGAAGTTAACTTTGTACGTGGAAGACAACGTCGCAAGAGCGTCAGCCATCTGATTTTCTGCCCGTGGCACATGATGAAACTCTACCCTGTCAAAGAAAGGCAACAGTCTTCTTGCATAATTCATATACGGTATCAGATTGGACTGATGGGTCTTCGATTCACCCTTGATCTGGTTCACGAATAGCGCAGAATCTCCATACACATCAAGATTTTTAATCCTCAAATCAATAGCCTCCTCGAGACCCATGATGCACGCCTCATATTCAACTTCGTTATTAGTAACTGGGAATGTCAATCTGGCAGTGATCGGGATGTGCGTCCCATGGGGAGTCGTGATGATTGCCCCAATTTCACTTCCATATGAATTCACAGCACCGTCAAAAATCAATTGCCATTGGGAACTCCGCTCAGGACCTTCACCATGCAACGGCTCTTCGCAATCTTTCATCCTTAAGTACATGATATCCTCATTAGGAAAATCAAACTTCATCGGATGGTAATCATTGATTGGCTGCTCAGCCAGGTACTCTGACAGCACGCTACCTTTGATAGCCTTTTGCGAGACATACTGTATATCGTACTCTGTTAGTACCGTCTGCCATCGGGCAATCCTTCCAGAAAGTGCTTGCTTCTTAAAGATGTATTTGATCGGATCCATCTTCGAAATCTGCATGGTTGTATGATTCAGCATGTATTGTCTCAGACGTCTGGCAGCCCAAGCAAGCGCACAACACGTCTTTTCGAGCATAGAGTATCGAGACTCACAATCCATGAATTATTTTACTCAAATAATAAACCGCATGCTCTTTCCGTCCAGTCTCGTCATGTTGACCGAGAACACAACTCATACTATTCTCAAGAACCGTCAAATACATAATCAATGGTCTCCCGGCTACTGGGGGTATTAAAATTGGAGGTTCCTGCAAATACTCTTTTATTCTTTCAAATGCCCTTTGGCAATTCTCATTCCAGACCACCGCTTGATCTTTTTTCAACAACTTAAACATTAGCTCACACGTGGCAGTTAGGTGAGATATGAACCGGGCAATGCAGTTCAACCTCCCCAAAAAACCACGAACCTCTTTCTCTGTTTTCGGTGCTGGCATTTCTTGTATCGCCTTTATTTTAGCAGGATCAACCTCTATTCCTTTTTCGCTAACAATGAACCCCAGTAGCTTACCAGATCTCACCCCGAAGGTGCACTTGTTAGGATTCAGCCTCAGTCTGAATTTCCTAAGCCTCTTGAATAATTTCAGAAGATTTACCAGATGCTCTTCCTCCATCTGGGTTTTGGCAATCATATCGTCAACATAGACTTCGATCTCTTTATGCATCATGTCATGAAAGAGTGTTGTCATAGCTCGCTGATATGTTGCCTCGGTGTTCTTCAAACCAAAGTGCATCACTTTGTAGCAGAACGTTTCCCACAGGGTAATAAAAGTCGTTTTCTCCATATCCTCTGGCGCCATCTTTATCTGATTATAGCCCGAAAAGTCGTCCATGAAGGAAAACACTGAAAATTGAGTTGTATTATCAACCAACACATAAATGTGAGTGATAACACGAAATCATATAGATATTTTCATGCATAATTCAACTAAAGTCTAACCGTTTTCGATCCGATTTCGGGTTATTTCCGTGTATTTGTCTGATGTTTTGCAGGTATTCAACGATCACGTCTAAACAAGGCAACATGAAGAAAAGAAGCAATCTCGGATGAAATATGGACGAAAAAGGAGTGAAAACGCAATGAAAAGCGCATCAAGCTGTTTTTGCTGATGTGACGACCGTCACAAATCCATGACGACCGTCATGCAGGCAAAAACGCCCCACTCAGATTACACGTCAAAGAAACAGTTCCAATTCCCACAGAGTGGACCACTACTCCCTAAATTATCTGCCTCAAGGTCCATCATCTTCAGAGATAACCGTTGGGATTCCAATTCTATAAAAAGGGAAGCAGGGGACTTCAGAAAGTGTTCTACATTCATACCATGAAGTGCTGCCGAATTTACTTTCCAGAGCATTATTTACAGTTTTATTCTCATTTGTTTCTCTTTACCTTTCCTTATTCCCATTTCCGCTCTTCTGTAATTTCTGTTGTACTGTACGATCAAATTGGCACTAAAGACCAGAATCCTGCCAACATCTGTGGAGGATCTGCCTAAAGGCCAATTGGCATATTTACAGGTTTTCATTTTGATCGACTTCAGTTTTATTATAATGCAAATTATTATTTATTATTCTTATTTATATTTTATCTTTCCCAAATCCATGTCTAGCTAAACTTAGGTAATCGATATGTAGTAATAATTCGAATGGGATTTGATAACATTGGTTGAAAACTTTCTTTTCACAAAAGTAACCTATGGTCTGAGTGTTTAAAATTGATTCACTGAATAAACTTCGTCGCAAAAGCGAGAACTTATTTAAAAGTAGTTTTGCCACGAAAGTGGGAAATTAATTAAGATACGAACCAACAAGCGAAAGCTGCGGTAAGGTCAGATAGTAAACACTAGGCATTTGTTTTAATAACAGCGAAAGCACTTTAAAATGAATTAGAACTTAGAGATTTCCAAAAAATAATTTTAACCCCGAACGGAATACGAAAGTATACGTTTGGCCCTTAGGATTATGATTAGCGTCAATAACCATCGTGAGGCGAGAGTCTTCAAATCTCCATTTTCTGCTTAAATAAACTTTGAAAATTATTTCATACACCAGTAACTTATCAAATCCCTGAAGAACACAATTACTACGTATCGATTTAATCAATTATAATTTAAATAGTATTCTTAGTTCCCTTTTAGTGACAATCTTATTCCCTTAAACATATTCTACCTAGCTAAACATAGTAACTCCCGAGAACACTAGTTTGATTACGAGTCCCTGTGGGATCGATATCTATTATTACTACGCGATAGACTGTGCACTTGCAGTTAGTTGTATTAGACATAGAAAGTCGCGATCAAGTTTTTGGCGCCGTTGCCGGGGACCCGTTTAGTCAATAGTGTAACCTTCTGTTACGCCGTATAGACTAGGTTAACAATTTTCATTTTTTCCTTTACTAGTTCTGTCGATTGTATGCCAAGAAATCGCCCGCAAAGCGATATCGTAAAACCTTCAGTCGCAGAACTAGAATGCTTCTTACATTTAAGAAGTAGAATCATTGAGTACCAACTCAAACAACTCAAACATAACACTCCCGAACCTCTCACTCCCATTCCCAAATCAGAAGAAGAAGAAGAAGAACCAGAGATGGCTGAAGGACCTCCGAACAAACCGCTGAAGGCATACGCTACACCATCTCAGATGGAGCCTAGAAGTAGCATTGCTGCCCCAGCTATTACCCGAAACGATTTTGAGCTGAAACCATCATTGCTATCGGCTGTACAACAAAACCAATTCTCAGGAAACGCAACTGAGGATCCGAACGAACATCTAACAAAGTTTGTACAATACGCAGACATAGTGAAAGCAAATGGAGTAACTCCAGACGCGATAAGACTTCGTCTTTTCCCATTCTCTCTTAGAGACAGAGCATGGACATGGTTACAATCGTTACCATCCAACTCCGTTACAACGTGGGAGCAATTGAAGAACGTCTTCTTAGCGAGATATTTTCCGCCAAGCAAAACTGCTATGCTTAGAGCTCAAATCAACGGATTTCGACAGAAAGATACTGAATCTCTTTACGAAGCATGGGAACGATTCAAGGATATGATGAGAACATGTCCTCACCACGGTCTAGAAGACTGGGTGACAATCCATACTTTCTATAATGGGCTTCTATACAATACTAGATTGATAATAGACGCTGCCGCGGGCGGTGCACTTATGGATAAGCCATATGATGAAACCTATCGATTAATAGAAAACATGTCACAAAACCATTGCCAATGGGGGGGTGAACGCACTCCAACTGAGAAAACCACAGCGAAAGGTGGGATGTACGAAATCAGCAGCCTTGAAAAGTTCAATGCTAAAGTAGATGCTCTAGCACAGAAGATCGATAGTCTGACTGTTAACCCCACTGCAACTGTCGCTGCAGTAACTCCAAATTGCGAATTATGCGGAAGCACCACTCATAATGCACCCGAATGCACATTGCTAGCCGGAATCCCACCAGACCAGGTAAATTATGCTCAAGGAAATCCCTACGCAAACACCTACAACCCAGGTTGGCGAAATCATCCAAACTTTTCTTACAAAAGCGAAAATGCATTGCAAATGCCTACTGCTCCGCCAGGATATCAGAAACCAGCTGCTCAGAATGCACCTAGGAAATCGAACCTCGAGTTGATGATGGAAAAGTTCATAGCAACTCAAGCTCAAACAAACAAAGAATTCCTGAATCAAAACATACACACTAGCGAGCAAATTAAACAGTTGACAGGAAAAGTAGACACTTTAGCCACCCACAACAAAATGTTAGAAACACAGATATCACAAGTGGCTCAACAACAAGCCTCTGTTGCCGCACCTGCTGGCACATTTCCTGGACAACCCGAACAGAATCCAAAAGGCCAAGCAAATGCTGTAATACTAAGAAGTGGAAAAGAATTGGACGAACCGATCGATCCGAGGGCCGAAAACTCAGCCATGCAACAAAAACCAACTGAACAAGCAGAAAAGGAATCCGAGTTAGAGAAGAAGGAGGACAACGAGAAGGAGGATACCGCAAGTGAAAAAACTCAAGCACCTCCAGCGCCATATAAACCACCTATCCCTTATCCGCAAAGACTAATAAACTCCAAAACTTCAGGACAGTTTAAGAAATTTGTAGAGCTCCTTAAACAGCTGAATATTACTATTCCTTTTACAGAAGCGATAACTCAAATGCCGTCATACGCTAAATTTCTCAAAGAAATCCTGTCGAATAAGAGAAAGATCAAGGATAATGAAACAATTACACTTACTGCAGAGTGTAGCGCCATTATTCAAAACCGCATGCATCCTAAATTAAAAGACCCAGGTAGTTTCTCCATACCCTGCGTCATAGGAAAGTTCGTAATAGACAAAGCTCTATGCGATTTAGGAGCCAGTATCAGTGTTATGCCCTTATCTATATGCAAAAAGCTGAATATGGGAGACCTCTGACCAACCAAAATGTTCGTACAATTAGCTGACAGATCAGTGAAATACCCCGTCGGAATACTGGAAAATGTTCCAGTACGCATAGGACAATTCTACATTCCAACCGACTTCATAATCATGGACATCAAGGAAGATATTGTAACCCCAATTATCCTAGGAAGATCATTCCTAGCTACAGCCGGAGCAATTTTAGACGTGAAGAAAGGAAGGCTAACATTCGAAGTAGGAGAAGAAAAGATAGAGTTCATTCTCACCAAGTTCTTACAAGCACCAGCAATAGACGACACCTGCTATTTAGTAGACGAAATCGACGAATGCATAAGAGAACTTGAAAATGAAGAGACCACGTATTCAGAAATAATAAAGATTCAAATACCCGATATTTCTGAAGACGATAATTGGCGTAAACCGTACAAAGACGACAACCTAAGCGAAAGCTTAGCACTGACCCCAAACCATATGCCAGGTCCAAAGAACCCATCTTTAGAACTCAAAACACTACCCAAAAACCTCAGATATGAATTTCTAGACGATGAACTAAAAAGACCAGTGATAGTCAACGCCGACTTAGGACAACCAGAAACCGAAAAGTTATTAGAAGTCCTAAAGAAGTACCCCACCGCGTTAGGCTATAACATAAGCGATCTAAAAGGTATAAGCCCTTCAATCTGTATGCATCGAATTACAATAGAGGAAGACTCTAAAACCTCTTGAGAGCATCAGAGAAGACTGAACCCCATCCTGAGCACGGTAGTCAGAGATGAAGTAAAGAAATTGCTAGATGCAGGAATCATCTATCCGATCTCCGATAGTGAATGGGTTAGCCCAGTTCACGTCGTACCAAAGAAAGGAGGAGTCACAGTAGTTAAAAACGAAAAAGTCGAATCAATAACAAAAAGAGTCGTGACTGGAAGCAGGATGTGCATTGACTATAGAAAGCTTAACAAGGCTACGCGCAAAGATCACTTTCCGCTACCCTTCATAGACCAAATGTTGGAAAGACTAGCCAAACATTCATATTTCTGCTATCTAGATGGTTACTCAGGATTCTTCCAAATTCCCATCCATCCTGATGACCAAGAAAAGACTACATTCACTTGTCCTTATGGTACTTTTGCTTACCGCCGAATGTCGTTCGGACTCTGTAACGCTCCAGCAACCTTCCAAAGATGCATGATGGCAATCTTTGCAGATTTCATAGACGACATTATGGAAGTGTTTATGGACGATTTCCCGGTATGTGGACAAAGTTTCGAAGGATGCCTACAAAACTTAGAAATGGTACTAGAACGTTGCGTAAAAGTAAACCTCGTCCTAAATTGGGAGAAATGCCATTTTATGGTCCGACAAGGAATAGTTCTAGGACATGTCATATCAGATAGAGGGATTGAGGTAGACAAAGCTAAAATAGAGATTATAAAAGATCTCCAACCTCCAAAATCCGTACGAGAAATACGGAGTTTTCTAGGACATGCCGGTTTCTACAGAAGATTTATAAAAGATTTTTCGAAAATCATAAAACCTCTGACCGGCCTGTTGATGAAAGATGCTGAGTTCGTATTCGACGACGACTGTTTAAAAGCATTCGAAACATTGAAATCAGCCCTTATCACCGCACCAATCATGCAACCACCCGATTGGCGACTACCGTTTGAAATCATGTGCGACGCGAGTGATTACGCTGTAGGCGCAGTTCTAGGACAAAGGAAGGACAAGAAACTCCATGCTATCTACTATGTCAGTAGAACCTTAGATCCTGCCCAAATGAACTACGCTACCACAGAAAAGGAACTTCTAGCAGTTATATTTGCGCTTGACAAATTTCGTTCTTACTTAGTAGGAGCAAAAATTATCATATACACAGACCACGCTGCCATAAGGTACCTAATAAGCAAAAAGGATGCCAAACCAAGACTATTGAGATGGATCCTGTTATTACAAGAGTTTGACTTAGAAATCAAAGATAAGAAAGGAACCGAGAACGTTGTTGCGGATCACTTATCCCGAATAGAAGGCATCAAACAAGAACCAATACCGATAAATGACGATTTCCCGTACGAACGTCTGATAGCCAAATTAGAAAGTGACACACCCAATTTAATCTCGGAAGATCCAGAATTCGAAAAAGTCGTAGAAGCCGTCTATGCCCAAGTCACGTTACCTTGGTATGCTGACATCGTTAATTACCTCGCTGCGGGCGTGCTTCCACCGGATCTTACTTATCAGCAAAAGAAGAAATTCTTCCACGATCTGAAACACTATTATTGGGACGAACCTCTACTCTTCAAGAGAGGGGACGACAACATATATCGTCGCTGTGTCCCAGAGGAAGAAATAGAAAATATTATTTCCCAATGCCACTCAGCACCATACGGTGGTCATGCTAGTACATCCAAGACGTGCGCTAAGATTCTCCAAGCGGGCTTATTCTGGCCTAATCTCTGGAAAGACGTTCACATCGCTGTGCAAAAGTGTGATAGATGCCAACGAACTGGCAACATCTCACGACGCGATGAAATGCCTCAGAAAGGAATCTTAGAGGTAGAAATCTTCGACGTCTGGGGAATAGATTTCATGGGACCATTCCCACCTTCTTTTGGTAATAACTACATACTCGTCGCTGTCGATTACGTGTCTAAATGGATAGAAGCCATAGCTGCTCCAACAAACGACGCACGAGTAGTAATCAAACTCTTCAAAAACACAATCTTTCCTAGATTCGGTGTACCGAGACTCGTCATTAGTGACGGAGGATCTCACTTCATATCACGAATATTCGATAAACTTCTCTCTAGATATGGAGTCCGACACCGAGTAGCTACGCCTTATCATCCGCAAACTAGCAGACAAGTAGAGGTCTCAAACAGAGAAATAAAACAGATCTTGGAAAAGACCGTCGCTACCTCAAGAAAAGATTGGTCATCAAAACTACAAGAGGCTTTATGGGCTTATAGGACCTCATTTAAGACACCAATAGGTACTACCCCCTATAAATTAGTTTACGGTAAATCCTGCCATCTCCCTGTAGAGTTAGAGCATAAGGCCTTTTGGGCCATTAAGACACTCAACTTCAACTACACCGAGGCAGGAGAAAAGCGAATCTTGAACTTACACGAGTTGGAAGAACTTCGATTAGACGCTTACGAAAATGCCCGTATCTACAAAGAACGAACTAAAAGGTGGCATGATAAACGTTCAATCAGGAAACAATTCAGTGTGGGAGACATCGTAATGCTCTTTAATTCACGATTAAAACTCTTCCCAAGTAAACTAAAATCTAGGTGGTCTGGACCCTATGAAGTGACTAAAGTACTTCAGAGTGGAGCTGTTGAAATTACCGATAAGACAAATGCACCATTTATCGTAAACGGGCAACGTCTAAAACATTACAATAAGAACGACAACAATCCTCAAGTAAGCAATATAACATTGCTTGAGCTTCCAGCTCAGACACCCGAATAGCTTCTCACCAAGCTATCGTCAGGCTTTAGACGTTAAAAACAGCGCTTACTGGGAGGCAACCCAAATTTCCCTCGTTATTGCATTTCATTTTTCCTTAAAATTCTACTTTGAAAAAAATCCAACAAAAATTCTAAAATTACTACTACTTTCTACTTTCGTTCATTTTCGTACTTTTATTCTTATTTTATTTTCTCTCTTTTGACTTTTGTTTCTACCGCTTTTCGTTTCTAAAAATCCTGACTTCAATTTCTTGTTTCAAACTTTTCAGGATTTTTAAAGTCTTCAAAACATTCCTTTTGTTTTCTCCGAATTACCTGCGAGTATGGCCGAATACGACTTCACAAAGGTTCACTTCCGAGGACTCGCTCAAAAGGCAAGATTTGCAGCACTGACCGAAAGAGAATTCGCCTTAACGCTGTATTATGATAAGGCTACTATGGATAAACTAGGGATCACAGATAGCATTCAATACCTGTTCAATCAACTGGGTTGGGAGAACACTGCTCTGAAAACACGTTTCGCTACCTACAAGGATCTTACCTATGAATTCCTTAGTTCTTTCAGATACACACCCAACTATGGCTTTGGATCTAACACAGAGTTGATTACCTTCTGATTGTTTGGAATGGACCAAACCCATAGCCGGATGTCACTAGCTAACCTCCTAGGATTCCCTAGCGGACCGCATGTGTTCATCAGTGCAGAAGACGACGATATTGATTTGCAACTCGATCAATTCTGGGGTAAAATCACAGGCGACTATCACCCTGAACCAGACAGAATGTACAATGATGACATTCATAACCCAGCCTTCAGATACTTCCATAAGATACTAGCCCACACCTTGTTTGGAAAAGAAGAAAATATTACTGCAGTATCTAAGGAGGAGTTATTCATCATGTTCTGTGCTTCTCAGGGACGGACAGTAAATGCAGTGCCTTTCATGATGAGATCTTTTAAACGCCTCACGCTGGAACCTCAGACACCTATCCTCATAGGAGGCCTAGTAACAATGATTTCCCACGAGCTTGGCCTTAGATTCCACTTAAATGCCAACACTCGTTTTGGCACCATCCGACCCATGAACATACAATTCTGCTTTAACAGGCGCATTTTAGGAACTATGGGACCTGGACCGTATGAGTACCTTATTAACGAAAAACCAGTACAGCTATTCACACTGCCTAATCATCTGATGACAAGCATCCACAACAAGGATAACTGGCTCTACGAATTGGATGAGCCTATGGGACCTCCTTCACCACA
Source organism: Lathyrus sativus (assembly GCA_963859935.3). Classification (NCBI taxonomy): domain Eukaryota; kingdom Viridiplantae; phylum Streptophyta; class Magnoliopsida; order Fabales; family Fabaceae; genus Lathyrus; species Lathyrus sativus. Next base: position 469,151,912 of record OZ012741.1, on the reverse strand, counting down.
GTCAACACCACAGAACTATATGTATGACAGTGACCACATCTCTGAGGCACACGACTATATGTACTATGAGGACGCTGCATCTGAAACTGAAGTAGACCCTACGACTCCTCCAAACTACAATACTTATCCTGAGCCTATCCCTGAGGAGACCACTGACAAAATGGATGTCGTGTTACTCAGATTGGACGACGTCGATACAGCTCTGACTAATGTAAAAGCTGACATCGCAAGCATGCACAGCGAACTGGTAGGCTTCATGGATCTAGTCTGCGACCAACTCGACTACTATTCACAGAAATTCGATGAGTTGAAGGCACAAAAAGATTAGTTATTAGCTCTTAGCAGTAGTTTCAGTTTAGTTTAGTCTAGTTTAGTTTCATTTAATCATTTGGATTTTTCGCATTATTAGTTTTCTTTATGTACTACATACAATTGTTTCAATTTTATGTTATTTCAATTCTCGTTTTTATTCAATTATTCTGTTTTCGCATTATTTGTTGTTTGTTGGCTGTTATACTACATCACCGTATCAATACTAAGCCTTAAAGTCACTACGAGTACGCCCTCAGAGCAAAATTCTGCGTTCTGCAGATTTTGCTGCTGTGACGACCGTCACAGCCACATGACGAGCGTCACACGGGTGACGACCGTCACACATATGTGACGACCGTCACGCAGTCAGAAACTGATATCTGATAAAACAGGGTTCGTGTTCTCTTCCACTCCCCCCATTATCACTTTCAATCATCCCAACTCCTACCCCACTACGAATTTTCGTCCTCCCCACCTTGAACTATAAACTTCAACTCCAAATTCAACCTCCAAACCACCGTTCTGTCATTTTTCCCTCTCTGCAGAAAAACCCCAAACCTCAGAAACCTCTCCATCTTCCAACAATGGCAAGGAATGCAGAAACCCCAGATGTCAGCAACATTACCTTCAGTGAAGGAGACTTGGGCGAAAGACAACGCGCAAACTACATTGCATTTCATCAGAGGTCGCTCCAGCCGACTCATTATCCGCACCTTCCATCGCTTACGGAGCTCGGACTCCTTGAAGGTGTAACCTGGATGCTTCAAAGAGCAGGCATCTGGAACCTCTGCACCAACCCACAGCCAACATACGAACAACTCACTCTTGAGTTCTTGAGTTCGTTCACTTACGTCACAAGCAGCGGCGAACTTAACCAGCACACAGGTGCCGCATGCTTCCGGATGTTTGGCGTCAACTATCAGGTGAATCAAAATCAGATTGCCAGCATCCTACAGCTACCTCGCGGCGACAACGCTCATCGCCGCATCACCGATCAGTTCCAGCACGAAGCCTTCGCGCTGTGGTATCAGTTGGTCGGCCTCAATGCCGATGGTTGGGACTTCCTGCACGCCACTCATATCCATAACCCAACCATCAGGTACTTTCACAGAGCGTTGAGTAACACTATCTTCGCCAGAGACAGCAACCACAAAGTGAACTCCAAAGAGCTCTTCTTTCTTCATTGCATCTTCAACAATGAACTTGTCAACGCTGCCCCGTTACTGCTGGCCCATATTCAGGCCAACTGCAACCGTGGCTCGAAGCCATTCTACTTTGGCGGGTTTGTCACGGCTATTGCACTTGGGTTGAACCTTGGCGACCGCCTCCAGCACCTCCATTCCATCCCCTTGGTGTTCCTTGACACCGACCACTGCAGAGCCTCTCATCTCATCCGCTCCCGAGCTGACGGCAAATACCATCCGGTTGTGCGTGGCAAGACCGTCTGAAGCATCATCCTTCCGTCCCGCACCCGCATCCATCCAGAGGACCGTACCAACTGGTTGTTCGACCTCACTGCCCCTCTTGCTGCCGCTGTTCCCACTCAGGACCACACTCACGGTTCCGACGATGAAATCCAAGCTGAGTTGGACATGTCCGAGCAGCCAGAGGCATCGCAGCCTCCTCCTCCCGTAAGTACATCTTCTCGCCGCCGCCGCCATCATCCCGTGCCAGACTACACAGAAGAGGACCTCCGTCGCTCCCTAGACCAGCAGGCACAGATACTCACGATGCTGCAGCAGCAGAATCAGCGAGCTGACCAGTTCGAAGCTTGGCACCGGACTCAAATGCAACAACTTCACACCGGCCAAGCCACGATCACTGAGAGCCTAGCGAATCTGACCTTGCAGGTCGAAGGACTCCGAGACACCGTCTACCACACAGGAGCGATGAGCTATGAAGACAGAGTAGCCCTTGCCAGAGCCAGAGGACGCCAGCGCGGACGTGACAGAGGTCGTGACTAGATTTTCATTCTTCCTTCATTGTTTACTATATTTCAGTTATTTGTATTTCCATTTTCAGTTGTATCTCCCTCTCGCATGCTTCAAGAATCAGTGAGGACACTGATCGAGATAGTGTGGGAGCGGAGCCTTATTTCCATTCCACTGTACTCTGAATTTCCTTTATTTCCATTTCACTGCACTTTGAATTTTCGTAATTTCTATTCTTACACTTTCCATTTTCTAGCAAATAAAGCTCGTCTATATATTTTTCACGTTACGCAAACAATCCCCACATTATTCAACGTAAACAAAAACTTTCATTTGTTCCTCAAAAGCAAAAGCATCACGAGAATGCACCTGAGTTCAAAACAAGTTTTGAAACTCCGAGGAAACGACAGTTCTAACAAAACCAGTATCATTCAGACACCTTAGATCTCTAGTTTATGCGAGTCGGTTTCACCACCTACGTGTACCAAAGTCTCAAGTGTCTGCGCAAACTCAACCCCAAGTAGTTTATACTAGCAGTCAGCACCATCCTAAAAACACTTCTAAGCGAGCGACCGATGCAAATAAGTGTATGATCTCCAAAAAAGATGAAAAATCATGAAAAGAGAGCTAAAAAGCCCAAGAATATAAGATACGTTTCCTTCTAAGTTAGGTGCTCCTCACCCGAGCATTTAGCCCAACGGCACGAAAAACTCATTGAAAATCAATGACATAAAATTATGATCAATGAAGAAGATCAAAAACAGAAATGAGATCATATTCACTAACAGGTCGACTTGCCATGAAAGTGTGCGGACAACGGGCTTAATGTGATTGCGCTAGAACAAACAGGGTGAACTTGCCGCGAGAACCTTGACACCAAGCTACAGTAGCATGACTGAGACCGATTTGCATAAAAAGGAGACCTCCAAAGACTTGTAGTCCAGTGTCGTCATGATACTCGTCTTGTTCCTACCAAGAATCCCGGGTTTTCCAAACTCTGCGAACGAAGAAGCTGCCTCGTGCTTGCCGACTTTTCCATGTTTTACTTGAGGACAAGCAAAGATTCAAGCTTAGGGGAGTTTGATAACACGAAATCATATAGATATTTTCATGCATAATTCAACTAAAGTCTAACCGTTTTCGATCCGATTTCGGGTTATTTCCGTGTATTTGTCTGATGTTTTGCAAGTATTCAACGATCACGTCTAAACAAGGCAACATGAAGAAAAGAAGCAATCTCGGATGAAATATGGACGAAAAAGGAGTGAAAACGCAATGAAAAGCGCAACAAGCTGTTTTTGCTGATGTGACGACCGTCACAGATCCAGGACGACCGTCACACGGGTGACGACCGTCACACCTTGTGACGACCGTCATGCAGGCAAAAACGCCCCACTCAGATTACACGTCAAAGAAACAGTTCCTGTGAGGGAAAACTGTCTCACAACATACGTTCTCAAGTTTCGATGATGACAAAGTACAACCTCGGATGAATCGGAGTCGTCATGCATACTTACGATGATGACAAAGTACAACCTCAGATGAATCAGAATCGTCATGCAATACTTAACATATTACATCATTCCTATATCCTTTTAAATCATCATATTTAATTGGCAATATATGTGACTAATGTTTGGTCGTGACAAGATGCACGAAACAACAAACATATTTATGTTTTTGCAGATTTTTGAACCATGAGCCGACCATACCGTCAGCACACAGTTTCATTCAGTTCACACGGGTCAGCGCATGGAACCATGCGTCGACCGCTGACTTGGCGCATGCAGGTTTAAGAATCAGACGGCTCAGCGCATGAAGATCATGCGTCGACCGCTGACTCGGCGCATGACAGTTTGAGTGTCACACGGCTCAGCGCACGCCGACCCTATGGTCGACCGTTCGCGCGCAGAAACAGAAATTCTGCTATGTTTCTTTGATCTGTCAACTGTCTGTTTTGTATATTACTATAAATAGCTGTCTTTTCAATTTTAACACAGAACATTTTTGAAAGCATTGTGAGAAAGTGTTCAGGTCAAGAAACGTGAAAGAGGTGCATCAGTGTTCTTCATCTTCATCGTTCAATCAACTCACAAATCCTCAAATTACAGATAATCAATTTTTTGCTGCGGTTTGTGGTTTGCTCGACGGTGATAAGGTTCGAACGCGTGATTGAAGATCCGGTTCGAGTGGAAGCTGGTGCAGGTGTTTCTTGGGAGAAAACCTTTGAGGTTTTACCTATCAAGACTACAGGTTTTGAAGGCTTTTGTTACGGAATCGTCGGTTCAACAATCAAGCGAGTGCGAAGGTGATTGATTAGCGGAAGGTTGATCAATCTAGTAGCTAGGGCGTTGAAAGGTTGAAGACGTTCCGGGTTCAATTTGGGTGTGTCTAAGATCAGCCGTGCCGAAGGTTTGATCAACGGAAGAGTTGTCAATAAGGTGGCTGCAATCGGAGGTCATTCACATCAAATTGGAGGACTTGATTCATCTTGAATCAAGGGGCAAGAAGTGGTAGAAATTATCAGCAACATTAAGATTGTTTGTATCAATTGTCTATCGATTCTTGTGTATAACTATTCTACCAAACAGGTGATATCTATTCAATACATATCTCAATTCTCATTGTAGAATTGAGGGCAGACGTACCCCAACGCGAGGACGACTGGGGGAACTGCCTCATCAAATCTTGTGTTCCTTTATTTTCTGCATTTTCAATTTCAGCTTAAAAATTAAGTGATTCTAGAATAAGTGATTTTGTCAAATTGTAGTATTGATTGAGTGAGTTGGTGAAACACTGTTTTTTAACTACTAAGTACAATAGAAATACTGTACTAAGGCTTTTTCAATCACTCATTCAACACAAATATCATTTAAGGTATTTGTGCACACCAACTGTTCGACAAAAGTGCTGAACTAAAATTGCCTTAATTTTGCTGCTAGTTTTGTGCACACCAACTGTTCGACAAAAGTGCTGAACTAAAATTGCCTTAATTTTGCTGCTAGTTTTGTGCACACCAACTGTTCGACAAAAGTGCTGAACTAAAATTGCCTTAATTTTGCTGCTAGTTTTGGTGTAATTTTTGATCATTGGAATAAGGAAATAGTACGAGTGAATCACATCTGAGTTTTGCATAAAAGTGTGTAGTGATTTACTATCCGTTATCGTCTTAAATTCATCTGCTTGACGCATATCCGGCTCTCCAATAGTTGTTCGTTTTAGACTATATTTTCCAAGGCCGCTTCCGCATTTGAAAACAATTTTGAAAACCAATTTTATTGGTAGCGCCACTCAAATTTTTAAAAGGGATCTATTCAACCCCCCCTTCTAGATCCGTGCCTTAGTCTAACAAGTGGTATCACGAGCTCCGGTTCTCCGGTGCTTCAAATACAACATTGATAGAATAATGGCTAACGAACCAAAAGGGGCGTACAATAGAGCTCCCGTTTTTAACGGTGAAAATTATAGCTATTGGAAAGACTGTATGCGGGTGCACATTAATTCCATAGATAGAAAGATATGGAACGTTATTCTCAATGGTCCGATTGAAATAACCATGACAAATGAGAATAACGAAGTTGTGCCAAAGCCCGAAGCACAATGGACCGACGACGATGAGCGAAAGTATAATTACGATTGGAAAGCTAAGAACATTCTAATCTCCTCATTAGGTGTAGATGAATACTACCGTGTATCCCATTGCCCTACGGCTAAGACTATGTGGGATGCACTACAAATTGCCCATGAGGGGACAAACGATGTTAAGTTGGCTCGAATCAACACTCTTATACAAGAGTTTGATCTTTTTTTCATGGAGCAAGGGGAAACCATTGCTGACATGCAAAAGAGATTTACTCATCTCATAAACAGATTACATTCACTAGGAAGACCTATTTCCAATGATCTTGCTACTAATAAAGTTTTGAGATGTCTTAGCAGGGAATGGCAGCCGAAAGTGACCGCCATCAAAGAGGCAAATGATCTTACGGTATTAGACCTGACTACATTGTTTGGCAAACTACAAGAGCATGAACAGGTACTCTTGAGTCTTGACCAACATGAAAGGAAAGAAAAGAAGGACAAAGTAAAGATGAGTGAAAAGAAGTCCATAGCTCTTAAGGCTTCTTCCTCGAAGTCTAAAGCAAAAGAGCAACGTGATTATTCTTCAAGCGACGACGAAGAAGAAGACATAAATGAGGACATGGGGCTGTTCGTTAAACGGTATAACCGGTACGTGAGAAAGAACGGCATCCAACATTCGGAGAAGAACCTGGTAAATTTCCGAAGGCAATCAAGGTTCTCCAAAGATGACAATCAAAAAGGCAAAAAGACTAGAGGAACGTGCTATAAATGTGGAAAGCCCGGTCACTACAAACCGGACTGTCCAATGAACAACAAGGGAAAAGAAATGGAACAATCGAAGTCACATAAGAGAGCATCAAAGCCTAGGAGGGCGTACATCGCATGGGAAAGCGACAGTGATTCTTCCTCCTCTAATGAAAGCTCTAGTGATGAAGAAGAGTCCGTGAATCTATGTCTCTCCGCAAATCAGAAAAAGAAAAAGAAACAGGTACGTCACTCTAGATATAATATGTCATCTAATATGTCTCATTCCGAATTACAAACCGCATTCGATGTTTTACACAAGGAAGCAACTGAAGCCTTTAAGAAACTTGCTTCTAATAGAAGAATTTTTACATATTTAGAGCACAAAGTCTTAGAGTCCGAAAAGAAATTAGAGGACCTTAAGGCTTCCATTGTGAAAGATAATGAATCGGATTGTAAGGACAATAGTAATCCTTTCAACTTTGGTTGTGATACTTGTCATATTTGGCAAGGTGAGGTTAGAAACCTTAAGGCCAAATTAGACAAGGCACTTGAACCTAAAATTACATTTGCAATTGATAAAAAGGATTTTAGAAAAAGTATGATAAACCCATATCAAAAATATGCATATGTAATTAGGGATCAAGCAAGTGAAAGTGATTCTAATGTCGACTTTGTATGCTTTTACTGTTGCAAGAAAGGCCACTCCATTGGTAAATGTCGATTTAGGAGATTTCTTGTTCCTAAAGGCATCTACCAATGGTTGCCCAAACGCAACCGTCTTGTCGCTAACCTATTAGGACCCAATATGCCATTGGGTACCTCCCTTTTCTAAGTTATATTTTGACAGGTGAAATGTGTCGAGTCCACCGAGAGAAGATGGGTTCTTGATAGTGGGTGCTCAAGGCACATGTCTGGAGACATATCCTTATTCATAGACTTCGTGGCTAAGAAGAAAGGGTATGTAACATACGGTGATAACAACCGCGGAGCGATACTAGGTAAAGGTAGTATAGGTAATCCCTCCTCTACTACAATTTCCGATGTGTTGCTTGTCGAAAACCTTAAACATAATCTCCTTAGCATTAGCCAATTATGCGACAAAGGTTACAATGTTTCCTTTTCAAAAGATTGCTGCAAAATTGTGCATGAAAGTGATAAGAAGAATGTGTTTATTGGTTTTAGAGTAAACAATGTGTATATGCTTGACTTGAATGTGGTATCCCCAACAAGCGATCAATGTCTCATATCTATGAGTGAAGACTCATGGCTATGGCATAGGCGCTTAGCGCATGTCAACTTTGACTTACTCAATAAGATTGTCTCAAAAGATCTAGTACTAGGACTTCCCAAAATTAAGTTCACCAAGGATCACCTTTGTGATGCTTGTCAAAAAGGAAAACAAACGAGGATCTCCTTTAAATCCAAAAAGATTATTTCAACAACGAGACCTCTTGAACTACTTCATATGGACTTGTTTGGGCCGTCTAGGATCAAAAGTCTAGGAGGAAACTATTACGGATTCGTAATAGTGGACGACTTTTCTAGGTTCTGTTGGACCATCTTCTTAGTGAGTAAAAGTGACACGTTTGCCGCTTTTGAGAGATTTGCCAAGCTCTCCCAAAATAAGTTAAATACAAACATTGTGTCAATAAGAAGTGACCACGGAGGTGAATTTGAAAATCATTTATTTGAAGAATATTGCGGTAACCATGGCATCGATCATAACTTCTCGGCTCCACGAACTCCTCAACAAAATGGGGTTGTGGAGCGTAAAAACAGAATTTTAGAAGAATTGGGAAGAACAATGATTAATGATAGTGGTTTACCAAAATACTTTTGGGCCGACGCCATTAGTACGGCATGTTATGTTTTGAATAGGGTACTCATCCGCCCCATTCTAAACAAAACTCCGTATGAACTTTTAAAAGGGCGAAAGCCTAATGTTTCTCACCTTCATGTTTTTGGATGCAAGTGCTTTGTATTAAACAATGGAAAGGAAAACTTGGGCAAGTTTGATTCAAAAGCCGATGAAGGCATTTTTCTAGGGTACTCGCAATCAAGTAAAGCATATAGGATTTATAATAAAAGATTACTAGCTGTTGAAGAGTCTGTGCACGTTACGTTTGATGAGTCCTATCCGAGAAATGTCGGAAAGGATAGTGTTGTTCATGGTGCAGGTACATCCACAGAAGACATACTCAAAGGTGGCGAAACGGGGATTGATCAACCCGATAGAGTCAAAATTGAGGAGGATAAGGATGCACACCATGAGGTAACTGAGGAAGCTCATCCGCCTACAAACGATGATCTCCCTCAAGCTTGGAAGTCGTGTAAAGATCATCCAATTGACAATATTCTCGGAGACATCACAAAGGGAGTCACCACTCGATCTAAGCTAAGTAACTTTTGTTATCACTTCGCTTTCGTTTCACAAATAGAGCCTAAAAACCCCAAAGAGGCCCTACTCGATGAGCACTGGTTTTTATCGATGCAAGAGGAACTAAATCAGTTTAAAAGAAACGAGGTATGGGACCTTGTCCCTCCTCCGCGAGGCCATCGAGTAATCGGCACCCGATGGGTGTTTAGGAACAAGTTGGACGAAAACGGGGTAATAACCCGTAATAAAGCGAGATTGGTCGCTCAAGGGTATAACCAAGAGGAAGGCATCGACTATGAGGAAACTTATGCGCCGGTTGCCCGACTCGAGGCTATACGCCTTTTACTCGCCTTTGCATGTGCAAAGGATTTTAAGTTATTTCAAATGGATGTTAAAAGTGCGTTCCTTAACGGTCACATAAATGAAGAAGTATATGTGTCTCAACCTCCCGGTTTTGAATCTCATGAATACCCTGAACATGTTTACAAGTTAAAAAGAGCTTTATATGGTCTCAAACAAGCTCCTAGAGCTTGGTATGAGCGACTAAGTAAGTTTTTACTTAATCAGGGATACTCACGAGGAAAGGTTGACACTACACTCTTCATTAAACGTCAAGGAAAGCACTTGATTTTGGTGCAAATCTATGTTGACGATATTATATTTGGATCCACTAACATGAATCTCGTGAGAGAGTTTTCTGACCTCATGCAGGGCGAATTCGAGATGAGTATGATGGGGGAGCTCACATACTTCCTCGGCCTGCAAATTAAACAACTCCAAGAAGGGACATTCGTGAGCCAAACAAAATATTGTTTGGACTTGATCAAGAGATTTGACATGGCAAAATCCAAGGCCATAGACACCCCAATGCCTACATGCGTAAATTTGGATAAAGATGAAAATGGCAAGGACGTAGAGGTAAAACGATATAGAGGTATGATTGGTTCACTTCTCTATCTTACTGCGTCACGTCCTGATATTATGTTTAGTGTGTGCATGTGTGCACGATACCAATCATGTCCCAAAGAATCCCACCTAAAAGCTGTTAAACGAATTCTTCGATACCTGTCAGGTACCCCGAAGTATGGATTGTGGTATTCTAAGGGTAGTGATTGCTCGTTGGTAGGTTACTCCGATTCCGACTTTGCCGGGTGCAAATCGGATAGGAAAAGCACTAGTGGTACATGTCATTTGTTTTCAAACTCCTTGGTTAGTTGGCATAGCAAGAAACAAGTTTCAGTTGCTTTATCAACGGCCGAGGCGGAATACGTTGCCGCTGGTAGTTGTTGTGCTCAAATTCTGTGGATTAAGCAACAACTACTAGATTTCAATCTTAAACTTGAACGTATTCCTATCCTATGTGACAACACTAGCGCTATTAACCTTACCAAAAATCCCGTATTACACTCTCGCACTAAACATATAGAAATTCGACACCATTTTCTTAGGGACCATGTTGAGAAAGGTGATGTTGTATTTGAACACGTTGACACTAAAAACCAACTAGCGGACATTTTCACAAAGCCGCTAGCAACGGAACCTTTCTTTCATATCCGCCGAGAACTTGGCATTCTCGACATTTCAGAGCGGGAGTCATAAATTGCTTACTCTATCTTATTTCATTTAAAACCATACTTTTGTACTTCTAACAAATTGACGTTTTTGCAAGTACAAGTATGTTGTTTATCAAGCTACTCCGGCATTAAGGTGATATTGTTCCATTTCTCTCTCTATCTCTCTCTAATAACTCTCATGATCAACAATTGTATCGTTTAACCTATGTTGCATATGTATGAAACTTTTTTTTGTATGATAAACTGTTTGGATGCAAATTGTTTTGTGGCATTTTAGGTAGGCATCAAATATGGCTTGATATGTGACATTAAGTGCAAATCTACATTTGTGCATCCGAACTGAGCTACACACCAAATCTGAACAGTTCAACTCTTTTTCAACAAGAATGAATGAAAGATTTGCAGCTTTCACAACTGCCCATGGATACCAAGAAACAGTCGTCTCTCGCAGCATCAATCGCCTGAATCAAGCAGTGGATTACCTCACTGATATGGCTGATCCATATCGTTATCCGTCTTCCTTTGATATGGGCAAGGGACAAGGATATTAGTCATTTGTTTTTGCATTTGCTCATTCTCCATGTTGTTTTTGTTATCATGTTCTGTTTTATCTCTCCTAAGTGCTCACTAATGTTTATTTTACAGTCTTGATTCCTATAAAATGTTATGACTTATGTGTCCTTAATCTGGTTTAATCTATTTTCAATATTTTGCTCATTGTCAATATTTTGTGTGGATATTGGTATATGATTACTTATAACCTGTTGAGTATTTTGTTAATTGTTAATATGCCAAAACTTTACCTTTCTCCATCTCTTTTTGATGTTGTCAAAGGGGGAGAAAAGACAAGTAGATTGTAGACCACAACAGCTATGACTGTAAAAGAAAGGGGGAGCTTACTACTATGTTAAAGATATCGCATGTTGTGTTCACCAAGCTTCGCACAGGTTTGTCATCATCAAAAAGGGGGAGAATGTGAGGGAAAACTGTCTCACAACATACGTTCTCAAGTTTCGATGATGACAAAGTACAACCTCGGATGAATCGGAGTCGTCATGCATACTTACGATGATGACAAAGTACAACCTCAGATGAATCAGAATCGTCATGCAATACTTAACATATTACATCATTCCTATATCCTTTTAAATCATCATATTTAATTGGCAATATATGTGACTAATGTTTGGTCGTGACAAGATGCACGAAACAACAAACATATTTATGTTTTTGCAGATTTTTGAACCATGAGCCGACCATACCGTCAGCACACAGTTTCATTCAGTTCACACGGGTCAGCGCATGGAACCATGCGTCGACCGCTGACTTGGCGCATGCAGGTTTAAGAATCAGACGGCTCAGCGCATGAAGATCATGCGTCGACCGCTGACTCGGCGCATGACAGTTTGAGTGTCACACGGCTCAGCGCACGCCGACCCTATGGTCGACCGTTCGCGCGCAGAAACAGAAATTCTGCTATGTTTCTTTGATCTGTCAACTGTCTGTTTTGTATATTACTATAAATAGCTGTCTTTTCAATTTTAACACAGAACATTTTTGAAAGCATTGTGAGAAAGTGTTCAGGTCAAGAAACGTGAAAGAGGTGCATCAGTGTTCTTCATCTTCATCGTTCAATCAACTCACAAATCCTCAAATTACAGATAATCAATTTTTTGCTGCGGTTTGTGGTTTGCTCGACGGTGATAAGGTTCGAACGCGTGATTGAAGATCCGGTTCGAGTGGAAGCTGGTGCAGGTGTTTCTTGGGAGAAAACCTTTGAGGTTTTACCTATCAAGACTACAGGTTTTGAAGGCTTTTGTTACGGAATCGTCGGTTCAACAATCAAGCGAGTGCGAAGGTGATTGATTAGCGGAAGGTTGATCAATCTAGTAGCTAGGGCGTTGAAAGGTTGAAGACGTTCCGGGTTCAATTTGGGTGTGTCTAATATCAGCCGTGCCGAAGGTTTGATCAACGGAAGAGTTGTCAATAAGGTGGCTGCAATCGGAGGTCATTCACATCAAATTGGAGGACTTGATTCATCTTGAATCAAGGGGCAAGAAGTGGTAGAAATTATCAGCAACATTAAGATTGTTTGTATCAATTGTCTATCGATTCTTGTGTATAACTATTCTACCAAACAGGTGATATCTATTCAATACATATCTCAATTCTCATTGTAGAATTGAGGGCAGACGTACCCCAACGCGAGGACGACTGGGGGAACTGCCTCATCAAATCTTGTGTTCCTTTATTTTCTGCATTTTCAATTTCAGCTTAAAAATTAAGTGATTCTAGAATAAGTGATTTTGTCAAATTGTAGTATTGATTGAGTGAGTTGGTGAAACACTGTTTTTTAACTACTAAGTACAATAGAAATACTGTACTAAGGCTTTTTCAATCACTCATTCAACACAAATATCATTTAAGGTATTTGTGCACACCAACTGTTCGACAAAAGTGCTGAACTAAAATTGCCTTAATTTTGCTGCTAGTTTTGTGCACACCAACTGTTCGACAAAAGTGCTGAACTAAAATTGCCTTAATTTTGCTGCTAGTTTTGTGCACACCAACTGTTCGACAAAAGTGCTGAACTAAAATTGCCTTAATTTTGCTGCTAGTTTTGGTGTAATTTTTGATCATTGGAATAAGGAAATAGTACGAGTGAATCACATCTGAGTTTTGCATAAAAGTGTGTAGTGATTTACTATCCGTTATCGTCTTAAATTCATCTGCTTGACGCATATCCGGCTCTCCAATAGTTGTTCGTTTTAGACTATATTTTCCAAGGCCGCTTCCGCATTTGAAAACAATTTTGAAAACCAATTTTATTGGTAGCGCCACTCAAATTTTTAAAAGGGATCTATTCAACCCCCCCTTCTAGATCCGTGCCTTAGTCTAACAGTTCCAATTCCCACAGAGTGGACCACTACTCCCTAAATTATCTGCCTCAAGGTCCATCATCTTCAGAGATAACCATTGGGATTCCACTTCTATAAAAAGGGAAGCAGGGGACTTCAGAAAGTGTGCTGCATTCATACCACGAAGTGCTGCCGAATTTACTTTCCAGAGCATTATTTTCCAGTTTTATTCTCATTTGTTTCTCTTTACCTTTCCTTATTCCCATTTCCGATCTTCTGTAATTTCTATTGTACTGTACGATCAAATTGGCACTAAAGACCAGAATCCTGCCAACATCTGTGGAGGATCTGCCCAAAGGCCAATTGGCATATTTACAGGTTTTCATTTTGATCGACTTCAGTTTTATTATAATGCAAATTATTATTTATTATTCTTATTTATATTTTATCTTTCCCAAATCCATGTCTAGCTAAACTTAGGTAATCGATATGTAGTAATAATTCGAATGGGATTTGATAACATTGGTTGAAAACTTTCTTTTCACAAAAGTAACCTATGGTCTGAGTGTTTAAAATTGATTCACTGAATAAACTTCGTCGCGAAAGCGAGAACTTATTTAAAAGTAGTTTTGCCACGAAAGTGGAAAATTAATTAAGATACGAACCAACAAGCGAAAGCTGCGGTAAGGTCAGATAGTAAACACTAGGCATTTGTTTTAATAACAGCGAAAGCACTTTAAAATGAATTAGAACTTAGAGATTTCCAAAAAATAATTTTAACCCCGAACGGAATACGAAAGTATACGTTTGACCCTTAGGATTATGATTAGCGTCAATAACCATCGTGAGGCGAGAGTCTTCAAATCTCCATTTTCTGCTTAAATAAACTTTGAAAATTATTTCATACACCAGTAACTTATCAAATCCCTGAAGAACACAATTACTACGTATCGATTTAATCAATTATAATTTAAATAGTATTCTTAGTTCCCTTTTAGTGACAATCTTATTCCCTTAAACATATTCTACCTAGCTAAACATAGTAACTCCCGAGAACACTAGTTTGATTACGAGTCCCTGTGGGATCGATATCTATTATTACTACGCGATAGACCGTGCACTTGCAGTTAGTTGTATTAGACATAGAAAGTCGCGATCAGTGAGGAAGAGGGAAATCATCCTTTGGGCTCGCCTTGTTCAAATCTCTATAATCAATGCACATCCTCACCTTACCGTCTTTTTTTGGTACAGGTACGATATTGGCGACCCAAGAAGGGTAAGTTGTAACAGCAAAAAAACCAGCGTCCCACTGTTTCTGTACTTCCTCTTTAATTTTCACAGCCATATCTGGTCGAGTTCTTCTGAGCTTCTGTTTGATCGGCGGACATTCCTCTCGCAATGGCAAACGATGAACCACCATATCAGTATCCAACCCAGGCATATCCTCGTAAGACCAAGCAAAGATATCACTATACTCTCGAAGCATCTCGATAAGCCTTTGCTTGATATCACTTTGTAGTGCAGCCCCTATCCGAACATTCCTGACACATTCCTCGGACCCCAAGTTAATGACTTCAATTTCCTCCTGATGAGGCAGAATAATTCTCTCTTCTTGTTTCAACATTCGAGTCAACTCTTCTGATAAGTCATTATCCTCAACAATCTCCTCTTCAGCCTGAAAGATCGGGTGCTCAAAGTTGAAGCGAGTCATAGGAGGTTCTTGGTCGGTGTTATCTGAAATTATGCGAGTCCTGCGAGAAAAATGGTTAAACGCTTCAAATGATATGCAAACAAAGCACATAACCACGTTGCCATTTTATTGCTAAAAATAAAAATAGAAAGACAAGGATCACAAAATTTGTAAGGAAAAACGCCTTTATTCAATGATTAACCAAAGCATACACATAAGCAAGTAGGCCCTGAAATAAAATCACTATGCCCCGGGTAAGACATAGGATTGTACAATAATTGGAAAACAAAGCATTACTGTTTCATTATCACTTGGATAACATCCTGGATTGACCAGTTGCATAAGTTCCGCCCTGGTACGCTGGGTCTGATCCAAGCATCCATATCGCAATCACTGTCTCCGTCTTCAGCATCAAACACAACATTGATTCTCTCGTAGCTGACTCCTCCAGGAGTAAACACAACCGGCCCTCTGAACCTCGGCGCGCTTCGTGAGGAAGATGACGATGAAGGGCGGTACCCCAACCCAAATTTGTCCTGCTTGACAGGAATATCCAGGATTTGACCCCACCTATTGGTCTCCCCGGTCTGCACCACCGCTTGGGCTTCCTTATACGAAGACATGGCCACCTCCGGCCCTTTGTTGCTCACATGAGCTTCATCCTTAATCTTCACTCCTTCGAAGGCTTGGCACAACGTCTCGTAGACTTCTCCGTCCACTTCGACGTATTTGAAGGATGATAAATGACTGACCAGAATGTCCTCTTCATCACACACAGTAACAATAATGCCATCAACCATATATTTCAGCTTTTGATGAAGCGTGTATGTTACAGCCCCGGTGGAATGAATCCACGGTCGTCCAAGCAGACAACTGTACGCTGGTTGAATGTCCATAATATAGAACACGGTATCAAATACTTCTAGACCCACTTGTATTGGCAACGTCAGTGCCCCAAACACAGACCTCCTAGTTCCATCAAACGCTTTTACTACCAGATCACTGGGCGTGCAAATTATTCCTCGAGTATCCAATTTCAACAGTGCCTTCTTAGGCAACACATTTAGGGATGAGCCGGTATCAACAAGAACATGGGACATGACGGTGCCCCTGCACTCAACTGAAATGTGCAAAGCATTATTATGGTCGCGACCTCTAGGTGTCAAGTCAAAATCAGTAAACCCCAAACCGTGCCCCACATTCACGTGTGCCATTACCCCTTCAAGTTGATTAACAGAAATCTCCTGGGGTATGAAGGACGTCTCAAGCACTTTCAACAGGGCGTTCCAGTGAGCCTCGGAACACATCAATAAAGACAGAATTGAGATTTTTAAAGGAGTTTGCTATAAATGATCAGCGATCTTGTAATCGCTCTTTCGAATTAGCCTCATAAACTCCTCCACGTCTTTATTCAACGGTTCTTTCTCCTTTTCTAGGGAAGGTCCACTCTCATTCACCTTGCTTTTACCCTTCACAATTCTTTCTGCTTCTACTCCTGGCGAAGTAAAGATTCTTTCATTACGGGTCATACCGCCCGCTCCTACCAGATTGTCAACTGATTCCACCAGCAGATCATCCAGATTAATTCTCTCACCATTACAATACACTTCCGCTCCATAAATCCAAGGGACGACCTTGGTGCTCTCATACGGAATGGGTTTTGCTTTAGTGATGGTGATAGTCGGCCGCTTGGCAGGCGCCGATATCGTGACAGACTTAAACGGTATCGTAACAGTGGCAATCTCACCCTGCTTTTCGACCATTGCTTCAACAGGCCCTTTTTCGGCAGCAATGCGATCAAATTGTAACGTACCCTCATCAATCAGACTCTGAATTCCGCTTTTCAAACTATCGCAACCCTCAGGCCGAGTTGAACAATCTACACAACCCTCATCACATCCGGGGTAAACTCCCCCTTTCAACAAACGGCTTTTCACGTAACCCAGAGGTGTCTTTAGTTCCTCCACATTCACAACCAGATCTAACTCTGCATCTGTCAGAATAGCGTTCGCTCCCGCCGCCCCATGCTTTGGCATTGGTTGTTATACAATATTGGGCCCTTCCGTACCGAAATTTATAGCAGTGCTATCAAGTAAATCTTGCACCTTGTGCTTGAAAGCCTGACAATTTTCAATATTATGACCGGGCGCCCCAGAATGAAATTCACAATGCTCATTAGCGTCATACCCATACGGAGGTGTGCCCGTCGGCGGGGCCAAGGTCCTTTTCTCAACCAATTGTAATCTCAACAAAGTCTGAAGAAGTTCAGCATACGATACTGGAGGTACATCAAATATCCTTTTCGGCTTTTAATTCTGAACTCTTCGTTGATTAGTATTATGCTGCCTCGACTACTGCTGAGGTTGTTGTTGCTGTTGTTGCGGTGCAGGGATTGTCACACTAGCAACTTGTTGCTGCATACGTCAGCTTTGACTCTTATTCTTCTTTCGAGCGCTGTACACTGAGTTAGTGTCTCCTTGTTTTTTACTACCAAAAGTCTTCTTACTACCTCCAGCTGAGGTTGATTCACCAGTCTGAATCTTACCAATCTTAATTCCATTCTCAATTCGCTCACCCATCAGAATCAAGTCAGAGAAATTGCTCATTGAACAGTTGAGAAGTTTATCGTAATACAACCCTGAAAACGTACCCACGAAGATATCTATCAACTCTCTCTCCACCATGGGTGGGTGTACCCTTGTAGCCAACTCGCGCCATCTCTGGGCGTATTCTTTGAAACATTCACCAGTCTTCTGAGAGATATTCTGCAATTGAACCCGATTCGGAGCAAGATCATTGTTATATTGGTAGTGTCTCACGAAAGCTTCTGCCAGCTCTTTCCAGCTTCCAACTTGAGTAGGTTCCAGTCCCATGTACCATTCCAATGAAGGCCCAGACAGACTATCCTGAAAGAAGTGCATTAACATCTTTTCATCGTTGGAGTAAGTAGACATTCTTCTGTAATAAGATCGCACGTGCACTCTGGGACACGTGTCTCCCTTGTATTTGTCAAACGCAGGAGCCTTAAACTTGAGTGGCACCCTCAGCCCCGAAACCAATCCCATGTTCGCCATATCCAATCCCACAGAATTTTGGTTGGCTATCCCTTTCATCTGCTCTTCTAGCATCTTGATCCTGCGATCATTTTCAGTAGGCCTCTCATAACCCATGCCTTGGTCAGAAAAAGCATCTTCTTGGCGGTCTTCACCCCAATAAGGACCCTCATTATCGTACCCAGCATACGCAGCGTTGCGACCATGACCATTCTAGAAAAACCTGGGGTCATACCTCAGATTACCGAGCTCTTAATTAGCAGCCGCTGGCCCAAAGCCAATATTGTAGGCACCCATTCCGTAACCATTGTTACTCACAGTTCCAAAACCCTGATTACCAAATCCAGCATTGGCACCACCAGCGTTACCAAAGCCCATATTCACACCAGCAAAGCCTGTATTGCCGTTGACCATATTCACACCGGTATTCCCAACACCAGCGTTGAGACCAGTATTACCATTGCCAACAACGTTCCCATTGGTTTCCAAGTTACCGTTCCCATTACCAGCATTCCCATTACCAGCCACGAGAATGTTCTCACCAGCGTCAAGACCGACCACTGGTATAGCATCACCAGCCTGAGGAGTTTCACCATGAGGACGATTAGCAGCCGTACCCCCATGTAGCACACCGTTGCTATCAACTCGTGCAATCAGAGGCTGCACGAGAGTCTGGAGCTGTTCTTGGCCTTTAGCCATGGTCTCCATCACCTTCATAAACTGAGCCATGCGGTCACGCATCTCCTGAATCTCTGCCTGCATCTGGTCCATGACTTTCTTACAGTTGCTTCTAGTTGAGTAACGATGAGTCCGGTGTTCGGCAATCTTGGAACCTGCATCAACAGAGGGTTAGGGAACACAGTACAAAGCACCGGCTATGCAAATGACTTATGCAAATGCAAACGTGTGTCTGTGTGTTAGGGAGATTTTTCCCCGGTTCGAGTGCCATAGTGTCAGTGCCGATAGCAAGAAGTCCGGATCTAGTCACTGAAATAACATCTCATATATATATGGGCCAACAAGGCAGCAATACAAAGTCAATGAATACATGGGACATCATTAGCATGACCTCAACCAACAAGCCTGGTGATGGTCAGCCTACAGCAGAAATCAGAAAGAACACAAAAGGTTACAAATATAATCAAGTGCGACAGCGGGCACGAAACTCCTCTAGCAACTCTTTTGTCTTCGGGTGGTCAGGACGAGTGAGTAACCCTTCGACGAGCAACTCTTTCTGCATAATAGTACACTGGAGACCTTCAACCGGATCTTCCCACGCTCTCTGGCCAAAGCACTCCTCTAACTTCCGCTTCTTGGACTCGAACACCTGCTTGTGATTCTTCATGTTAGCAAGGGCTTTGTTGAGCCTGTCTTCGGTGGCATATCGGCGAGTAGTTTCCTCATCGAACCTTTCCTCACTAGCCTTCACCTGAGCCTTCAGTTTGGAGATCTGCTGTTTCAGTTTATCCTCCCTCTCTTTGTTGTTGGCTATAGTGGCATCCCACTGCTGATTGAACTTGAATATTCTCCGGTATGATTCATCCAAGTGCTGCTTCTTGGTAGCCAGTACATCGCTGACAGATTTGAAGTCCAGACCCAAACGCTCACGATCAGCTATCTGCTTAGTCAAATCCGTGCCCAACCTGTTCACCAACTCTGTCTGCCTCTTGAAGGAGTGGACGACTTCACTTCTCTCGCTTCTAACCTGTGCCAACTCTTTCTTCAATTCTTCATTGGCTTTTTTCAGCTCTTCTCTTTCAGCTAACACCTGATTGTACTGCTGAATAGGCACGGTAGTAGGCTCTTCTACCACTGGAGGACATTCCTGATTAGCAGTTGGAAATGGCATCCCTATGGTCTCTGCCCGGCTCTTAACCCAGGTCACATACGGAGTGTAGGCTTGGCTATTACTTTTCCCCAACAATGACTTCCCTCGTCTACTGATATCATTCCAGGCATGCTGAAGCTTAAATAACATGTCCCCCTCTAGAAGACCGGTGAGGTACAGAGATTCCTGCACCTCTTCATCCTTTGGCGGAGCTCTCAAAGCATAAGCAAACTGTCTGACAAGTAGAGATGGATTATAGTTGATACAACCCTTTCTTCCAATCAAAGGCACATTCGGAAACCCACGGCAGCTGAATATAACCTCAGTACCCAACATATCTCTATCAAACCACACGATACTCTCTGCTGATAAACTCATCAATCGCTCGGACCACTCAGCTGTGGCTGCAGATGAAGCAAAGAGACCCTTCTTGGGTAGGTGACTATCAAACCATCTATAGAACAAGGGCACACAGCACGATACATTCTTACCCCTTCTGTTCTCGTTCTTGTAATGGATAGAATGATACACATCGCCAATCAAGGTAGGGACCAGATTCCCTGATGCAAAGATATGAAAGGCATCTAAGTCCATAAAATCAGGCATGTTAGGAAACAAAATGATACCATATATGCAGAGAGCAAGAATGGTGTTGAACACAATCCAACAACCGTCTTTAGCACATTGTTGGGCTTTCCCAACTAAGAACTGCAAAGAGAAACCAGGAACCCCGTTCCAACTAGACAAGATCAACCCAGAGGAATCCAGATGAAGAGAAAGAGCTAGATTAGCCAGTTTAGGCTCGGCATCCATATGAACAAATGACATCTGACTCTTGATAGACACACCTAACAATATAGCATACTCCTCTAATGTAGGTGCCAGAATGAAGTCCGGGAAAGTAAAGCATCTCAAAGGAGGATCATAGAACTGCAACAAGGTGTACAACCCATTCAACTCAAACCCAGAAGGTTTACGGACCAAACTGAGCAGCTTCCCATAAGACTTTTTGAATTCACCTCTCACAACGTCATCTTCTAAAGCAATCAAACTGGACAACTGAGCAGCCTCTAGAGTGGGGAGCTTATAGGCCACAGTCTTCCTCAGAGAACCCATAATAGCATAACAGCAGGCAAGAAAATACAGGAACCGGGGAATAATGTACCTGCAACACAGACACGCGTTAATGATATGCAAATGAGTATGCAAAATGCAAAATGAAAACATGCAACAGGGGATCAAGGTGGCTGCTGAGAAGACCAAAGCTCTGATCCAACACAATCAAAACTCTGCTCTAATAGCACAACCCTGAAGAGGACCAATAGATACACACTGTCGAGAACAACCATATCTCTAACGATAAGAACCTCTGAACCCAACAACACTGATTCACTGACAAGAAAACCAGGTAGTCTGAAGGCTAAGGTTTCCTGCAATAACCCGACCCCACTCATAGGTATGGACCTAAACTGCAGACAAGGTATGGCATCCTATACATTTCCCAGCGTCACAGACTTTCAAGAGCGATGATATGATACCCAAAAGGTGTGGCATCATCATCTCTTGAAGTGGCCTCACTCTCCTGAGTCACAAATGATCGGTCCCTAGAGTCGACAATCCTCCAAACCAACAACCTCTCAGACCCAAAGGGCCGAAAAAGAAGTCAACCGGGAGAACCTCGTCTGAGCGTGGATTTCATGAGACACTAGTGCCTGCAAAGCAAGCACGCGCCCACTAATTTCCACAACTAATGCTAAGTACACTCAAGCCTAGGTCTGGCTTCTCACTCATCAGAGCCCCTTCCCGCAACAGTACAATAATAATATACTGAAAATAAAATGCGGAAATTAAAGTGCAATAAAACCCAATAGGTAAACACCCAAGCGCTAGGAATGACTCGCATAGGGAACCGTTGGAGTCCCCAGCAGAGTCGCCAGCTGTCGCTACTGCGAAAAAACGAGGCCGACAAGACAGAAGAGTCGCCACCTCTCGTTATTTATCCCTCAGAACGGGAAAGGAAACGATCGGAAAAACATGACGAAGAGGTATAAGACAAGGTCATCGCAACCATTGTTTGGATTCGGGAGTTGGTTACGCAAGGGGAAGGTATTAGCACCCCTCACGTCCATCGTACTCGATGGGATCCACGCTTATGGTGTTTATCTGACGGGTTTGTTACATCTATCTACACTAAAGGTCTGGTCTAAAAAGAAAAGAAAATGACTCGGTAAAGCGTCGCACTTTATGTAACACCCTTCTAACCCCACATGAAAATACATAAATAATCAGAGTAAATTAACATGCTTTCACAAAAGGGCGTCACACATGATTTCAAAACATCAAAACCACCTGTCATGCTTTAAACACTCAAATAAAATAATCATGCTTTTCAAAGTTCACTTTGCATGTAGCAGCGGATTCAATTTATATTCATAATTCTTTTCACATAGCATTCATGTTCATCTCATAATTCAACAATACTTGGGCACTAAGGCCAACATCACAATATTTCGATACATTTAAAACACAACTTAAAATACATAAAATATCTCTAAAGCAAAAATCCAAACGATCCCCGTGTTACATAACCAGATCATGACTCGACCCAACATAATTAAAATACTAAACGACTGCACCAGCAGAGACCTCGCAACTACTAGCAGTACAACTCCAAGATACCTGCACGATGTCATAAAGGACATCATTCCAGCAGAAGGGTGAGAAATATTACCATAATAATCAAAGCACATAATCATATATAAATGCGCAAGTACAGAATACATACATTTCACATTTTCTCACCATAATGCATATTAACACAATAACCATGCACATAATATATATCCATAGCATCAAATACACATATTATACTCCTCACCACAATACCTCACATACCCACTAACATACATCGCAAAGCATATATGTATAAAACCAAGTATTTCATCATGCATACATTCGCAATTACAATTAATCCTCACAAACATACATGTTATGTTTCATTCATCACGAATCATATAACATACACCATCATGTTTAATCATCAATTCATTATTCAATATCTTTTTCAATTACTCAATCGCAACCTACAATTCAACAATTTATACTCACATGCATATTTCATATAACACTCATAACCATGCCATGTGACTCACTTAAAACTCACCCAATATCACCAATCCCCTTTTTAGGATTATGGGTATGTCACTTATACCCTACCAGGAATAACACCTCAGTTATTCTACCCCAGTAATTATTCCACTAGGAACCACACATTGCCATATTACCCCAGTGAGTACAAATCTTTCACATAAACATTATTATCTATATTAGTCTCATATTTACCAATCATTACCTATATACATGTACTATTATATTCTCAGGCATTATTCACAATTCATCACATACATTACACTGCATGTATATATATATATATATATATATATATATATATATATATATATATATATATATATATATATATATATATATATATACACACACACACACACACACACAACTAAGCATACTCATCAATCGTGCTTCTACAATTCACATCATTTTCACACAAACATTTATAATTATATTTATTCATACATCTCAATCATTCCATACATCGCAATGTATCCATATAAGTATCTATATATAAATAGAACATCAAGCATATACAATATGCATTCACCAATGTTTACATCAATCCATGTAAACCCACATATATATACATATCTTCAAGCATACTCACTCATGCCAGTATCGCAATTTGCGTTAGTTCACATAAACATACACAATATGTTTATATCATCACCATTTCACATAAACATTCACATACATGTTTATTTCACCAATGCATCATATAAAGATGAATTATGCAACTCATAGAGACCGACTCACGACTCTATGCAGATGCAAATGCGGTACCGACTCAATTCAGCAGGTTCAATTGAAGAACCAAATGGAACCATCGCTCGTTACCGAAGTAACTCCCCGTCGGGCCTGCGATGTTCACCTATTGCTCACATCCCACATGGGCACAGAATGTTTATGGATTGCTCACACCTCACATGGGCACACAATCCAAATGCTCACACCCCACAAGGGCACACAATTGTTCTGCAGATTCTACGCGGAATCAAATATAGACCATCGCTCACACCCCATATGGGCACACGATGTCTCTGCAGATCCTACACGGGATCAAATATAACCATCTCTCACACCCCACATGGGCACACGAGGTTCTGCAGATCCTACACGGGATCAAATATAACCATCGCTCATACCCCACATGGGCACACGAGGTTCTGCAGATCCTACACGGGATCAAATAACACAAATGCATATCATGATGCTTCACATGCAAACATGAATCAATCAACTATAAACCATCGCTCACACCCCACATGGGCACACGAGGTTTCTGCAGATCCTACGTGGGATCAATCAACACAAAATGCATACATGTTTACAAACATACTCATGCATCTATCACATTTCACTGCATACATTTATTATGCATTCACAACATATATATCATAATGCAAATATATATATTCATCATTTATTTCACACCATTTCATACATGGTTCTCATACAAAATGACTCAATCATTTATAGACCATCGCTCACACCCCACATGGGCACACGATGTCTCTGCAGATCCTACACGGGATCAATCAACACAAACTGCATACATATTCGCAAATATATTATCATGTATTCTTCACACATCAACACGTACAATCATCATGCACTCACAATGTGTATTATATTTATCATTCATCACAATTGCCAAGCATTTTTATTCAATTCTAAACAATGCATAATTTGCCCAAAGGCCACGATTCAAAATCATATTCATACACTAGGATTCACGCCTTATGGCTATCCACAACACAACAATTAATAACACACAAATTATCCTTACGAGACGAGACCGATCGCAACCAGACGCTCTAGCTACTATAAGCTCTTCTCACTCAAAATCATTAATCCCGACTAATCGGTAAAATAGACTAAAAGTTAGCTAAAAATAATATTTCTTTTAGGCCCCTAACACTGTGTTAATCGGTTAACGTATATGGTTAACCGATTAACACCTGAAAAACTCAGAAAAAACAGCTACGGGTTCGGGCTTAAAAGCCCCAAAAAGTCGCTGATTAAATAGTTTTCACCCGATTAAATACCTATCTATCCTTACTAATCATATACGGATATTTTAGGGTCATAAAACTCAACTTTCCCGACATTCGATTTCCACTCAAAATCTTAACCTCAATTTAACCGAAAATGGTGAAACTCATAATATCACCCGATTTTCGCCAAACTAGTTCCAATAATCTTAGTCTAACATGTCCCGACTAAGCTACGAAAGTTATTCTCGATTCTAACCGTCCGAACATCGGCTTCTATCGATTTCTATCATTTCAACCTAAATGGAAACAAGGTTGGAAAACAACCAAACTCATCCACACACATACACAATCATACACAATGATTAAGATAGTAAGATTTTACACCCTTACCTTAGATTAATCGAAGCCAGAGGATGTTCTTGATGATTCTCCAAGTTTTCCTCTTTTTCTCCTCTTTTCTCTTCTTCCTCTTTCTTTCTCTTTCTCTCTTTCTTTCCTTTTTCCTTCCACTTTCTCATATATATATTTCCCTTTATTTCTTTCCATTGAATTTCCTCTCTCAAAACATCTATCAATCCATTTAAATAATCATCTAATTATTCAAATAATTAGAAAAGTCCAAATAAATCAATTATTTAACACAAATAATTAATCATTGAAAATTGGGTTGTTACATTTTATGCCTACGTATTCCCGTCTGAAATGAGAAATCAGAGTCAACGTAGTTCGCCTAACTACGGGGGAAGGTTGCTCGCCAAGATATCGCATCTTGTGCCTACGTACTTTCGCACGGCGCGAAAGATCAGAGCAAACATAGTTCGGGACACGACGGAACACAAGTCTGTTCAACTGCTTTTTATCCAAGTAAAGTTAACAGACAGTTCCAGCAGTTAATGTTTGCAGCTCGACCATTGGAGACTTAGGCGTTTATCGTTTGCGGTAGAACCAGGAGTTAACAGAACTCTCCTCTTAAAAAAGGTTTTCCTGATTAAGGGTCCAAGAGGACAAAAAGAGTTTGATCTTTGTTTTATGTTTTTTAGAGAAGTATCTTTTATGGATGTTAGCAACTGATATCACACTAGAGACTATGACCTGAGAGTGAATGCGTCGCATGTCACCCAAAGGGTGCCATACTAAACATCCAGACTGTTGAAAAGAAACTCTCCAACAATCCTTTCTCAGATAGCTTAAGGCTCGTAACGTACAACATCAATTAACCTTTATTGCTATATTTTGATTTTGTTTGCAAATGAGAAGAGAAACGGACTCTCTACAGGGGAACTGACTTGATCCTACAGTTATCATACAATATTCGTCCTACGGTTGAGGTTAAAAGGGAAACTAACTAATGTTATCATGCATGGTTAGAACCCTAATGTCTGTCATAACTTCTCTTGAATGAGAGAAGTCAGAGTTCCTAGGGGAACATGGCAATAGAAACAACAGTAAACAGAAAAACTGTACAAGAAATTACTGTAAAGATGCACGCAATGCAAGTGAGGGAGGAAATACGTGTGGGGCAGAAGCCTCCACAAGCTCATCTCAACCTCAAGCCAGATATGAATAGCTGCAAACATAATAGGAGAAAGTAAATACAATCAAACAGACCACAAACCACACAGGCAAGGGAGCTGAGCTCTACCAAATACCAGCAAGCAAAGCCACATAGTAAAAATACAAGCAGAGGGAGAAACTCAACCTCTAATGCAATACAAACAAGGGGAGAAGCTCAACCCTTAGGATGCTCTTAGGCCTATGATCATCTACATGAAGCCTAAATCTAATGCAACACTCCAAGCAAATCACATCAATACAGTTGAACAAAAAGAAAACAGACAAACAGGGAAAACAAGCCAGCAATCTCCACAGCAGAGCAATCTTCTTGAAGCAATCCACTCCAAAGTCTGTAACTGTTCTTCAAGTCCACACCAGCTTCAAGAGAAGGAAAGGAATTTATGACAAACAATCAAACAAGCTTCTATCCTATGGAAGGAAATTGGGTGTTGGGAGACTAGGGTAAGTTCCACAGGAACTTATCCCAGGCACTCAACCAACAAAAAGATTTTTGGGGAAACCTAAAGGTTTGACTCCTTCAAGAGGTGTGCCATATTCCCCCTCACAGGAGGGACTGTGCTACCTCAAGAAGGTTCCTAAAGAGTAAAGAATGAGGGAATTTTAGGAGAATGGAGATGAGAAGCAAGGTAAGTTCCACAGGAACCTACCACAGACCCTCAACCAAATCCATTTCCTTTAGAGAGCTTGCTTAGGCTCAACTCCAATGTGAAAGGCAGGGAATTCCTCCACAGGAGGAATTATACTTACAATGAAGGATCCTAATTAAGCAAGGAATATTTGAAAGGGGAACTAATCCTTGAATCTCTAAAGAAACTCAAATGTTATCTCCTAATGATCACCTATGCTAAGGCCAATTTGCAAAACGGGGAACTAATGGGAAATTGCTCCTAAAAATTCTAAGGAAAATAATAAACCATCCTATATGTATCAACATGCTATGGTAGAAAAATCAGAGGTTAAACCTAAGTCAAAAGGCTCAAACTAAATCCCAAAGCTTCAAGGGAGCATTAAAGGAATTCACTAAAGAACACTCCTAAACAACTGCGCTAAAGTCCTATTCAAAATGATCTAAAAATCCTAACAAAAATCACATAGCAACATCAACATGCCTACAACCAGCGTACCAAATTTCAAGATCAAACTCAGAAGTATGGATGAGAAATAAAATGAACAAATTCAGCATACCATTATCACATTATTAAAAATACACTAAAAGAGAAAATATAAAATAAATGGAAAATGCATGGAAAATTAAAATAAAAAGCGTGATAAAATCCTAAACATCTCAATCTATATCCACAAATTTTTCCAGAATTTATTACCAACATTTACTATTTTTAATGAATTAAATCTAACAAGCATTAAAACAACAAAAATAAAGAAAAAGAAAGTAAAAAGAAATAACTGGGGAAGGGTGTAATCAGCAAGAAGCACAAGTGTTAATTCTCGCCTGGGCCCATGAATGGGGTGCGAATAGCGCATGGGCGCTAGGCCCAGTCTGAGTGTTAACTCAGCAAAAAAAAATCTAATGAAAATACGCCAGGGGGGTGCATTAAGCAAGGACTCTACGCACATTGCGTTTGGGCCTATTGGAGGGGGGCGTAGATAGTAGCAAGCCCAGCTGAATGAAATAACTAAACTAGCTTTCACAATTAAATGGAAAGACCACATGAGGGATCGAACGCACGCCCCTTAGGTACATACAGCGCGCTGAATGAGCTTGTGGTTTCACTAATTGAAACGACTGTGTTTTGGAAGGGGTTGACGTGGCGCGCCCATGGCTGTAGGATACAGTGACTTGGTCTTCCTTCTTCCTCATGCTTGAACAGTGGATATTATCTCTTCTTCGTTTCAAATTTCCTGCAAGTAACAAACTCACACGCAGACCAGCCGGCGACGACATCCTTCCGGCAACCTTCGGGCAACCCTATCTCTCTCAATACTCAACCAAACGCCATGGTTCTTGAACGAAAGTTGAGGGAAATTCCATGAGGATTACAAATATCCTATTCAATCATGCTAAAACCTCAAGACCAGAGAAATCTACATCCAAACCGAAAATGGATCGAAACCTAATTTGTCACTAAACCTCAATTTTACTATCCATAATCCATTTATACCTTAATTACAACCTAGCCACATGAATCTAAGATGCTAAAAACGCGTGAATTAAGAGAAAGTTTGAGAAATAGAAACCTGAGTTTGAGCTTCGAGTATGGTGGTTTCAAACCTCAATTCTCCTCCAACAAGTGCAGATAGCTTCAGTGATTGATGATAAATGTTTCTTGATAACCAATTCTTGATGAAACTCTCTGAATCTCCAAAACCGAAAATCCAATTTCAAGCTCTTTCACCAACTTGCTCCAATGGATTCTCTCTCTGTTCAGCTCCAATGAATCACCAACCTCTATCCAATTTTGTTTTTGAACATTTATAGAACACAAAGGAACCTTCTAGAGGCCCAGTCCAAGCCCAATCCAAAAAATCCAAAAATCCAATTTCTCCAAAAAATTTGAACATGCCATGCACAAATTTGGCTCAACAGCATGCATTGGAAGCTTCTAGCATCATACACAAAACACCTTGAATGAATTCAGCTTAGCTAGAGCCTTGAATTTGGCCTTATGACTGATTTGGGGAATGTAACTTATTTATGAAGAAACCTCATGAAATGCCATGAACCAAGTTTCAAAATGGAATTATAAAAATGCCAATCTTCTCAAAATATCATTTCTGATCAAAATGAGCCCTCATTTGACTTGTTTTGGACACTTACCAAATATTTTGGATTTTTCATCAAAAATGCCTTTGAATTTCTTCCTTTACAAACCACTTCAAGCCAATCTTTGATATGAGCCAAACCAATTCACTATGAGCTCTTGGTTAACCTAAAAACCATGTTTTGAGCAGGTTCCATGTTGAACAAAATTGCATTTGAGATGTGCAAGTTGGAGATTTTGACCTATAATTGAAAATGGCCTATAATCTCACTTTCCCAAAATACCCCTAACTTGTAAACCTCACAACTTGAGTTCTACAAATCAGATGGAAGAATTCTAATACAATTTGGAAAGATAAGATCATGAGTAACAACTTTCATGTTTACCAAAAGGTCAGATGAAACCTCCTTCTAGGTCAAAAATAGCTTGGAAGTCAGATGATTTTCACAGACAAATTTCAGATCCATTTGAGGACCTGTAACTTGTCTGACTCATAACTTGAGTTCTATAAATCAGATGAATGACTTCTAGTACTCAAATTAAAGCTATTAACATTCTATACAACATTCATGTGGAGGCCAAAGTCATATGAGGCTTGTAACTTGACTTACATGGCTTGGAAGTTTGGCACTAAACAGGGGATTTTACCCTAGGAACCCTGACTTAGCAACTCCAACCACTCTTGATTCTTCTCAACTTGATCTTGAAAAAACCTCTCATATGCCTCAACATATCATTTCATGATCTCAATGACCTAGAAGTAGGCTTTGATCTTCTTCAATTGCTCATTTTGGCCTAGGATTAACCAGATGAAACCCTAGTGACACCAACTTACATTGTGACTCTTGTACTTGCTACAAACATTTGACTGAGCTCTGTCTTGATCCTCTAGGAACTACATGAGCTCTATCCATATACTCTATACATTACCAAAGCTTTACAACCCTCTGATGATCTTCAAATGGCTCCAAGTTAGGAGATGAGCCCCATACAAGCACTCAAACTTCTCAAGAACTCAACCCTCTATCTGATGACCTTAGTAATTTCTTAAGCTTGAATAAAAACTCTAGCTAGGCTTCTCTTGACACATATCACACTTGATCCCCTTCTAAATGAAGGATGTTATGCTATGCAAATGTTAGAACAATGATATGCTATGCAGTGAAACATAAGCCAAGTGATAAAAAGGTTGGGCAAATTTTGGGGTGCAACAAATATCATCTACATATATTTAACAAATTAAAAGATCTTTCTTAAATGTTTTACAAAAGAGTGTTGTGTCCACTTTTCCTCTGATGAAATTTTTCTCCAGAAGAAAATTGCTTAATCTCTCATACCAAGCTCTGGGAGCTTGTTTTAAACCATAAAGAGATTTCTTTAGTTTGAAAACATGTTCTGGAAATTTTTCACTCTCAAAACCAGGAGGTTGGTGAACATAAACTTCTTCTTCTATAATACCATTTAGAAAGGCACTCTTAACATCCATCTGATATAAAGTGATGTTATTCTGTGCAGCAAAAGAAATGAGTAAACGAATAGACTTTAACCTTGCTACAAGAGCATAAGTCTCTGTATAATCAATTCCTTCTTGCTGACTATAACCTTGAGCAACAAGCCTTGCCTTATTTCTTTCAACTTCTCCTTTCTCATTAAGCTTGTTTCTGAAGACCAATTTAGTTCCAATTATGTTAAATCCTTTTGGTCTTGGAACTAAATCCCACACATCATTTCTTGTGAATTGATTGAGCTCTTCTTGCATGGCAATAATTCAGTCATTGTCTTGCAGAGCTTCATCCACAGAAGTTGGTTCAATAACTGACACTAACCCAAATAATGATGCTTCAAAAGATCTGAGGAAGGATCTTGTTCTAATAGGGTCATCCTTCTTTCTAATGATCACATCCTCTGGGTGAGAGGCCTTGATTCTGGAAGATGATCCTCTAACAGTTGATTCTTCATAAATGTTCAAGTTGTTCATCTGAGAAGCTAAAGGAATTGCATCTGGTGTTGCTTCAGGTTCCTTCACTTGAGCTTTGTCTGCCTCTGAGCCTTCAGAGTCTGTGAGAATTACTTCTCTATCTATAGAGCTTTCAACTTGCTTTGGCTTTTCAATGCCAAGCTTATCATCAAATCTAACATGAATAGATTCTTCCACAATCTGTGTTTCAGTATTGTATACTCTGTAGCCTTTAGAGCATTCAGAATACCCAAGCATGAAACACTTCTGTGCTTTAGAATCAAACTTGTTAAGATTCTCTTTAGTATTCAACATATAACAAATACATCCAAAAGGATGAAAATATGAAATGTTGGGATTTTTGTTCCTCCACAATTCATAGGGAGTCTTTTCCAGAAGAGGTCTTACAGACACTCTGTTCTAAATGTAACAGGCTGTGTTGATTGCTTCTGCCCAAAAATGCTTTGCCAGATTAGTCTCGTTGATCATGGTTCTGGCCATTTCTTGCAGAGTTCTATTTTTCCTCTCTACAACTCCATTTTGTTGTGGAGTTCTAGGACAGGAAAAATCATGAGCAATACCATTTTCATCAAAATATTTTTCAAAATATTTGTTTTCAAATTCACCACCATGATCACTTCTGACTTTAATAATTTTGAAATCTTTTTCATTCTGGACTTGTTTGCAGAAGTCAAAGAACACAGAATGTGACTCATCCTTGTGTTTTAGGAACTTTACCCATGTCCATATGATGTAGTCATCAACAATGACTAATCAATACTTCTTGCCTCTGATGGATGCAGTTTTCACTGGTCCAAACAGATCAATGTGAAGTAATTCTAATGGTCTTGAGGTTGAAACAACATTTTTAGATTTAAATGAAGATTTTGAAAACTTTCCTTTTTGACATGCTTCACAAAGAGCATCTGAGTTGAACTTCAGCTTAGGAAGTCCTCTGACCAGATTGAGTTTATTAATTTGAGATATACGTCTCATATTAATATGCCCCAATCTTCTGTGCCAGACCCATTGCTCATCATTAACAGACAAGAGGCATTTAACATTTTGAACTTTAAGTTCTGAAAGATTTATTTTGTAAATGTTGTTCTTCCTCTTTCCATTAAATAGGATTGAGCCATCCTTCTGACTAACAGCTTTCAACATTGTTGATTAAAGATTATATCATAACCATTGTCACTAAATTGACTTATGGACAATAGATTATGCTTTAATCCATCTACAAGAAGAACATTAGATATAGAGAGAAGGTTATCATTACCAATAGTACCAGAGCCAATGATTTTGCCCTTCTGATTCCCTCCAAACTTCACTTCTCCTCCATATTTAAGCTCCAGGCTTTGGAACATAAACCTTTCTCCCGTCATGTGATGTGAGCAGCCAGAGTCCAGGTACCATGACTAGTGTCTTGACTTTTCTGCTAAAAACATCTGCAATAGGGATAATCTTATCCTTAGGTACCCAGATCTTTTTGGGTCCTTTTTGGTTAGCTGCCTTGAAAGTTGGTCTGAACTTCTGTCTTTTTACAACAGTTTTGTTCTGACTTACTTTTGGCTTAAACACAGGAACATTCTGATCAGAATGTGTGTGTTTAATGTCATTCAGATGACCAAACTTGAAATGAAAGTATAAGGGAGTTTTCTTAATAACAAGTTTATCAACAAGCATTGGATTTAAATCCTTTCCAGAAGAAGATTCATATCCAATTCCTATCCTGTTATTTCTGCTAACCCCATAGATCATAGAAGCCATCTTGCTTCTGTCTATGCTTTTAGCAAGAAATTTCTGAAAGCTAAAGTCATATTCTTCTAAAATGTTTTTGCATTTAGACTTACTTTCAGATTCAGAGTTTTGTTGAGCTATTTCAAAATTGGCTTTCATTTTCAAATTATTTTCTTTTAGCTCAGCAATTTCTGATTTTAACAGATTATTCTCAGAGCCAAGATTGCACTTAAGCTTCTTGCATTTGAGCTTAATCTGATTATAATTTTTCAGGACTTCAGATAAAACTTTAATAAGCTCTTCCCTAGTGAGATCAGAAAGTACCTCTTCTGAGTCAGATTCAGAATCAGACTCAGATCCAGATGATTCTTCATTCTGATCTTCAATGCCTGCCATCAGAGCCATGTTGGCACATTCATCTTCAGATTCTGATAAGGATCTAGATTCATCAGAGTCATCCCAAGTTGCCATTAGAACCTTCTTCTTTTTATCAAACTTCCTCTTTGGCTTTTCTTTGAGAAGCTTTGGACATTCACTCTTGTAATGGCCAGGTTCTTTGCATTCAAAACAGACAACTTCCTTCTTTCCAGATCTTTTTGGTCCAGAGGACTCCTTGCGCTGATCTGGTCTTTTGAAGTTCTTGAACTTCCTTTGCTTGTGCTTCCAGAGTCTGTTGATTCTTTTAGACAACAAGGATAGTTCATCTTCTTCTTCAGAAGAAGATTCTTCAGAGCTTTCCTCTAACACCTGAAAAGCTTTCACAGATTTGTTAGATTTTAAGGCAATAGACTTACCTTTCTTTTTAGGCTCATCTTCCTCAAGTTCAATTTCATGACTCCTTAGTGAGCTGATTAGCTCCTCCAGAGTGATCTTGTTCAGATCCTTGGCAAGCTTCAGAGCAGTTACCATAGGTCTCCATCTGATAGGAAAGCTTCTGATGATCTTCTTCACATGATCAGCAGTTGAGTAGCCTTTGTCCAGAACTTTTAGACCAGCTGTAAGAATCTGGAATCTAGAGAACATAGTTTCTATGGACTCAGATTCTTCCATCTTAAAC
Organism: Lathyrus sativus; assembly: GCA_963859935.3. Classification (NCBI taxonomy): domain Eukaryota; kingdom Viridiplantae; phylum Streptophyta; class Magnoliopsida; order Fabales; family Fabaceae; genus Lathyrus; species Lathyrus sativus. Next base: position 469,117,782 of record OZ012741.1, on the reverse strand, counting down.
GCTTCATACTTCTGTATTAACGCCAGAGCCTTGGTCTCTTTTACTTGAAGGTTTCCTTCATGAGTCATCTTCAAGGACTCAAACATGTCAAATGCAGTTTCTCTATTTGTGATCTTTTCATACTCAGTGTGAGATATTGCATTTAACATTATTGTTCTAGCCTTGTGGTGATTTCTAAACTCCTTCTTTTGGGCTTCTATCATAGATTTTCTATATAATTTCTTGTCATTCCCATTAATGGGATGAACATACCCATCTATGACCAAGTCCCACAAATCAGCATCATAACCAAGGAAAAAACTTTTTATCCTGTCTTTCCAATAATCAAATTTCTCCCCATCAAACATAGGGGGTTTAGTGCTGATTCTGTCCCTTTCTTCATATCTATTGTTAATGTTAGATGTTGAACTATCAGCCATAATAACAACCAAATATATATCAAAGTTTTTCTCACTAGATCTTTTCTGTCACTGTGAAGTGGTAGCACACACAGAACCGGAGCTCTGATGCCAACTGAAGGTGAGAAAATACTTAGAAGGAGGGGTTGAATAAGTATGAAGAAAAACTTAGAAATAAAAACTCAAGTATTTTTATCCTGATTCGTTGAACTCAACTACTCCAGTCCACCCTATCAAGAGTGATTTGCCTTTCTCAAACAAGGACTTAATCCACTATTAAATCAATTGATTACAATAGTAAGCACTAAGAACAACTGTTCAAAGTCTTCTCAAGAACTACTGATCCTAACTGATCTTCTTAAGGTTCTTTACAATCAAATGTAATAATAATAATACAAGTGTTTAATTTGCTTCTAATAAAGCTTTATCACAACTGTGATTTTTCACTTAAGATGAAGAACAATGAAATAAATTCAGCAATGAGTATAAGTTGTATGAGAGCTTTTTAATGAATTCTTTCAAGTATTTCGTCAATTGAAGAAGATGAATGGAGTCTTGCTTTTATAGGCACAGAGGTCCATGAAGTCTTTTACGTTGAGAGCTGTGTACCAAAAAGGTCTGAGCCTTTTTGTCTTCACATCACATGACCTTTCCTAGAAGAAGAATGTACAGAAAAATCCTTTTTGTATGTGTTCTTGTGTCTAGCATAAATAAGGAAAGAGTCGTTTGGTTATTCCAACAGACATATCTTTGAATTCTTCTTCAATAAGTTTCAGCAAAGTATTAGAGCCTTGACTGATCAGAGCCTTCTAATATTGATCAGTTTGCTGAATCAGAGTCTTTGCAGCAAGTGTGCTTTCAGCTTGTAAATGTTCAGAGAAGAGTTTGGGTTCAGATCCTCAGTACTGGCAGTGTTAGTACTATCAGAGTCTTCTGAAGTAACTGTGCTTGAAACTCTTCATACAAAATTTCTCAATGCTTCAGATGCTTCTGGCTTCTGCTTCAGATCCTTCTGTAGACAGAACTCAGAATCTTCTGGAGGCACCGTTCAGAATCTTCTAACAGATGCTTCAGACGCTTCAGAGTCTTGCATAATTTTTATGTTCAGATCTAATTTGCTTCCAGAATGATATTCACTTTAATATTTGCAGCAAACATTCTTAAACATATTTTTAGAGTATATAATTCTTGAATACAAAATTTCATAATAGTCATCATCAAAACATAGAGATATTATTAAGAACCAATCTGTGTTCTAACACTTGACTTTTGAACCATCATTGCTACCATCAGTGCAATTCCTAACCTGTAGGAACCTGAATGCATAATATGAGTTAACTGAGCGTAGGACTGAAGTTCATCACGTAGATTTGAAGGTGAGAAAATACTTAGAAGGGGGGGGTTGAATAAGTATGACAGAAAATAATCAAAGATAAAAACACAAGTATTTTTATCCTGGTTCGTTGAACTCAACTACTCCAGTCCACCCTTTTCAAGAGTGATTTGCCTTTCTCAACAAGGACTTAATCCACTATTCAAATCAACTGATTACAAATAGCACACCTAAGAACAACTGTTCTTAGTCTTCTTAAGAGCTACTGATCTAACCTAGATCCTCTTAAGGAAAACTTCCTTTACAAATTAATGTAATACAATGAAAGAGTAATAAATGCTTCTATGAAAGCTATAAACACAACTGTGTTATATCTCTAAGTTTAGAACAGTGTATGAACAGCAAAGAATATGAGAGCTTGAGAGATTTTCGCGTGAGAGAAGATTTTCAATATTAGTCTTAATTCAGCACTTGAAGAATGAGCTATGATGTCCTTTATATAGCCACTTGAATATTGGAGAGAATATTTTACCGTTAGAGAAGATATTTCCAATATCAAAATAGTACTGTCCTTTGTACTATTGCAGCAGAGAGACGGCGCACAAATAGTGGGTGTAGCAATTGTCTGCTGAGCTGTGATTATACCATATATGGAATGTACCAGAGGAATAATATTCTTGCAGAGAATTTTGTCTATCCCAATTAAGGAAAGATTTGCTGGCATATTCCAACGGATATTTTAAAATAATCTTCTTCAAATAATTCTTCAGATAGTTCAGATCAACAATCAATATCAGAGTCTTCAGTCTTCAGAACCTTCTGGAAACTTCAGAGCATAAGATGTTCTTCAGATGTTGATGAATCAGAGTCTGGTGCAGCTGTGTGCTTGAAGCGTAACATGCTCTTAGATCAGAGTCTTCACTCAGATCAGAGTCTTCTCTCATTCAGAGTCTCTTCACTCAGAGTCTTCATTAATTCAGATTCTTGATAATACATGCAGCGTGTTGTATCTTCAGAATCTTGATGACTAAGCTCTTATACTTCAGATTCTTCTAATCTTCAGATACTCTTGAGCCATTCAGAATTCATTGTTCACATCAAATTTGCTCTTTAAGATCAAAATCTTTTGTGCCTGTAGAAGACAGTTTAGAACAAATTTAGAGAGTATAATTCTTGTATACAAATTATCATTAATGTTATCATCAAAACATAGAGGTATTACTAAGACACAATCTGTGCTCTTACAATCTCCCCCTTTTTGATGATGACAAAACATGAGCAATTTGTTCAATAAAAAATGAATTAAAATTACTCCCCCTGAGATTAACAATCTCCCCCTGAAATGAATACTCTAATGGAATTAGATACTTCCCTTTCTGGTTGAGTACATTTCAGATTCAGAGCCTGATTTCATTTCAGATTCAGAGCCTGATTGCATTTCGGGTTCAGAGCCTGATTAACATCCTGATTGAAGCCTGGTTGAAAAATCCTGGTTGACATATGTTTGACTTCTAGAGTCAAAGCTTGATGCCATATTAAAGCTTGATGCCAAAGCTTGATGTCATATTAAAGCTTGATGACAGATGAACAACTTCAGAACACTTGGTTGTTTATCTTGCCATATCCTGTCTTGAGTTATCTTTTAGATCATAGTACTCAAGGTTAGATATCAGAGTCTGGTCTTTAGATATCAGAGTCTGGTTTACTCAGATTTAGCTATTTTTGATCAGGTTCTGAAAAGATAGATCTCAGGAAAAACTTCAATGAATTTTGTCAGAGTCTGGTTAGATTAATTTGTCAGAGTCTGATTAGATTCAAAGAATGTTAGTAACATGTCTGACTTAGTTCAGATAATTGCTTATAGATTTGAACAATCAGATTCTATTTTGTTTCTCCCCCTTTTTGTCATAATCAAAAAGAATTTTAAAAGACAGTAAAGATGCAGAAGAAACACATATTCAGATAAGCAAACAGATCATTTTCATTAAGTCAAAAGAACAAAACATATCAGAAGACAATCAAAACAAAGCAAAACAAGAAGAACTTGTGCAAAACATCAGGTAGGTTTAGCAGATGAGGCTTGTTGAGAAGCAATGAGGTGCAGCAGTGCTGTAATCCTTTCTGAGTTCTCATCTTGCTTAGCCATCCAAGTTTTCATCTCTTCATTTGTCTTCTTTTGATCAACCATGAAATCCTTTAGTTCTTTGACATCCTTCTGAAGATCTGTAGATACTGAGATAGAAGATTCTGGAGCAGTGGATTCTGAAACAATCTGAGTGACATCATGTGCAGGAATTTCTGGAGGTGGAGGAGCTTCTAGAAGAAGAATAGGAGGAGGGTTTTTCTTAATCCGTTTTTGACATGCAGCAAACCTTACTTTTGACAATCTAAGACATTGAGTCCTGATTTTCAAAGCCTCCCTATTCAATCTGTAAAGATATTTCTTCCAAACAGCATTAGCAGCCTCTTTGTCCATAGTAGTCATGCACACATCCATAATGTCAGCAAAGTCTGAGACATTATCCTTCTCAAAATCTCTTAACATAGTATAAACACTTGATCCCAATTCTGCTTCATCAGGGATTCTGGGTTGGGTTGGTTGTGTTTGTGGTGTTTGTTTAGAAGGTTGAGGTTGTGAGGATGGATGTTCAGATGTTTGAGGTTCAGATGTTTGTTGGTTGATTTGTGGTTCAGAAGTTTGTTGGTTGGTTGGTTCAGAAGTTTGTTGGTTGGTTGGTTCAGATGTTGGTTGTGGTTCAGATGTTGGTTGTGGTTCAGATGTTGGTTGTGGAGTGTTTTGGATTTGAGTTGGGGAATTTTGTGGAGAGGGTGGATGTTCAGAAGTGGGAGATTTAAAAAGTTGTTTCCAAACACTCTCAGTACGAGGTTGTTTGAGATCATTCAAACATTCATTAATGAAACCAGATGATTCATTATCAGATGATGTATCAGATTGGTTAGATTTTTCAGAAGTTGAAGATAAAATGATAGAACGGTTTAAGGGTGTGATATCTAAAATCTCATTAGGATCAATGGGATTTTCAGGTTGGTCAGAGTGTTCAGGGTGAACATCCTCTGGAATGGTAGATTCTGGGATGGTGTTTTGAGGTTGTGGTGTTGTTTGTTGGGTTTGTTTGGATTGTGGTGTTTGAATGTTTGTTGGTTGTGGTGTATGAGTCTCAGATGGTCTAGATCTTTTAAATATGAGGGGTGAATCAGATGGTGTGGGGGTAGCAGAATGATGAACAGGATTAGAATCAGTGTTAAATACCTGTTTCAGAGTATCTCTTATCTCTTCAAAAGTTGCTGCAGGAGGATCTTGTTGAACCTTCTTCAGCTTCTTTCTTTTCTTCTTCTTCTCAGCATCTGAATGCTTTCTTTTCTTCTGATGACCTTCTTTATCAGCTTTTCTCTTGCGTCTTCTTTCCCTTGTCAGATCAGGAAGAACTTGGCCTTCCTTCTGCACAAGATTTGCAGGAATCTCAACACCATCTCTAATGCATCGAGCAACATACTCAGCAATAAGCTCTCTGGGTTCATCTGAGGTGAATAAAGGAAAATCTTCAACAGGAATTCTTCTCCCCCTAACTTCTTCAGAGTTAGTTTTCCTTGGTTTCTCAGATAAATCTTCAACCAGTTTCATTCTTCTCAGAGTTAAACCATTAATTTCAGAGCCAATGATAAAATTCAGATCTTCTGTCAGCCCAGCCTCTTGCAAATGCGCCACAAGTTGGTTTTCTGTCAGAATATCTGAAATCAGTCTTCCCATAGGGATCCATGTTCTGACTCTTCCAGTTTTATCTCTGGCAGTTTCCCTTGTTTCCTTGACGTGAGATACCAGATGATTAAACAACAGATATGGAAGATCAATCTGAATGTTTTGGTGTAAACAATACATGAAGTAAAGTTGTTCAGCATTAACATAGTCAGATGAGTTTGAAGAGGGTCTATGAAATATGGTGTTCAAGAAAATCTTAGCCCAAATCTTGTAAGTGGGTTTCAAAAACTTAACCTTCTTACAAGGTTCACCAGTAGTGCAGATTTCTTGACAAACATCTTTCAGGTCTTCACGCGCAGAAGACAGAGAGGTTACTCCATCAGTTGCCGTGAAACCTATGAGTTTCCTGATCAGATTTTCAGTGATAACAATCTTCTTACCCAGCACAGAAGAATGAACGAACTTTGGAGTAGCGAATGCATGGATCCAAAACTCCTTCACTAACTTTGGATATACAGGACCCATAAGCCTATCAAAGTAACCGTCCCAGCCTTGTGCTTTGATTGAAGGAATCAGATCAAACCCATTTTCAGCAAGATCTTCCAAATCCACGAAACTTTCACATAGCACTTCTAGTGAATCAACAGGAGTCAGGAGAGTGCGTACTGGTTCAATGATAGTGGTAGAATCTTTGGTAGTAACTGCTTTTGAAGTGGATGCCATTGTTGATGATGAAGAAGGAGATGACGGTTTCTGGGTTCGTTTAGGGTTTGCGAAGAGAGAGAACAACAAGCAAAAACGCATATGTGTTTGAGAATGTGAAAAGTGTGAATGTGTTAAGAGAGTGGTTTATATAGAAAAATAAAACACGCATGGGAAACACAACAGACATACATAGGACACATACGCACGTTTGCATTTAATGAAAAGTAATCATTTTTAATTATGATATGACATTTGGGGGGAAAATCAAGACAGATTGAGATTTTCAAAGCAATACCTTAAACGTCATAATCAGTAGGTGTACTCCATCTTTTCAGATTCTGAGTGACACGTGTTTGCTTTGCATGTGATTCTGTAACTCTTAAGAAATGAAACGTTTTCAGATTTCAGATCCTCTGAGATGGTCAATACAGAGTTTCACAAAAAATAAATCACAGATAAATTAAACAAGCAAAACAGATGAAATACTTCAGAGTGTTAAACACTTAGCATCTGAGAAGGTGACTCTGAGAAATATTACTCTGGACAAAAATCCATACAAATATTTTTCAGAATAAACTTAAACCTATCTTCAGCAAGGGGTTTTGTGAAAATATCTGCCCATTGATGATCTGTATCAACAAAGGCTAAATTTATTACACCCTTCTGAACATAGTCTCTGATGAAATGATGTTTAATCTCTATATGTTTGGCCTTAGAGTGTAAAATTGGATTTTTGGATAAACATATAGCTGAAGTATTGTCACAGAAGATAGAAAGATTACTCTCATAGATTTGATAATCTTCTAGTTGACTCTTCATCCAGAGCATCTGAGTGGAACACCCAGCAGCAACAATGTATTCTGCCTCTGTGGTTGATAGTGCAATTGTTGGTTGCTTCTTGCTGTACCATGAGATCAGATGACTTCCAAGAAACTGACAGCTTCCAGAAGTACTTTTGCGCTCAACTCTATCTCCAGCATAGTCAGCATCACAGAATCCAACTAGTGAATATTTGTCAGATCTTCTGTAACACAAACCAACATTAGCAGTACCTTTCAGATACCTTAGAATCCTCTTAACAGCAGTTAAGTGAGATTCTCTAGGATCTGATTGGAATCTAGCACATAAACAAACACTAAACAGAATGTCTGGTCTAGAAGCAGTCAAATAAAGAAGAGATCCTATCATACCTCTGTAGAGTTTCTGATCTACCTTCTTACTTACCTCTTCCTTACCTAGAGTGCTTGTAGGATGCATTGGAGTCTTTGCCATTTTGCTATCCAGCATGTTAAACTTCTTCAGAAGCTCTTTAACATACTTGGTCTGATGTATGTAGGTGCACTCTGGAGTCTGATTTACTTGGATTCCCAGAAAGAATTTCAGTTCTCCCATCATGCTCATCTCAAATTCTTCCTGCATACATTTAGCAAACTCCTTTCCAAGCATAATATTTGTTGATCCAAAAATAATATCATCTACATAAATTTGACAAATCAACAAATCTTTCTTAATGGTTTTACAAAATAGTGTGGTATCCACTTTTCCTCTGATGAAATTTTTCTTCAGAAGAAAATTACTCAACCTCTCATACCAAGCTCTGGGAGCTTGTTTTAGTCCATAAAGAGATTTTTTCAGTTTGTAAACATGATCTGGAAAATTTTCATTTTCAAAACCAGGAGGTTGGTGGACATACACTTCTTCTTCTATAATTCCATTAAGAAAAGCACTTTTAACATCCATCTGATAAAGAGTGATGTTATGTTGTGCAGCAAATGAAATAAGCACGCGTATAGACTCTAACCTTGCAACAGGAGCATATGTTTCTGTGTAGTCTATGCCTTCTTGTTGACTGTAGCCTTGAGCAACCAGTCTTGCTTTGTTCCTTTCAACTTCTCCTTTTTCATTCAGTTTATTTCTGAAAACCCATTTTGTTCCAATAACATTGAAACCTTTAGGTCTTGGAACCAGATCCCAGACTTCATTCCTTGTGAATTGATTCAGCTCCTCTTGCATAGCTAAAATCCATTCATTATCTTCCAGAGCCTCATCAACAGATGATGGTTCTATAATTGACACTAAGCCACAGAAGGAAGATTCAGAAGTTCTGAGAAATGCTCTTGTCCTTATTGGATCATCTTTCTTTCCAATTATCACATCCTCTGGATGAGAAGCTTTCATTCTGGAAGAAGATCCTCTGACTGTTGGTCTTTCAGAAATATGCAGATTGTCAAGTTGGGAAGTTAGAGGCGTAGCATCTGGGTATTCTTCAGAGTCTTTGTCTTTAGTCTTGTTTGCCTCTGAGCCTTCAGAGTCTGTGAGAATAACTTCTCTATCTGCAAAACTTTCAACTTGCTTTGGCTTTTCAGAGCCAAGCTTATCATCAAATCTAACATGAATAGATTCTTCCACAATCTGTGTTTCAGTATTGAATACTCTGTAGCCTTTAGAGCGTTCAGAATAACCAAGCATGAAACACTTCTGTGCTTTGGAATCAAACTTGTTTAGATGATCTTTAGTGTTAAGCATATAACAAATACATCCAAATGGATGAAAATAAGCAATGTTGGGCTTTCTGTTTCTCCACAATTCATAGGGAGTCTTTTCCAGAAGAGGTCTTACAGACACTCTGTTCTGAATATAACATGCTGTATTTATTGCTTCTGCCCAAAAGTGTTTTGCCAGATTTGTCTCATTGATCATGGTTCTGGCCATTTCTTGCAATGTTCTATTTTTCCTTTCTACAACTCCATTTTGTTGTGGAGTTCTAGGACAGGAGAAATCATGTGCAATTCCTTTTTCAGAAAAATATTTTTCAAAATATTTGTTTTCAAATTCGCCACCATGATCACTTCTGACTTTAATAATTTTGCATTCTTTTTCAGTCTGGACTTGATTGCAGAAGTCAATGAACACAGAATGAGACTCATCCTTGTGTTTTAGAAACTTTACCCATGTCCATCTGCTGTAGTCATCTACAATGACTAACCCATACTTCTTGCCTCTGATGGATGCAGTTTTCACTGGTCCAAACAGATCAATATGAAGTAATTCCAATGGTCTAGAGGTGGAAACAACATTTTTTGGTTTAAAATGAGATTTTGAAAATTTACCCTTTTGACATGCGCCACACAGAGCATCTGAATTGAACTTCAGATTAGGGAGTCCTCTGACCAGATTGAGTTTATTAATCTGAGATATACGTCTCATATTAATATGTCCCAATCTTCTATGCCAGACCCATTGCTCATCATTCACAGATAAAAGGCATTTTACATTTTGAACTTTAAGTTCTGAAAGGTTAATTTTGTAAATGTTGTTTTTCCTCTTTCCACTGAACAGGATAGAGCCATTCTTTTGACATACAGCTTTGCAACATTTTTGATTAAAGATGATATCATAACCATTGTCACTTAATTGACTTATGGACAATAGATTATGTTTCAATCCTTCAACTAACAGAACATTAGAAATAGAGGGTAGGTTACCATTACCTATTGTACCAGAGCCAATGATCTTGCCCCTCTGGTTCCCTCCGAATTTCACGTCCCCTCCAGATCTAAGTTCCAGGCTTTGGAACATAGACCTTTCGCCCGTCATATGTCGTGAGCATCCAGAGTCCAGGTACCATGATTGGTGTCTGGATTTTGCTGCTAAGGATATCTGCAACAGGTATTATTTTGCTTTTAGGTACCCAGATCTTCTTGGGTCCTTTGGGGTTAGATGTTCTGTGGTTTTGCCTAAACTTCTGTTTTTCAACATAGTGTTTATTCTGGCTAACCCTTGGCTTAAACACATAAGTACTCTTTTCAGAGCTTGTATGTTTAATATCATTCAGATGACCAAACTTGAAATGAGAATACAAAGGAGTCTTCTTGATGAAGAGTTTATCAACAGACTTTGGATTGCTTCCAGAGGAGGATTCACATCCAATGCCTCTTCTGTTGTTCCCACTAACACCATAGATCATAGAAGCCATTTTGCTTCTGTCTATGCTTTTAGTGAGAAATCTTCTAAAACTGGAGTCATATTTTTCTAAAATATTTTCACTAGACTCTGTTTCAGTATCAGATTCTTGTTGAGTTGTTTCTAAATCATTTTTGAGTTTTAAATTTATTTCTTTCTGCTCAACAAGTTCTGTTCTCAGAAGATTAATCTCAGATTCAAGATTGCTTTTCAGCTTCTTGTATTTGAGTTTAATCTTGCTGTAGCTTTCCAACATGTCAGATAAACTTTCAACAAGTTCAGCTCTGGAGAGTTCAGAAAATACCTCTTCAGAGTCAGAGTCTGATTCTGACTCAGATTCAGATGATGACGTTCCTTCATCTTGATCATCTGTGTTGGCCATCAGCGCAACATTTGCACATTCTTCCTCAGATTCAGAAGATGATTCAGATTCATCTGAGTCATCCCATGTAGCCATCAGAACCTTTTTCTTTTTATCAAACTTCCTTTTGGGTTTTTCCTTTTGAAGTTTGGGACATTCACTCTTGTAGTGTCCAGGTTCTTTACATTCAAAGCAAGTGATCTCTTTCTTGCCAGATCTTCTGTGTCCAGAAGATTCTTTCTTTTGATCAGATCTTTTGAAGTTGTTGAACTTCTTCCCTTTGTGCTTCCAGAGTTTGTTGATCCTTCTGGACAGCATTGATAGTTCATCTTCTTCTTCAGAAGAAGATTCCTCAAAGCTTTCTTCATTAACCTGCAAGGCTTTAACAGATTTGTTAGATTTAAAAGCTAAGGATTTACCTTTATCTTTCTTCTGGGGTTCATCTTCCTCCAGCTCAATCTCATGACTTCTCAAAGAACTGATGAGTTCTTCTAATGAGATTTTGTTCAGATCCTTGGCCAGCTTCAATGCAGTCACCATAGGTCTCCATCTGGTAGGAAGACTTCTGATGATCTTCTTGACATGATCAGATGTTGAGTAGCCCTTGTCCAGAACTTTCAACCCAGCTGTTAGAATCTGAAATCTGGAAAACATAGTCTCAATGTTCTCAGATTCTTCCATTTTGAACGCTTCATACTTCTGTATCAGCGCCAGAGCCTTTGTTTCTTTCACCTGAGAATTTCCCTCATGAGTCATTTTGAGAGACTCAAACATATCATGAGCAGTTTCTCTGTTGGTAATCTTCTCGTACTCTGTATGAGAGATTGCATTCAGAAGTATGGTTCTGGCTTTGTGATGATTCTTGAATTCTTTCTTCTGCTCCTCAGTCATTGATTTTCTATCAATCTTTTTGCCATCCTTAGTAGGATGTTCATACCCATCAATGACTAAATCCCAGAGATCAGCATCATACCCCAAGAAAAAACTTTCAAGTCTATCCTTCCAATAATCAAATTTTTCTCCATCAAACATTGGAGGTTTGGTGCTGATTCTGTCTCCTTCATATTTGTTGCTTGATGTAGGAATATCACCCATATTAGCAACCAAATAAATAACAGAGTATTTTTCTCACTGGATCTTTATCTGTCACGGTTAAGCGAATGCACACTCAGAACCGGAGCTCTGATGCCAACTGAAGGTGAGAAAATACTTAGAAGGGGGGGGTTGAATAAGTATGACAGAAAATAATCAAAGATAAAACACAAGTATTTTTATCCTGGTTCGTTGAACTCAACTACTCCAGTCCACCCTTTTCAAGAGTGATTTGCCTTTCTCAACAAGGACTTAATCCACTATTCAAATCAACTGATTACAAATAGCACACCTAAGAACAACTGTTCTTAGTCTTCTTAAGAGCTACTGATCTAACCTAGATCCTCTTAAGGAAAACTTCCTTTACAAATTAATGTAATACAATGAAAGAGTAATAAATGCTTCTATGAAAGCTATAAACACAACTGTGTTATATCTCTAAGTTTAGAACAGTGTATGAACAGCAAAGAATATGAGAGCTTGAGAGATTTTCGCGTGAGAGAAGATTTTCAATATTAGTCTTAATTCAGCACTTGAAGAATGAGCTATGATGTCCTTTATATAGCCACTTGAATATTGGAGAGAATATTTTACCGTTAGAGAAGATATTTCCAATATCAAAATAGTACTGTCCTTTGTACTATTGCAGCAGAGAGACGGCGCACAAATAGTGGGTGTAGCAATTGTCTGCTGAGCTGTGATTATACCATATATGGAATGTACCAGAGGAATAATATTCTTGCAGAGAATTTTGTCTATCCCAATTAAGGAAAGATTTGCTGGCATATTCCAACGGATATTTTAAAATAATCTTCTTCAAATAATTCTTCAGATAGTTCAGATCAACAATCAATATCAGAGTCTTCAGTCTTCAGAACCTTCTGGAAACTTCAGAGCATAAGATGTTCTTCAGATGTTGATGAATCAGAGTCTGGTGCAGCTGTGTGCTTGAAGCGTAACATGCTCTTAGATCAGAGTCTTCACTCAGATCAGAGTCTTCTCTCATTCAGAGTCTCTTCACTCAGAGTCTTCATTAATTCAGATTCTTGATAATACATGCAGCGTGTTGTATCTTCAGAATCTTGATGACTAAGCTCTTATACTTCAGATTCTTCTAATCTTCAGATACTCTTGAGCCATTCAGAATTCATTGTTCACATCAAATTTGCTCTTTAAGATCAAAATCTTTTGTGCCTGTAGAAGACAGTTTAGAACAAATTTAGAGAGTATAATTCTTGTATACAAATTATCATTAATGTTATCATCAAAACATAGAGGTATTACTAAGACACAATCTGTGCTCTTACAAGATTGGGTGGGTACAAATAATCTTGAGCCTTTATCCTTTGTTTCTTAAACTGTGAACCAGACCATGTTACAACCCTCAAAAGACCTAATTGAAGCAAGGATATTTTGAAAGCATACTACAGCAAGGTTGCGTAACCTGACTCCTAAAGATCTTTGCGAATCATTTATTTTGGCAATACACTTTTGTTTAAACTTTAAGCGTCTAGAACCGTCGTGTTCTGACCGGCGACTCATTTATTTTTCACCTTTTAAAAATAATTTTGATTTCAAAAGTTGTGTGAACTCTGCATTACCGTGTTGGTATGAATATTTTTGTCTATAAACTGGCTTTCATCTAAGGAATTTTTAAACAAACGAGAAACTTGGTCGGTGATCCTCTCAGGGGCAAGTTCATCTTACATCAAAATTTGGTTTATCCTTAGTATTTTTTTCAAGACTCAGATTGGGGTAAGCCTCCGAAGGCACAGTAAAACAGTCACTTTCATGACTCAGACAGGTTGAAGCAATTATCTAGGGCAGTTTACTTGAAAGATCTCCAAGCAGCTCTCCATCCTTACTACAAGGACCATCAACTTAATACAATTTACCAGTTTGCGGTAGAACGGACGTAACATATCCTTTTTGAAATGATTAGGTTTTCGCCATGCGAGGCAAGATGTCACATTTGATTTGTGAGATTATTTTTTAGGGATGAGATAAGTCCTCGAATAGTAACCCCTTGCGGGTAGTACCTAATTATTTATCTTAAAGTTTTTGTTATGAAATGGTATGGCGTACATAGCGTCTTCGTATTGAAAGACGAGTATCAAGACCATCCCCACTACAGTGAGCATCCCAACACTCGGAGAGGAAGAAGACTACACTTAATCCTCTCTCTTTAATTCAATGCAAAGAGAACTTCGTTCTCTTATTAAAGATGTTTTTGGTTTTGAATGGTAAGTGCTTTTGCGACAGAGAACCCTACGGTAAACGTCAAGCACTCGGGATAGAAGAAGGCCTACACCTAACCACTCCACGACCATTCAAGTTTTTGTTATGAAAAGAGTTTGAAAATGCACTCGGTACAGGACCGAGGTTTTAGGTGGGAAAGGTTTCGGAAAGAAGTTGTGAAAGGAGAGGTGGTGGAAGAAGTCGCGTCTTCGTATTGAAAGACGAGTGTCTAAACCTTCCACACTACAGTGAGCATCTCGACACTCGAAAAGGAAGAAGTCTACACTTAATCCTTTCTCTTTAGTCCAATACAAAGAGAAGTTGATTCTTATTGAAAGGGATTTTGAAAATGCACTCGGCGCAGGACAGAGGTTTTTTAGGAGGAAAGGTTGAAAATGGAAAGAATTGGAAAAAAAGACGTCTTCATATTGAAAGACGAGTATCAAGACCACCCCCACTACAGTGAGCATCCCAACACTCGGAGAGAAAGGAGACTACACTCAATCCTCTTTTTAGTTCAATACAAAGGGAAGTTTAATTCTTGTTGAAAGTGATTGAAAGCGTGCAAGCTTCTTTGCATTGAAAGACGAGTGTCAAAACCACCCACACTACAGGGAGCATCTCGACACTCGGAGAGGAAGAGGTCTACACCGAATCCTCTCTTTTTAATTCAATACAAAGATAATTGATTTATGATTGAAGATGTTTTTGAAAAATGCACTCAGTATGGGACCGAGGCTTTAGGAGGGAAAGTTTGAAAATGAAAGCGTCTTCGCATTGAAAGACGAGTGTCTAAACCACCCACACTACAGTGAACATCTCGACACTCGGAGAGGAAGAGGTCTACACCCAATCCTCTCTTTTTAATTCAATACAAAGAGATATTGATTTTCTTTATTGAATAGTCTTAAAATGGGCTAAAAACCCCAAAATCAAAAGAGAAATAAAATAAAAAAAGAAATAAAAATGATAAAAAATAAATTAACATATTAAAACAAGAGAAAAATGATTTTTTTTGGATTTTATGATAATTAAAACTATTTTAAAATAAAACAAAAATTAAATAAGGACTAAAAAAATAAAGAAAATAAAACAAAACAAAGTGCTAAAAATATTAAAGTGACTTGGACAGTTAGTATAACACAAATGTGAGGTGTTCAAAGTGTTCAAAACTGGTATAGGCAGTGTGTGTTGCTGCTTTATGCAGAAAAGTCAATATCCATGGTGTGAGAGGTTGACTTTTTGAGTTAAGGTATTTTTGGGTGGTTTAATTGTTGGAACACCTCCTAAACATCATTTTGAGGTTGTATGGATGGTTTTTATGGTGAGTGAATGGTTGGAAAGGAGGTTGATATCAAACTTGATCAAGACATTTTTTTTTGTGTTTTGGAGGGTTTGAGGTGATTTCAAGGAAATGAGATGTTACTTTATTTTTAGACACTTTAATATTTTTAGCACTTTGTTTTGTTTTATTTTCTTTATTTTTGTTTAGTCCTTATTTAATTTTTGTTTTATTTTAAAATAGTTTTAATTATCATAAAATCCAAAAAAAATCATTTTTCTCTTGTTTTAATATGTTAATTTATTTTTTATCATTTTTATTTCTTTTTTATTTTATTTCTCTTTTGATTTTGGGCTTTTTAGCCCATTTTAAGACTATTCAATAAAGAAAATCAATATCTCTTTGTATTGAATTAAAAAGAGAGGATTGGGTGTAGACCTTTTCCTCTCCGAGTGTCGAGATACTCACTGTAGTGTGGGTGGTTTAGACACTCGTCTTTCAATGCGAAGACGCTTTCATTTTCAAACTTTCCCTCCTAAAACATCGGTCCCATACCGAGTGCATTTTTCAAAAACATCTTCAATCATAAATCAATTATCTTTGTATTGAATTAAAAAGAGAGGATTGGGTGTAGACCTCTTCCTCTCCGAGTGTCGAGACGCTCACTGTAGTGTGGGTGGTTTTGACACTCGTCTTTCAATGCGAAGACGCTTGCACGCTTTCAATCCCTTTCAACAAGAATTAAACTTCCCTTTGTATTGAACTAAAAAAGAGGATTGAGTGTAGTCTCCTTTCTCTCCGAGTGTTGGGATGCTCACTGTAGTGGGGGTGGTCTTGATACTCGTCTTTCAATATGAAGACGTATTTTTTTCCAATTCTTTCCATTTTCAACCTTTCCTCCTAAAAAACCTCGGTCCCGCGCCGAGTGCATTTTTAAAATCCCTTTCAATAAGAATCAACTTCTCTTTGTATTGGACTAAAGAGAAAGGATTAAGTGTAGACTTCTTCCTTTCCGAGTGTCGAGATGCTCACTATAGTGTGGGTGGTTTAGACACTCGTCTTTCAATACGAAGACGCGACTTCTTCCACCACCTCTCCTTTCACAACTTCTTTCTGAAACCTTTCCCACCTAAAACCTCGGTCCTGTACCAAGTGCATTTTCAAACTCTTTTCATAACAAAAACTTGAATGGTCGTGGAGTGGTTAGGCGTAGGCCTTCTCCTATCCCGAGTGCTTGACGTTTACCGTAGGGTTCTCTGTCGCAAAAGCACTTACCATTCAAAACCAAAAACATCTTTAATAAGAGAACGAAGTTCTCTTTGTATTGAATTAAAGAGAGAGAATTAAGTGTAGTCTTCTTCCTCTCCGAGTGTTGGGATGCTCACTGTAGTTGGGGTGGTCTTGATACTCGTCTTTCAATACGAAGACGCTACGTTCGCCACACCATTTCATAACAAAAACTTTGAGATAAAGAATTAGGTACTACCCGCAAGGGGTTACTATCCGAGGACTTATCTCACCCCTAAAAAACAATCTTACAAATCAAATATGACATCTTGCCTCGCATGGTGAAAACCTAATCATTTAAAAAAGGATATGTTACGTTCATTCTACCGCAAACAGGTAACGCATAAGTCTCCTCACATGCGAGCGGCAAAACACCTAAACTGCTAGAATGTGCACGATAGCATCATCCATAAAAACATCAACAAACCGTAGGCCAAACTACGGCTGCTCTGATTCTTTACTTCTTTTGAGTAAAGATACGTAGGCACAAGGGCCAAAATCCTTGTCGAGCACATTCCCCCTATATCTATAGTTCCCCGAACTACATCGACTCTGACTTTCTCATATCCGTTGAGAATACATAGGCCTAGGACCGCGAAGTCCTATCGAGTATGCTCTTTCTCTCTTCTTCCCTCGTTACTTCTCTCTCTCATATTTCTAACCTTTTTCTCCCTATCTTTTGGAACACTTTTTATAGCATAATATTTAAGCAAATAAATTCACACGTCGACAAACAAATGGTTTCCATCGAGTACGATGGATGCGAGGGGTGCTAATACTTTCCCCTTGCATAACCGGCTTCCGAACCCATTCTTGGTTGCGAGACCATCTTATCCATTTCTTTCTTTAGGTTTTATCGATATTTCTCTTTCCCCTCTTGGGATAAATAAAGTTCGGTGGCGACTCTTCTGTCTATCCTTTTTGCCTCCCCGTCGTTGCACGATGCATTTTTCGAGTAGCTACACTGGTATGTTTCAGAGTTCATTCGATGTTCTTCCGAATGTCCCTGAAATGTGTTTTCTTTGTTCCCGAGTTTATTCGAAGTTCTTCCGAATACCTCTAGTATGTTTCAGAGTTCATTCGATGTTCTTCTGAATGTCCCTGAAATGTGTTTTCTTTGTCCTCGAGTTTATTCGAAGTTCTTCCGAATACCTCTAGTATGTTTCAGAGTTCATTCGATGTTCTTCCGAATGTCCCTGAAATGTGTTTTCTTTGTCTCCGAGTTTATTCGACATTCTTCTGAATATCTCTGGTGTGTTTTAGAGTTTATTCGATGTTCTTCCGAATGTCCTTGAAATGTGTTCCTTTGTATCCGAGCTTATTCGACGTTCTTCAGAATATCTCTGTTGTGTTTCAAAGTTCATTCGATGTTCTTCCGGATGTTTCAAAGCTCGGATGTTATTCTTTGCTCAATGCTCCAGCATTCTATTTACTTGCTTCGATGTTTACCCTAGAGTATCAGCCGGTCACGCCTAAACCTGTTGAACAACTACTCTCAGATATTTCCCAGTGGAGGCCGTCTCGTCGGTGCCATCTCCATTGAGGATTCTCTTCTTACTGTCCTTTCTAAAAGTGACAAATGGTCGTGCCTGCACCAGTTGACTCACCACTCTAGAATTCCCCGTTGTCGTGTTGTTCCACCAGTGCGTCGTATCCCCCAGTACAGTTACTCATCGCATCTGTCCCCTGTGTCGTCGTGTCATCTACATCATTGCATTTATCATTCCATCATACGCATCATATTAAAGTCATGACATTGTCAGCATTATGGTTCGTTTTATTTTGTCCATATCATTGCATAGCGTTGTGTCTAAGGGCAAAATTTTCGGTTATCTGTATTTAAATCCCTCCACCGTGGTTCCTCGAGTCTCTGATACTCATATCATCCGGTGAAACTATTTAAATAGGGGCAACTATAGTACCTCAAATTTGTCCTACCTTTACAGGGTTTCTAGTGCCACTTTATTTTGAATGAATAAAACAGCACAATTGGCAAAAGACCGTGTGTAAGAAGTTGTGAGTATAAATATCTTTTCTAATATTTTTAATGTTTAGTATAAATAAATAGAGTTTTAAGTTTGTTTTATTTAGTTTTGACTAATTATTTAAGTTGGGCTTTAAAATTGGGCATTAGGTTAGAGTTAACCCTATTTTGTTACCTATATAAACATGAGTTGCATTTGGAAAAAAAAAGGAAGGAAGAAAAAAGTAAAAGGAGGCAAAAGAAAAAACGGCGGTCGTTCTCACGACTTATCAGAAGATGGAAGATTTTTGAAAAAAAACCTTCAAAGCTTCATCATCAAGATCAACGAACCGCCACCACCGCCTCAGAAGACTACCATCATTGACTCCAAAGGTGAAGATTTCATTACGGTTTTTTATTTTTTATTTTTTGTTTTTTGTTTCAGGTTATGTTAAGAAAGAAGAAGATGGAGGTATCAATGGAGGTCGCGCCGTCCCTAAGAAGAAGTAGAGAGGAATAGGCAAAACTCTAATGGAAATAACACAGTAGCAACGCCCCTCTTTATCTTCTGTCTCTTTTGTTTTTTTTCTTTTCTTATTTTCTAGTATTTATTATTACTTTTTATTTTAGTGTTTTATTATTTTTATTATCTTATTGTAATAACTAAATAATTTAACTTTCTAACTTTTATTAATTCATTTTTGTTAAAATAAATAAAAACTGAAAAAACTTTTTTACTAAAAATTGAAAAAACTTTTTTACTAAAAACTGAAAAAAACTTTTTAAAACTAAAAAATCTTTTTTTTTATAAAACTTAAATTTTTTTTCTTCTTTTATATACAAGTTAAAACTTAACATTCTTTTTATAATTTAAACTTAAAATTTTTTTTAAAAAAAAAAAGAAAAAACTTAAAATTTACATTAACCAAATAATTCCATTTTAAAATTAAAACTATTTTTATAATTAAAATATTAGAATTGAAACCAATTGTCATAATTAAAACATAAAAATTAAAACCTTTTCGTAAGGAACTCTTGATGTATGCCAGTGTTATTTTCAGCCAACCATCGTTACTTCTTATTCATTTCAGCTTATTTATCCTTCATTTTTTTGTACTGTCTTTGTTTCAATTGTAATTATGCGAGGCTATTATCGCAGTTATTTTCTTGCATTTTTTTTGAGGATTTGTAATTTACGCGAGTGATCATCGCGATGCTTTCTTTTACCGCTTTCATTACTTTCCGTACTTTAATTCCTCCATGTAATAATTTGTCATGTTTGCATCATTTATCATTTAAACTCCTTCCGAAGGATTAGGTCTAGCCGTTTGACCGCCGAGTCAATAACCCTAACCTTTGACGTTTTCAAAACCCTAAGTAGTCTAGGCGTCCCGCCGTGGACAAGAACGCCATTTACCCTAGCTTTAGATTAAGAGTCGTCGTACTCTATTTTAGGGTTTCCCGCCGTGGAATCCCTAATTTAACCCTGATTTAATGAACAATTTTAACATAGAGATTAGAGTCTCCGCACTCCATGTAAGCGTATCCTTAAGGTACTTTTATTCTCATTGAAACCTTGACCATAGTCAATAAGTTTCTAACCTTCCTCGAAAGGGGAACTACAATTACTCTGATTCCATTCCCGTCAGAATATGTAGGCACAAGATGCGATATCTTGCAGAGTAAACTTATAATTAACCCCTTAGGTTTTTCTTTAACTTTTAACCCTTTGTATATACCTTAAGCAAATGTAATAAAGCAAAATAGTTAAAAAAATGAACAAAAGGTTCCTGTAGAGTACTACAGAAGTTTAGGATGCTAATACCTTCCCTAAGCTTAACCAAACCCCGAACCCTAGATCTTTCCCCGCATTGTGTTTACATGCAAAAATAGATTTTTCCTCTTTTGACCTTTTCCTTCGGATAAATCAAAGAGTGGTTGTGAACTAAGTTGTGATTCAAATTAATTAGTAATTTGATATCCTATTTTCACCGCAATAGTCTGGATAGTAATTGTATTAAGGTAAATTGTGATGTAACTTACAAGAAGTCTACATACATGGTCGGATGTGGATGCCTTTTAAGGGATTCCCATAGTAATTGGGTGATACTCTCGCCAAGGAAATGTTGGAGATGTTGCATGGGTTGCCAACTATAGTCTTACTTTGAACAACAATGAGTTGTTCATTCTTCCAAATCTCCTGACGATTGAATTGAAAATTATTTTAGCTAATAATATCTTTGAGGATTTGTTCCCAGACTTGTTAGAGTTTTGTTCTTAGTTTTTTCTTGGGTTGTCACTTTTTTGTACCAAATAATAATAATAATAATAATAATAATAATAATAATAATAATAACAACAATAATAATAATAATAATAATAAGGCTTAATGTATTTTTTAGTCTCTTAACTGAATTTAATGTTTCGCTCTGCTCCCTTAACTAAAATATTATATAGTAGTCCCTTAAAAACTATTTTGTTACTGAAAATGGTCTTTGCCGTTAAATTCTCTATAAAAAATGTTAATTTTGACTATATGGCCATGTTGATGGATTTTTTTTAATATTTGACTTTTTGTGTGGATTATTTTTAGTTTTATTATAGCTTAATGCATCTTTTGGTCCCTTAATTTAATTTAATGTTTCACTTTTGTACCTTGTTTAATAAATGTTCATATTTACTCCCTTAAAAATCATTATCTTAATCAAATTGCTACTTTTTGTTAAATTTGTGAAAAAATGTTAAGTTTTGCATGTGTGGCGATGTTGTTGGAATTATTATATTTGACATGGCTTTTTAAAATTATTTTAAATTTATTATTTTTAATCAAACTCTTAAACAACCATAACCCTAGTATTCTTCATTTCATTCTTAAAGTAACAACAACAATGTTTCTTCTCACTTCCAAAATTTATTTCCCTATTCTACAACACTATTTTTTTTATTGATTTAACTTCTCCATCACAATCTCTCATATTTTTCAATCAAACTGGTGCCTTTCTCTCTTCTTCTTCAAAATTTTGATTTTTAATATTAATAGTGCTCATTTTTTCATTTGGGTATTGTGTTTTGTTGGATGTAGAGAAATCGAAGAAAGATGCTATTAAGAAAGTAACACACGTTTATGATTTGTAATTTGTGATTTATAATTTGTTCAACTAATTTGTGATTTGTAATTTATTGTTTTGAAATGTCTAGAATTCTGATTTTTGAACTAATTACAATCAGCATAAAAACACTACATTAATTCCTAATGAATGCATAATGTTTGGTAGTGAGCAACAAAGTATTAAAATCAATATAAGGATCAAGTGTGTGCACCTTGGTATACAAAAACACCACTTAATGATTATATAATGCTCTTCTTACAAAATTCACACTCACGGGCACCAATATTAAAGCAGGACCAGTTAATACAAGGTGGATGTGAGCAGCATGAGCAAGTTTGAAGACCTTTAATAATATCACCACCTATTCTCTTAAATCTAAAATGGCTTAGTATAACATTTATTAAAGTAACAGGCTTTGGAGTCTTGTTCTTAACTATAACTGTTGTTGCCATACTTACAGGATTGAGTGTCATAATATAAGTCATGTCAAAAAATATATTAGTGTTAATTGTGTGCACCTTTTATAATTGTCTATGTGTACAACTTATTTCATTTTGGAACATATTTAATGTCATTTTGCTTTAACATCTTGGTTTGAATAAGTAATGTAACAAGATTTTGGTTTAATATCATTAAATTCAAGATTATGTTAGATATAAAAAGTTTTAATTTGATCTTTTGACTATCTACAAAATTTCAATTTAGTCTCCTAACTAAATTTCTGACTCGCCATTTTGACTTTTTCCATGTTGTTATGCCACATATGCACAACTTAACGTTTTTTTCACAAAATTTAACAGAAAGGATCAACTTGACTAATAAAATGGTTTTTAAGGGACTAAAATGTAAGGTTTATTAGATAAGGGACTAAAGTGAAACCCTAAATTAAGTTAAGGGGCCTCGTGACTAAGTAGTTTGATATTTGAAAACATTTGCAGATAAAAACCCTTGGTCACACTTGCAGAAGCATTCTCAAACTCCACAAACATATCAAAGACTGGATTTAAGAGCATCACACAAATTACTAAACAAACAAATGGCTCGCTCTCTCTCCCAAGTTAAACCTCTTGTTTCTTAATATCTCCCCTTGTTTCATCTTCATCGATCAATTCCAAATGTCTCGCTCTCTCTCCCAAGCTAAAACTATGTTTATGTTTGTAGAAACTTCTCCAACGACCTTTAATCGATACTGGATTTTCACATAGTTGATGGAGATCTACACTCATATGGTTCAACCGATACTAGATATTCACATATCTGGTGGAGATCTACACACCAATGGTTTAATCAATATTGACTTTTTACATATCTAATAGAGATATATACTTTGATGGTTCAATTGATACCAGATCTTCAGATATATGATGGAGATCTACATACCATTGGTTTAATCGATACCATCTTTTCAAAGATCTGATAGAGGTCTGCACTCTAATGATGGTTTTGTGGGGGTAAGACCTACTTTCTATCTTTATTGTATTTTGTGGTTTTGCATCAGATCTTAGGAAAATGGTTTTATCATACTGAAAATTGGTTAGGTTTGGTTTATATTTGATGCAACCATTGAGATTTAGGTCACTTATATTTTTCTTGTTGATGGGAAAGGATTAGTATTTGTGATGGGTGAAATTATAATGAGAATTAAGAAACTTGATATATGTTTTAGTTATATAAGCAAGAGCATGATCTATTGTAATTGTTAAATCACAAGGTATTTACAAATCTTTCACATACATTATTCCTATTGCATTAACACCAGACTCATGTCCTAACTTATAACTCGACTCATATACAGTTTATCATAATAATGCTTATAATTATGGCATTCACAAATTAATTACACCTATGTTTATTTCAACACTAAGCTCACGTCATATATACAATTATTCAGTTTTTACATCACTTATGCAAAAAACATCATAAGAACAATTACCATATCCATAACATCATTCACACTTATAAACATCATGAGGCATTATCATATTTACGACATCATTATGTAATTTGAACAATTGCTTATAAAATTTTATAGGTATACTACATCAAAATTATTGAACTTCCAAATGAGGCATAACATGGAAATAATCATGTATGCAACATGAAACAAGGTGCAACAACAATTACACATAGTATGTGTTTGGTCATTGAATTTATGCAATAACATTCCTATCAAAACAACCCTAAATCATGCTTTCTACTAATTGTATCTCAACTTTGAATAATTATTTAAAATATCAAATGGAGTCGAAATTAAGAAAATAAACATGTTTTGGAAAGATTAGAATTTCTATTTTAAGAAAAAGATTTGTATTTTTAAACTTAAGGTCTCATTTGGTACAAATTAATCAAACAATATGAACTGGTATAAACATCGAGCATAACATTTTCTCAGACTTGTAACTAGTATTTATCCTACTAAACTTAATGAAATGGGATAATTATTAAGTCTAATATGCATTAATTTTTTTTATATTTTCTTGTGATATAAGGTTTACTCTTAAAGACTCGTGTAGAGTGAGTTGTGTCCAAATTACTAACAATATAAAATAATTGTGCTGCAGAGTTTCCAAAACATTATTTGAGCTTGAAGTTTGGTTTTCTAGCCTTTTGCATAATGGAATTGATCTAAATCAAAGTCTATTTCGTGCTAAATCTTGTATAGTTTCTAAAAGTTTCAGTTTCACTCCTAAAAGATCTATGTAACTAAAGTTATAGACAAATGACTAATAAGGTATACTAATCGTAAGTTGCAATATTTTAATCGACACATGATAACAAATTACTTAAACATCTACTATCACAACTAACCATCTTATATCATTGGTTTGATATCTAATTCTCAAATTAACATTGTTATCACTCATTTTACTTGTGGTTGTATCAATAGGGAACAAAAACATATCAACATTTTAACGAAAAACCAATATCATTTCATACCTATACCTTAACACTATAATAATAAATTTGTTTCATAAGAATTATCGGCATATAATTAATGAATGACTGAAATCACGAGAAATTCACAAATTTCTCACATTCATGGAAGCTTTAATAACAACATATTAGTTCATAGGGTTTAAGAAGAAAACTCATTGCATAACCAAAATCACAAGCAACTAACAAAATTCTCACATCCCTGGAAGTTTTAATAACATTATTAGAGTCATGGATCAACAAAGCCCTAAAAATAGTACAAATTATGTCAAAGAATTGAAATCCCTGCGAAAAATCGGGCTAAACATGAAAAATGGACCAAAGAAGGGCTAATGGTCTGTCTGTCGTGGCCATGACAACCGTGGCCCCCAGGAGTCACTGGTTATTTTGCTGATGGTATGAAAACAAGAAAGGGCCCCCCGTATTCAGCACTGACAATCTTGGTATGTACTCGTCAGTGAGGCGAGACATCGTCGTCCACTCCAATGTGATGACCGTCATCGCGTAGCGGTACGCGATTCCTGCATTTTTCATACAGAAACAGTCCCAAATCCCCAAATTTTCATTCCATGACAGTCCCAACACCCAAAAATTGATATATGCACAACATATACATTATTTATATCACATCAAAATCAGCACAAATTCAACATATACATGCATCAATCATCATGGATTTCAAGTATTACTCAATAAAATCTTATAGGGGTTTAAAGGAACTCCACTAACCCATTGCTAAAACACGAAACATATAACAATGTCTTCTCTCCTTGCCTTGATTATGCAAAAATTCTTGAGTTCTTTGTGATAGGAGACCCTACTCTTTGCACAACTTTATCTTAGGGTTGTCTCTTTTCCTTTTTCTCCCTTAAAGACACGTGTTTCTGTTTTTCCTTTTCTCCCTTTCTCATTCTCCTCTTTTTATAATGACGAGTTCTATTTTATTTATTTTATTCAAATTAACTCCCTTATTTTCTATTAATTTTCCACTAACGCCTTAATTTCTTAAATAATTATAAGCCTTCATAATCCTATTATTTTTAATATTTTTTTACTAACAACTCAATATCTATATTAACATTTCTCTAAATAATAACACATAATAACCATGAAAGACACCAAAATCGAATAAAATTAAAAATACAAATGTTGGGGTGTTACAATGTAGCAAATCTTTTCTCTAACTTGTATATACATATAGAGAACACTGTGACGAATAAAGATAATTATAATTGTTCAATCGAATTGTTATGATATGAACGAAGTGTTTTTCATAGTATGTTTGGACAAGTTAAGGTATTTTTATTTGGATTAAATATTTCTGGGTGTATGCTAGAACTAGGTATCAGACATGGAATAAGACATTATATAGGATGGAAAAAAATGAAAAAAGAAGAAAATATTCTATGGATTTGTTCATGTAATTGGTACCATAAAGAAAGAAACATACAGAAACGAAAATGTATTTCTTTGATCAGTTAAATAATAAATAAGAGGTATTTATATAGTACAAATGATAAAAAATAACGAGTACTAATCTAAGTTGAAAATCAAGATAAATATTATTGTTGTTATGGTAGTTATTATCCATATATAATA
Source organism: Lathyrus sativus (assembly GCA_963859935.3). Lineage (NCBI taxonomy): Eukaryota > Viridiplantae > Streptophyta > Magnoliopsida > Fabales > Fabaceae > Lathyrus > Lathyrus sativus. Next base: position 469,091,799 of record OZ012741.1, on the reverse strand, counting down.
CGGTAAATATATAATTACTATTTACATCCAACCGTAATGGGTTGTATAAACTAGAAATTGTTGTATAAAACAAAATCAATTAATTTTGTGATGATCTTAGTCAATAACTTCCAACAATAATCAAGGTCTCCTTACATGTCTGGATATATTGATGTATATATAAAGAAAATTTTTATAATCAAGTTGAATCCATATACCAAGGTGTATAGAACAAAGATCTTACTAACAAAGATGATTATGTAGTTGTCTTTTTTATTTTTTAATCCCTAGTAACAGTTTCCTAAAAATGTGATCGTATGTAGAAATTTTTTGACTTGTGTAAGACTGCATATGGACTTTGAGGTCCATAGATGTATTTTTTGGTACTGCTTAAAGGTCCTCTTATGAACCCTTATTATATGAGGCCGATATCCTTAGGAATATGTGTATATCTCTTATCTTCCACTACTTATAGTGCATTTCATTTAAGGACTTGTGGAATTCTTTCGAGGTTCAGGTTCCCTAGAACTCACTCTGCATTTCATCTAAGGACTTGTGCAATTCTAGTGACTTTGTTCTTCATGCAATAACTTTGAGGATAACTTAACTTCTAGATAATGCCAAACTATTGGAATCTTGAGGTGTAAGTAAATTTTACTCTCCTTTATGGTGGTGTCATTATATATGAACAAAAATGGTTAATCACTGAAGTTTATGATGTAATCTCCACGTCAATGGATGTGATCTTCAAGTTTTTTTTCATGTAATCCTTCTCCAAATGAAATGGGTGTGTACCTACAAGTATACTTTTATGCCAAAGTTAGAGAGTGCATAAGTAGATAGTGAATGAGTGAGATGATGGTTAAATTATCCTATCTAGGGAGTGAACCCCTATTTATAAAGTGGTTGGACTCATATACACCCAAAGTTAGTTGTTATATTTACTGAGTTGATAAATGAGATCATATCAGGATATGTATAGTGCGTAAACACAACTAAATATCGAGATAGGGTGCAAGACTCATCTGATATGAATAGACTTCATAACATCCAAATTAATGGAAACACACATGTATCTCAAAACCCTTATTTTTGAATAAGTTTATAGTATGAGACATTGTTATGAGTCATTCTCACTATGCGTCGCCGCTTATACTAAGATCACCATACATATGTCTGACCTTCTTTAAGTTGAATTGAGTAATATGACTTGTTTAGTCCTTTTAATACGAATTTTTGAGCATTTGAATCAAACATATTGTTGGAAAAAATCCAAGTCCAACATTGGTTAAAGATAGTGCTCATAAAGAGTTTATATAGAGTGATACCCCTCACATTACAAGCTGATTTTGTAGGGATAAGTTAAGTCAAACTTTAATTCTATTATGGTATCACGAGAAGGGACGGAGCCAGAAAATTTAACTAGTGGGGCATATTTACATATAAATTTATGATTATTTTAATTTTTTTTATTTTAAAATTAAGAAAATAAAATAAATGTTTGACATAATTTATTAATTAGAATATTTTATTTTATATTTAAAAATAGTAAATAAAAATATGTAAAATTTAGGTGCAAAATAGTGTACACGTATGCTTTAAAAAATAAATTAGGTAAAAGAAAAATAAAAAAAAATAACATATATGTTATTAATGATATGTTTTTTTTATAAATATTAAATAAATAAAAACACCAAAAGAGAGTGGATATGTAAGTGACTTTAATGATTATATGTTATATTATTATACTCATATATATTAACACTACAAATACAAGATACTACATAGAAGGCAAAATGAAGTGAGGGCATATGCCTACATTGTTATCAATGTGGCTCCGTCCCCGCACGAGCCTATCGATTTAGGTCATCCACTATTTATACATTATGCATCAAGTCCAAAAAATGTCGGGCGCAGAGGGTGTATTGGAAAAATCAAGTCCTACATATCGATAATGCAGGTCACCCGCCATTTATATCCATGCACCAAGTCTAATAGTGTTGCGCGAAGGAGTATATTAGGAAAAACCCTAGTCACACATTGCTTAAAGATAGTGCCCACAAAGAATTTATATAGAGTAACCCCCTCACCTTACAAACTAATTTTGTAAGAATAAATTACGTCAAAGTCTAATTTTACCACACATACTACATTCATCCCTAATATAAGACCTTAAGTTTTTATTTTGTCCCTTTTTATAAATTCCTCTTCAAATTTCAAAATACATTACTTATTTTTTTTACTCATGTACCCCTTATAAAATTGCATCTTTTTCTACTATTAGCATTAAATTATACAAACATTCACTATCCAAAGGATAAATTTACAAAATTATATAAATAATTAACAAATTTATTATTTCTATCAACTTTCTTAATTCCCGTAGTTTCTCCTAAGGAGTCTTATATTTGAGTTGAGCTTTTTATGTCAACTAATTATGAATAATTTATATATAATTTTTAAAGTTATTAAAATTAATATTTTTATTGATGTGAAAATTTATAACTAATTGATAATGTACAAAATCTAGACACCATTACCTAATGTATTAAAATTTATCTATTGGGAAAACTACATTAGTTCCATATGTGTTTCTTTCATACACTTTTATTAAGGGATCAGCATTTTTATTGCGCCAATTGCATGTGGTGATCATGGGAAAAACAGAGTACAATTGAACATGTTATTGCCGACATCGATATATGGCTGAATCAGCGTTTCACTTTCATGTGGATGGATTCACAACATGTCAATTTATCCCATTGGGACCAGACCAAGCTTATGTATGAACTATAATGGGTAGATTAATAGATATTGTCATACCTATTCTTATCCTATGTGTGTTGTGAATATCTATTAATCTGCCCATTCGCGTGTGTTTAAATTTGCTCCCGCACCGGCTCATTGTCTTGTCTAGTCGTCCTCACCCATCTGAATGGTTCTGATTAGGGGTGACAAACAAACATGTCTGTCTCGCAAAAAAAATCATAAGAAAATGGGGCGGAATAAACATTGTAAAGGTTAAGCCTAAATTTTTGCCCGTCCCACAAAAAAATAAAGGTGACGTGAGGCAGTCTCGCGAGCACAACACATTTTTAACTTAAAAATTACAAAAATTTATGTTAATGCATATACAGCAAAATCCCACAAAAAACGGATGTAGACGGGACAAGCATATTAAAGGGTGCAGGTCAAAAATCTTGATCTGTTCTACAAAAAATGTACAGGTAAAACAGATATATTTGGTGGAATAAATTCGTTTTGCCATCTCTAATTCTAGTATGTATCGATATGTATGTCGTTACATAATACAAATAAAAGAAAAATTTTAAATTGCTTTATAAATATAAATTGATTTTATAATAAACTAAAATCACTTTTGGAACCTATGTGGTTTAGTTCTATTGAAATAGGTCCCAAAAACATGGACAAAACTTGTGGGGCTTGAATTTCTAACATGAGGTTGTAAGAGTGCTAGCTTTTATTTTCCCCAATAATCCAATGCAACCCAATTGAACCTTTGTATAGCTCAAGACATAATCAATTTACAAAGTATATGGTTCTAAAATTTTCCAATTAAATTCTTTCAAACTGTTATAAACTGCACAATAGTAGTAGTATAGAGTCAAGAATAGAATAGATCCATAAAATGATTGAGGGTATGACTAACTAGCATGTGACCTTAGACTTAAAATAAATATTCTACAATTATATAGCCATTTTACACCACTATAAATTCAGTATTCTCATGAATACTTTAATAGTAAACCAGAAAATTTGAATCTCCTTGCCAAAAAAAGTGCAAGGAAATTACAAAAATGAAAAATATAAAAACAATTCAGGAATCATTTGAATATTCCCTCACCTTTTTATACCAAAAAAAAAATTATAGAATTTTCCATGCTTCCTATCCTCAAAGCTCCCAAGCAAAGATCAAGTATGTAACTACTATCCATACAAGAAAATTGAAAGACAATACCTGCATATAATATAATAAGTAGATTAAATCATTAGATACAAAAATTAATCTGAGATTGAGCTACTGTGACACTGACACAGGTTGAACACCAGCTTTTGTTCAGACGTGTCGGTGCTCTAGAGGGATCGGTGCATAAAAATTAATGAGAATTTTTCTTACATTAGATTTGGATGGCAGAGCCATTTGTGGAAGATAACCTTGCAATCCAATGTTATAAACTGGGCTACCATTTGGATAATAAAGACCATAGTTTCTTTCAGAAGCAGGACCATTTTTCAAATCTTCATTAAAAAGTGCAAAAACATATACATTAATTGGAACCAAAGGCTTTCCAGGAGTTCCTTGTTTTTCTTCAATTCTTCTAAGCAAATTTCCATTATACAGTTTTGCATTTTGTATTGTAGCTCCAATTTCACCAGAATCACCATTAGAAGGCCAACCTGTCTCAGAAACCCTAACTTCAATATTTGTAAACCCTAGCACTTTGATTGCAGCATAAACAGCATCAATCTGTGCATACAACATGTTATCATAATGTAAATTTGTGTTTGGATCAACCAAACCTTGATTTGGTTGAAAAAGTGCATAGTTTAAAGGTACCTCATTAGGGTTATCTTTGTATGCAAAAAAAGGGTAAGCATTAATAAGAAAAGGTGATTTCATTTCATCAAGAAACTCAACTAGTGGTTGAATATATTGAATCAAATCTTGCTTAAAAGAACCTGATGAAGGAGGGTAAGAATTTTCCAAATTGTTGAAAGAAAAAGCGGTCGCGACACTGATTAATCGGTCTAACCCGAGATTAACTAGAGCGGTATAGACATTTCGCATCGAAGGTAAAAGATTTAACATCATTTGAGTATTGTTGCTATTGAGAACTTCATTTCCAACATTTATGCAAGTTATTTTGGTTTGTGAAAGGTAAGGTAGAACATGGTGTTGAATCCAATTTTGAGCTTTGGAAGGGTTAGTCATGTTTTGAAGATTCTCATTTCCAAGTCCTATAACAAATTCAACATTTGAATGAGAGAAAGCAAGTAGAACATTTGGATCAGCATCATAGAGTTTGATCTTTGTGACATTCATTGATCTTATGAGAACAGCTACTCTAGAAGGAGATGGTAGATTGTTTGCTATTTGTCCATAGTTTATTCCAAAACTTAGGCAATTGATTTGCATAAATGAATCTGAAATCATATAGTTAGAAATATCAGAGAGTTTATTCTATGAAAAAATAGTGTGAACAGAATAAGACTAGTTAGAGATAATAGTAGTAACATTTATAAGGTTGGAATTAAAGGGAAATGATATAAGATAAAGTACCTGAAATGGTGAGGAGAAAGAAAAGAAGTGATTTGAAGAAGGAAAAGCTTGTCATTATTATTGATCTGATCTTGATTATAATAGGAAACAATTTCTAAGCACAGAAAGTGAGGTGATGCAAGGTTGAATTAATAACGTGTGAACGTGGCATTATATATATATATATATATATATATATATATATATATATATATATATATATATATATATATATATATATATATATATATATATATATATATATATATATTGGATAACTTTAGGGGAGGGGCAGAGCAACTCTGTTTTCAAGACTAGTTTTGACAGTTTGCTATATCATTTTGATTACAACATTCTTATAATGATAAGAGTCATACTAACTTATACTTGTTAAAGATTTTAAAAATAATTATTATATTAAAAAAATTAATACTAATATGTGTCCTAATAGGCAATGGCAATATATGTTAAAGATCTCTAAGTATAAGTCATTTAAAAGTTTAAATATTATTATTTCTTAATACACATTTTTTACTTTTAAATTTTTTAATATTTATTTTTAGGACTCAAATTAGCAAGATCTTAAAAAACGATGTATCATTTATATTATAAAATTTAAGTTTAAATGTATTTTGGTCCTTCTATATATCCTTCCATTTAAAAAATCATTTTTTATCCATAAATATATTTCCCTTATGATTTTTATAGTTCTCTTTCATTCCACCATCTCATTAATGAGATGGCACATGAGCTATACATCTATATCATATTTAATTAATATTTTATTTTACAGTAATTAATTTTAGTATTAAAAAATAATTTTAATTTAAATAATTGTTTTAATTGAATTTTTGTTATTGTCTTTATTGTAGCGGAGAAATTTGTGAGTGTAAACTATTGATTAACTTAATTCAAAAATGCAAGAGTCATTACCACACTTTTATTTTATCCAAAAAAAAAATAGCGAACAAAACCTAAAGAGTTCTAAAATAAGAACAAATAAACAGAGATATGGGTAAGAGGGTTAGTTACACAATGGGAAGATGTTAGCACCCAAAACGTCTATAGTACTCTATAGGAGCCCTTTGAAATATCTACACTTTTTGGTTTGAAAAGTTTATTTGAAAGGAGATTGGGAAATTGAGAAGAGAATTATTTTTTTAAAGAATTTTGTGTTTGGAGAAACTTATCGCCTCATGCCTACTTACCCACAAAGTGCAATATAGGATCAAAATCTCGTAGTTCGTGGTACAAATAACAAAAATTTATTGGTTATGATTGATTTTTAAATGTAAAGACAAGTCGTCATTTTAAGGAGAAAACTACGACTAGTCGCCCATAAGTATAAGACAACATTTGCATCACCTAAAGATAGAGAATTTTGCTTGGATTAAAATCAACAAGTCTATCACTCAACATCTAAGTGGAAAATGTCAGCATCTTAAATACTATGGGGAATAGGAGAATTACATCTCAACTATGGAAATGACTTATGTCTAAACTTTATGAAAAGATTTAAAAGAAAAAGTGCACAAAGGAACAAAAAGTTTGAATGGGTTTTTGTATTTTTTTATGTCTTTCTGAAATTGGTAGTATGATTAGCATTGATTGACATTTATTAAAGAAAACAAAGTTTGAAAATCATTTGGCCAAAGGTCAAAGTTTTATTATGAAAGCGGTTTTAAGTTTGAAAACAAGAGGATTTTTTGAAAAAGGGATGAGATTTTGAAAATTTAAGAAGGGGAAGAGATTAAGTGACTACCCTAGAAAGCAAAATAAAAGCTAGAGATAAGAAGAATCTAACCAAATTGTAGCACACTCCATAGCAAGCCAAATAATAATTACATTCATCTTGAAGCATAAGCAAATGAGCAAGTCAAATAAAGACAAAGATCCATAATATTCCAAGCATAGGGAAAGAGACCTAATTTTAAGTCCAAGGGTCCAAGAATAGTCCAAGAGGTCCAAGGTCTAAGAATAGTCCAAGAGCAATAACCACAAAGCTAAGAGCACCAAGTTTCTTAGAGGTTTAATCCTTTATTAATGTTTTAAACAAGATATGATTAGTAAACATAAACATAAACAAATATCAAACAAACAAGAAAATAAAGGTGCCTGGTGATCTCTCTCAAGAACAAACCTGCAAAGGAAGGCAAGAGAACCAAAGCTTAAGATCTTGTTTGTGGAATGAGATGCAAATGATATGTGGGATCTTAGGGGTAAAAATTAGGGTATTACATTTATTAATGGAAACCCAACTTCATCTTGCACACATTTGCCTTAGTCGTCTTTGTCTTCCGCATGAATTATGTTTCCTATAATCAATCCTCCATTTTTGTTTCCTTCCCAAGTCATCTTCCTCCCTTAAAATGTCTCAGAAATCAGTTTCAAAAAGTAGCTATAGAAGTCACTCATTGAGGTACGAATGTCATTGTGGTATAAATGCTCCATTGATGACAACATGGACTGATGAAAACCCAAGATGTCGTCATGACGGGTGGCTTACTTTCAGCTCTCTGATTGATCGGTTTTTGATCATTGGTTCGATTATTCAAACTATTTCCAATTCCAAAGACTGTTTGTTGTTGTTTGTTGAGTTTGGTGAGTAAAGTTGTTATGTTTTAAGAATTGTTCAATTTTGCTTTGTTGAGATATGAGTAAGTTGTTGTTGAATGCTTGTATGATTACGTATTGGTGAGTCATAATTACATATCATGTTTATTATGTTGAGATGGTAGCCTTATTGGCGATGTATGTGGTTCGAAGGAGAATCGGTGATGATTATCACATTTGTGTGTGTTGTTGCCTTTCATGCATCATGGTGTACAGACTTCAGTCTGGTGTTGTGTCGATGGTTTAGAAAGAGGGCTAGTGAGAAGTCGTTGATGAATAAGGGGGATCAGTTAGGAGTCCTGATTCAGAAGAGAGGGGTAAATGAAGTTTATGGTTCGAAGGGAGACCATCGGTGAGTGGACAAAATCAATAATATACCTCTTATGTCCCTAGAGATAGTAGAGGAGAACCCTAGAGCTAGCAGAGAAGAGGAAAACCATTTGAGAAGAGTTTGTTTGCTGGAAACCTAAGGTAAGAGGGGGAGAAAGGGTTTTCACTATCGGTGTGTTACATGATAGGGTAGAAAAGAGGGGTATTTACTCTCATTAGGGATTGTGTATATTCTATTATAATTGGTTAATGTTGTGAGATAATGTGAAAATTGATTATTGATTGTGTTGTTATGTGATTTTTGTGACCGAATTCGTGGGTTTGTGGTTTTATTTATGAGTATGTGATCCTATGTCATTGTTGGAATTTTGAAGCTTTGAGCAAGAACATAGTTTAATGAAAGTGACGAATGAATTATGTGCCTAATTGTATGATTCATGATATTAATTTATGGTAAATTAATGTGTTTAATATGATATAACTATTGTGTGTCGAATTTTGAGTGTTTAACTTTTTACATAATCAAAATTGGAGGTTTGGAAGACCTCCAATGGTTTTGCATTCTGCAGTGATTCTGCATTCTGCTGCGAGCTGACGGTTTTCAGTTTCATGACGATACACTGGTCATGACCAGACTGATTTGGTTCAATACAATTTTGATTATAAGTCAAGTTTCGGGACTTAGATTGAGGCGCGATTCCAAGCGTTAGAAAGATAACGCACAAAGCTACATTATGGTAGTGTCTTGTGAGATTAATTTGCATGTTTGAATGATGTGTATATGTCATGAAATGGGTGTAGAATTGTGTGACTTGTTGTATTTACTTAATGATGGATTGATATTATATTAATTTAATATGATTGAATGTCGTATGGATATGCATTTGATGATGTGTTGTTGTTTGGTGTTGTTGTTAATTGTCATAACATTGATTAATTGTTACATATTGAGAATGATGTTGTGCATAATGGTGATAAATACATGGTGACTATTTTAGTGATTATTTTGGTGATAATGCATGTTGTTGAGAGTCGTGTATTATGGTGTACAGATTTCAGTCTAGTTTCTGTATGCTTTGGTCTGTTGGTATAGATTCAAGAGCTAGTAGCTAATTTCAATGAGAAATTAGTGAAGAATTACTTATGGTGATAGTAACGATTTGGTGTGCTCTGGTCCTATAGTGGGGATTCAGGAGCGAGTAGTTGTATTATGTAAAGAGGAATCAGTGAAGTGTTGTTGATTCTATGGTGATGAATCAATAACAATTTTGGTGTGCTTTGATCCTATGGTCGGATTTCAGGAGTGAGTTGTTGTATTCCGTAAAGAGGAATCAGTGAATCGTTGTTGACTATATGATGATGAATCAATAACGATTTTGGTGTGCTCTAGTCATATGGTGGGGATTCAGGAGCAATATGGACATGTCTTGTCCATGAATGATACCACAACATAATGAATTAGTTGTGGAGTACATTGCATACATGTTTGCATATGTAATTGGTTGTTCTTGATGTTGTTGATTGGTTGAGAATACTTGACATAGTTAACGAGTTGTTGTGAGACATTGGTGATGTTGATTTGTGTATTAAATGTGTGTTGTATTGTATGTTTCTCTACTTTCGTATTCTTTACACTATTTATATTGAATATTGTTTCTCGCCCCTTTGCTTCATGTTGTCTACCATGAACATCTTGCAGATACTCAGGTGTACTGATCATTGTTATTGTGTGTGAATGCGGTTTGTTGGAGCTACTCTTCGCTTTTTATTTATCGATTTATCTTACGTTAGTGGTTTTTAGTGCTCTGGTCGTGTAACATCGGAGACGGGAGTTTGTTATGTTTTATGATGATGTTGATTTTTTTGTTATGGAGTTTATTACCTTGTCTATGAAGTTGCTATGAAATATTTTTCCACTACGTAGTTTCATATGATTTGTTATATTTTCAAAGGATTGTTGTTAGTGACACCTTAAATTGTCGTTTAAATCTTTTTAAGTAAGTTTTAAAATTTAGGGTGTTACACCTGCAATGGTCGAGCTTTTTTCCTCTGAAGTGATGCATATTACGCAAGTCTGCCATGCATCAATTTCTCTAGGTTATTATCTATCATGTGTGTAAGTAAACCACACAAGCATTATACAGATGAAACACAATGAAATCAAGCCAAACAAAGCAAACTGAAAATTTGCGGAGATGCATCTCTAGAATCTAAAAATCAAAATGTTCGAAAATTCCAAAATGCATCTCCGTAAGATATTGCAACTCAAAAGCACGTCAATGGCGGAAATGCAATCCATGTCAATATCTAAAACAATGCTTAGGTCATTTAAACTACCTATCAAACACATTGTTCATTTCAATAACATATCTAAACTATCTATTACATAACCTAATGTTCAATTTTCACAAATATATATAGAAATTAAAAAAACAAAAAAAAACATAAATTTATCAATGTGATCCAATAAACTCTTTGATTGATTTGATGTTGATGGAAGAAGTAAAGAGAGTTGAATGATTTTGAGATTATGTAAGTTAAAAGAGTTTCAGACTTCGAGAGATTGAGAGTTTGATAGAGTATTTTGAGAAATGAGAAATGAAAAATGGTCTGGCGTAGATTAGGGGCGACCTCCTACGAATTGAGAGTTTAAATCACTTAGCCCTTTTATGGTTTAATCATCAGAATATCGAACCATAAACCGAAAACGGCACTTGCTACTGTTTGTTAAATCGAAGAAGAAGAAATCAATTCGTAGGAGGTCTCCCCTAATCCAATTTGGGGATCGAATTGATTATAAAAACTTGAGTTTACTTTTCAAACTTGTCACTCGAGAAGGCAAAATTTTATCTAGACGTGTTAATAAATTGACCTTAAAACAACAACGATGGATTACGATTGCTATAAAACAAGCTCGTATTTTATCTTTGTTACCTTTTGGAAGTTCGTCACCTCTTCTTAAAATTGCAAAAAAAAAATATGAAAAAAAATATGAAAAAAAAAATATGAAAAAAGCAAGTCGATTACTAGAACTCATGTTCTAAAAAAAAAAAATAGAGTTACTTTACTTCATTAATTGAATCTAAACTCAAAGTTTATGCGGATTGGTATTTTTTTTTTAGCGTGGTTTATTATTTTCATAATTCATATGAATTCTATTTTATCATACAAATCTCTTTTATTCTACCACCTTCCCGGAGTTCACTCTCCGGGGAAGTTTTATTAATGATATCGTTGGCAATCGTAAAAAGACAATTCCCCTTTAATATAGCTATTTGTGCAACGATTTTACGATTAAGAAGCAATAGATTCTTGTACAGATTATACATTAAATTACTATAGTAGATTTTTTCTTTATTCTGTCGAATTATTGCATTTATTCGACTGATCCACAAACTTCGAAAGTCCATTTTTTTCCTATCTCTATCCCGCTGAGACGAAACCAAAGCTTTTCTTCTCTGTTGCGAAATAGTTCGAGTAAGAGCTCCGCGAAAGCTTGATGTAAAGGAACGACTTTTTGTCCTCCGTTTTCGAGCGATGGATCCTCGTTTAGTTCTGATCATTGGATAAATGAGACTTCGATGAATAACTATTTTGATTTTTTTCTTTCAGTTATTCTTTTATCCTTTCTAGTATATTACTAACAACATGGATTCTTCCAATATATAAAATAAAAATTCCAATGGCTTTTGCTACTATAACCTTCCCAACCACGATTTTTTTTTTCATTTTTTCTAAGTATAAGTATTGAAACTCTAAATAATAACTTCTATTGATACTAGGTATGCCAAAAACCATAGTAAATAAAATAAACAAAGAAATGGTGGGTTCCATCGTTTCTATGATTACTTGTTAAACGGTGAGGTCCTCTCTATACACCGGATCCCCTTCCTTCATTGAATCTTGATTCAATCAATGTTATTGTGAATTTGTACAGTTCACACTTCTGGGCTCTACCCATGAAATATCTAGTAATAGGTCTTTCACAATGAAATCTAGCTATACAGTAACGGTATTTAAGTATGAAGATTAGCTGGGTAGTTGACCCTCTTAGTCCGTTCTAAATTTAGGGCATAATTTGTTTTTCTTTCAAATAGGATTTTTCCCGCTTAATGGGAAACTACTTTATCCCCAAGGGGAATATACTTTGCATCTTAAATTGAAAATGAAGGTGATTTGGTTTGCACCAATTGAGAAACCATAAATAATATAATTCATGAAGGAAATAATAATATTTCTAGAATTCAATTCGATAGGAAACATAGAAATATACTTTTTGGGGGTTGTCGAAGATCCTTTTTGTTAGAATCCCTTCTTGAATTTCATTTTCCAGAATTCAATTCATTAGTCGTCCAGTAACACGTAACAATAATATCAATATCAGTAGAGACATATCCAAGAATGACCTATTCATAAAAACTTGCCCTTATTTTAGGCTTGTTTTTTTTTTATGTTATCTGGCGAAATAAAAATTATTTTTAACAAAATAAACTCATTCTGTACTCTGCACAATTTTATATTAAAGTAATATGCTGATGTCAGGCAACTGCATCATTTTTTTATGCCAGTGGGTGTTCCAAAGGTAGCCTTTCAAATTCCTGGCGAGGATGAAGCTACTTAGGTTGACTTATACCATCAACTTTTTTACAGCAGACTTCTTTTTTTAGGTGACGAGATTGAGAGTGAACTAGCAAATCAAGTTGCTGGTATGATGATATATCTCAGTTTAGAGAACAAGAACAAAGATTTGTATCTGTTTATAAATTCTCCCGGTGGAGAGGTTATGTCTGGAATGGCCATTTTTGATACTATGCAAGTTGTAGAAGCACAAGTACATACAATATGCATGGGATTAGCCGCTTCAATGGCATCTCTTATTTTGGCAGGAGGCGGAATTACCAAACGTCTAGCATTTCCTCACGCTTGGCGCCAATGATTCTTATTTGTAGAAGAAGACTATGCCTACGCCAATATGAAGTAAAAAAAGCATGGCACTCTGAGTTCGATATGCAAAAATAATTTTTTTTTTAAACCATTCGATTCTATATCGAAAGAGTAGTAGGAAAAAGGGGAAGGGGTATTTACAATTTTATATTTCCTCTTATCTATTAATTAGAGCCTCTTTTAGTGTCACGATTTTTTTTTTACTTCATTTGAAAAAAAAAAAAGAAACTTTGGGATTGCTGAATCAAAAACTACACGAAATTAAGAGAGCAACGGAATTATCATAGTCTTTAAATTTTTTAAAATATTCTAAAAAAAAAAAAGAAAGATGGTTATTGGATTCTTTACTGATCTGGGTCTGATAGACCCGGTATATATATATATATATATTTTTTTTTTATTTCTTCAATGAAAGGTAAAAAAAAATGAAAAATTAAAAGTATAGAGTCGTATGCTATATAAAAAAACCAAAAGATGCTTGCCTGTACGGCTTTCAATTTAAATTGAAGTTCTTTTGAATATCCCTTCTTTCTTATTTTTTTAAGTCAAGATTGAGAGAAAAAACCAAATTATATTATACTATCAGGGTAATGATCCATCAACCTCATAGTGCCCCTTATGAGGGACCATCAGGAGAATGTATGCTGGAAGCAGATGAAATGGTGATACTTCGAGAAACAATAACAGCTATTTATTCACAAAGAACACGCAAACCGGTATGGCAGATATCTAAAGACCTGGAAAGGGATCATTTTATGTCACCCGAAGAAGCCCAAGCCTACGGAATTATTGATTCCGTATCAGATTCTTTGCCTACGGAAGCAATTTTTGATTCCGGAGCAGATTCTTTTTTTTAAATACAAAATTTGCATATGTCAATATTGATAGTTGGAATCAATATTGATGTTTGGACTATTTCTGTCCTTTTTATTCCTACTAAACACAGAATTTGCTTTCAAACTATTTCTGTCCCCACTATTTTTTTTCTTCTGGGAATAGTGGATTTATTCCTAAACCTTTGTCCCTAATAAACACAGATTTATTCCTAATAAATACATGCATGAGATGTTGTCTTTTCTCTTTTTAATCGTCTTAACAACCAGATTTCATAGAGTCGAATAAATTCTAAATGGAAATTATTGGGTTAGGATTGATCGAAACCAGCTTATTATGTATATGATTCACCATGCCAACTATAAAACAACTTATTAGAAACGCAAGACAGCCAATCCGGACTGTAACAAAATCTCCCGCTCTTCGGGGATGCCCTCAACGCCGAGGAACATGTAATAGGGTGTATGTGCGACTCGTTTAGATCATATACTCAAATTAAAAAATCGATTCTATTAATAAGAATTGTATATATATAATTCTATTGTGTATAAATTTTGTATCAAATTTATGGTTTCTCAATTGGTGCAAACCAAATCACCTTCATTTTCAATTTAAGATGCAAAGTATATTCCCCTTGGGGATAAAGTAGTTTCCCATTAAGCGGGAAAAATCCTATTTGAAAGAAAAACAAATTATGCCCTAAATTTAGAACGGACTAAGAGGGTCAACTACCCAGCTAATCTTCATACTTAAATACTGTTACTGTATAGCTAGATTTTATTGTGAAAGACCTATTACTAGATATTTCATGGGTAGAGCCCAGAAGTGTGAACTGTACAAATTCACAATAACATTGATTGAATCAAGATTCAATGAAGGAAGGGGATCCGGTGTATAGAGAGGACCTCACCGTTTAACAAGTAATCATAGAAACGATGGAACCCACCATTTCTTTGTTTATTTTATTTACTATGGTTTTTGGCATACCTAGTATCAATAGAAGTTATTATTTAGAGTTTCAATACTTATACTTAGAAAAAATGGAAAAAAAATCGTGGTTGGGAAGGTTATAGTAGCAAAAGCCATTGGAATTTTTATTTTATATATTGGAAGAATCCATGTTGTTAGTAATATACTAGAAAGGATAAAAGAATAACTGAAAGAAAAAATCAAAATAGTTATTCATCGAAGTCTCATTTATCCAATGATCAGAACTAAACGGGGATCCATCGCTCGAAAACGGAGGACAAAAAGTCGTTCCTTTACATCAAGCTTTCGCGGAGCTCTTACTCGAACTATTTCGCAACAGAGAAGAAAAGCTTTGGTTTCGTCTCAGCGGGATAGAGATAGGAAAAAAAGGGACTTTCGAAGTTTGTGGATCAGTCGAATAAATGCAATAATTCGACAGAATAAAGAAAAAATCTACTATAGTAATTTAATGTATAATCTGTACAAGAATCAATTGCTTCTTAATCGTAAAATCGTTGCACAAATAGCTATATTAAAGGGGAATTGTCTTTTTACGATTGCCAACGATATCATTAATAAAACCCCTTCTGATACTGAGGTTTCTGCACTTGAAAACAAAAATCTGAGGCGTATTACGCAAATAATCGGTCTGGTACTCGATATAGTTTTTCCACCAGGGAAGATGCCTTATATTTACAACGCTCTGATAGTTCAAGGTCGAGATACGGTTGGCCAACAAATTCGCGTAACTTGTGAAGTACAGCGATTATTAGGAAATAATCGAGCTAGAGTTGTAGCTATGAGTGCTACAGATGGTCTAAAGAGAGAAATGGAAGTGATTGACATAGGAGCTGCTCTAAGTGTTCCAGTCGGCGGAGCAACCCTAGGTCGAATTTTCAACGTGCTTGGAGAACTCATAGATAATTTGGGTCCTGTAGATACTCGCACAACATCTCCTATTCATAGATCTGCGCCTGCCTTTATACAGTTAGATACACAATTATCCATTTTTGAAACAGGAATTAAAGTAGTCGATCTTTTAGCTCCTTATCGCCGTGGCGGAAAAATAGGACTTTTCGGTGGAGCTGGGGTAGGTAAAACAGTACTCATTATGGAATTGATCAATAACATTGCCAAAGCTCATGGAGGTGTATCTGTATTTGGCGGAGTAGGTGAGCGTATTCGTGAGGGAAATGATCTTTATATGGAAATGAAAGAATCCGGAGTAATTAATGAAAAAAATATTGCGGAATCAAAAGTCGCTTTAGTCTATGGTCAAATGAATGAACCCCCCGGAGCTCGTATGAGAGTTGGTTTAACTGCCCTAACTATGGCAGAATATTTCCGAGATGTCAATGAGCAGGACGTCCTTCTATTTATCGACAATATCTTCCGTTTTGTCCAAGCCGGATCCGAAGTATCGGCCTTATTGGGCCGAATGCCTTCCGCTGTGGGTTATCAACCGACCCTGGGTACTGAAATGGGTACTTTAAAAGAAAGAATTACTTCTACCAAAGAAGGGTCAATAACTTCTATTCAAGCAGTTTATGTACCTGCAGACGATTTGACCGATCCTGCTCCTGCCACGACATTTGCACATTTGGATGCAACTACTGTACTATCAAGAGGATTAGATGCCAAAGGTATCTATCCAGCAGTAGATCCTTTAGATTTAACGTCCACCATGATCCAACCTCGGATCGTCGGTGAAGAACATTATGAAACTGCGCAAAGAGTTAAACAAACGTTACAGCGTTACAAAGAACTTCAGGACATGATATCTATTCTTGGGTTGGACGAAGTATCCGAAGAGGATCGCTTAACCTTAGCAAGAGCACGAAAAATGGAACGTTTCTTATCACAACCTTTTTTCGTAGCAGAAGTATTTACTGGTTCCCCAGGGAAATATGTTGGTCTCGCAGAAACAATTAGAGGATTTCAATTGATTCTTTCTGGAGAATTAGATAGTCTTCCTGAACAAGCCTTTTATTTGGTGGGTAATATCGATGAAGCTACTGCGAAGGCTATGAACTTAACTTAGAAATGGAGAACAAATTCAAGAAATGACTTTCCATCTTTGTGTACTGACCCCCAATCGAATTGTTTGGGATTCAGAAGTGAAAGAAATTATTTTATCTACTAATAGTGGACAAATTGGGGTATTAAAAAATCATGTGCCTATTGCCACAACTTTAGATATAGGTATTTTGAGAATACGCCTTAAGGACCGATGGTTAACGATGCCTCTGATGGGTGGTTTTGCTAGAATCGGCAATAATGAGATCACTATTTTAGTACCTGATGCAGAAAGGGCTAGTGACATTAATCCACAAGAAGCACAACAAACTCTTAAAATAGCAGAAGCTAACTTAAATAAGGCTGAAGGCAAGAGACAAACAATTGAAGCAAATCTAGCTCTCCGGCGAGCTAAGACACGAGTCGAGGCTATCGTAGAGCCTATCAAGAGGATCTCGTAACAAGTTGGTGCAGCCAAAAAATAGAAAAAAGATAGAAAATTACAATAAAAAAAATGGTGAGTAAAAAAACTTATTAGATACCGGAATCAATGGTATCTACTAAGTTCTACCAATACCTTACCTACTATTGGATTTGAACCAATGACTCCTGCCGTATGAAAGCAATACTCTAACCACTGAGTTAAGTAGGTCATTTATCATCCTAAATAAAAAAAGTAGCTCTCGATCAGATCAATGGATTATAAATGTTATATTATTTATAAATAATACAAACGCAATATAAATCAAAGAGATTGGATCATGTAATTTAATATTTATCTTGACAAGAATTTATTTATCGAATATGATCAAATCTGTATCAAAAGCACAAGGGCTATAGCTCAGTTAGGTAGAGCACCTCGTTTACACATGCGCCAATGTTTTTTCATAGGAGTCCATCATGTAATTAAAAGAGTTGATCTTAATTGATAAATCAATGTCTTACTCCAGAAAGAAAATTAAGAGAACAATAGCCTGACAAAGGATTTAGACGTCAAATGGAATCCATAATGAGATATTGATAAGGTGAATACTAAAATCTATTCAATGCTAGGCAATGAGGCTAGGGACCTCCAAAAAAATATCTTTTCTTCCTATCTTATGAACTTTAAGGTGTATGAAGTTTCATTTCCTATTTGATATTTTTATTGAAGTAGGTTGATAGAGAGTCCATTTAACTTAAGTTGATCCAGGCCAGAAGCAGACCTACGTCAGAATAACCTTCTTCTTTGAAAAACTTTGGTAGTGCTCTTAGATTTTGATCTAAATAAGAAATCAGAGCACAGGGAGTCATTTCCTTTTTCTTTGTGTAAAGAAAAAAGATGGTAGACTAATTGATATTTCTATCATTTAATGAAAAAGCCCAATGCAAAAAAAAATGCACGTTGGGTCTTTAAAACAATTCAAATCATTTTGATAATAATAATAGTTTGATCCGTTTTACCGAGAAGGTCTACGGTTCGAGTCCGTATAGCCCTAATAGTACTACCGATACTACTATATTTAGTATAGTAGTAGTATATGGAATACTAAATACTCCATACTAGTAATACTAGTAGTATAAATATAGTTGAAATACTTTTTGTAATCGAAAGAATGAATCAATTCATTTCTATTTGAATAGATTAATGATATACTAATATTAGTATTAGTATACTCAGATACTAATCTAGAAATAATGTCAACTTTTAAAATGTAAACTTAATAAAATACAAAGCATTTCTATTTAGATTAATAAATCTAATAATTTTGAAATTTAAATTCAAATCGACTAAGAATTAATATGAATCCAGTATATTTTCCACATTCATAGGAGTACATTTATGTTTTTGCTTTATGAATATGATATTTTTTGGACATTTCTAATAATATTGATCTTTATTCCAAGCTTGTTCCTTTGATCACGAGCCGAATGTAGGTTCAAACGAGGAAAGGCTTATGGTGGATACCTAGGCACCCAGAGACGAGGAAGGGCGTAGTAAGCGACGAAATGCTCTGGAAGAAATTAAAATGACTACTTGAGAAAGGGATAATACCGTATACTACAAGTTCAAAATTCTGTGCTAATGGTCGGATTACCACTCTTTTTTTTGTTTTGTAATGATGAATCTTCTATGTGTTCCTAAAAAAATTGGTATCTTTTTCAGGGTCTCGGG